>OZ005659.1:11790025-12990025 GCA_963930645.1 Salticus scenicus | reverse complement strand
TTGTATATTACCTTTGACGATTAAGAAAAAAAGAAATAAAAACACTTATTCCATTATATCATATAAAATATTCGTTTTTATTTTTAATATTTTTGAGCTCAAACAATAGAAGGTTATAAAAGTAGAAAAGAAACAACTTTCAACTTTTCTGGCAACACCAGGCTATTTTGATAAACTTTATGTCTTTTTAAAATTTAAAAATAGGAATTCTTTAAACAGCATGTCGTGAAAAGGGAAAATAATGTATTGCCAAATTTCACACTTTCTAATGCTCTTTATATTAGTCCATAAATTACTTTCGCCTTATGAACCTTATGAAACTTTATGAATAATGTAAAATGAAAATTTCTCTGGAATGTTTGTTCCTATATTAGTCGCAGTTTTACCGTTAAGGCTGATGGTTACAAGACTTTGTAGCTTTTATTACTTAATTGTGTTTTAAATCAAAATGAAACAATAAAATATATTTCATTAATTTAGAAAAATGTGTCTTAAGCATCATAAAAAATAAAGGAAAAAAATCGTTAAAAAATACATTTTAATATTTGAATTAATAAAGTTATTCTCTTTTGTAATGAATTAAATCATTTCAAAAATATCTCTATATTTATAATTATTTTTAATATAATGATGACTGTATGATTTCATTAATTTTTTAAATACTTTAAAAATTTCTCTTTTATTCATTAAATTTCCTTTGCGTCATTTCTTTTAGTTGTTAAAGATACATATAAAAAATACAACTTATATAAACAATTAATTAATTTAGTAGCTATTTTTTGTTTTTGTTTTTTGTATTAACAAGATTTAAGAATAAATAAACTTACAAATCAGCATCTAATTACATATTGTGAATTAATTATGGTTTACAGATTTGACTAATATATTCATAAATGTTCAATACCTTCTCTATTAATAAATTTCTATACATGGTCTAAAATTCAAATTACCTAAATGAATAGATTCCATTTAATTAAAAGATTGTTGTTTCAATTGTTGTTACAAATATCTCATTTTACATGTATCTTCAGAGTTGAAACATTGTAGTCCCATTTATTGATGTCATCCAGTTAGACATAGCTTCAATTTAATTATTTTAGACATCTATGTTAAGTTTGACTTGGGTTTACAATTCAAACTGTGACTAAATAAATAGATTACATTTAAATAAATGAATCATTTTTTATGATTCTTTTTTTAATATGTCAAGTATAAATAAAAACTTTTAAAAATATGTTACATCTAGATTCAAATTTATCTGATTAACGCATGCATTTTCAATAACCATTTCAAGTATATATGACTGTTTCATGAACTTTAACTTCATTTGAAATCTAAATTTCGAAATTATTAATGATCTAACGCATTAAAGTTGACTTACAAATGAAATCAGGAAATAAGTTTAATAATGACTATAAAACGTCACAGATTAAATAATCTTATGTAACTCTGATAAATTTGATCACTTATATATTACATACAACCTCTCCACTACAATTTAATTACTATAAAATGTTAGTGCGCTGTGGCTAACTATTCAAGTCAATGAAAGAGAAAACGGTACATCCATCCATTGATTTGATTCAAAGTTATATGAAACTTACTTATTTAGAGATAAGTAAATGATCATGTACTAAATGTTTAGTAATGCAATATTTAAGCTTAATATATGCAGAATTTGTTCTAAATAAAATAAATTATTTAATTAAAGAATAATTTCATACATATTTTTATGTATTCCATTTTCTTCATTAAAAAATTAAATGTGATCACACAAGGTGATAATGAATAAAAGTTATATTGGAATTCTATGTGAGAAAAAGTATATAATTTTAGATATTTAACATAATTTAACATAGTTATATCTATTACGAAAAAATAAAAAGCATAAAACATAAGCATTTAATGTTGTTATACATTTAGATTCAAACATGTTTAATTGAAACATATATTTTTAATAATCTTTAAGAATATATACGACATTTACATGAACTTTCACTTCATTTCAAAACCGATGTGGGAAATAAAATGAGAGCTACTACATAAATACCACGTATTAGTGAAATTAGAAAATAATTTCAATAGCGATAATCACAGTTCAGCGATGAAATTTTTTTCTTCAAAATGATACGTGTTTTTTTTTTTTTTTTTTTTGTGTGTGTGTGTGTTTTTTGAAGCAGATTAAGGAAAAGCTATTCAAAAATTTCCACCACGTACAGTTTTGATAAAAAAAAAAAAAAAAAAAAAAAAAAAAGTATTTTTTTTAGCATAAAGCTCGACCTATTCGACATCCATCTATGTTACTTTCCTGAAAATCTGGGTGATGTGAGTAAAAAACAAGGAGAGCTTTTTCATTAAAAGATCAAAGAAATGTACAGGAGACATCAGAAATGATGGAGCACATGTTAGCAGATTATTGTTCGATACTGCATAGTAAATTTTCTCTCCTCAAGACCCTCAAGCCGTACACAAGAGACAAAGCTCTAAAGGGAGCTTCGATGTAGAGAAACACATTTAAAAGATAATATACATAAATAATAACCTACTTTAATGTATTTTATACATAAAAAGTTTCAAAATTTTTATAGCCTCTTTGTGAATTCTTCCTATTTTCATCCTCACTTTGTGAAATAAAAAACCTTACATGATAGGAATAAAAGACAATCATTTCTGAACTCCGCGTATCAAAACACATTAAAGACACCTAACGCAGTACAGAAAAGAAAATCAAAAAAGTAAATTTCACAGACCTGTGTAATGTATTACATAATAAACGATCTTCTGCAACTTTGGCAATTTAGACCAATTATACATTACACATAACGTCTTCATTGGAATTTATTAACCAAAATATTAACCAATTTGATATTACATCAAATATTAATCTATTACACCAGATAATAATAAATTTTATACTACATAAGTATTTATGAAAACAAAAGGTACATTTACCTTAGATTTGATTCAAATATATATGTCCCTTACTAATTTAAAGCTGAGTGCATGATCATGTTTTATATGTATTGTAAAACAAAATGTAAATGAAACTACTGCAGATTTTGTTCTAAACAAAATAGTAAAAAAAAAAAAAAGAAAAGAAAAAAGAATAATTTTGTGTACATTTTGATGCATATCGTTTTTTTAGTAAAAAATATACACATCAATATAGAATATAATAAGAAATAAAATTAATATTAAATTTATATGTAAAACAATTTATATAATTTAATATATTTAACATGAGTTTATGTAAGTAATTAAGTTTTATACGTAAGCACAAATAAGACGAATTTAAACGTATTAAAATCACACAATCAACTGACTGGAAGACAATCATGTTTTATTGAAATTTTTTTTTTTCCGACTGAGTGAAAATAATGCCTGGACCGGGAGTCGAACCCCGGATCTTTGACTTACAAGGTCAAGGCTCTACCAACTAAACTATCCAGGCCGACAACCGATTCTTATGTTGTAATAAAAAATTTAGATAACTTAAAAAATCACTATAATAAAAGCAATTCCGCTGAACATATTGATATCAAAAGTTTCGTATATTCCAATGATCTATCAGATGAAGTATCATAAATGGACCATATGGGACCCCATGGGCCCCACGTGACACAATCGCAACTTTTCAAATAGAAACCATACCTTTTCTTCACAGAATCGTGCTAAGCGGAAAAAAACTTTTTAAATCATGCACTGCTTTTTTTTATTTTGTAGAGTAAAGGACCTCGGGTCCCGAATCTTATGTTGTTATAAAAAGTCCGGATATACCAAAATATCTTATTAAAAAAATCGATTCCGCATTTATTTTAAAAGTTTTGCGCATTCAAATGATCTAGATCAGACGAATTATCATAAATGGACCCCCGGGGGTCCCAGAGCCCTTTGTGACAAAAATCGATATTTTCAAGTAGAAACTATGCTTTTGCTTTACAGAAACATATGAAGCGGAAAAAATTTGTTTTAAATCACGTACTGTCTTTTTTTTTTTTTTTTTATGTTGCATAGTAGTTGCGCCAGAGCCCCGTTTCTTATGTTGTAAAGAAAAAAAAAATCCGGATATTCTAAAATATCTCAGTAAAAAACAATTTCGCTGAAAACAATTACTTCAAAAATTTCGTGCAGCAAATGATCTGTCAAATGAAGTATGGTAAGTGGGACCTCTGGATCTTATAAAAGATCCTCGAAACAAATACTAATATATATATATATATATATATATATATATATATATATATATATATATATATATATTCCATATGGAAAGCAGATATTTTTATTTATAATGCAAATCTATTAAGTGGAAAAGATAGGTTTTAAATCATGCAATGCTGTTCTCTTTTTGACATGTTGGGGGCCACGGATCCAAGATTCTTGCGTTCCATTAAACAGTTTCGAAATACTGAAATGTGTCAAATGGAAAAGAATTTTTGAATACGCCGCTTTGGATAGTTTCATGATTTTAAGCATTGTATTTGATGGGATATCGCAAGTAGGACTTTAGATCCGTGTGACATATTCTTATATTTTTAAACTAAAACGCCTTTTTCATCAATGAAAAATGTTCTATAATAAGAAAAATAAAAAACAATTTTACCTATTTGTATTTTATAATTAGAAACAGATTAAAAACACTTTAAAAAACACGTTATAAAACTTTTATTAAAATCATTTTATAAAAACATTTACTAAGTTTTTCGCCATCATATCATGGCACCATCAAGTAAAACATTTTTACAAGAAAGTAAAAGACAGCATCTTTATATATCCGAGGATCTTGAAACGGTTACAGCAAAAGACAACTTAAACCGAATAAGATGGATTGATTTTTACTTGAATTCTTAGGCTTTGGTTGAGATCGATCAAGGTATCACCAGAACTACTCTCTGCAAATTCTAGTAGGAGAAACTTTATTTCAGGCCAAGGACGACATCTTAAATAGGTCAGGAAAAAGTCAACTTACGGCCTTATTCAGCATTAACTTCAACTCACAGTTCAACGCAAAAACTTGAAGAGCGACTAAAGGCAGAATATAGCTTTCAAAGAAAATTTGACACGCTGCTTCTGCCATCTAGTGTCGATGTTGTCATATAATTTCTAATTGGTTATTTTCAGCTAAAATATCTTAAAATAACAATGCCGCTAGATGGCAGATGCAATGCGTCAGACTTCGCTAAAAAGTTGAACCCTGTCTTTATACGCTTTTCAAGTTTTCGTTTTCAAGCGGGAGTTAAAGTTATTGGTGAATACAGCCGTCAGAGTTTGGATTCAGAGGACTTGGTTGAGTTCGAATATGGTAACACCTGGACTACGTTCCGCAATACTTATAGGTGAAAATTGTTGTAATGCAATTCCACATTTTCAACACTTTCTTATGAACCTGACAGACTTATCATTTCGGTATTTATCTGCTTTTGCTAGTTGTAAATATTTATATAATACCATTAATGTGCTATGTGGTTCTCGCTACTTTTCTTCCGATTAAAATAATTTAAACGGCACTACTAAATTTTTTCAAAGACACAAAGAAGATTTCCATTTCATTAAAGTCTATGAGAGGTATTTCTTTAAAACCATTTTACATTTTTATAATGCTTAATGAAAAGCATATACCATTCGTATGCACAAAGGTATTTTTCCGTAAAATAGATAAATATTAATAAAGTTCGTATGAATATTTTATTCTGGTGAATTATAAAAAAAAAAAAAAAGAAAAAGAAAAAAGAAAAAAGAAAAGAAAGAAAGAGAGACTTAAATAAATAGAACTAAATGTGATTTTTCTTTTCTTTTTTTTTCATTTTTTCATTTTTTTTTTTTTTTTTTTTTTTTTTTTTTTTTTTTTCGATACAAACGAAATATATGCGAGAAAAAAATGTGATACCAAACCATATTCAGATAATCGGAAAGCTGCTATTCTCGCATTACACGGGGAGAATACGTGATTTCCATATATTATTCCAAAGTATTGTCGAATTGTGAAGGAAGATTCCCCAATTCTATTCTTTCATCACATAAACGTATGTAAAGTGGTATCAATTTTGTAACTTGACTGAAAGGGGGAAAAAAATCGAAAACTTTGTTATTTAATATATTTTTTAAGTAATGGAGAAAATTCTATTTTACACTAAGTCATTTTTGACATGAATTTAATAATAAAGAAAACTAAATTTAACATCATGATTATGATTCTGCGATAAATTTATACGAAATTGAGTAGATTTTGACTAAGTAATTCACGAAAATAATTTTCAGAAATTATATAAAACATAAAGTAAATTTTATTTTCAAAGTACTCATTTGCATCATACATATCCCATGAATTCTGATTATAATGTATTTAATTTCCTGTATAATACACATTTATATTATAATCCATACTTATATACATAATAATATCAGGCATTATATAAAAAATAATATTATGAAAGCACATGAAAGTTAATATCATTTATATATTATTTCCTCGATATCAATTCTTTTATTTGTGTTATAGAAAAAAATATTACATTGGATTGAAGACGACAAAATTTATTATAATAATATGACAATTTATACCTATCAGAAAAATGCAAATAAAACTATATTTCGTTTCTTTAGTTTCATTTCAGAGATTTAAAAGTGTTTTAAATTTTAATACAAGATTAGTTATTTTATAATCGAATAAATTTCGAAAGCATACTGTTATAATTTATTATGGCTGCAACAAGATATTAAACTTTTAAAAGTTTATCAATTTCTTTTTCTTTCTTCTACTTGTTTTTTTTTTTTTTTGTGTGTGTGTGTGTGTGTGTGTGTGTGTGTGTGTGTGTGTGTGGTTGTTGTTGTAAAAATTGATATCTGGGACATTCTCTAAAATTGTTACTCTGGTTTTTTTTTTTTTTTTTTGAAGCAGGGGAAGCCATTCTCGCCGTGGTGGATCAAAATTGTGATGTCATTTATCTGAGCCACCCTTAGGGGTGAATTCCAGACCGTCATCAATTGCTTATAGTGTAGCACTTTTGCGACCCACTGAACATCAACCTCATACAAAACAGTTAGAGTTCCAGTTAAAAACATTTCCAGAAATATATATATATATATAAATATATATCAATAAAGTTTAATTATTTTTTTGTTAAAATCTAGTTTCATTAATTGAAAGTATTAAAAGCTGAATTATTTTAGAATTGTGCATAACTTAATTTATAAATTTACTTATTAAGGAGGTGAAAAATAAAAACTCTTAAGCAAAGGAAATGCGAAGTATTTTTGAGTCATTTTTTATGATAATATTTCATACCAGAAAAAAAAATCCTACAGCAATAGGTAGGAATTTATTGTATTTTCAGTTTTAGCGTGATAATATTTCATTTTACTCTTCAGCAAATGTTACTTAAAAAAAAAATAATAATAATAATAATGAATAAATAAATAAATAAATACATTTATTTTGTCGACTATAATTAAATTAGACATCAGCTAAATTAGATACACTCCTGCTTAAAAGTTTAGCAAGGTTTGCAAACGATTTGTTTTTTCAATTTAAAAACTTACCAGTAATGCTTGTAACCCTGTATGATTAAATGAACAAAATGATCTGTAATTTTAGGATTTGTTAATATGGGCACAGTACAATTCTTGAAGGAATTTGTGTGACGTTAAATAATAGAGATATAAGCATTTATTTTAAAACTAAAAAATAAATAAATAAATAAATAAAAATAAAAATCAGCATGTTTTTATTTTAAATATACAGAGCTTTAAACGAAAATGATTTCCACTTTTTAGAAAATTGAAAAAACACTTTTGAAACAATGTACTGCAGTCGGAATACAAATATCTCATGAAAAAAGAGCATTTTTATGAAAAACGTTTTCACTACACATGCGCGAATGATACAAATTTTTTTATTACATAGATTGAAAGCTAGATATAATGGGCAACTTCTGTCAAAAGTGCATTTGATTAGAGTAAAAATTAATCAAATTGTAGCCAAAAGAACTAACTAGAATTTAGGTATTTTCGAGAGTTGAAATTTTTATAGGAGGGTTTTCATACGCACGTAATTTTGAAGATCGAATTATTTCAGCCACTTTTCAAAACTTTTTTTTTTTTTTGTGTGTGTGTGTGAAAAACCACTTATGATCTCACAAATCTTAGTAAATAAACAAAAATATGTGACAGGCTTATAAGGGGTTTTTCGCAAAAAATACTTCTGGAGCGTGATTGAAATAATTGGATTGTCCAATTAATTACGCGGTATGTGAATAATCCCATAGGAAATTTTCAACTCTGGAATCAATTTATCTAAAAGCGGGAATAATTTTTGTTTTAAACTCTGTATATTATAAATAATAATAATAATAAGAAGAAGAAGAAGAAGAAAATGCAGATTTTTTGGGGAGTTAAAAAAAAAAAATGCTTACATTAAGAAGCAAAATTATTGAAGAACAAAATTATTTTCAGCAAAATTATTGAAGCACATAGCCGCAGTTTATTTCTTTTTTTTTTTTTCAGTTTTTGTCATTCAGTTTTTTGTCATTGTAATTTTTGTCATTAACGTACTTTTTTATAAACAATATAAGGCTAATATCATGACTCATCAAATATTTACGTAACAAAATAATATTAGGTGTCCATCTTTTAAGTAGGAATTATTGCTAGTGCTTCAATAATTTTGTTGCCGACTGTATATCTCTTTAATTTACATGTTATCGTCACGCAAATTCATCCACAAATTATACTGGGTCTATATTAATATATCCGAAAGTTACAGATCATTTTGTACATTTAATTAAACAGGGTGATCACAAACATTATTGATTTTTTTCAATTTGTTACCGGTCCCTTAAATGTTGTTTTAATCGAATCTTCGCTGAAAAACATGAGGGGGTTCATTAAATACCCAATGCTTGAAAACATTTCATCGAGAGATAAATTTTTAAATTAAAAAAATACTGATCGTTTGCAAATCTTGCTAAACTTTTGAGCAGGAGTGTATTTTGGAAAACTTTATATTTTTAAGGATACTTAATCCTGAAATGAACTCTATTTTTGTCCATCTTGTACGATTTATTTCCCCCCTCCCCCCCCCAAAAAAAGTACAATACAAACTTCACCAATTTCATTACATTGAACTAAAAATATTCTTTCTCATAATTAAACAAACCTTTTCTTTATGATTTATACATTCCTTTTTTGCCTTTGAAACCTTTTCATAATCTTTCTCTATATTTGTAGCTTTTCTAAAAAATCGTCTATTTCGATATCATAAAAAGCTATTGTCAAAGGCGCGTACAATTTTGACATTTTTACTATCGATAATTGCTGAAATTTTCAGGAAACATCAACTAACGCTGTATATTGATACATTATTCTCTTTATATAAATATATTTCATAGGTTATTGTGTATGAATGGATTTAAATCTGTAAAAATTCTGTTTATTATGTACGTGAAAACACTTTTCATATTGCGTAAATGAAAAACTCGAACATTTTTAATATGAGAATTTGAACAGTAGAAAATAATAGATCAGGAAGTTTGTTTATGTGATTTCCAGAAAATAAAAAATAAAAAATCCCCAGAAAAACCCTTTGGAATTATTACATAATGCTTTGGGATTTCCTTCTCCTAAACGTCTTACAATGTTGATCATTTCATTGCGAAGATTACTTTTTTCTTTTTTCGTTTTTGTTGTTTCTTTAACTCTTATAAATTTAAAAGAAATGCAAAAGCCCTAGATGTATTTTATTATTATTATTATTATTGTCAGTTGAATTTTATTTACATCATTTTTTACATGATTTCAGTATTCAAATAAATATTTGTTTTTTTTAAAACAGATAAAGGAAACTAAACACAAATTTATTTTTAGTTAAATTTTCTTACATTGAGTATGTAGCATCAGAATTAGTATACTTCACCTTACTTATATATGTGTTAGCAGGGTTTGACTTCTTCGCTAATCACTATATTTAAAGGATTTAAAAAAAAAAAAAAAAAAAAAACATTAATCACTATAACTTAAATCATTTTACAAATAAACGCTAAAAACGTTCCATTGAAATCGCTTTAATCATCACTTTGTGTCCCCACCGAATAAAATACGAACATAGACCCAAAAATCAATCTCTAAATAACTGATATTTTGCAGTGAAATAATTTAAAAGAGTGTCTAAAAAATACAAATATATGGTTATTTCTTCAATTATACGAAGTTTTATTATATATACACTGATGGGAAAAAAAATCCCAACACCAGGAAGGAGCTGTGCTAGATAAACGAAATTTGGTAGGCGTGTTTATACATCTGAAAGATGACGTCGATTCAAATTTCGAGCTACGCGCATAAGTGTGGCACTAGTTGCGACACTATGAACATGCAAATGAGGTTTGCTTTAAATAAGCGCTGTAAGGTGCGTGATCGTTATTTACAGTTGAGATTTGACGTAGTGGGTTAATGTTAGTCAGGGATGCCTCTAAGAGGACGAAGAAGCCATTATCAACAGCTCACTGAGTTTGAACGAGGTCGTGTAGTAGGGCTACGAGAAGGTGGGTTTTCTTTCCGCGATATTGCAGAAAGACTTGGCAGGAATGTATCCACTGTGCATCAGTGTTGGCAGCAGTGGTCAAGGGAAGGTACTGCCTCCAGAAGACCGGGTTCCGGGCGGCCACGTGGCACTACTGAGTGGGAAGACCGCCGTGTTCGGCGTATGGCTGTGGCTAATCGTACTGCGTCTGCAGCTGAAATTCGAGCTGCAGTTGGCACCACAGTCACACAACGAACTGTTACAATTCGGTTACTTCAAGGACAGCTCCGAGCCAGACGCCCTGTAGCGTGCATTCCACTGACGCCAAACCACTGCCGTTTGCGACGTGAGTGGTGTCAAGCTAGAGCTCATTGGAGGACGGAGTGGAGATCTGTTGTGTTTTCTGATGAAAGCCGGTTTTGCCTTGGTCGCAGTGATAGCCGTGTGTTGGTTAGAAGGAGGCCAGGTGAACGCCTGCTAGCGGCCTAGACATACAGGGCCTACTCCTGGAGTTATGGTTTGGGGAGCAATTTCGTATGACAGCAGGAGCACTCTCGTGGTTATCCCACGCACCCTGACTGCAAATTTGACAGTCTAGTGATACAACCTGTTGTGCTGCCATTCATGAACAGCATTCAAGGAGTTGTTTTCCAACAGTATAACGCTCGCCCTCATACGCTGTTGTAACCCAACATGCTCTACAGAGTGTCGACATGTTGCCTTGGCCTGCTAGATCACCAGATCTTTCTCCAATCGAGCACGTATGGGACATCATTGGACGACAACTCCAGCGTCATCCACAACCAGCATTAACCGTCCATGCATTGACCGCCCAAGTGCAACAGGCATGGAACTCCATCCCACAAACTGATATTCGACACCTGTACGACACAATGCATGCACGTTTGCATGCTTGCATTCAAAATTCTGGCGGTTACACCGGTTACTAATATACCAACATTTCACATTTGAAATGGCTCTTCTCGCCAATGGCTCTAGCTGTGATCTTGAAACTTTAATCAATTAAATATGTTACCTAGACAAATGTATTGCTGAAATTTCATTACTGTACAATAATTTTTTCTTGGTGTTGGGATTTTTTTTCCATCAGTGTAAATAAGTTCAAAACGAAAACTTTCAGTAATAAGATTTTTCGATGAATTTCAGTGACTTTATTTAAACAGCCATCAAGTGGCACTTAAGAT
Organism: Salticus scenicus; assembly: GCA_963930645.1. Taxonomy (NCBI): domain Eukaryota; kingdom Metazoa; phylum Arthropoda; class Arachnida; order Araneae; family Salticidae; genus Salticus; species Salticus scenicus. The sequence goes on along the minus strand of OZ005659.1, from coordinate 12,978,304 downwards.
AACTATAAAAAAATACGAAATAAAAATACTTTTAATAACGTTCTAATAAAAGTTTAAGATACTTCTGCCAACATTTTGTTGGTTTTTTATGTTGTGATTCACGCATGAAATGTGAATATAAAATTAACAACAAAATAAAATTTATATGTTGTGCAACTTTTTTTGTCCAAAATTGGCCAAAATTTCAAACACTACTCCCAAAAGTATACATTTTAATCTGTGAAATGGATTTTCGCCACAAATCGCCACTTTTAGAGAAAAATAAATTTTTATTCTGTTTATCCCCAAATTTTCAATCGAGAAATTTATCTGAATAACTCTATTCATTAATGACAGAAAATATATTGAAATTTTTATAGTGAAAATATTATAGAAATTAGATGATTAAAATAGATTTAATAAATCAGAAATTATTTCTTATTTTTTTTTTAAATATTTAATAAAATAATTAATTTTACTTTAAAGGTACTGAAAAGTACCGTTGGACCCAAAAAAGGGGGGAAATGTAAATGGTTGCTGTGATATGTCATAAAATGTTAAAATTAAATAAATGTTTAATGTTAAATTACTAAATGTTAAAATTAAATATTATAATTCCATATTACAATTTAAAGTAAAAGTTTCTGTGCAATAAAAATAAAGACAAATGTGAATTTTTCATAGAGTTTGTCAGTAAATGCTTGCATGAGTTTTCTATTGAAATACTATATAAAAAAAGAAAGAAAAAAGAAGCAGTAATGTGATGATATATTTAACATTGTGTGCTAAATTTATTGTGTTATAAATATAGATTTTCTTCATGAAATTTTTATTTATTTCCTTTTATTCTCTTCTTATTTGCAACATTTGTTTCTTTATCAGGTATGTTTCTAAATACCTTGTTTTCAGCAGTAAAATATGGTACCGTTTAACCAATTTATAATGCCATTTTTTCCTCAAATGGCACATTAAACTAACTTCACGAATAAAAATTTATATAGAGAAAAAAATTCATTTAGCTTATTAGAAATAATTAATTTTAATTTTGACACATTATTCTCTTAGTTAATCGCAAACTTCTCACATTACATTAGCATAAGCAGAATTGCCACAAATAACTTTTTTTTTTTTTTTTTTTTCGCACCAATATTATAAAAGTAATATTTATACTGATATTTGTCTAGAGAAAAGGAATCATTATTTTTAAAAAATGGGGCCAGTTGAATAAAATGATAACGAATTTGGTGTGGAAAATATTCCTGTGGCCTTATAAAGGGTTAAAAAAAATAGAATCGCTTTTAGTATCATACATATATACATATTTAAATCGAAATGTGACAAAAAACATTATACATAGATAATAATAATACCATAACCTTCCTATGTTCGCCACTGCCTATACTTCGATCCACTGTGCGCCGCCTTCGGTAGCGTCGTTCCCGCCTTCACCATAATTTTTCTGCGTCCCCACTGCTTGCATTTATGCCTTAACCGAACATTTTTCTTTAGGTGTTAACTGGACGATAAGTGGCACTGCTATTATATTTAAGAACTGTGTTTTTGGACAGATATTGCCACTCAGCAGATGCAGCACCAGACAAGATTCTTAGCTTAACAAAATAATAATAATAATAATAATAATAATAATAATAATAATAATTAATAATCCAATCAAAAATTCTTTACATAGTATGTAGATCTGTAACTTTCCGTGTTTTTATAAAATCTATATCTCAGAATCTAATGTGCAGAACTATACCATATTTTCCTTAGTCGGTATTAAATTTTGATGTATATTGGCCGAAAGGTGGCACTGCTATGATGTAATTTTCTTTATTCTTGTAAAAGCTATATCTCAAAAAATCTAATATGCGCAGTTACGTCAGATTTTTCGTACTCTGGTTTAAATTTGTGTGTATATCGTCTGAAATGTAGCATAAATAAAAATAAAATCCTCAGTGCAGTCAAAATTAAAAAAATATAAAAAAATATTTCAAAAATGTAAAATATTATATAAAATCCCCAGGAACTGGTGTTGCATCTATTAATGAATAACTTCCGATTTTACAGATTTAGTGTCAAGCGATAATTTTCTTAGTCATGTTAAAATGTGTGCATATATAACGACCGAAAGTTGGCACAGATCTGCTGTAACTTTCCTTTTTTTCTGTAAAATCTATATCTCTGTACACAAGTGCACCATATTTTCCTTACTCTTGTTTAAATTTGTGTGCACATCAGCGAAAAGGTGGCTCTGCTGTGCTGTATTTTTCTTGTTTCTGAAAAAGCTATATTTCAAAATCTAATGCGCACAACTACACCTTTTCTTTACTCGGGTTTAAATTCCTGTGTATATCAGCTGGGAAGTAGCGCTGTTACGCTTTTGCATCAATTAATGAATAACTTCGATTTTACAGATTCAGTATCAAGTGACAATTTTATTAATTATCTTTAAATATTTGTTTATATCGGCCGAAAAGTGGCGCTGCTATACTGTAATTTTCCTCATTACTATAAAAACTATATCTCAGAATCTAATATGCAGAGTTACACCATATTTTCCTTACTCGGGTATAAATTTGTATATATATTTCCCGAAAGGTGGCGCTGTTATACTGTGATTTTCTTTATTTTTGTAAAAGCTATATCTCAAAATTTAATATGCACAGCTACACTATATTTTAAGTACTCGGGTTTAAATTTCTGTGTCTATCGGCTAAAAGGTGGCATAAATAAAAACAAAATTCTCAGTGTAGGCAAAATTAAAAAGATAAAAAAAAAAAAAAAAAAAAAAAAAATTCAAAATTTCAAAATATCATAAAAAATCCTCATGAACAGGTGTTGCATCTATTAATGAATATTTTCCGATTTTACAGATTTAGTATCAAGCGACAATTTTCTTAATTGTGTTTAAATATGTGTACATATAACAACCAAAAGGTGGCGCAGCTCTGCTGTAATTTTCCTTTTTTCCGTAAAATCTATAGCTCTGTACACAAGTACACCATATTTTCCTTACTATTGTTTAAATTTGTGTGCACATCGGCGAAAAAGTGGCACTGCTCTGCTGTAATTATTCTTGTTTCTGAAAAAACTGTATCTCAAAATCTAATGCGTACAACTAAACCACATTTTCTTTACTCGGGTTTAAATTTCTGTGTATATCGGCTGAAAAGTGACGCTGTTCTGCTGTTGTGTAAGGTGGCGTTGCTGTGCTGTAATTTTCTTGTTACTGTAAAAATTATATCTCAGAATCTAATGTACACCATTACACCATATTTTCCTTACTCGGGTATAAATTTGTGTGAATATCGGTCGAAAAGTGGCGATGCTACGCTATAATTTTTTTTTGTTTTTGAAGAAGCTATATCTCAAAATCTAATGTACACAACATCAACATTTAAGCTGTATTTAAAATCTAATATGCATAGCTTCACCACTTTTTAATCTGTATGTATACTAAACGAAAGGCATTTTGTCATATAAGTAAATCATGTTAAAAAAATAATTCATCAGCGTAGGAAAAAAAAATCATTTTAAAAATCATCCGGCAATATGCATAAGACCGACATCATTGCATTTTATGGGATGTAGAGACCCTAAATTTTTAATTTCATAGTGATCCGACTGCAAATATAAAAGTTAGCAGGATCGCCATGAGGGGTCTAAATATATTCATATGAGCCTCACCATTAAATTCTGACGGGTCTATAGGTCCAAAATTTTCAGTTTCATGGCGATCCGACAGTAAATGTATAAGTTAGCCAGATCGCCATTGGAGGGGGTCTTGAAATATTCGTAAAACCTCCGCCATTAAGTTCTATGGGGTCTAGAGGTCCTAATTTTTTAATTTCATAACGATCCGGTAGTAAGTTTAAAAGTAAGCAGATCGCCATGGGCGTGGGTCCAGAAATACTCGTTACACCCCCTAACAATAGTTTCTGTGAGGCCTAGAAGTCCTAAATTTTTAATTTCATAGCGATCCGACAGTGAGTTTAAAAGTTAGACGGATCGCCATTGAGGGTCCGACAATATTTATTACACTCCTCCTCCCCCCCCCAATAGCTTGTATGTGGTCTGAAAGCCCTAAATGTTTCGTCTACCAAAGCCTAATAATACCAATTTTCAACTTTCTATGTCTACATTTTTGGCCCTTCGCTTCCTTCCTTTCCCTCATCCTCTTCTATTAATTTAGCACTTTCGAAAGTATTTTCATTCCGTTCACCAAAAGTGAAAATGTCTCTGTACGAAATCTCAAATACGAAACCTTAGTTTGAAACACAGAAAAATAAAAGAGAAAAGAGAAATATTAATCTTACATCGTCTTTCGGTCACGTGTGTTACAATAAATTTTAAATTTCCAATAAAAATGTAACTTTTTTGTTTATGTATTTAAGTTGATTAAATTTGAACTGGAGGCTGGTACTGTGATGTCTAAGCCGTATATTAATTTCTGTGTTCGAAAGTGGAAATTTAAATAAGTTTGAAAGTTACGACTTTAATCCTACTTTAAAGAAGACCCGTGATGTCTTAATGATCAGAAAGCATTTCCTTTTGCATCCCTGATACATATCTAGGAAAGAAGTCTACATTCAAATGAAGTGTTGCCACCTAAATTTCCTACTTTAGTTAATTTTCTAAAATCTAATTGTCGTGTCGAAATGCTATTTGAACCCATGGATTTAAACAAAATCGCCACTTTCAGTTGGTACCAAATTTCTAAAGATTGGATCGATATTTCCAATGTATTTGGGCATTTAATTATGCTTAAACTCAGAATTGATTCATTTTTTAATTGATGTATGTTGATGTTTTAATTAATATCTCTGCAACTAATTAAAATTTTTAAATTCTGTTTTCAGTAAACCCTCGGGAAGGCTCTTGAGCCTCCTTCTCTTGAGCCTCCTCAATTTTTATTCCTCTACATTTAATAGGGGCTGAACGTATAGACGAACAGACAGACATACATGCATACATAAAAACTTTTCCTTTTATTATTATATAGATAGATAATTAAACATTTTAACAAATATAATATGATGTGCTGTATGTATCTGATGTATTTCTCAAAATAGCCCTGTTAAACATTTTTACTAAAATTAACAAACTGATTTTTTCAGTACAAAATAATAATAATATTAATAATTTACATGATTTAAAGTATCAGAGACAGTGTATTTTAATGTATTAGATACTTATAAAAAAATTAGCAAAAATTATATGAGTTTTAAGAATATTGACGCGATGTAACATTTTTACTGTATTTTTTACTTTGAATGAGTAGATATAAAAAAAAAAAAAAGAAAGAAAAAGTCATTACATATTCAGAATTTTTTTAAGATTCCAACCGTGTTATCATCCATGATAGGTACTGCATGCATTTCTAATAATAATAATAATAATAATAATAAAACTGAAATTATTTTAGCGGGAGTGAAAAGTGACCAGGAGAAGAATCGAATATGGGTCCTTTAGCATAAGTAGATAATGCTCTACCAACGAATCGACCCAATCGAGAACTTAACGATAACAATTGCTCATATAAAATTGTAAAATTATGTCTTTTCTGTGAATAAAAATGTAGAATCGTGGACGGAATTTATTTTATTTTACTTAAGTCCATCATTGTTGGATTATAATAAGTTAACTTTATGATACACTTTATTAGTCTCTTTCTTCTTTTATGTAAAGTTGAGTATTTTCTCGTTTTTAAATTTTACACTTGTGATTTCATGTATTTTTGCTTTTCTTCAGACATTATATTCGTTTTCCTTTCCTTTTTCCTTTCCTTTCCTTTTCCTTTCCTTTTCATTTTTTTTTTTAAATTATTTATTCGATATTTATGTATTTAATTTATTCATTTTAATTTAATATGATTCCAATCAGCATTTAATTTTTATTCAATCCATGCATAAAACTGTTAGGAAGAACAACATGACTCTTGTGATACCGACAATATGCATTTATTCTATTTTATGATTCCAACAATGATATATCTTTCAATGACTCCAGAATGATATATATTGGTAACTTTTATGTTTACTTTTTAATGACATAACCGACGACGTTTACTATAATTAGGCAAATTAACTCATTTTATTGATGATATAAACATGGATTTAGTTCCTAATTTTGCCTATTATCTTTTGGTATATTCTTAATAATAGCTTTTTTTTTTTTTTTTTTTTTCAATTACCATTATATTTCGCTGTATAATGTGATAATACTGGTTTGCTCTGTCCCTGTTTTTTTTTTTTTCTTTTTGTGTTTGTTTCTTTACCTTATATTTTAAAATTAACCTTTATTTTTAAATATGGCTGTACAATATTATAAGTTTAAATGAACATCTAGTTATTTGTACTTTTAAATAGCTTTTTCTTTGTAAAAGGTTTCATTGCCATATGTGGATCTTTGTTCATCAACTCTCGTCTTCCTTTCTGGTATTTGGTCATTGTAATGATGTACTATTCTTGCATATATATCAAGAGACTCGGCAGAGTCTCAAGTGACGCAAGCGCAAAAACAAACGAACGCCACGACACTCAGCGGAAACGGAAAAACGAACGAAACTGCGACACTTATATATACAGGAATTTAAAGATCAAAGAGACCGCTGAAAGCCGACACTTAATATCTCAGGAAATATGGGAGGTTATGTTCTGATAATTTCAAAATAGTCTTTCACCTTCTGTCTGATCCTACCCTGAAATCGCTACATTTCTGCGTGCAGTACATTTCGAGATATGAATTGGCTCATTTAAGCTATAAATGGGCGGCCTAATGTGTAAGATTTTTTTCTCGAATATGGCTCGAGCGAATTTAGTTTAATTTATATATGATATTAATCGCTTTTATCTGATGTGCCTGACATCTCCCTTTTCCCTAGGAAAACTCTTGTTTTTTTTATAACTCAGTTTAAAAATCGAACTATTTTTACTACGCGATGCAAAGATTTCTATTGATAATTCTCAGAATTCTGAACAGGTGTTATTCGGTTTGGTCTTGTAGTTGGTTGGTTGGTTCAATCTGAATGCAGTCAATAAAAAATTAAGATTTTGTTTTTTAATGCAAGAAAGAAACTTTATTGTTTCTTTTAAATATTTATTGTATATATACGAAATAAAATTTCACTTAAATATATATATTTTTTGTTATAAAGGAAATATTTAAGATTTTAAAATTTCGCATTTCGTCAAAAAACTATTTTGATAATATTTTAAATAGGGAACTATTTTATAATTATGGTGATTCTATTTCATAATTGTTGATGATAAAGTTACAATTTTTTAAGGAGAAAATATTTCTATGTATTCATTCGCTGGGCCACAAACAGTTAATGTAAAAAGCAAATTTCTGATTGGCAACATTGCAAACAACAACAATTTGGTTTGGTTTGTTAGCCTGAGACTTGTAATCTCTTGCTGATTGCTTTTATACATTATTCTTATTTTTGCTATTTCTAGAATATATATTATCCACGGATTTCAACGTTTATTTGGATTTTCTAAATAATTTAATTTCAGGTAAGAAATAGTATTTTAATAGTTTTATTAAACTTTTTATAGTTTTATTAAACTTTTGATGCACGTGTAAAATAAAATTCCTACATTTAGCTTCTCGTTTTTTTTTTTTTTTTTCAGCTTTTTCATGTTTTCGTTGTGCCGCCGCACGATCCAAGTTTGCATTGGAATGGGGTATTCTATAAAGAACTAGTATATAACCCGTCAAAAATAACGGAATGTGAACGATAAATCTTCAAAACGATGTTTAGATCATGATGGTTACCATGTGATCATTTAAATGTATTTTCAATTTTTTGTTTATAAATCAAATGTGTTTCGATATTTTATAATTTTCGTTCTTTGTGAGGTCTAACTGTAATAGAGACAGTGTCCGGAGGTGAGAGAAGTCGTGTAGAGCCACACCAGATCGTAAAAACGTGAGAAAAATTGCAACTTTGGCCTTTATCATGGTTTTGAAAAATATTTCGAATTATTTATGTTTTGTTTTTGCTTTGAAATGTTTTACATTTACCTGTATGAAATAAAATTGAATGTGTTTAACACCTACTGAGACTGTTTACAGTTCTAAAAGAAATTGTTTGTCTATATAAAGAAAAGAGAAATTGACATATATAGCTCACAATAAAGGTAGAAATTAAGAAATTTGGTTGGTGGCCACTGGCCACTAGCCTTCTTTTTTTTAGTGGCCACTTTTAAAAAGTTAGTGGCCACTCGCTGATAAAAGTAAAATAAAATTTTCTTTTCTTTAATTTTTTCAATGTTCAGTCTCGACAAATCTTTAAGAAAATAATTAAGGTAGTCAACTCTTTGAAACTCATCCACAATAATACATTTCTGATAAATTTTAATAAATGAAATAGGAATAGATTTACATAATTTATACTATGGATGTAAGAAAATACTATTCAATACAAAATTCATATGTTTAAAATGCTCTTTTGGTTATATTATTTTATAACAGAAAAATTCTGATTATATTGCCCCTTCACTATCCTGAATAGTGTCGATTTTCTACTTAAAAAAAAAAAAAAAAAAAAAAAAAAAAAAAAAAAATCTTTGATTCATGAAAATATATTAGTATATGTAAATAAAAAAAAATATTTTTTTAATAATACTTTTTTATTTTGCAAGTTTCTTTTTCCTTTTTTTTTCTTGTTACAAATGAATTATAAATGAATTTTTCTTTAATAATAATGAATTTTTAATAATTTGCAATTATGATCCCCCTCTCTAACTGAATTTAGAGAGTGTGGCTGTAGTCGAGATTTCACAATGAAATTGTAGCTGTCACTTTGTTAAAAAGTTAATTTTGACATATTTTAAAATTAGCAGCACTAATTCATCTTAAGGATAAACAAGATCTTAAGCTCAATCATTAAATGATAATTAAATAGAAAAAGAAATCAATTTTAAGATATTATCAAATTTGTAATTTAATGGTCTGTAGTATGTAGTACATCAGTGTAACTCAGATTAGGCATAACAAATTACATATAATTGAAAAATAAAATAATAAAAGAACAGAAAATATTTTACAATGCATAAAATTGTATAATCAAAGTGCACAAAAAATTAAAAAAAATTATAACGTGTAAAACTAATAAAATATGAAATTAATTAATAATTAATGCAAAAAGTAGGACTTGTGCATGAAAAAGAAAATTGCATAATTTATTCTTTCTTAATATTAATTATATCTATTTTATTCTATTTCTTTATATTATTAATTAATTTTTTTATTAATAATATAAAGAAATAGAATAAAATAGATAATTATTAATTATATATATATATATTATTAATTTATATTATTAATTTTTCTGCGAACGTAATACAATCGGAGTTTCAGCCGATTGATTATCCCACGAGCTTCCTTTTCGTCTCTTTTTCCCGAAAGTCGGACGAAACTCTCATTTTGACATTTTTTTTGAATCAAAATCTAATACTTTTATAGAAAAATGGAAAAAAGCCATACATTTTTTTAGTATATGAATAAGACTACCTGGCAATTTCCAGTGTTTACTGTTAAAATTGACTTCCGAAAATGTCTGTAAGTGGCGATGTTAGATTTGAGAAAGCCTGAATTCGAGGCGCACGGCGCGTTTACTACGAAAACGCCGCCGCACGATCCAAGTTTGCATTGGAATGGGGTATTCTATAAAGAACTAGTATATAACCCGTCAAAAATGACGGAATGTGAACGATAAATCTTCAAAACGATGTTTAGATCATGATGGTTACCACGTGATCATTTAAATGTATTTTCAATTTTTTGTTTATAAATCAAATGTGTTTCGATATTTTATAATTTTCGTTCTTTGTGAGGTCTAACTGTAATAGAGACAGTGTCCGGAGGTGAGAGAAGTCGTGTAGAGCCACACCAGATCGTAAAAACGTGAGAAAAATTGCAACTTTGGCCTTTATCATGGTTTTGTGAGGTCTAACTGGAACGTTTCCGGCTGCAATCTTTCAGAGACAGTGTCCGGAGATGAGAGAAGTCGTGTAGAGCCGCACCAGATTGTAAAAACGTAAGAAAAATGGAGGCTTTGGCCTTTATCACGGTTCTGTGAGGTCTAATTGCAACGTTTCCGGCTGCAATCTTTAAGAGACAGTGTCCGGAGATGAGAGAAGCAGAGCTGCCAACCTAATCCGGCAAATTGTTAGTACCGCCTCTTTTTCTACACCACTTAATTTTTAGAGAAATTCTCTTCAAATGTATCTACAATGAATTAAGAAGAAAAATACTCTAAAAATTAAGTGGTGAAGAAAAAGGGGCGGTACTAACAATTTGCCGGATTAGGTTGGAAGCTCTGGAGAAGTCGTGCAGAACCGCACCAGATTTTAAAAACATGAGAAAAATGGCGGCTTTGGTCTTTCTCATGGTTCTGTGAAGTCTAATTGCAACGATTCCAGATGCAATCGTTAAGAGACAGTGTCCGGAGTTAAGTGAAGTCGTGTTGAGCCGCACCAGATTGTAAAAACGTGAGAAAAATGGCGGCTTTGGTCATCCTCACGGTTTTGTTAGGTCTAACTGTAATAGAGACAGTGTCCGGAGATGAGAGAAGTCGTGTAGAGCCGCACCAGATTGTAAAAACGTGAGAAAAATGGAGGCTTTGGTCTTTCTCACGGTTCTGTGAGGCCTAACTGCAACGTTTCCGGCTGCAATCTTTAAGAGACAGTGTCCGGAGATGAGAGAAGTCGTGTAGAGCCGCACCAGATTGTAAAAACGTGAGAAAAATGGCAGCTTTGGGCTTTCTCACTGTTTTGTGAGGTCTAACTGCAATAGAGACAGTGCCCGGAGATGAGAGAAGTCGTGTAACGCCGCACCAGATTTTAAAACAATATACAGTATATAATTATTAACACATCACATTAGCAAGTTAATTGTGTGATACATTATTTGTATCATACAAGGATGGAAAGCGTTTGCTGACGATGACGCGAATTCAATGATTTTTCTTCACCCAAAAGTTTTCACTTCAAATGGAAAGCGTTAGCTGACGATGATGGGAGTTCAATGATTTTTATTAACCCAAAAGTGCTCAACGCGCCTAAAGAAGTTTTCACTTCAAAAATTTTACCCGATCAACAAATATGAATGACAATAAAAAAACTGCTGGTTGACAAAAAATATAGGCCCGACAACACAACAGCAACAACACATCCCAGTGTTCCATTAAGTGCTCTATACGCAAGCGAAGTGTGACGTCACTGACCGTCCATGTATGTAAGAAAATGATTTCCTATGTTAATCGTCCATTGGATTTTTTGTAAAAAATTATTAAAAATCGAGGAAAATTATTTCCCGATTTTAATCCCCATATTTGGGTATATATATGTATTAGTTATCATGTGCATATGTTAGATTGAGTTATTTTGCTGTCAAATTGACAAAATTTTAATTTTAAATTTCAAAACTCTGTTGTCCTTGGCGTTTTTGTATTTGGCGATCAAAAACGTACTACGAAAATATACATGCCAGATGTATATTTTCGTAATTTGTGTTGTGCGAAATATTGTTTCATATTATTCCTTACTCTCTTAATATAAATTTTTAAAATAACCATGATTTTTGAAAGGAATTAAATTATATTCGCCAGATAATTTGGCGATATATATATATATATTTTTTTCTGCCAAGGATGACCGATATCAAATCTATTCCGCTGCAACATATTAGTATTTTATATCAGACACATTATTTAGACATTTGAAAACAAATTTCACTTGAAATTATAATAGAATATTTATCATTTTCCTTTTAATTAGTATATTAGTTGGATATTTATTGTGTAATATCATCCTTTGAAATGAAATGTTTATTTTTTCAATGAAATATGGAAGTTTTTTGAAATTTAAAGTTTTGAAATTTAAAATTCAAATTTTATCAATTTTAGAGCAAAAACAACTTAATCTAACGCATGCACATGATAACTAATACATATCTAAACCTAAATATGGGGATTAAATTCGGGAAATAATTTCCCTCGATTTTTAATAATTTTTTACGAAAAATCCATTGGGCGTTTAATATAGGAAATATTTTTCTTGTATCCACGAACCTGCCAGTGACGTCATCACTTCGCTTGCCTATTTAAAGTCCTCATAATAAGAAAAAACGATTCACTTCATTTTACCAAAATACTTTTTTTTAAGACTATCGTAGATCCTGTTTTCAAATTTTCTAACTAACTATCCAATAACTACAGACACTCCATGCTAACCCAAATTCACCTCTACTCGATACCTCCAACCAGCTATCTCACCCTCAACATCGCCAAAATATCCAGGATCCAGCTAGGGACTTTCTCATTCTCAACCGAACATTTTACCTTGACTCGACATTATCACATTAGACTACTCTAATTTCAATACTCATTTCAACTGGTGACTTTTACTTGCCCAACCAAACATTCTATCCCAACTATCATTTTACACTAATTTCAAAACTAAAATCAACTGGCGGCATTTACGTACTAAACTCGGCGCCAATCATACCTTACAATGTAAACAAATAATAAAGTTTGATAAAAATATTTAAAGGCTTTAATGCGTTTTTACAAATATTTTAAGATTTTTAAGGCTTTAATATGTTTTAGAAATATTTTAAGCGTTTTTTTAATGAAACAGTCAAAGAGTCGTTCATTCGGAATTAAAAAGTTGTCCATTTGGAATTTGTATTTTCTGAATGGCAACAGCTTTGGTTTGTTTTTATTTGGTCTTGCTTTGTTTATAATCATGAAGTTACATAATTCTATTTATAGGTTCATGTTTATAATAGCCAGTGATCCGTTATACTTAATTTAGAGATTTAAACATTACAATTGAATAGTTTTTCAAGGTTTTATTGGAAATAAGAATATGTGCGATACAAAACATGTATGAAAATGATATGTATGTTTCCTAAGTTGAATTAAATAAACGGAAAAAAAATGGCTGCCAAAAGTTTCTGTTTTGAAGCGGTGCTAACCGGATTCGTTCATGACAGATGAGGATCATTATATATATTAATGGGTAGAAGAATTTTAAGTGTTTACTATTAAAATTGACTTCCGAAATATGTTTGCAAGTGGCAAGGTTAGATTTTAGAATAGCCTGAATTCTTTGCGCGGCGCGTTTATCGCGAAAAAGCCGCCGCGCGATCCAAGTTTGCCTTGGAATAGGGTATATTTTATAAAGAATGGGTAGAAGAGAAGTGGCCACTGCAGTGGCGACCAAAGGCAATTTCTTTAGTCGCCACTTTTAAAAATCTAGTCGCCATGTGGCAAGTGGCGACCGCTAATTTCTAGCTTTAGCTCACAACATAAATTATTAAAAGCCAAAGCCAAACTTTTCTGCCCAGAAACACTTTCAATTTTCCGCGCCTCTTTAGAATGGGTGAAATTGTACAAAAAAAAAAAAAAAAAAAAAAAAAAAAAGATTTTTCTTAATCTATTTCTGCTCAGACACAATTTTTAATAGGCAAACAGGCCGACTGAATATATGTGCTGAAATAATATCTCTTTCCTTTTGTTTCCAAAGATGAATAAAAGTTTCCCAGTAAGCCTAATGTTATTTTGGAATTTTATTCATATAAATGAAACAAAGCACAGATTGAAGGAAGAGCCGGGATATTTAAACAATATATTTTTAGCTGTCAGTAAAATTTTGTACTCCTTAGAAATTTTGTGCTGAGGGCACTGGCCCCGTGTACAAATGCGATAATCAGACCCTGACCAAAGAAAGAATTGAGTTTAAATAAAGTAATGTTGTTGATAAGTTGTATGTAATTAAAGAAGGTAGCATTATATCTTTGATCGAAAAATGAAGATGACTATTAACTTTGATTCTAAATTTTATGTAACAAGAACAAGTAACTAATTACAAAATAAAATTAATTTCATTTTTAAGTTGCATGTTATTTTGGTTTTAAATTTGACTGGAACATATTTTACTTATTATTTACCATAAAATGTTGTTTAATTTAAATTTGCTGACTGTTTAGTGCAATTTCATTTTTAAATTAGAGACTTTCAGGATTCAAAATTTTTTTTCAAGCAAATTAGTTTTCATGCACATACTATCAAATTACTGCTTAGTTAAAAATCATGAATATAATCGATAATAAACTATTTTTATATAGGATAAGAATTACAGAAATATTAATTATGTAAATTAAATTTTTTAAATTTATCCACATTTTTTTTTCCCCCTGAAAATCTTTCTAAGGAGAATACTCCCTTTAAATTTCAAATTATAGTTATTGTTTTGTAAAAAAAAATGCAAATCTTTAAACATTAAAAAAATTGAAATTTGTATTTTAATATGAATAATTATTCATTATTTGCCATTGAATGCTTTTTGTCATGGAATAATTAATGAACTTTTAAAAAAATTGTTTTGTGGAGCTTACTGAAGCATATTCTCAAATTGAAAATTATGAATTTGAAAGAGAATATCGTGAAATAAAGTTTGTTTGCTCTAGTTGTGCCTTTAAAATTGAATAATTATGATTAAGTTTTATAATTCAGATTAGGGATGTGGGTTTTCCAGAAAATTTTGAAACGGAAAATTTTCAATCTCTAAATTAAGAAGATTTTGTAAAATAAAACTAAATACTTTAAAAACTACAAGTAAACAAAACTATTCAAAGAAAAGTATGAATAATTATTCAATTCAAAAAGAAATTAATAAACAAAACACAGAAATTATGATTTAATGGTTTATTAAACATGTATAAAGCTAGAAAGTTATAATTTTTAATGATTGTTTTGCATGTATAATGGTTGAATAATTAATCTATATAAAAAAGGTATCTGTGAACACTCTGTAGCTGCCAGAGACCCTCACATATCGCTGCCAACAGTTGAACCCCATTTTATTATATAGGGAAAATGTTTATGAGAATTAATGATTTTTTTTTTATTATTATTCTGTTTTCATTATATAAAAAATCTAGAAAAATTAAATTTGCCTTTGTTTTTCCCAAAATTTATTTATTTAATTTTTAATATTTCATACTGAAGTTACAAAGTGGAAAAAAATGATCAGAGTTCTTTTTTGCACTTTATAATTTCAAAATAAAACAGTAAAAGAAAAAAAAACTGTTTTTGAAAAACAAGAACAAATTTAACAATTGTGAATTTTCTGAAAGTAAACAGAATTAAAAAAAAATTTAAAAAACAGAGGTAATTATCATAACGAATTTCTGTTTAGAATAATATGGGGTTTGGCTACTAGTGACAGCAAAATTATTGAAACACACGTCTATATTTTTCTTTTTCTTTCTTTAGTTTGATCGCTAATTTTTATCAGGAACTTACTTTTTTATAAACAGTATAGCACTAAGATCATGATTCGATAAATATTTACTTAACAAAATAGTATTAGTTGCACATCTTTTAAATAGAAATTATTGCTAGCACATCAGTAATTTTGCAGCTGACTGTACAAGGTAATTAGTAAAGTATTGCTCAGACCATGTAAAGGTTCATTTCATCAAAATTCTTTTGACTTTTTTCGATTTGTTCTTTTTTAAACATAGTTTGCGAATACAAAATCATATTTTTTAATAGTTGGTGGTATTGGATAATAGATGTAATTAAAGGGCAAAACTGGGAAAATTCATTAGTGGCCAGTGGCCGGTACTGTCAGTTTTGTTAGTAGCCACTTTTTTAAGTTAGTGGCCACTTTTTACATGATGATACTATTTGTTTCAGATTGCAAAAAGCTTTGTCACCATTTTGTGGTATAATAAAATAAACACATGGACAATGAAATTGTAATTTGTATCTTCACTCTTTTTAAAAATCCTAAATTGCGCATCCTAAATTAAAATCTGTTTAAGGCTGTAATAATAACAGCAAAAGTTTTTATTTTTTAATTAATTCAGTAGTACTTTTTTTTTTTTTCAAATTTATTTCAATGAAATAACCTGTTATCATTCACAATTCATATTGATATTTTCTAGTAAATGAATCAGCCAATTCATCACCATCACTATAACTTTTACATGGTCATGTGTAAATACAGTTAGCAATTTTATTATTTTTCCTTATTTCTAAAAACACACCTTTCTAAATGATTTTATTTCACTAGAGTTAAAGTATTTCCTCTTAAAAAAGCATAGATATAAAAACTTAGCTGCTTAATTAAAAATAACCTACTTAGCTGCCAAATTTGCAGCTAAAAATAGGGCGATTTCTACCCTAAAGAAAACAAAAACGAAGATTTTTCAAAAATACACATTTAAGCCAAATCAAATTTTGATGCACACATTTGCCAAATAGCTTAAATGGGTTAAATATACACTAAATACTATGGAGAAAACAATAATGGAAAAAGATTGTGCTTTGCAGGACATCTGATCGTTGACTGCTAGTTGAAAATGGAGAGGGGGGGGGAGTAAAAAAATACATGAATGAGAGTAATTCTACCCCTTTATAGGTTCTAGAATCCAGTTAAGCAAGTTTAAAATGAATGTTTACATTTATGTTATGGATAGAGAAAGATTGGAAATCACACGGCATCAGTGGAGTATAGGATTGCCAATCGTTAGCAAAAGGGGGGCGGGGGGAATAACAAAAAATATGAGTAAAATATATTAAATAATTCTACTTCTTTTTGACTCTAGAGTCTAATAAAGCAAGTTTAAAATAGATAATTTATATTTATGCAAAGAATGGAAAAAGATTAGAAATTATAAAGCTTTCTGTAAGCTGTGTGATCACCGATCGTTAGATGGAGGGAAAGGTCCAAAAAATTATATGAGTGAGAGATATTAAACAATTCTACTTCTTTATAGGTTGTAGAATATAATAAAACAAGTTTAAAATGAACTTTGACATTTATGCCATGGATGGAGAAAGATTGGAAATCACAAGGCTTCGATTGCCAATTGTTGCTCGATTTTTAACTTTTAATGATCACAAAAGTGGCAACTTTAGTGGCGATCGATGCATAATTTTTAATCGCCATCTTTTTTAATTTAGTGGCCGGTGGCGACCGTTAATTATGCGCTTTAGATGTAATCCTCTATTCAAAAATATTAATCTGGATGTTTGAGATTTTTTTATTATTGTTCTTATTTAACTTTAAATGTAACACTTTTATGAGATTTCTCAAGTACAATTCAATTTCGGAAATAAAGAAATATTGAGTTCTTTCAACTACACCTCCAGTTACAAGATATGATGTGATTCATTATATCTATTTGGTTTCCTTAAATTTTAATGAAAATCTTGCTGTTTTTTTTGTTTAGGCAATTAATTGTATTTCCTGTTGCTTGCATAAAAAAAAAAAAAAAAAAAAAAAAAAACTTTTTTTTTCCACATTAGAAATTAGTTTTAAAATGTGATTTAAAAAAATATAATTATGTTTTTATATGAGATTTTTCTCTAAAATTTTCAACAATGCCAATTTTGTAATTAAAGCATTTTTTTTTTTTTTTTTTTTTTTTTTTTTTAAGTTTTGCTCTGTTATTTATTTATTTTTTACATTGAATATTTAATGAAGATTATGACAATGTTCTAACTTTCAGAGTCACTCTCAGAACCAGAGACCATAAGGTGACCTAAGTCAGATTTGCTGCCTTAGTTAGAAAAACATCGGCGTATCATCATTTATCAAATGTATATTTTGAAAAATAGATACACATGCTCAGCCATATAGTAGTGCATTAATTTATCAATATATTCTTTTTTTGTTATGCTGCCAAATGCTTTATAATTATGTTCTTACAAACTTACTGAATGGACATTTGAAATTCTGTTTAGCAACCATAGATCTCTTGTATTATAATAAATAACCTCTTTCATGAGCAAGTTGCTCAAAACATATATCTTGTAACTTTCTAAATGATGACTTTAATCAGAAACTTTTGTTTTTCACACTGTATATAGCATTATTATGACTAATAAAAGAAAATTTAAATATATCATGCAGAAGATTTACTAAAAAATTGTTTTTTGGTTGGAAAATTTTCCAAAAAAGAAAATTTTCCACCCCACATCACTAAATTCAGGTCATAAACAGGAAATTTCTTTATAAATTTAAGAAAAATAAGAATATTATCGATTGTTCTCTTCTCTGAATTTGGAGCATCGGAGAATATTCTCGTTCTCAGTTAATATTCTCACCTTATATCTCTACAGCTATGTTTATGTATAATTTTTATAAGATAACAACTTTTTATTTTACATCTATTTACTTAAAAGAGAAATCCCCCTCTTTTTTTATTTTTTTAAATATTGGAAGACATTACCAAAATGTTAAAATAATTTATTAAAATTTCAAGTTTAATTAAAATTTATTTTTTATTTCTTTTTTAAAGGAAATCTTTCATTTTTATTTATTATATTAGTCAGAATAATTTCTAAATGTTTCTAGGTTTTGAAAGAATTGAAGCTACTTCAGCAGTTTTCCTTGGAATGTTTTCCAGAGGTGTCCATGCTAAGACAGGTAAGTATTTACCTGTTACATCTTCAGTTGATGTTTTAACTTCTTATTCTCGTCCTGTGTGCTCTGTTTTTCTGAGTGTGGAGCGTGGCCGTCTTAGCGTTTCTGAGAAGGCAGCAATGCAGAAATTTGTTAGGAAGCTTAACTTTAATCTTAATGATGGCTTAATTGCAAGGGGTCGTAAAGGGAATCGATTTGAGTGGCTTTTTGCTGATAGGCAGTATGAGTATGGGAAAGATTTATGTAGAAAAATTAAGCCATTTGGGGCCTTCTCAGAAGTAGAGCATCTGTGTGCAGGGGTTGTTAGGGATTTGCGGCTGAGTAAACCAAATGCTTGTCTAGTGGTCTACTATCCAAGTGGGATTTCAGGACTTAGCACTCATAAGGATGATGAACCTGCACATGACTCAGAACAGGTTGTTACTTTGTGTTATGGTGCTGGAGCCACTCTTGTGTTGGAGAACAATAGAAGGCAGGAGGTTGCACGGGAATGGCTGGGGGGTGGGGATTTTTATGTGTTCAGGGACCAGAGAATGTTTTACCATGGGATTGATGGTGTTGAATCGTCTAACAGTGGACGTTGGGCTTTCACCTTTCGTGTGTTTAAGCCAGCAACAGAAACTGTTGAGTCAGTTCTAACACCTAAATCACTGGTACCAGTCTCTGTGGGAGTTGCAGTAGGTTCTCCAGTTAAAGCTGCTTCTTTTTTTGTGCAAGGGTGTGCCCCTCCGGTTAAGCTTCAGGTTTCCCCTTCCGCTCCTCACTCAAACACTTTCTCTTTTCTGCCTAGCGATTTTCCACCACTGTCTAGTGCTCGCCCTCCGGCTGCTCGATCCTCTTCTGCTGCTGCTGCTTCTCCAGCTGCTGCCCGTCGGTCTGTTCCTGCTGCTCGTTGGTCTGTTGCTGCTGCTTCTTCATCAGCTGCCTCTGGGGTTTGCCCTCCGGCTGCTCGGTCCTCTTCCTTTGCTGCTGCCTGTCGGTCTGCTGCTCGTCAGTCAGCCGCTGCTGCTGCTTCTCCATCTGCCGGTTTGTCTGCCCCTTCTGCTTCCGCTTGTCCGTCTGTCGCAGCTGCTTGTGCGCCTGCCTCTGTTGCTGCTGTTGCCCGTCCATCTGCCCCTGCCGCTGCTGTCGCCGTCTGTCGGTCTGTTCCTGCTGCTTCTCCATCCGCTGCCTCTGGGGCTTGCCCTCTGGCTGCTCGGTCCTCTTCCGTTGCTGCTGCCTGTCGGTCGGCTGCTGCTGCTCGTCCGTCAGTCGCTGCTGCTGCTTCCCCATCCGCCTCTGCCGCGGCCGCTCCATCTGCCGGTTTGTCTGCCCCTGCCGTTGCTGCCCGACTGTCTGCCCCCTCTGCTTCCACTTGTCCGTCTGTCGCAGCTGCTTGTGCACCTACCTCTGTTGCTGCTGTTGCCCGTCCATCTGCCCCTGCCGCTGCTGTCGCCGTCTGTCGATCTGTTCCTGCTGCTTCTCCATCCGCTGCCTCTGGGGCTTGCACTCTGGCTGCTCGGTCCTCTTCCGTTGCTGCTGCCTGTCGGTCTGTTTCTGCTGCTGGTCCGTCAGCAGCTGCTCCTCCATCTGCCGGTTTGTCTGCTCCTGTTGTCTGTCTGTCTGCCCCCTCTCCTTCCGCTTGTCCGTCTGTTGCAGCTGCTTGTGCGCCTGCCTCTGTTGCTGCTGTTGCCCGTCCATTTGTCCCTGCTGCTGCCCGTCCATCTGCCCCCTCCGCTGCTGTCGCCGTCTGTCCGTCTGCTCCACTGCTGCCTGTCTGTCTGCTTTTGCCACCGCTGCTGTTGGTCTGTCTGCCCCCGCCTCTGTTGTTGCTGCCTGTCTCTCTGCCACTGCCCTCTGCTGCCGCTGCATGTCGCCCTCCTCCCCCCTTGCGTACTGCTCGTTCCCCGCTGCTCCGTGCTCCTTCCCCCTTGCGTTCTGCCTGTTCCTCGCTGCTCCGTGCTCCTCCCCCTTTGCGTCCTGCTCGTTCCCCGCTGCTTTGTGCTCCTTCTCCCTTGCGTCCTGCTCGTTCCCCGCTGCTCCGTGCTCCTCCTCCCTTGCATCCTGCTCGTCCTCTGCTACGTCGTGCTTCTCCCTCCTTGCGCCCTGCTCGTCCTCTGCTGCGTCGTGCTTCTCCCTCCTTGAGTCCTGCTCGTTCCCCGCTGCTCTGTTCTCCTCCCTCCTTGCGTCCTCGTTCCCCGCTGCTCTGTTCTCCTCCCCCCTTGCGTCCTGCTCGTTCCCCGCTGCTCCGTGCTCCTCCTCCTTTGCGTCCTGCTCGTTCCCCGCTACTCCGTGCTCCTTCTCCCTTGCGTACTGCTCGTTCCCTGCTGCTCCGTGCTCCTCCTCCCTTGCGTCCTGCTCATTCACCGCTGCTCCATGCTCCTCCCCCCTTGCGTCCTGCTCGATCACCGCTGCTCCGTGGTCCTCCTCCCTTGCATCCTGCTCGTCCTCTGCTACGTCGTGCTTCTCCCTCCTTGCTCCCTGCTCGTCCTCTGCTGCGCCGTGCTTCTCCCTCCTTGCGTCCTGCTCGTTCCCCGCTGCTCCGTACTCCTCCCCCCTTGCGTCCTGCTCGATCACCGCTGCTCTGTTCTCCTCCCCCCTTGCGTCCTGCTCGTTCCCCGCTGCTCTTTTCTCCCTTGCATCCTGCTCGTTCCCCGCTGCTCGGTTCTCCTCCTCCCTTGCACCTTTCTCGTCCTCTGCTGCGTCGTGCTTCTCCCTCCTCACGCCCTGCTCGTCCTCTGCTGCGTCATGCTTCTCCCTCCTTGCACCCTGCTCGTCCTCTGGTGCGTCATGCTCCTCCTGGCTCTAAACAGCTGCCCCATGGTTCCCCATGTTTGAAACTACCATCCAGCATAGCCCCTTCTTGTTACTCAGTGTCTTGCGATTCACCTTCCTCTCATCCATTGCCTTGTAACTATTTTCCCCTTTATAAACACTTCTTTCAAATTAGAAATTTTGTTTGTTTTATTCTATTAAGTATCACTTCAATTTTTTGGGGGGTTGCATTATTTTTAAATAATAAATTGTCAAGTAATATTTCATTCTGTAATGTAAACTTTAAACAAGTGAATCATTATGTGCTTGGGGTTGGAATAAATTCAGTTGTTGATACTGTAGTAGATAGAACACTAAATTCACTGACTTTTGTGGGTTTTCGGTTTGCTTGCCCCTTTAAATCTCATTCATTTCGCCATTTTGTTTCAGATTCTAATACGCTGTCTAACATTAAAAACTTGAAATTATGTGGTGGAGGTCGGCCTCGTAAACGTATTAGCAATAATTTAAGAAATAGAGCAGATGAAAATAATGTCATGAGTAAAGACGAAATTATTTTGGAAAATGAATTCACAATAATAATGGGTAGTATTGATCAAGGAGATGAAATATTTTTTGACACTCGTGGTAAACAATGTACACCTATGTCTTGTGTTGCTGTAACTTATTTCTATAAAAAAAATATTGACACATGGAATTCAAATGATATTAACTATATATTACATATTGGAGATCAATTATACAGAACTTCTAAAAACACAATTAATCAAGAAATTAATGCTAATTCAGATTACCTTTCATTTGATGAAGTTTTTAACACAGTTAATTTTCATGGCGATACATTTAGCTTTTATGAAAACATTGAAATGCACAGTAATGGAAATATAAAACATATAGAAGAGGACATTTGTACATTCAATAATTTGATTACATCGTTAACTTCTTTTTTTGAAATAAATAAGTACACAACAGGACTTTTTACATGCAACAGCTATACATTTGCCATTATGAAATTTAAATCTAAGTATTATTTTTTTGATTCACACAAACGAAACTCTCAAGGTTATCCAACTTCTGATGAAAATGGTGCGGCTGTCTTATGTTGCATGAGATCACTTGAATGTTTAGCTAACCAATTACTAAGCAATTGTTGTTTGGTTGATAAAAGCGATCATGATTATACTGTTACAAAAATATCTCCATTTAGTTTAATGTCTGTCTGTGTAACACATAATCAAAGTGTCGAAAAACAAAGCACAGAAGTAAGATTAACCAAACATACACAAAATTTAACACAGACAAAAGTAGTTAAAAGTAAAATACAGCGAAAAAGAAAATTCTGTTTAGAAATACGAGATAAACAAGTAAAAAGTTCCAAATGTAGAGCCTACATGAAATTATATAGATACAGAAATTCACAGACACAAATCCAACGTCAAATTTACTTAAGTAAAAGAAATATTCAAACAAAGAAACACATTAGTTCAAACACACAAGATAAACGAGAAAAAAGGTTAAGAAAACTTAGTGCATATGAGAAATTATCTAGAGATTCACAGACACAAACCCAACGTAAAATACACTTAAATAAAAAAAAGATTCGAAGGAAGCAATTGATTAATTTAGAAACACCAATTCAGCGACAAACCACATTGACAGGAAAAAAAATTCACAGAAAAATTTCTTTAGCAGGAACGAATCAGAGTAGCAATTTAAATAAGGAATTTACTGCAATTAAAAACTTGTTTAAATTGTCTGAAAATAAAGAATGTATAATTCTAAGAATCTTGGGAAACAACAAAAATGTTGATAGGCGATTACAGGCAGAAAAAATTGTAAGTAAAATATATCATTATCGAGAGAGTTTAATAAATACATTTTGTAGGGCATTTATCTTCTTAAAAGAAAAATTTAAATGTAGCAAATTAAAAGTTAAGCCAGTTTCTGATTTAGAACACAACTTTAATGCATTAGTCGGAAATTCTCTTCATACTTCAACATCAGAAAATTTTTTTACTGATTCAACTTATACTAATCTTTCTATAAATTATGAAACAAATTTAGAATGTAACATTAACGGCCAAGTTATGAATTTATTTAAATATGGTGACAGATGCACCACTTGGATTTGCAACCCTAATATATGTTTACTCAACAAACAAAAAATATTTGATCGTCTTCTAACTGTTATAAATGTTATTCTAAATTTACAGTGTTCACAAATCTTACAGTTTTTTCAAAATATCGATAATTGTAGGAATTATGCATTAAAGAAAACATTTGGCACTGGGAACATTTCTAATGAATGCAATGAAAGTGATTCACGTAATTATGATAAATGTAAGCTAGGTCATCCATCTTTCTGTTATGTCAATGACAACTGCGATTCTGTTTTACTATTTTTTCGTTCAATTGCCCCACATTTTCCAGATATTCGTCAAATTGTGAGATTAATCTATAAAATTTTGCATGCTGAAAAAAGTATAAATTACTATGAATTCTCTCTTTTCAATTTGAATTTAGAATGTTTAACAGATATCTGTGACAAAATTAGTATTAAAAGTTGCTCTTTTATTGTTGATTCATTTCCGTTTAAGGAAGAAGGAGAAATTTTCGATCATTTTCAGAAAGCTTTTCATAAATTCAAGGTAAAAGATACAGATTGGCCAGTTAATACTTGTGTTTCTTGCTTACAGCTTTGTCATAAACGGAATGTTCGTTTAATTTCTAGTTTGCCTCTTAATACAGGCACAGAGTGGAAAAAATTAGTAAATTATTACAAAGGAAAATTTGGCGATTTAAATTATATTTGTTTGTATTGTGTAAATAAATTTAAAGCTAATCAAATGCCACCCACATGTATATTAAATAATTTGACATTCAAACCAGTTCCAAAATGTATTTCTACTTTAAATGAATTTGAAAAAATTTTAATTCAACGTGCAAAAGCTTTTCAAGTTATCACTAGGATGGGTACAGTTCAGGGAAGTACTAAAAAACCACTAGTGGGTCTTGTTAAGAAAATGACAGGTAGAGTTTTTCATTTGCCATTGCCATTAGAACAGACGCTTAAAAAATTACCCAATCCATCCGATGCACTAATGGCAGATCAGGAATTTTATGTGTTAGCTCGTAGTGTACCATCTAAACAAAATCACATTTGGCAATCATTAATTAACATCAATAAAATTTTTGAAGCGTTACATTGGTTAAAAAATAATAATCCTTTGTATCACCATATCATTATACCAACTTCAGCTGATAAATTGCTAGAAAATGTAAAAAATTGTGATATTAAGCTAGATTGCGATAATGATGAAATTCCAGAAGTAGCGGGTGCTATGTTAACTCAAAAAGACATGACAGATTGTTATTACAATAACATGACAATATATCCATTATTTGAAAAAAGGATTAACATGGATTCTAGCACAATATATCAGTTTTTACAAATTATGGAAAAACATTTGGATGACCGTGATGTACAGTTAGATTTAAAATGCTTTCCAGACTTATTTTGTTATGGTGAAAATGGTAATTCTGAAATACGACTGATTAATTTGCCAGTAGCCGATTTTATTAAATGTTTATTAAAATCTTCTCATTCACAGTTTCGACTAAATTTACAATATTTGTTTTATTTACTAAACAATGCTAATATCAGACAGTTAAAAGCTGGAATTTTTCATAAATTAAATATTACAAATTCTACATCAAATCTTACTGCAAAAAAATGCTTAGATATGATTGCGAGCAAAGAATTAGAGGGTAATTTATCCACAATTTTTAGTAGATTACGAAATACAGAACAGTTTTGGTCAAAACCACGCAATGATTTAAACTGTATGGTGAAGAACTATGGCCCTGCTACGTTCTTTTTAACTTTGAGTCCAAGTGAATATCATTGGGAAGATTTGCATATGTATCTAGGACAAACAAATACAAAATACAAAGATAAACCTTTATCACTTTTAATAGCTTTAGACCCAGTAAATACATCACGCTTTATAGAAAATAAATTTCGAGCTATGTTAGATTTTATAACTTCTAGTAATGGACCGTTAGGTGTAGTTGAACATTATGCTTGGCGCCGTGAGTATCAGTCACGTGGATTACAACATTTTCATTTATTGCTATGGATCAAGGATGCCCCAATATTAGGAAAAGCTAGTTTAGATTCCATTGCTGAATTTATAAATAAATATATAACCTGCAGAATTCCCAGTAAAAGTAATTTTCCACTACTTCATGATCGTGTTATGAAATATCAAATCCATAAACATAATTCATATTGTATGCGGGCGAAAAAGGTTAAGAATAAAACAATTAGAGTTTGTAGGTTTAGCTTTCCACGGGAAATCTCTGAATATTTACACATTAATGAAGTTGCTGATGCAGTCGAAGAAAGTTGACAAAAACTCGTTTGTATAATTTGCCGCGAAATAAAGATGAGTTATACATTAATGATTATAATGCAGTTATAATGCTAGCCTGGTGTGGTAATGTAGATATTCAGTTTATTCGTGAAAAGTCAGCGTCTTTAACTACATACATAACAAAATATCAAACTAAAGCTGAAAAATCATTTGCATCTGATGATTTCAGTGATTTTTATTCCACAAAACCTTTATATAATCGTTTATGGAATTTCGGTTTACGAACCCAGCAAAACTTGTAGTGGCGGGCTCGTTATGGCCTACTGCTGGCATCCTGCACTTGCCATCAGTTGCCGTTTGCCCCATATAACACCAGCAGCGGGCCATTGATGGCTGCCAGCAGTGATGGAAGCCTAAAGAAAAATGGTCGGTGGCCCAGAGGTGGCATAAACACAGTTGGCCTTATGCAAGCTATCACCACAAGGCCAACATCATGTTTTTCATGTTGTGGCCACAAATTTTTAAGCCATAACCAATTTGTATGCATAGAGGGCGCTGTGATTCTTTTTCTGTTGATTTGAAATTCCCTCGCTGTCCGCCATTTCATACGAAGTTTTTGTTTGTTAGTGTAGTCTGCGGATGTGTCTTCGAGATTGAAAATCTCGTAAAAAGAATATATGAGTAAGTAATTCAATTATTAATTTGTTTTTGTATTATTTTTTAAATACTATTTTTTTTAAATGTTTGATTCTAAAACCATTGTTATAACAAAAGGATTTCTAGAAATATATAACAATTATCCAGTTGATCCGTTTTAGTAAATTATGATAGTCGCTAACTTTCTAGTATTTTATCATTGTTATTATTATTTTAATTGATTTAATAAAATAAAAATTATGAATCTTAATTTAAATAGTTATGTTATATGGACGGGAGAAAGTTATTAGAACACTTATAACTATTTATAGTTTATGTTTCATTTTTTTTTCTTCCTTCAGTGTTGTTAAGAAGAAAGCAATAGATTCGGGAAAATTTTCGACATCCTTTTTTCGATAGATTTTGCACGTTTTGAGTTGTTCTGATGAACATAATTTGAAAAATTGTCTGTCTCTTTGTGTGTGCTAAAATATTTATGAAAGTGATAGTAGTCTAGAAAGTTTACTTCTTCCGCTTTTTTTTTTTTTATGTACAAACATCGCTTCCTCCACCCCTGAGGGAGAAGTATACCCGATAGAGTAAATTTCCAATATGGGTATTCTTGAAAAGAATTCGTCAATTTCTTTAAACGAACGATTATATTATATATCTGTGATATTTTAAAGCAAGTTTATTGATTTTATTATTTTTGACAAAAACTAGTATGTTTTGGCACCACAAAACTTTCTTCTATATTTTTTATTATGCAAATTCGCGTAGTGCAAATAATAATTTGTTAAAATCATTTTCCTGAATGCATGGAAACGATTTTCATTTTAGAACAGTGCTTGTCAACAAAAAAAAAAAAAAAAAATAAAAAAAAATAAATTTTGTGCCAACTTCTAATAAAATGCTTTCTTCTTCTTCTTCTTTTTTTTTTTTTTTTTTTAATAATTTATAACTTTGTTTTCATTTACCACAAATTTAAATCAGTCATTTATGTGGAAGTTATTGATGAGTTTCTTTTGAAAGATACCACCATTGAAAATTTATCCCCTCATGGAGAAGGGCGTGCGATTCCTCAACTTATACAAAAAAAAAAAAAAAAAAAAAAAAAAAAAAAAAAAATCCTGATTATCCCTTAAATCCCTTAGTTATTTAAATACTTATTTTTTAATTCATAATAAAAATTTAAAAAAATAATAATTATCATTTATTTGAAATCATTTATATGAAATTTCCTCCTCTACTATGTCATATTGAAAGTTACGTAGAAGTAGAATTATGGAGCCATGTGTTGAGTGAATGATACACGAATGTAATCGGGAACGATTTTAATCAAATATCAAATTATTTTAATTAAATATCAAATTTGGTTAAATTTCGTCCATTGGTTCGTGAGATACAGCTTCCACACATTTTTTATACACATTTACAGAGGGGAACTTTCTAAAAATGATCAAATCGTGTTCAGGAATCTCAAAACATGCAAATACATCGAAAACCGAATGTCAAAAATTGTCATTATATATATATATATATTACTATAAAATTGATTTTCTTTCGAAATTTAGTATATTGTACTTGTTTTAAATGAAAATCGCCTACCTACATCATAGAAAATAATTTTCATAAATAATAATTTTCATATGTAATTTCTACAAACTATTATAGGAAAAAAAAAAAGTGGTAGCCCTAACAGTTTTATTTTATTTATTTGTTAATTATTATTTTTTAAATGCAAATAAGAAGAAAAATAATTTCACTTTTACGAAACTGAAATAGTCCCCCCCCCCCCCCCCAATTTGCGGTAACTTATAAGAATATGTTTGTGCATCACTATTAAATGAACTACAAATGTTTATTTTATCATTTTTGATTAAAAACATTTTTTATTGCATCTATAAAATTTATGTTGATCTGTATTTTTAACGCTGTATAAAGATTTTTACGTGCGCTGATAAGAAGTTTCTCGTAAACTGTAATGTATCCAAATTATTTTATGGATTTTTATACTGAAACCATTTGTGTTACCTGTACATCTTTTTATGACAAGCATCCTACAATAAGTCTGCAAAACCTGTATAACATATATGAGTTTTGTGGAATTCTAAAAATATTTTTAAAAAAATGTAATTAATAAGCACACTCTAAATATAAAGTAAAATTATAAATTATATTAACAAGTGAAATTGATTTTCTTGAATTTTTGCATGCATGAGAAATCCTACACACATATACTTATATCACCTAACAACACATTAAATCAGAACAGAAAACAGCTGTACTTCTTTCATAAAACAACAAGATGTAACTGATAACTGCTGCGTCAGCGTTGGGTTGCGCAGGGAGGAGATTTGTTTATCCTGATAACGAGGAACTGTGTTCAGAAAATAAACGAAAAAAGTAGAAGAAAAATTAGTCAATTCATCAATTATTTTTAAATGAGTGCTTCTATTTTTTACAGCTCTATAAAGAAATATATTTGTTTATTAACAGCTAATAGATTAAAACTATTTGAAGTACGCTATTAAACAAATTCTTCAATAAAATAATGATTTCTATCTGAAATTATGCTAGGATTTGTGTCAACTAATTATTTATTATTATTCATTTCCATAATCCGAATACCGTAGATAATGGAAGCATTGTATTCGGTCAAAAATTTTGATTTCAAGTTTTCACCTGATTTACATATTTTAAGGTCTCGTGAGTTAGAAAAGTGTTTTTTGGCAATTAGTCTGCGTGTTTGTGTATCTGTATTGCATATATGTGTATATGTTTCTGGAAATTTTCTGAGTATCATATCTAATCATATCATATCTGAGTATCATATCTGAGTATCATCACTAATAAAGAAAGACGAACTTTTGAATTAAGACAGGTATAGTGTACAGATGATTTTTCCAACTTTTGAAATCTGAAATCAAAAACTGGCGATTGTCTTCAAAGTTATATAAATTTTTTTTGGATGCCTTTTGTATTTGTTATTTCAGGGAAATTGATAAACGTCCTATAAAAATACACAACAATTTTAAGTCTCACAAGTGCTTTCTTTTAAAAACAGCTTTATGGATTTTCTTCAAAATCGCTATATTAATTCCTTTTTAGATATCATTTCGTACGCAATTGTTAGTTTATGATGAACAGATCAGTTTACTAAGTTTTGGTGAAATTATAAGTGGGACAGAAATCGATATCTCAAAAAACGACTTTAACTTTCTTCAAATTTGCTACATAAACCCCTTTTTAGCATGTAATACTTGCTTAATACAGAAAAATTGACAAGAGTCCTTATTAGGTGGAAGCAACTGGAAATCTTGGAAAGGAGTGCTTCCAAAACTACTCTAACTTTTTTTGTTGTTGTTAATTCGCTATGTAAACTCTCTTTGTTATATTATGACGCATGTATCAGTTTGCTTTAACAGGAAAATTATTAGATGTGTAAATTGACAAACCATTTTTATGTTTTCTGACCACTTCATTTAAAAACAACAACAACAACAGCAACAACAACAACAATAATAAAATAAAAAAGGAGTAAAATATGTGTAGTAATAACCGATAAAATTACTGCAGATTATTATTTTTATTTTAATGTGGGTCGGATTGTTTGATCTCTAATCTTCGCTTTATGGTAAGTATAATTTTAAACTCGGTTATCGACCTCAAGATTTTGAAGACATGCTGTTTTTAAGCTACTACATTTCGTCGATGATATTATGCTGAACTCGTAGTCAATTTATCTTTTCCTGATGATGGGTCGAGCTTAATTATTTTGATTGGAAACGGCTGGTGTGTTGTTTCATAATTTATAAAGTTTACTTACTTTTTTCCTTCTTCAACAATAATTTTCCTGTCATTTTACTAAATGTTCTCAAAAACCTTTCTAGCATAATTTATTTTAATAAATTGAAAAAAAGAAAATGTATCTAAAACAAACAAGAGAGAGACAGATTTTAAAACATATACTCATTACAGCAAAAAATTTAATGAAGAATTGGTGTTGAAAAAAGTAAGTAAAGAACTTTGTAAATTTAATTTACAAAATTGTAAAAAACATTAATAATAATAATAATAAAAGTTTCAGGTCGAAATGATTCCATGACCATTCATTAGGTGAATAAAGTAGGCACGAGTGAAGTAGTTATAAACAGCGAAGTACTGCTCTTTCATACATTTGGAAATATCACTAACTATTATTAAAATAAACTCAAAATGAAATATTAAAAATTGGAAGTGATATTTAAACATTTCAAAAACATAATTGCCTCATGGGATTGAAATAGTGCTAATGGCATATCTTAATACTATCTTCGGCGTGAAATTGCTGACAGAATTTTTGTCAAATGAATACATAAATATAGAATAATTATATTAATATTATTATATATTTTATTTATATTATAAATTTATAATATAATAAATTTATTCTAAATATAAATTTAATATAATAGAAAGAAGGTTAGGAAAACTATTTCATGTAACTAAATTCTATGATATATAGTACCAAAACTAAGATGTCTAATAGATGCTGAGTTTTATAGTAAAGCTGTAGTTCCTGAATAATAGTAGCACCACCTGTCTACCGATAAACACACAAATTGAACCTGTCGTTTAAGGCTCTATCGAAGGCAGTAGGGACCCGGGTCGAACATTGCACGAAAGACGAAGACGCTGCCAAATGCAGCGGAGAATTAAAACTTTGCTTTATGTGATTTCAGTGGACTTTGCTTTAGTTGTTAATTTTAAAGTAATATAAAGAAAATTATATTTATCTATTGATTTTCTTTCCTTTCTTTCTTTCTTTTTTTTTTTTTTTTTAATTCGTTTAATTGTAGGGACAGCAAAGCGGGCAAAGCCTGATAGTAATAAATAGAAAAAATTGTAAATAAACATAATCATTGCCCCCCTCCCCCCAATAAAAAAAAATGCATCAGTTCTTTCAGGTTGAAATAATAATGCATACCTTCGTGAGTCTAACAAAAAGCACGAATGCAGCAAATTACTTTTGCTGCACTCATGCCCAATTTGTTTCGCTTGATGAAGGGTCTTTGTGCTAT
Organism: Salticus scenicus; assembly: GCA_963930645.1. Lineage (NCBI taxonomy): Eukaryota > Metazoa > Arthropoda > Arachnida > Araneae > Salticidae > Salticus > Salticus scenicus. The sequence continues at coordinate 12,947,038 of OZ005659.1, read as the reverse complement.
TTCGATCAGAAACAATTGTTGCATTTTTTTTTTTTTTTTTTTTTTTTTTTTTTGAGTTTATGGTGTTTGTTTTTTACAATGCTCTCTTTATAAAAATTTTTGTTTCAATATTTTATAATTTTCACATGTAAAGTTACATTTATTTACATCAAATAACTTAACAAAGTTAAACATATTGAAATTTCAACACTTAAAAAAAAAAAAAAAAAAAACATAATCTCCTTCATTCCAAAAAATGTAATGGATCAACTGAATATTTCCTATATGTTGTACTAGAAATCCTGAATTTATAACCATAGTGTATGAATCAAATACTTGTAAATAGTATTTAAAAATGAATATGTACAAAATCAAATTAAATATTGGCTGCATAGAAAAAACTGGCTGCTACCTCATCAGAAAAAAGAGAGAAAAAAAAGAAAAAAAAAGCACTAATAAAATTAAAGGTATCACCAATAAAATGAATGTACTAGCTATAACCAAATCACTGCTGACCTGTTAACGGCCCTCTTCACTTACCGTCTCCGGAAGTCCGAGCCAATGTTATTCTATGGGAAACTTTCTTTACAAATAACTTATTAACTAATACATATTTTAAATTCTGTTTTCACATTCAGAAAATTCCCAACTGTTAAATTGTCGGACCATTTTTAAAAATGTATTTTTTTAATTTTTAATATTTTACTTTGAAATTGCAAAATGAAAAATTTCACATATTGAAAATTCGTATTTTGCAGCTTCAAAATAAAATATAAAAAATAAAAAATAATTTTTTAAAAAAAGTCCGTCAATTTAACAGTTGGGAATTTTCAGAATGTGAAAACAGAATTTAAAAATATGTATTAGTTAATAAGTTATTTGTAAAGAAAATTTCCCATAGAATAACATTGGCTTCGGCTTCCGACGACGGTGAGTGAAGTGGGCCCTTAATGGGAAAATATAAAGGACCAATGAAGACTGCCGGCAGTAATATATATTTTTATGTTTGCCACAGCTGGCCCACTGTAGGCTGCCAGCAACAACATGGAAAAACTATATTTGCCACCAGATGGCCCAACACTGGCCCACTAACAATTTCAAACCTAATGTTCGTTGCCAACAGTGGCCCATTACCTATTTTCATCATACTGCTAGCTGCCAGCAACGATCCAATCACCGGCCCACTAACATATTTTTAACTTACTGCTGGCTGCCAACAGTGGATCGGTTGAATACGGCCTACTGACGGCCGGCGTAACATATTCCCTGCGGCAACGTTAACTTTTGCCACCGGCGGGCCAACTGCATCTACTGCTGGCAACCAGCACTTGGCCTCATGCTGGCCGTCATCTGAGGTTTTGCTGGGAACATTATCAAATCGGAAATGTGGGGCTTTAGAAGCCGCTGACACTTTATTATCACACTCATTATTTGGAACAGATTCTGGTACGGTTATCAGGTGGTTAGACGTAAAAATTCATAGATCTCGTAAATTAAAAAAACAGAATGAACTACAGAAATTAAGTGGCGATGCAACTGACATATACTGTTCAAGTTGGATTGATACCCATTACCCACGTAGGCCAATCCAACTTGAGAATCTTTCTTTGTTTGATTTTTCCAGATGGTATGATATTGTAGATAAAAAACCTTCTGAAAAAGTAATTTCTTATGAGTATGAAGAAAAACATTTACGCAAAAGAAAAATTCCATATTTAATTAACCATTATAATTTCAATTGTAAACAAGAACCAGAAAATTATTATTTCTGTTTATTAATCTTGTTTAAGCCATGGAGAGCTGTTTCTGAACTAAGAGGTGATTTTAATACATATAGTGAGTCTTTTGCTGATTACAAGGAAAATTTACTGGAGGCAATGAAATATCATGAGCGTTTAGAGGAAATACAGCAGGCTAAAAGTGATTTGAATTCAGACATAGAAAATATAGAAAAACAAATGCTTTCAAATAACCATGATGGTGGTGATAACTTTAATATTATTAATTTTGTTGAGCCAATAGGGAATGAAATAGAAGACTTTGAGAAGTTATTGTCTAAGGAAGATATTGATAGTATGATTGAACATTTAAATGTAGATCAAAAACGTGTTTTCAATGAAGTTGTAGGTTGTTTAAAACAATATATTAAAGAAATGAATGCTTGTACATCAAGTAATCGTAACAAAAGATTGATTCCAAATTCAATTTTGAGAAAATTTGTGTCTGGAATAGGAGGAACAGGAAAATCATATTTAATTAAAGCTATCCGATGTTATATTTCAAATAAATTTAATAAAGTTGCTGTAACAGCACCAACTGGTATCGCTGCTTTTAATATAAATGGCTTAACTATTCATCGCTTATTGCAATTACCAGTTGAACATGGGACTATACCAAAATACAGTAAATTATCTGATGATAAATTAAATTCTATTCGTGCTGAATTAAATAATCTGGTTTTGCTTATTTTAGATGAAGTGTCCATGGTTTCTAATGTAATGTTAATGCATATTCACATGAGGTTATCGGAAATTTTTGACACTATAGATGAAAATGATGGTTGGTTCGGGCGAATAAACATTTTGTTTTTTGGTGATTTATTGCAACTTCCACCTGTAATGGGACATTCTCCATTTGTGAATATTTCTAAAGAAGTCAGTGCTACACATTTTTCTGGATTACATTTTATAAATATTTGGCAAGAATTGCTTACTTATGATGAGTTGTCCATTAACATGAGGCAACAGACAGATAAAGTATATGCATCCATTTTAGATTCAATCCGTGTCGGTATATTAACTGATGCTGATGAGCTAATTTTACGTGAAAGAGAAATTGTTTTAAAATCTAATAATCCATCGGACTGTATGAAAGAACTAGTTGAATATGTAATAAAATTAGAATATAAAACTATTTGTTTATTCCCAACAAAGAAGCAGTGTAATCTTTTTAATGCAGCAATGCTAGAATATTCAAATGAACCGAAAGTTATTCTCAAAGCTATAGATATAATTGAAGCAAAAACTAATGCACAAAAAGATAAAGCACGGAAATCCTTAAATAAGATTAACGAAGATAATAGTCGAACTGCAGGGTTAGAAGATGAAATAGAAATTAAATTAGAAGCAAAAGTTATGTTATTAAGAAATATAGATATAACTAATGGCTTAGTAAATGGAGCAATAGGTTTTATAATTAAAATTTATAAAGATAATTTTGCAACCGAAAATATTAATAAACTTAGAATAAAATTTGAAACTGGAGAATTTGACATAGAACCTGTAACCTCAAAATTTCAGTTATTTACAAACATATTTGTTTTTCGAAAGCAGTTTCCGATTTGTTTAGCATATGGAATAACTATCCATAAAAGCCAAGGCTTAACTTTAGACACTTGTGTAGTAGATATAGGTAGCTCGATATTTTCATCTGGTCAGGTGTATGTTGCTTTATCCAGAGTTAAATGTTTAGATGGTCTACACATAATTAATTTAAATCCAAATAAAATTCAAGCTCAGACTAGTGCAATTTTAGAGTATAATAGATTGAAATCTACATTTAAACCAGACATGAAACTGTTCTCATTAGACAAAACTGTTAATAAGAATGTGCCTGATAAAAACAATTACTTAACACACTTGCATACACCTCCATTAATTGATATAGAAAATGCACAAATTAAGAAACACGGAGAAGACATAATAGAATCATTAAGTAATTTTCATGGTTTTAATAATCCATATGGTGTTTCTTGTTACGTTAACTCTGTCTTACAATGTCTTTTTAATATAGAGTGTATAAACTCTGCAATAATGTTATCCACTCATTCAGAATTTAAAAAACTATGTTTAGATTTTTCAAGTTCCATATCCAGTACTGCTTTAGATTCACATAAATTACAACTAGAGTTTCATGATGATGATATGTTTGATATTAAACAGCAGCAGGATAGCACAGAATTTTTACAGTTACTTCTTGATAAATATAGATATTTAAAATTTCTTATGTCATTTGATACTAAAAATTATTATAGATGTCAAAATTGTGAATATGAAAACCAAGAAGCGGTTGAAACTCAAATAGGAAAATTAATAATACCAATAACAAAAAACAAATTTCAATTTCAGGAGTTACTTGACTATAATTTTAATGCCTGGAATTCAAATTTATGTAAAGAAGCAAAATGCCCTAATTGTAATAACGTTAATGTTTTAATTACTAAAACTAATATTGAAAATACACAAAATGTTTTAATTTTTTCATTGCAATTAATAAATTCAAACATGCAGAAAAATACAAACTTGTTACTGTCAGGAGTTACACAGAGTAAAATAAAATTTTGTGATAAAAATTACATATTAAAAGGTGCAATATTTCATCATGGTAAAAGCGCAACAAGCGGCCATTATACAGCTATAGTTTGAAAAAACAAACATTGGTATAGAGAAGATGACAGTGTAATTTCTAATTGTTCATGGCCAAGAAATAGTAAAAATATTTACATTTTATTTTTTGAAAAAACAGAATAATCTTTTTAGTTTAGAAAACCTATTTTTATACATCAGGTAACCATTAAGAATTACTACACAGGAGTTTTGAGTAAAAATTTGTCATCTGCTGTTTAATTTTTATAAAGCTTTCTTTTTTTTTTAATATTTATATTCATAATGCCTGAACAAAAGTGGGCAACAATGAGCCGTTCCATTGGTAACGGTGATACCCCCACCTTGTTCTGTGGATAATAGGGAGTAATTGTTTTTAAATATTTTTCTTCTCCCGGGGACCCACATTACCAATTGAATGTTCAGACGTTCATCATATAAAAAAATAAATATTACAAGTTTCATATATTTCTGTAGTAATATGGAGTTGCCATAGGAAAAAAAAAAATTATACTGTTAAAATCTTTTTTTATTTCAATAATACTTTTTCAGTATGAGTAAAAAATTTATTTTTCTTGTGAAACGGTTTTCAAAAGTTTATAAAGTTTATTTCTAATAGATACATGTTATGCAATTTTATTGTATGTAATAGCTTCTCCCACCCCAAGTATGTTTTTGTATTGTTCTGTTTTTCTTTTAAGTTTTATCACTTGCTGTATAATTTTAAAATTTACTTTCAAGTTAAATTTAATACAAAAATACTTTTTATATAGTGCTATAAACTCATTTCTGTGATCTTTTAATCAATAACCTTTAAAAAGTAATGATATCAATACAAAAACCCTTAACGGGTTAAAAGTTTGTGACGCAGCTACTTTATGGCTATAAGAATTTTTGAAATATGGGTCTTAAAAATAATGATATCAAGTTTTATGTGACACTTTGCTATTAATTAAAATGTACATAATTTTCTTTTATTTGATCATTTCCTTTTTTCTTCTATTTATAACTACAATGCAAACATAATATTTTTAACTTCAACATAGACAGATAATAAAATATACTTGCTGATGCCTTTTCATTCGCATTTCAAATTCAAAATAAAGGTTTTAAAAGGAATGATATCAAAATTCTAGTGACGCCTCGATTTCACTTTAAAAGATTTGTTTTTAGATTGCATTAAAATTACGTTTGTTTTTTCTATAAATTATATTTACACATTGAAACAGTGCTTTTAATTTTCAAATATACTGTCAAATAATCACACTTTCACAGAGTTTGCATTTTAAATTAAATTTTTTTTTCAATAAATTAAATTGTCTTTTGCGTCACGCTATTCAAAACTGTAAGTAAAATTTATGTAAATATTACTTTGTATCATAGTATCCAACTGTCTGAAAATATGTGCAGAGATAGTGTGATGCAAAGAAAACATTTGCACAAATTTTACTTGTAGTTTTGAATAGCGTGACGCAAAAGACAATTCAATTTATTGAAAAAAGAAAAAATTTAATTTAAAATGCAAACTCTGTGAAAGTGTGATTATTTGACAGTATATTTGAAAATTAAAAGCACTGTTTCAATGTGTAAATATAATTTATTAGAAAAAACAAACGTAATTTTAATGCAATCTAAAAACAAATCTTTTAAAGTGAAATCGAGGCGTCACTAGAATTTTGATATCATTCCTTTTAAAACCTTTATTTTGAATTTGAAATGCGAATGAAAAGGCATCAGCAAGTATATTTTATTATCTGTCTATGTTGAAGTTAAAAATATTATGTTTGCATTGTAGTTATAAATAGAAGAAAAAAGGAAATGATCAAATAAAAGAAAATTATGTACATTTTAATTAATAGCAAAGTGTCACATAAAACTTGATATCATTATTTTTAAGACCCATATTTCAAAAATTCTTATAGCCATAAAGTAGCTGCGTCACAAACTTTTAACCCGTTAAGGGTTTTTGTATTGATATATATACATAAAGTTGCATATTTTTTGCATGATGTTAATATTTCATTTGTTTCCTTTTGCAGAATTCATGGACATATAACTCACAAATAGCCATATATTTCCAAAACCAGTACAAATTAATTGTGATATAATACATTTACAATGCTATCAGTTATGTTTTAACATTGTTGTTATAATTAATTTCTTAGATTTTTTTTTAATTGATTTTGACGCTTTGTTTAATTATTTATTTTTTTAAAACAGATTTTGACGCTTTATTTATTATTATTATTATAATATATTTTGAAGCTTTATTTATTTATTTATTTATTTACTTTTCAAATTTTATAATCTAAATAAATTATGAATATATTAAAAATCCCCAATTTATAAAGAAATATTGGCTTTACTTTTAATTATTCCTTTAAATATGAAAACATTTAAATACTGGATATTCTCTATAACAGTTATCGTAATAACAATTTTGTCTTTACACTAATTTTCTAATTAAGAAATTTAAGAAAATTCTCATATATTTTAATCTGTAAGCTATTAAAACCAGTTAATTAGCATTAATTAACATGATAAGCTATTTAAAATCTTCAGATAAGGTGAATCAGTTTTGAAAAAGGTTGAGTGTACTTCTATGTGCATAAGTAATAAATATGTATATAATAATTATACGAAACCTATATTTAATTAAAAATGTTATTTAACGAAATGCCTCATTAAATTCCAAAAGATTCTTTACTAAATAAAAAATTGCTTTGGCATTCTCTATTCAGTCTTTAAAAGGCAGAATTGCCTGAAAGAATTTCTAATCAGACTAATTAGAAACTACAGAATGTTATATTAAATGAAATTAACACATTTCTAAATAACGTTGTTTTCAAGAGATGCTAAATATTTAAACGACTGAATATGAAAGATAATATTACTATTTGCTTTTAATTATTTATTGTGTCTGTTGTCTCACTGTAGTAAACGCAATTCATTAAAATCATGAACACTGAATAATTAAATATGAAATATAATATGTTTAATCTGCATCGTAATTAAACAAGTCCTTCCGACGCATTTGGAAGGGTAAATTGATTTAATTTTTCTTATCGAGTAGCCGCCCTTTTGAAGCAAAACGGCGGCTACAATTTATTGATGGACTTCATGGAAATATTGATCTGGCTATGTGCATATGTAGTTTTAAGAAAATCTGTTCATAAATACTACTTTTATGTGAATTTGAAATTTTCAAACGGTCAGCACTTGGAAACAAGATGGCGGATCAAGCTGGCAAACAAACATATGAAATGTATTTCTGACATAAATCCATTCTACAAATTTAGTTCGAATTAATTCAGTATTTGAAATGTTATCGTGTTGAAAAATTAAGTGGCCGCCACTTGGAAACAAAATGGCGGAGCAACTTGCTCAGTCAATTAATACAAGATATTTGTGACATAAGACTGCTAACCAACTTTGGTTCGATTTGGTTAAGTATTTTAAAAGTTATCGTAATAACAAATTTTCAAGTGGTCGTCACTTGGAAACAATATGATGGAGAAAATCCAGAGAATTTATACAAGATATTTGCGTGATAAGTTCACTGTCCAATTTTGTTTAGAATTAGTTCAGTATTTCGAAAGTTATCCAACTTTTAGCTGTTGATCTTTATGTATATCTGTTATGAACGTAATTTAAAAACAAATAAGTGCAGGAAATTAAAATTTGGTATTCTGAAGTTCGTATTAGGTTGCCACTTGAAAACATGGATCAAGATTGGCAAGTTTCAAGCCAAATTAATAACATTCTTTATTATTCCCCCTCCCCCAAATAAGTGTAGGCACTATTATTAAATGGAGGGTTAAGGCGGCCTTAGCCAACCCCCTCACACACAATTTTATGTTAAATAAAACTATTCCTAAATCTATTTTAGATTATTTTTAAATAGATTAAAAATTATTATTTTACCTTAATGAATTTATTTTTTAATCTTTAAGCTATCTTTATAGTATTAAAAGGTTAAGAGAAAGTCCTGTGAATCAAACACCAGATTATTTAATTACTTATAAGTAATTTATGATGATATATGCAAAAAATTACACATATCACCTCCACATAGTAATTAATGAAGAATTAGCTAGGAGGTGCTTCAGAGTACCTCTGGTACATAGGTACATTAAAAAAAAAAGGATTTAAAAAAGGGAAAATATTTATTTATTTATATTGTTTCTTATATTTTTGTCTAAAATTGCTAGAAGATTTTTGAAATAATATAGGAATTAATTATAACGCATGTGAAGATGTCAGACGGAAACAGTGGCAACACTCTGTGTAATCTTTTCTTGCACAAAAATGACTGCGTTTAGTGTCTAGCGCCCTATAGTGAAATTAAAATGAGTTTTATATGTTCTAGTCTTATAAATACTTTCGTCATCTCTTTCATAATTTCAAGTTTATACGCTTTTTAAAGTAATGGTACTTCAAAATACTGTTAGTAGGTAATGGGTAAAGAGAATATGTATTTAAAATAGTGTAAAAGTTGTTTTATTCCCTTTGGTAATAAGGAATAGAAAATGGGTAATGATAAATATAGGTATTACCGTTGTATATATTATTAGAAGTTAGATTTAGATTTGAAAATTTATTTTTCTTCATATTTTAGACAATTTGTTTTGTGTTGTTAAGTTAATCTTTTTAACTAGACCTTTATTATAAATCGAAAATCATTTATCTGCGCGCAAAATGTCATCAGTACAATTAAATATAGACTGTTGAGCATTAGATACAGCATAGCTATCAAGCTGATGTCTCACCTATAAAACAGTTCGTCTGTGATAGCAAATATAGTGTTTTTAATCGTTTATTACTATAATACCAAATTCATCATTCTTTTAAAACATAATTAGAATATTTTTATAACATGGATTCTTCATTAAATATAATGGGTAATATATATTACATTATATATGTTTTTTTATTAGTTTTGTAAAATAAACAGTTTGGTTTGCAGTTTAAATGCGCATTTATATACAGGTAGATTTTTAAAAGCATGCATACTCTTAAAAAAAAAAAACATTTAACATACCTCATAAATAACTTCTTTTCATAACCATTTTCTACCTTTTGATTTGTATGCATATAGTCTTAAATAAATATATTAATTACATGAACTTCTGTAACATATAGAATAAATTGTACTTTAACTGTAGTGTGTAAGTATTTAATAAAACTGAATTAAAAAATCTCCTATATGTTACTTGATACTTTACTAATTACTTGAAAATACCAATAAAGTTAGCTATTTATAACAAAAAATTTAAAATAATAAAAATAGAAATATTTTAAATAAAATTTATCTTTTTTTTCCCCGCATACGTCATCATTAGAAAAATTACTTTATTTAACTTTTGCTTAATGTTTATTATTAAAACATCATGTATCACGTTTATTATGTTATTTTACAACTTATATAACTTTAAATAAAAATATCGCTAACGAAAAAAAATTTAAATATTAAATTAATTAAATTTATGTTGTGAGCGTTAAATATACAGAAAAAAAGAATGACTTAATTTATTTACTTGGAACACGAAAACATGTCTTTACTTTATAAAGTTGATTTAGTTTTCAAAAACTTTTATTTTTAAACAGCCATCAGCTGTAGAGTTTATTTTGATTTTTAAATATTTATGCAAATATTTTCTTCTCTAATATGTATTTAAAAGCTGTCACCCTCAGTCGCTGATTTTTGCCTTCTAAAAATCTTTAAAAAAAAAAAAAAATTAAATAAAGGTTATTGTTATTCATTACAAACTTGAAATCATCTTTAAAGGCTTATCAAACTTGGTAAGAGATCATTAGTGACATAATTAAGTAGATTAATCACTTATAAATTTAAACTGAAGAAAATTGTTATTAAGTGACAATTAATTAAAATACTATGAAAAAGGATCTTTTAGTTTTAATTAAAAAGGGAAGCTCTTTGAATAAAAGTAATAATCTAAAAATCATAAATTTATTTATAAGGTGTTTATAAAGTTAATTATTATTTAACACTAGAATTACGGCGATCTTCGTATACCTAGAAATACTGCAGGGGTCATTTTGACCCCTGTAAATAAAATCTGTATATTTCCCTATATAACATTATATATTTTTGAAAATCTAATAAAAATAAACTAAATTACAATGATTAAAGTATATTTTAAAGGGTATGGACAAATAGCTGGCTGAATATCGTTGAGTTTCTTATTATTCCCTTTTGAGCATATAGTACTAGTTCCTGCTTTGGCATTCTTAGTTATGTCAGAATTTGAATTACTGGGAACTTATTCATTTTCACTTTCACATAAGTTAGATGATGATATCACATGATCTCTCATTATAACAAATTCTGAATCACTAGAGGTTCCATTTTCATCTCTATTTGAAGAATTTTTATCCATTTCAGAACCAGAATCGCAATCAGATATTTCTTGCATCAATTTAACTGTTTCTTTTTGCGTTAGTCCTCTTCTATGAGCCATTAGTATATAATAAACTCACATAAATATAACAAAATAATTTTTCAAAAATTGTTATTGTATGTAACAAACACAATGCCTAGCAAAATCTACAATCGTTTTTGTCGAACATAAGCTCTTTTATCTGTTCTCATTTTACAAATGAATGCATTCCGAAAATTCAAATCACGTGACTGGCAGATGAGAGATTAACATCATTTCCTTTCCTTTTATTTGTTTTTTGTTTAGCAGGTGAAAACAAAAATAGTTTATCACAGAAAAAATATTCAGATACCTTTCTTTCTCACAGGGGTCAAAATGACACCTGCCTGTATTTCTAGGTATAAGCCTTTGTTAAGACTAAAAGTTAAATAAGGTTTTCTTTGAAACTTTATTTTTTTGAAAAGCACATTGATTTAGGAAAAGTCAGGAAAGGATTAAGATATTTGTGAAAAAATAGAAGAACCATTGAAGAAAAAAGTTTGCTTGGGGTCAAAATGACACCATCCGTAATTCTAGTGTTAAAAATATTTATGAAGTTATAGGGCATTAAATATTTCTTATCAGTATTATTAGTTTCTATCTTTCAAATTAATACAGAAAATTGTAAAAAAGTAATAAATTAAATAAAATAATAATTTTCCTTTTAAATTTTAAATTTTCTTAATAATTATATATATATATTGTCAATGATCCACAGTAGAAATACATGATATTTTTTTTCATAAACGCTGATCATGCTTATATTTTCAAGCTATTGAAATATTAGTGTTTAATGTACATGAAAATAAATCATCCCCGTTTTATTAAAGTGACATAATTGAAATTAGTTTTATAATTTCATATGATATAAAATATATAACACAAAAATAAAACTAATGCAGTTGAAAAATGATGTCAATTTATAATTTGTATTTTTCTTATAATAAATAATGCTCACGTCAGCACTAACAAATTGGGACAGTAACTTACAAATAATCAGCAAATGTTGCCAAAATCAAACTCAACGATGACATATTTGATGACTAAAATATTTCTAACTTTCTTCTTTTTTTTTTTTTTTAAATAATGAAAACAAATATATTTTTTTATATTTCAAAATGGCAATATAAAAATCCTTTTAAGAAATAAAATTGTGGATTAAAAATATCATCAAGGTTAAAAACAAGTACTTTATTTTAATTCTGCTTGTCACGTTATTTATTCCTTTCAAATAAATCTTATGTGTTTTTTGTTTTCCTGTGCTGAATGTTCAAGCTTAAGTATTTTATGTCTAAACAATATTTTTACGTGTTTTTGTAATTTTTTATGTTTGTTTAATTTTTATGTTTTTAAACATTTATCTTCTGTTTCTCTATACCTCATTTTGTTAAAAATACATCTTACAAAATTTGTATCTTTAAATTTATTATTACAACTTTACTTTTCTCTCTTTGTGGAAAAAAAAAAAAAAAAAAAAAAAAAAAAACTGAACTACTTTAACTATTTTATGTTTAGTTTATCTTAAAAACAAAGCGTTTCGGCTGTATTTGCATAAAAGCATCGACATATGTAGTAAAAGATAGTGTACAAGTCTGCATTTGTAGGTATTTTTCATGAATTTACATTTTTAGATTAATAAATAATAATCTAGGTGTTTTTATCAGGCGATTAAAATACGATTATTTTTTATTCGAAAGCTATTATTGAAAGTGAAGAAAGGAATTTTTATCTTCAGGATATACACAGTAAATTGTCATCAATTTTTTATTTTTATAAAAATGGCATTTGATGCATCATTGAATAAAAATTTTAACTAGCATAACAATAGTAAACATTGATCTCATGCCCAGCGAACGGCACACGAAAGACTACCGAGAGCCGCCTTCTAATACATTCCAAGGGGCAAGCGAGGCCACGGCCCACCCAGAAAACGGTAGTTAGACCAAGAAGCCGGAACATGCTCCCAGCCTGATTCTTGAAGAAGAAGATGATGATGATATATCTATTATAACTTACAGTACAATAAGATAATTTGAAATTAGTTTGACATGGCCATGACAGAACTCTAATCTGTTTCATCCTAATAAATAATTAATTGGCAAACTACAGAAAATATGAACAAGATTGTAAAAACCCTAAATCATATACGCAGACTAGAGACGCATTCAATACTAAAGTAGGGTTACCAAGAGTGAGGATATTTTTATTGATCACGTGACGAGCGAAACGGCCAGACCCGTCCGTAAATGGATGGCACGACAAAAAATATTTGACATCCCTTGTCCGAAAATGGGTTAAGGAGTGTCACAAGTACTCTTCATTGGTGAAACGTGGTTTATTATTTCATCACGTGGTTTATTATTTTGGTTGCATTCTTCGATAAATAATGTCCTTTCTAGTCAAATACATGCTCTAGGGTCAAATCCATGTTTGTAATCGTCAAGTATACGACAAAATAAAACCGTTGTGGTGTTTTCATAATAGTCATTTTACATATAAAGTTATGAATTTATACATTACAGAGGCTGAGATATAGCCTAACCGTAAACAGGAAAACCTTAAGTGTAGCAACATCACCTATCACTTGATATGCGCACAAACTATGATAGACTAGTTTTTTTTTTTTTTTTTTTTTTTTTTTTAAATACCCATTTAATTCATTGGGTTTGGTGCACCCGTATATTACATATGCGGGTAAATAGTTCCCCTAAAGGCTCAAGAATTGGTAGTTATGCGATTTAAAATAAAATTTATTGAACAAAGAATTTTCATTTTTTATTTTCTTCTGAATTATTTTCAGATAATAAATAAATAAATAAATAAATTTTTCCTTTGTTTCTTTTAGATTAAATGTTCAATGCAGGAAAAGCTCTAAATGTTTAAACTGAAAACTGTTTATTTTCATAAACTAATGTTTGCGATAAAAAATGACTACGTCACACAGTTTCGAAGCGACTCGAAAATGTAGAATTATTAAAAGTACCATTAAAAAATAAATAATAAACTTCAGAGCACATAGGCATTTATTTATATCAGGATGGTACTAAATGAAAACTTTTGTAAAATTCTGTGCATTAGGACTTGAATTAGATCCGTGACAAAACTTTCGACATGCAAATATTTTCTGAAATTGGTTGAATCATGTTCAGATTATCTTAGAACGTATAAATCGATGGAAAACCGAAAGTAAAATTTTTTTACGAATCCAGTATTTTCTTATATCAATATAGAAGAAAGTAAAAATACATAAATAAAAATGGTTTACGGAAATTTCGCCCCCAGCATCTCGCCCCCGGCAATTCGCCCCCAGCATTTTGCCCCCTGGAAATATCACACCCCGAAAATTTCGCCCCCGGAAATTTCACCCCCAGCGTCTCGCCCCCAAATTGTGTAAAAAAATATATAATGACAAATAAAAATATTAATATACATGTAGAAATTCTCGATATATTTATATTTAATTCACACTATTTTCCCTTTTAATTTCAACATAAAACATATGAATTAAAATAAGGTTTACGAATGCAAAAATTGTTCGATGAATTTTTTATCGCTGTTAATTAAAAGGAAGTTTAAGTGCACAGTAATATTATTTATTTATTAAATTTTTAGTGCACACATAATAATTTTATTAATTTATCAAATAATCTTTTATTTTGTTTTATTTATTAATCAATTTGATCATTATTGATAAATAAGGAATTAAGATTACAGCACAAAAATTTTTACTTCAATTACACTACTACTGTAGGTAACGGAAGTATTATATTCGGTCCGAAAATTCGATATCGATTCACCTGATTTATACATTGTATGGCCTCCTGAGTCCAGAAAAATGTTTCTGAGAGTTGGGCAGCGTGTGTGTATGTATGCATGGAATCTTCTGGCTATCATCTATTTCAAGCTAACAAAAATAGAACTACGAAACTTCAGAATTGAGACAGATCTGGTATACATATAAATTTTCAAAATTTTAGTGAAAATTGAAAAACCGGAGATGGGACAGCGGAAAACGGAAGTGGAACCGTAAGCCCGTATCTCAAAAGTGGCTCTATCAATTTTCTTCAAAGTTGCTATATAAACACTCTATTAGATGACCTTTCAAATAATATAGTTCATTAGAAAAATTGATAAGCGTCCTGTAAGAATAGCTCAATTCCAGGGCATCTATTCTCCGACCAGACCGCTCAATTCCGACTGTGGCAGTCGTTATTTTGATCACGTGACGTCACATTCCGACTTTTGATTTGACGACTGTCGTTGTTTAAGGACAGTCGCTACGGCAGTCGGATCGGAGAATAGATTACCCTGGCTTCGCAAGTGCGTTCCTTTAGAAACGACTGCACCGGTTTTTTTCAAACTCGTTACATTAACTCTTTTTTAAATATCTTTTTGTATGTAATATTGTTTTCCAGTCAATAATTGAGTATGCCAAGTTTTGTTAAAAGTTGGTATCTAAAAAACGGCTCTAACGATTTTCTTGAAAATTGTCACATAAATCCATTTTAGATATCCTTCTTATGTAATACGTAGTTATTAGAGGAAAATTAACAGTCATTCTGCTTAAGTAGATCAGTTTTAGATCTCGGAAATTGGTGCTTAAAAAAATGAGTCTACCATTTTACTTCCTTATACAAAGTACAAGGAAGTATAGTAATCCCGATGTGCGAAATGGATTTTGTATTCTGCATAGCTCAAAAAAAAATGAATGATCGTATAATGTTGCAAATTTGAATGTGTAACTGTTATAATGTCTATTTGAACACTTGCAACTTTGGTTTTAATACGAGTTCCCGTTTCAGAGATATCAACGATTTTACACAAATTTTCGTCACGTTTGTATGTGAGTACGTGTATGTGTAGGTATGTATCTCGCATAATTCAAAGACTTTTAGCCGTAGAACGTTGAAAATTTGTATATAGGTTTGTTATAACATCTAGTTGTGCACCTCTATTTTTAGCTTGTCTATGATTTTCTGTTTTGGAGATACTTAGGAAAATTATGTTCTTAATGACAAAAAATACAAAGATTTTGGCTATTACTCGTATATATGACTTGCCATCATAGAGATTAAAAAAAAAAACTAATGATACAGCCAATAATGATATTGTTATGAAACTTGAAGACATTTGCGCGTAGAAAATTATGCTTAAAGACATAAGCAGCTTCTTGCCAATGAATGCATTTTTTTTTTTAAGTGAAAACTTCTTTAGGCGCGTTGAGCACTTTTGGGTGAAGAAAAATCTTTGAAATCGCGTCATCGTCAGCTGACGCTTTCCATTTGAAGTGAAAACTTTTGGGTGAACAAAAATCATTGAACTCACATCATCGTCAGCTGACGCTTTCCATCCTTGTATGATACAAATAATGTATCATATAATTAACTTGCTAATGTGAAGTGTTAATAATTATATACTGCATATAGTTTTAAAATCTGGTGCGGCTCTACACGACTTCTCTCATCTCCGGGCACTGTCTCTGTTGCAGTTACACCTCACAAAACCGTGAGAAAGCACAAAGCTGCCATTTTTCTCACGTTTTTACAATCTGGTGCGGCTCTACACGACTTCTCTCATCTCCAGACACGGTCTCTTAAAGATTGCAGCCGGAAACGTTGCAGTTAGACCTCACAAAACAGTGAGAAAGGCCAAAGCCGCCATTTTTCTCACGTTTTCACAATCTGGTGCGGCTCTACACGACTTCTCTCATCTCCGGACACTGTCTCTACTGCAGTTAGACCTCACAAAACCGTGAGAAAGGCCAAAGCCGCCATTTTTCTCACGTTTTACAATCTGGTGCGACTCTACACGACTTCTCTCATCTCCGGACACTGTCTCTTAAAGATTGCAACCGGAATCGTTGCAATTAGACTTCACAGAACCGTGAGAAAGGCCAAAGCCGCCTTTTTTCTCACGTTTTTACAATCTGGAGCGGCTCTACACGACTTCTCTCATTTCCTGACACTGTCTCTTAAAGATTGCAGACGGAAACGTTGCAGTTAGACATCACAAAACAGTGAGAAAGGCCGAAGCCGCCATTTTTCTCACGTTTTTACAATCTGGTACGGCTCTACACGACATCTCTCATCTCCGGACACTGTCTCTATTGCAGTTAGACCTCACAAAACCGTGAGAAAGGCCAAAGCCGCCATTTTTCTCACGTTTTTACAATCTGGTGCGGCTCCACACGACTTCTCTCATCTCCGGACACTGTCTCTTAAAGATTGCAGCCGGAAACGTTGCAGTTAGACCTCACAAAGCAGTGGGAAAGGCCAAAGCCGCCATTTTTCTCACGTTTTTACAATCTGGTGCGGCTCTACACGACATCTCTCATCTCCGGACACTGTCTCTATTGCCGTTAGCGCATTAAATGAAATTATAATATAATTTTTGTAGTAGTAGTTTATATTAATGAATAAAAAAACTCTTCATTTAAAAGTATTTCCTGCACAATAAAATATTTCCTCACGATTCAAGAAATACACACGTAATTATTTACGTTTTCACTTTTGTCGGCACTCCCGGAGTGCAACTTTTTTTTTTTTTATGTATGAATATTCAGCCAGTAGATAGAGCCTGTGATGTATATCGCATATCTCAAACACGGTTCGACGTAGAACGTTGCAAATTGGTATATGGATTTTTTATAACATCTAGTTGTACACCTCCCTCTTTGGTCTTTATATACATTTCCGTTTTGGAGATATTTAGGAAAATTTTATTCATAGTGACCAAGAATACAAAGGTTTTGGCCATTAAATAGGATCTACCATCATAGAGATTTCAAAAGATGCTAATGATATAGCTAGTAATGATATTATTATGAAAGTTGAAGACATTTTTGTGTGTATAAAGTTATATGTAAAGATATAAGCAGGATCTTGTTAATGAATGCACTTTATTTAATGAATATTCAGCTCGTAGATAGAGCCCGTAATTTTATTGTTGCGAAAGTTGTCAACATTTTAGCGTTTCTAAATTGATTCTTTAAGATAGAAATATGTTTTAGTAGACGAATTAATTTTATTTATGAATATTCAGCCCGTAGATAAAGCTTGTAATAATATTGATAAAAGCCGAATTTTTTACGAATTACGAAACAAACGAAAACATAGTTTATAAGCGAGCATTATTTATTTTGCCTTAATGCAATTTAACTAATTAGATGCTCCATTACTAATAAATAGTGTAAAATAATAAATATAAACCCATAATAAAACTTTCTATATTCTATTGGAATTAATAGTTACTTTTAAATTGTAGTATAGTTGCAAACAACCTCAGTTCGTTTCTCAGTTGGGGGTATTAAACCCTTTGTAGAGTAGAGTTGGTTGGTTGGTTTTTTACATCGCACTAGTGCTGCGCAATTGGCGACTGTCTGGGACATGCCCCTAAATGTGGTCCGAAGACATGCCATCACAATTTTGACCTCCACGGATGGGATTGAGGAGCAGAGTAATTTTGATTATTGAAAGTTAAAAACGACCAGAATTTATGAACGATGTTAGAAGAGAAATTGTAAATTTTTTTTACCGTGGATGAATATATTCAATATTCATTGACGCATATTTTTATCACCATGCTGTTTGTGAACACTTGTTATGACCAAAATCAAAATGTATATCAATATTGTATAAACTTCATATTTTTATTCAATAAGTTATTACAAGATACAAAGAACGAACTTTTTATATACCCTGTTTTAAAATTTTCTGTTGAATCATACAAATGCAACCGAAGGCAGCGGGAACCCAAAATATCTGGCTTAATAGTAATAAAGAAATGCATTGTCACTGTGTTCTGAACTATTCTGAAAGTTTCAAATATTTAGCTTGTCAGGAAATAACACGGTTGTTGAATCATATAAACACTACCGAAGGCAGCGGGGTTCGAAACAATTGGCTAAAAGTACTAAAAAACTTATGTCACCGTTTCATGAGCTTTTCTAAAAGTTTCAAATTTCTAGCTTGTCGGATAGTTATACGATGGTTGGTTCATATAAATTCTACCGAAGGCAGCGGGGACCCGAAACATTTGGCTAAAAGTATTAAAAAAATGCACTGTTATCGGCTTTTGAGTTATTATAAAAGTTTCAAATAGCTAACTTTTCGGGAAGTTAGTAAAATAAATTTCTGTTGAATTATATATCCGCTACGAAAGGCAGCAGGGACCCGGAACAGTTGGCTAAAAGTATTTAAAAAACGTATTGTCACCGTGTTGTGAACTATTCTGAAAGTTTCAAATGTCTCGCTAGTCGGGTTGGTTGGTTGGGTTTTTACGTCGCACTAGTGCTGCGCATATGGGCAATTGGCGACGGTCTGGGACACACACCCATAGAGGTGGTCCGGAGACATGCCATCACAATTTTGATCCTCCAAGAAAGGGATGGCTCTCCCGCTTCGGTGACCCCCAGAGGTATAATTTTCTAGCTAGTCGGGAAGTTAGTTAAATAAAACTTCTGTTGAATCACATAAACGCTGCCGAAGGCAGCAGAGACCCGAAATAGTTAGCTAAAAGTATTAAAAAAATGCATTGTCACCGTGTTCTGAACTATTCTGAAAGTTTCAAATGCCTAGCTAGTCTAAAAGTTAGTTAAATAAATTTTTTGTTGAATCATAAACGCTGCCGAAGGCAGTAGGGACCTGAAGCAGTTGACTAAAAGTTTTTAAAAAAGTATTGTCACCGTGTTATGAGCTAGCCTGAAAGTTTCAAATGTCTAGCTAGTCGGAAAGTTAGTGAAAAATCGATTTGTACTGGACACACAAACAAAGAAAGAAGAATCGAAGTTAATAAAAACATGGTAATGTTTTGAGAAATACTGCATGTATGTTTATATTTTTATTTGCAATTACATATATATTTTAGACCACTCGGGGGCGAAATTTCCGGGGGCGAAATATACCTGGGGCGAAATTTCCGGGGTGCAAAATATTCCGGGGGCGAAATACTGGGGGCGAAATGCCGGAGGCGAGATGCTGGGGACGAGAATTCCGGATCCCAATAAAAATACACACGTAAAGAATGATAATCCAACTCTTCATTTTACAATGCCTATTTAATTAGAGTAGAGCCTCGCTAATCCGAGATAATGTGGACCAAGGGTACCTCGGATAATCGAAAACTCGGATAACACGGACTCTGTCATAAATCGGAGGGGAAACATACAGCAAAGTTTAAAATGGATAAAAATGTAGTTAATGAAGTAAAATAATGCATATATTACATATTTAAAAGTGGTCAGTTAATAATGCAATACAATGCATACATATATAAATTATAAAATACTGTGATGTATAGTAAACTTTTTCAAGTAGTCTATGCCATTTATCAAAAGCCACGCCTCTTAGGGGCGGGATTTTTTCGGGACTACCTCAGTAAACCCGTGACTCGGTTAATAGGGGCTCGGATAACCGCGGCTCTACTGTAGTGATTATAAATATATTTTGCGTTAGAAGTTATTCAAATTTTTACTAATGCAAAATAAAAATAGTCTTAACTAATTAAAACAAATACCATTTCTTAAGATGCTTTTCGATTTTTACATCTGTGCATTTAATTATACACACATTTTATAAATCATGAAAGGAATGTATATGTGTAAGTGTGTGTGCGTGAGATAATTTACCTACATACAGTGGATCCATATTTTATCTGCAATGTAAGCTAATTAAGCCAGATTCACGCCTTATTAAATCTTCATCATTAATTTTTCAAATAAGTCGATAGTAATGCTCGCTCTCTTCCAGGCAACAAATAGTAATGCTGTCTGGAATTTATTGACGCACGTAATTGCAAGGAATGGTTTCAACTATTTTTTTTTTTCTATCTTTACTAAGAGTTCCTTAAATATGTACTTATTTCACAACTATAAATAAATTGCTTCTGCATGTTTGTAATTTAATTAGATCAGAAAAGATAACTAATTGTTGTAGCAGAATACTAATAATGTTACTTGAAGTAATAAATAATTTTAATTAGCAAAGAAACTGAAGGAAATTTAATGATTAGCTTTAAACTTAAAATTAGATTAAATATCATTTATATGAAGTCGTTAAACCAACTCAGTATAAAACTAGTTGGCATAGGTGGACTTTGCTCAGTTCTCCATGATATTTATGTTCTCATAAATTTCTAGTGCGAGACTTATTATAATCATGTTAAAGAAATTAATTTGACCAAAGCTTGATATAGTGACAGAATCAAATCCCCGCCTAATAGGCTATCCACCGTTCACTTCGATATAGTTATCTTATTCTAATCTATTAATTTCTTTTATCAGGGTCAATTCCGTTGTTTAGTTTTCATGCTACTATTTCTAATGCAATAATCCTCAAAATTCTTATTTATATGAAAAATTTACAATTTCGCTATGTTGATAAAATCGTCAATTACGAATAATTTGAGAAATTTTCTTATTAGAATATTTGTATTCAATCATGTTCAAACAAATATCATAAACGTAATTTTGAAGTTGTCTAATGAATTTATGATCCTCAAAATGGAAGTTTATGCTCAATTTTGCCTTATTCTGACATGTTAAGTAAATCGTAAATTCCAAATAACTTACGAATTTTTTAAATTGGAAAAATCATAGTCTATGATATTCATGCCAGTATCCTAAATAATATTTCGAAAATGGTTTGACGTGTTTTCAATGAAAATATCCCTCAAGATTGACCTTTATGTGAAATTTTGCTCTATTCTGCCATGTTAAGAAATTCGTAAATTTCCAATAACTTGCGAAATTTTCAAAGTAGCATATTTATAGTTACTGATGTTCATTCTGGCATCAAAACTGATATTTTAAAACTGGTCTGAGATTTTTACAGTAAAAAGTTTCCATTAAATGCACGTTTAAGTGATTTTTTGTCCTATTGTCCCATGTTAAGAAAAGCGTAAATTTCTAATAACTTACTAAGTTTTTAAATTCGAATGTTGCAAATTAATAGGGTTCTTGCTAGAGTCGAAAGTAATATTTTAAATCTGATCTGACCTCTCTGCGACAATTTGTTCTTGAGATATCGTGTACACAGACTAACAAACTAACGGACTAACTAACACACTAACAGACACCCTACAGACAGACACATTCAAATTTTGTCATTTTCGGATTCCTCACACCTGAAAACGTGTAAAAAAGTCAAAAAACTGAGGTCGAGAATTTTCACGATTACCTAAGTTCCCCATACCTATAGTATGATGGGAAATAATATCTTGAACAGTATGCGGTTGTCGTCTCAAAATTTTCTTCTATAATTTTCTACTTTGCCCTTTATCATTTAACACGCACAAAATATATTCGATTCATAGCTTGGATTAGAAAAAATTTTTACCAATGGCCCTCTCACATGTTAAGTTTTGTGAAACTATACAAAAATATTATCTTTGATATAGGGTTTCGGTAAATTGGTCGATATGCACAAAATTTTAAGGAAAACAAATATTGTCATGTGGCTAATAATTATAAAAGTTGATTTAAATTTATAGTTAGTTATTTAAATTTCTTGATTTTTTGCTGTCAAAAAAAAAAAAAGAAGTTTGTTACAAACATGAAATTACATAGACAGACGGACATTGTCTAAAAATGATCATATCGTGTTCAAGCATCTCAAAATGTGTAAATACGCTAAAAACAAAATTGGCAGAAGATATCGAAATATGTTTTTAATCATACATTCCTGGTTGTAACTATTCCTCATAAAAATATGAGAACTTATAACCTAGCTTTATTAACTTTTTCAACGGTGCAATTAACTAAAGATACAATCATGTATTTGAAAAATAATAGTTTTAGAATTTAGAGATATCTATGTTTTACTCTTATGTATGAGATTGAATAGATATGCCTAATAAATTGAAAGATTTACTCAATTTTCTATTTTGGAATGTATGAATGAAGTTCATATGTATTTATAATAATAACTTTAATAATAAAAAGGATTTTTCATATTCATTATAGAAAAATGAGAGTACTGTAGATATTTTAAATTCTGCAAAACCAATGTTATTGTATTAACTAATTAGTGCATACGAAATAACAACTAAAAGGAGTTTTACATATCAAATTTGAAGAAAATCGTTAGAGGCGTTTCTGAGATACCGAACTTTCACTCTCACTTTGAGTAATGATTCACATTGTGATTCGCAATAAACATATTATAATTAAAACAACTTTTGAATAATGAGAACTACCGATTATTTCATGTGATAAAGAAAGGAAAACACAAAAACAAATAAAGTAAATATTAAAATAAATAAATAAATAAATAAAACGATAAATCCAAATGCTTTATATTAAAAGTAAATAAATAAACATTATTTATTATTATATAATGAAACGCTCATCTAAACTAAAAAAAAAAAAAAAAAAAAAAAATTATATAGTTTTGTTTGCTAAATATGTGATTTGTTTAATTCTTTTTTCTATATATTGTAAATAAATTGCTGTTTTTATAAATAGTTATTATTCGTAATAATACAAAAAAAAAATTAATTAATTGAATAATTAAATAATGTTCAATAAAAATAAAAAATACTATCCGTTATAATTAATCTGGCCACATTTTGATATTTTCATAATCACACTTAAAATTTTCAAGTAAATGTACGAATTCAGTTGTATTAAAAAGTTAATATTTTGTGGCGTTTTTTAGTACGAGAGGATTACCACTTTCAGTCAGATATTTCATCATCATATTCTGTATTTAAACTTGAATATGCCATGATGATTTTCCTTCTGGTTACAAGTTTTAAAAAAATATTAACTTAAAAAATTAGATAAAATTTACAAAAGAAGTTTTAAAATACAAATGAAGCAACCATTGCAACGGGACTCAAATTTTAAGGTGAAAAAATAGTTATTTGTTTTATTTATTTGTTTATTTAGACAAATTATTTTTTTTTCTTTCTTGCCTCTTGCATCAAGTTAAAAAATATTTAAAATGAAATTGAGAAAAATCAGGAGAAATAAATAGGAAATCCCTTTGGACGTTTCTCACCAAGGTCTTTATTTATACAATTACGATAGCGATTTTATTTCATCGCCAAAAACATTTTTAAAATGATAATAATAATAAATTATCGTCAAAATAATCGTATACTAAAACTGTAACAAAACTATCAATATAGTACCCGTTGAAAAAGAACGCAATACAGTTACTGAATACCTTTATTAACTAAAAAAGTCCTGTCGTACTAAATTCTGTTTTTATTGAATTTTATATCTTAGAAAAGAAAAATTAGGTTTGTTTTTTTATTTAATTATTTATTTCAAATACTTGTCTTTCAAATGTTAAAAATCAATTGGAATAAAATTAAAATTAGACAATGTTGCAAATACCATTCGGCATTGTAATATTTACATTTTATTGCTCGGATTTTGTAGAGAATTTTCTCTTTCACCTTATTTAAAATGCACTACTTTTCTTTTTCATTCATTAGAAGAAAATATTGGAATCGTAATATTTTTAAATTCTAGTTTTTGATGCATTTACGCGTTTTGAGAGATCTGGAACACGATTGACCATTTTTAGAAAATATCGGTTTGTCTGTGTGCCCGTGTGTGTGTAACAAAAAGTTTGTTCCAACTGTATCTCAAGAATTTCTGTTTAAAATTATATATAAATTTATATATAGTTGCACCTTGACATACGTTAGTGTTTACCAATGTTTGATGCCAATCACTCAACAGGGGTTGCTGATATACAGTGATTATTACAATTTCCGGGAAGGCTTTATCTCAGCAATTACTGCACAGAGATGCATGTAAAAAAAATACAGACAGATAAACCTTATCATAAATTGGTGCCTGCCAACATTTGGTGCCAATCGCCCAACAGTTGGCGTTGCTATACAACGGTTTCTGCAATTTCGGAAAAGGAACTAATGCACAGAATTCATATAAATTTATATGTAAATTCACCTTGACATAAATTAGTGCCTATAGGCTCTTAACAGGTGGCACTACTTTAAGGTGATTTTTGCAATTTAAGGAAAGGCTGTATCTGAGGTTTTATTGCGTACAATCAAACAAAGCTTAATTTGTGAAAAAATCATTATAAGGTTTTCGCGGATTTAATTTGGGTTCTTATGGGCTGATAGGTGGAGCTGCCATATTGCAGAACTCCTCGAGAACGGAAAGAATGTCATGTGCTTGGTAAAAATTCCCATTTTCATTTTTATCTCTCTGAGATAGAAATTATCTGTAATCATGATGGAAATAATAATAATAAAATAATTTGTACTTCAGGAATTTGCGTAGGAAAATACAGAAGAAATTTTTGTGACAGCCACAACGTAACTGATATATACTCCCATATTATTTTAAATTCATGCTAATAACCAACAAAATATAAACAATCTGCATTCAAATTCACAGAAATATATATGAATGTATAAAGTTGGACTTCCGATCATTGTAAAAATATTTATTCTTCATATCTTGCACAATTCAATTTACCATTGCTTATATATATAGGAAAATAACATAAACGTCAAACAAATTATATCAGGAACTCATTCTTTCTGATGGGAATTTTCTAAAACGCCAAAAATAATATATCATTTTTGACATTTCTATTTTTCGAAGTTTTATACAGAGTATCTTTTAAAACAGTTTTTTTTTTTTTTTTAGGTTAAAGGTAAATATTTCAATATCAATATTTATGGATATATATACTGGAGAGTAGTTGACATCATATATATTTTATTTTTAAAATCCAATATAAATAAATAAAAGCATTATTTTACATAGGACATTTATAATAAAGGGTACAACTTGAATATATTTTCAGTTATACATCGTATGAGGAATTTATGAGCCGCATGTAAGCTAAAGCTAGGAGAAATTGCGCATATAACGGATCGGTAGGAAGGAGAAGGCTGGGCGCACTGAGACTTCTGGTAGCTATACTGCACATATAGAGGAGTGCTGACTTGATTGTGCACGTTTATTTAGATTAAATGAAAGTTAATACAGTGTTCATTGATTGCAAATAAAAATTTATAAAACCACCTATCATCTTAAAACCCGAATAAACTACTACGTCAGAAACGCCAAAGAAAAATATTGGAAATGCATACAGCTGTTTCGGTAGCATTTAGCGTACCGTCTTCAGTGCAAAAAGGATTCTGAATCAGGAGAAGTGCTCGTATATATAGGAGAGGGGCCGGATTTAGTTCAACCAATAGGATTACGAGAAAGGTGGGGAGAGTGGCCAATAGGAATTTAGGAAAGTTAGCTGTGTAAACAGTAGAAAAATTAAGAAAATGTGGACTGAATAAAAAATTTCCAACTGTCAGACAAATAGTGAATAGCGAAATCACAATTTACAAGGTTTTTAAAATTTTTATAATTGTGAAAAGCTTCAAAGAAATCGAGTTCATGAATGGATTAAGGTCTGCAAATTATTTTAGCTGAATTAAATTTAAAATTATGGATTTTCCTCCTAGCAATGTTTAGAAATAGCTGATTTATTGGTTTCTTGTTTGCGGACGTAATTCATATGTTCTTTTAGACGAAATTTAAGACTGCATTTAGTTTGGCCTATATATGATAACCCACACTGACAGGAAATACTATAAATTCCCCAAGAATTATCAGAGACGGTACGCTTAAGGCTACCGAAACAGCTGTATGTATTTCCAATATTTTTATTTGGCGTTTCTGACGTAGTAGTTTATTCGGGTTTTAATATTCCAATGCCAAGTCACCTGTTATCACCTATCATCTTCCTTTTCTTTCTGAAGAACTGAAATTAAGCTCATTCTATATTGCACAGCGTTTTGATTTTACACGATGTTTGTTTGGGGTTTTCATAAAAGTAGCTCAATACTTTTAGCTATTAAACTATGGAAATGATTTTTTTTTTCTCTCTTTTTTTTTTAACTTTCGAAAGCATGGTTAAAATTCATTTAGAGAAGGTATTCATATTTCATAAGATATTTAAAATTTTTGCATTCTAATTGAAATATTTTTAGTCTAATGTAATTATGTAACTTTCCTTAAAATAACTTTGCGCTGAGTGTAATGCCCTACACTTTATAATTAAACTAGTATGTTGTGGCCACCACAAGACTTTCTTCTATGTTTTCCTATACATATTCAATCAGTAACAATATTAAAAAAAAAAAAAAAATTACGAATTTTTTTCTAATTTTTTTTTTTTTTTTTTTTTTTTTGTTAAAAGTAAAAAAAATCGATAACTTTGTTTTAAATTATCACAGATTTATAGCTTAACCATTCGTTTTAAAGGTATTGATGAGATCTTTCGAATGATACCCATCTTCAAAATTTACCCCCCCTGGGGGGTATTTCCCCCCTAGCGGGGGGAAGCGATGCCCCCCCATGCATAAAATTTTCTTCCTAGTTACATACTACTATCATCAATAATTCATATTAATTTTACAATCAGAAGTTTAAAATAACTCTTATTATGCACATTTATACGAATTTTTGTCCTATACTGCCATGTTAAAAATTTAGATAAAATGCTATCACAGCGCCACCTGTTGAGCTATTGATCCCCAAATATAATCAGCACCAGTTTATGTCGGGGACCAACTAAATACCAAGTTTGGTAAAATTTCGTTTAAAAAAAAAAAAAAAAAAAAAAAAAAAAAACGATTTTTTTTTCTAAGTTTTTTTTCGTTAAAAGTAAAAAAAAATCGATAAGTTTGTTTTAAATTATCACAGATTTATGGTTCAACCATTCGTTTTAAAGGTATTAACGAGACCTTTCGAAAGATACCCATCTTGAAACTTTGCCCCCCAGGGGGGTACTTCCCTCCTCCAGGGGGGGCGAACCGATGCCCCCCATGCACAAAATTTTTTTCTTAGTTAACTACTACTATTATCAACGAGACCTTACGAAAGATACCCATCTTGAAAATTTACATTTCCGGGGGGGGGGGACCGCTTTCCCCACATGCACAAATTTTTTTTCCTAATTAACTACTACTATTATCAATAATTCATATTAATTTTACAATCACAAGTTTAAAATAACTCTCATTATGCACATTTATACGGAATTTTGTCCTATGCTGCCATGTTAAAAATTTGCATAAAATGCGATCACAGCGCCACTTGTTGAGCTATTGATCCCAAAATCTAATCAGACCCTTTCCATGTCAGGGTCCAACTATACACCAAGTTTGGTTCAATTTCATTCATCGGTTCGTGAGATACGGTGAAAAATACGAAATTTTGCGATCACAGCGCTACCTGCTGGACGATTGATCCCCAAATCTAATCAGCACCATGCCCCGTCAGGTTCCAACTATATACCAAGTTTGGTTGAATTTCATTCATTGGTTCGTGAGATACGGTGAAAAATACGAAAATTTGTCCTATACTGCCATGTTAAAAATTTACATAAAATGCGATCACAGCGCCACCTGATGGGCTATTGATCCCCAAATCTAATCAGCACAATGCCCCGCCAGAGTCCAACTATATACCAAGTTTGGTTGAATTTCATTCATTGGTTCGTGAGATACGGTGAAAACACTAAACCACAGACAGACAGACAGACAGACAGACAGACAGACATTTTTAAAAAACTATCAATTCGTGTTCAGGACACCCCAAAACGTGTAGATCCGTCAAAAAACGGAGGTCGAAAATTTTCGCGAATCCAATACTTTCTCTATATTACATATAGAAGAAAGTAAAAAAGTATCAGTTTTCTTTGCAATTTTTAAATATACCGTTGCATCTCCGTGAATATATGGGTATCCACATAAAAATTTACATAAAAAATTAGAAGTGTCATAATCACAGACAAAGTTAATTTCAAACATTACTTTTTATACGGCGATCCAAAGAATTTTGATTTTTGTTTAATTTTTTACTGGTCCCCTTTTCTTTTCGAAACAAACTTTTGGCTAAACTGTATGAAGTATAACATGTTCTTTATATTCTAAACATTCAAGATAATTTGTAAAGAATTTTTCTAAACATTTGACAAAATATCTAAATTCGAAACTGTCCAAATATTTCTTGGTAAATAAGGTAAGAAAATTACTATTTTTTTTTTTTCATGATTTTTGTTCATTTTTTAAATTTTTATTTCTCGTTTGTTCATTAGACAGCTGCGCTACTCCTAAACTTAACAGATGATGTTTTAAAGGAATTCAAGTGCATATGTGTCTTTCAATTTCGTAATACGCACGAGTTCACATCGCTGCTTTCATGATACACACGTACCAAGATTTTTTGCCAGATCATGCCCGTGTTACAATTTTGATCTGAAACAACTATCGCGAGTTTTGTATTTTATAGTGTTTAGTTAGAGAGTTTGTTACTAATTCAATTAATTATTATTTGGATTTAATCAAGTTAAAATATAGGTGTTTCAATTAAAAAAATTCTAAAAAAATAAAAATATTATGTTTTTCATTTTACATATTTTTTATCAATTGTGTGTCTAACAGCATTTTTAAAATTAATTCGACAGTCCCTCACCCCTTAAGAAAAAAAAAAAAAAAAGTTTGAGCTTCAGAGTTTTAAAACCTTTATATTTGTTACAGAATTTGGAAAATGATATCAAATTATTTTTTAAAAATACTTTTCAGATTTGCAAAACATATAAATATATATATTATTAAGTTTTTTTTTTTTTTTTTTTTAATATAATTACAATTTGTAATTTAAAATAATTACAAGACAAAAAGAACTTTTTATACTTAATTTTTTTTTTTTAATCATATAAACTTGACAATTTATTTTTACTTTACTTTTTTTTCTTTATTTCTTTATTTCTTTTATTTTTATTTATTTCTTTATTTATTTATTGATGAATTATCCCATCAACTTGAAAGAAAATGATCAAATGCGTAATAAAGAGAACAATTGTAAGAATTTTTCAGACATTTATTAATTGAATAAAAGTATTAAAATCATGCATTGTCATCGAGTTCTGAGCTATTCTAAAAGTTTTAAATGTTTAGATAGTCGTGAAGTTAGTTAAAAATCGACTGTCAGAATTGTCCCAGAAAAACAAACAAGAAAGCGAGTTAAAAAAGACGTGGTAATAACTTAAAATATATATTCAATATCATCATAAACATGGCTATCTAACAAAATCTGTATTAAAAACAATCTGGTGCGAAACAATCACACGACTTCCACTACCCACTATTACATGTATTATATGTAATTTTTGGAGATATTGTATGCATTTTTTTGGAATTTTGCAGTAAGAGAAACTTGGTACACGTGTAAAGACATATAAAACAGAGTTTACATAGCAAGTTAAAAAAAAAATAATAATAATAGATACAGTTATTTTTTAAAACACCAATTTCCGAGATCTAAAACAGAACTACCTAATCAGGATGACCGTTAATATTCCTGTAATACCCACGTAATACATGAGAAAGGGTATCTAAAATGTGTTAATGAAACATTTTTCAAGAAAATCGTTAGATCCGTTTTTGAGATACCAACTTTTTCCAAAACTTGGTGTACTCAGTTATTGACTGGAAAACGATAATTGCATACAGTAGGATATTTAAAAGGGAGTTAATATGACAAGTTTGAAAAAAATCCGTACATCCGTTTTTAAAGGAACGCACTTGTGTGACCTAATATTGAACTATTTATACAGGACGCCTATCAATTTTTCTGAACTAACCAACTATATAATTCGAAAGGGCACCTAATAGAGTGTTTAGTAGCAACTTTGAAGAAAATCGTTAAAGCTGTTTTTGAGATACGGACTTACGATGCAATATCCGGTTTTCGATAACCCACTACTGGTTTTCCAATTTTCACCAAAATTTGGAAAATTCATCTGTACACCAAACCTGTATCAATTTTGAAGTTTCGTAGTTCTATCTTTATTAGTTTCGAAGATATGATAGCTAGAAGATTCCACACATACACACATGCATACACATATACACACACACTGACCAATTGCTGAAAACTACTTTTTTAGACTCAGGAGGCCTTAAAGCGTGTAAATCAGCTGAAAACTCGACATCGAATTCTTGACTGAATATAATACCTCCATTCCTACGGTAGTAGGGTAATGGAAGTAAAAAGAACCTTGAATTTTTATTGTGCTTTATAAAATATTATTAAATACATGAAATTAAAAGTTTCCTTTTTTTTTCCCCCTGTAACTGAAATTGTTTCAGTTTGATTTAACATGAAATATACTGTATGAGTACAGTTTTCATAAAGCATTATATTTATAATTTTTGTAAGAGCTCAATTTTTTTTTCCCTTAGTTTGCAAATTTCAGCAAAGAGACTTAATTTTGTTTATAACAATAAAGTAAATATAAAAATAAAATGATCCGTAATAAGGCATGACTATTTAAAGGAAAGAATTTCTTAAATTTTTCTCCGATTTATTCTTTATTGGCTAACATCCAAGAAATCCTAATCTATGTTTAAGTTGTTTGAAGAAGAAGAGAAGGAGGCAATGCTTAAAGACATTAGGAACACCTGAAATTTATGGTAATTAGTAGATACTTTTTACATAAATTTAACGTCTTTTAAACTGAATACAATGAAAAGGAAATCATTTTAACTTTTAAAATAGAATTTAGCACTTTGTACTCTAGAAAATCATTAATTCTTTTAAGTGTGGAAATCTTTAGGTAATCAGTGGTACTCGAATCAAATGAGAATAAAATTTATGAATGAATGCTGTACTGGTATAATGTAAAAAAAACTTTTATATTGTTTGTTTTTATAAATAATGAAATGTTTTGTTATTGTAATATTTTTATTTGACATAAAAATGTATGTAAAGAATAATATAAGAAATACTAACGCAAGAATCAAGAAATATTTTAAAATTTTAATTTCCGGCAAATTTATAAATAAAAGCACTTGCAGCGATTAGTATTAGTTAAGTCTCTCTCGATTAGCTCAGGATGAGACCGGGGTTTAAATGGAACCTAGTTTTCATTAATCTGTAAATAATGAAATATTTTGTAAGCAAATTGCATAATTTAAAATATCTGTTAACAATTGTTTTAACTCGAAATAATAGCGCGATCTGAAAAAAGAGTAAGTACAAGTATCCATATAGCACAGAATATTTCAGATATGTTGGAAAAGGCTTACAGGCTTTCTTTTATCGTAACACATTTATCTTCTCTGATATATACCTGAAACGTACACTCTTTTAAATGCTTCAGCTGTTTAGCGATAGAAGCTTTTCTTTTATGTATCTGCTTTTTGTTACTATTGTGGATATTTCTAATATAGAAACGAACTGAATATTTCTGCAATATTTACAATGTTTCGGTGTCGTATGATTATTGCGTTTCTGGAATATTTTGTGGTGTGAGTTACGATAATGCATAAAAACGACAATGTAATTCATCATTAATAAGATAAGTTTTCGCTTTTATCCTACGTGCGTGCACACAATTTTACCTGAAAATAAATCGTGCATCGACATCAGATTTTAATACTACTTTAAAACTTATTTAATACTACTTTAAACTTATTTAATACTACTGCAAAATATTTAATTTAATAAATAAAAATGTTATCGTCACAATTTTATTACAAAATTGCTGGTAGCTAAGAAAATTGTAAATATTGGAGCTATGTTCTTGCTGCTGCTTTGACCTGATGCAATTTTCGTAAGATTTTGCAATTTATGCTGTTTCCTTAAAAGAAATTTTAACTTTTACCTTCTAGTACTCGCATATTGGTATATTATACCCATTATTATAGCCAGTTTACTGTAACTTGTTAATTTGTGTTGAATTGTTTAGCGAGTAACTTTGTATGCAAGTCTACTGCTTAAAAAAGTAGACGACATCATTTCCATGTAGAAAATATAATGCCATACGTTATGTCCATCTGTTAAGTTCTCTCTTATGCCGTCGACAATAACAAGGCAAACAGCTATAGTGTAAATTTAATCCTTTCAATTTCAATATAAACGTTCACATTTAACATGCAAATTTAATATTTTAATATTTTCTAACAAAGGACGAATGAATCTATTGGCTTCTGTTTGATTCTCTGTGGACATCTTGGATCTGGATTCTGGTTGATCTTTCAGGATCCTCTCTGAAGTTCAGTGTATTTGTTTTCGTTAGAATTTTTCTGAAAATATTTAACTTATATATAATATATCCCCCCCCTCTTTTTCATTATTTGCGGGACTCTAAGCACTTTTCTGTGTTTTTTGGGACGCCCTGTTCAAGGTCTTTACTCTCTTTCGCCGTCCAGACTCGTATACTCACGCAACAGATTGTCTGTTGCTCATAGGATTTTTCAAAGAGTTTTTTTTTTTTTTTTTTTTTTTTTTTTTTCCCTAAGAATTAAAAAAAAAAAAATGGCGCTTTGCTCTGAATAATCTCTCCTCACGCGGGGATCTATCCAGAGACTATTCTAAATCAAAAACCTTTTTGTATTTTTCTTTTATCTTCAGAAAATTCTTTTTATGTTTTTCTGAGTTTCTTTGAAAGTAAGCATTGATCGCGACCAAATGCAGGTACTCTGAAGCACCTTGTTGACTTGACTTGACTATTCACGTTTATATTTCGGTATTTATTTTTAGATTGGTTTAAACTAATATAATTTATTCAAGTTCACTATGGAAATTTCTCTGTTGAAAATTGCATAAATTGCAGATGTTTCTGTAAAGATAAACGCAAAATAAATGCAACATATTACGTTCTATGATAGATATATTTGTAAGGTGTATTTCAATAACATTGTATTGCACAAAACATAATAAGTAATATATTATGGAATAACTAACGTGTTATTTATAGAAGATTAGGGGTGGGGTAATAAAAACAAGGCAAACAAAAACGTCAAGAACGCCAAATAGAAATAAAAGGAAAGCAATTAGGACAATTGGGTAAAACAATACTTATATTAGAAGACACTGATTTAGTAGACAAAATACGAGGAAGTTGTAATTTTTGGATAGCTTTATTTAAAGTACAAGGATTATAACCTCGGTCAATTGTCTATGGCTTTACTATTATTTCTATATGGCGTTCTTGAAGTTGTTGTTTGACTTGTTTTTATAAGTAATATATTATTTATATAGAGAAAAACGTATTTTCTATAGAATATAATACAATTATCATTGATGATAGATATACTCGTTTACATAAAAATAAGTAGAAATATTACGGAATGCAATGAAAAGTGCTGGAAGTACATTATCAACAATGATATGTTTTTAACATTGCCAAAAATTTTTGAAAGCTATTATTTCCTCAATTTACCTTTCGTGTCTTTCTGTTCATTCGACCGTAGTCTATTTTTTGTAAATATTTTACGAATATATTGAAATATATATTTTTTGTTCAAGATAACTATAGTATATTTTTATAAAATATAGTTTTAATAGTGCTACACATTTCTGCACATGAATTCACATTATATTCCTAGGCCTCATGACCCATAAAAGTTTAATATTTAAAGTATAATAAACATTTTTATGCTGTACTCATCATACTGAAATTAATGCACATTATTAAGATGCAGAAAACACTTTTTCATTAAAATAAGATTTATTTGGCGTAATTCATTGGTTTACAAATACTGAAAAGCTTTTCAGATAAATTATGGAAAAGTGTTTATCTAATTTTAGAGCATATGAGGAGCAAACATTCAAAAAAAAAAAAAAAAAAAAAAAAAAAAAAAAAAAAGATTTAGTGTTTTTTTCTTTAAACTTACCATAAAAATAGTACGCATACATATCTTCTTAGATATGTCTACATATTTTCCTAATATCTAGTAATACATCTAAACAAATGATAATTATATTTTAAGTTTAATTACTTTTGAATTTATTATTTTTTGTGTTGATTGAAAAATTACGTTCGAAAGAGAAAACACGGTTTGAATGTTTGCTCCTCATATATTTAACTAGAGAGCGCAACCTTCATCGAAGGATGTAAGCAAATTGACGTGACGAGTTCTTTTAAATTTTTTACCATTCAAGGTCACTTGTTATTCCCCTTAACCCACTTTTGGATAAGGGGTGGCCATGGTTTTTCGCAGTACCATCCAATTGCGGATGAATCTTGTCATTTTACTCATGATATAAACAGTGCTGCAAGATTGAGGAATTTTTTATTCAATATACACCACTAAATTTTAATTGCAATGGTTTCCGGATATTTTCGAAGTCATCTTACAAAAGAGTCTTCGAATTGATTAAAACTTAGCAATGGATATTGAATGAAATATTCCTTTAATCTGGCAGAACTGAATGTGAACGATGAAGTCAGTCTCCATCTTGGTTACCTTTTCGAGAGGAGCTTTAGTACTGAATTCGCTCTCTAATCATGTATATGCTCTAAGATCGTAATTGTGTATTTAAAGTGATTACCGCAAGTTGTCAGTTTTGTGATAAATTTTTAGTAACTTATATGATGCGTATAAAAATTTTAGATCATATAACGGCTAAAAACATGAAATCTTTTCCACGCTTTTCTTTAACTATATTATTAAAGAGATGCTTTTGTTGTAATTCTTCATGCATAATTAAAATAAATATTTCTTTTTTCTTTTCTTTTTACTGTTTTACTTTTTTATTCACTTCGTACATGTGAACTACAAACAGTGCCTATGCGCTATAATCATTCAGTATATTAACCATCCATCGGTACACATTCGACTCATCGTTCGTTGCAATCTACAAAATCAGTTTCGCAAAATGCAGCAAGTTACATTTGCAACCACTTTCTAGTCATTATGAAGCAAAGTATTATCATTTTCAAATGTTCTCTTACGTAGAAAATTTTACTGTTTATATAAATTTTTATAAATCACATTCTTAGAATGTATATCCTTACATATTTTACATATTTAAAGTGTATTTCATACCTCATTATAATCGTGTATTATCAGTTTCTGTAAAAAAAAAAAAAAAAAAAAAAAATCACACAGAAACTTAATAAAATGTAAAAGAATTAGCATACTGAGATCTGTTGCAAATTAATATAGCTAATAAATACAACTCGCAAATTATCTATTTGCGCATTTTGACTACTAAAATATTTTTCGTCATACATAATAAATACAGAAAATAATGCATACAGAATAAAATATAAAAGAATAGCGACTTTTTCTGAATTAAAAAAAGAAGAAGAAGAATATAATGATTTTGTTTATTTATTTATTTATTTTACAATAAGTGTACTTAAAAAAAAAAAAAAAAAAAAAAACTTATTTTCCAATATGAACTACTCGCATTAGTATTTACTGCTTGATTCACTTGCTACAGATAATGAAAAAAAATATTTGGATAATTTATGTCGTTGAATCTTTTATTTATTTTTTCTTTTGACGTATTAAAAAGTCAACAAGTACATTCCTTGGTCTTGTTCTTAAATTTTTAACGTTATTTTTAAATCTCTTATTCTTTTTCATTTCTGTTCATCTGCCGTAAGACTTTAAATTACTTTTGTTTAAAAAATAAATTTTAATGCCTCTTTTTTCTTTTTTCTTTTTTTAATTCTTCAGATGTATTATCGATAGACATTGCTTGTTGCTCTTATTTTAACTTTTGCTAAATATATTTAAAAGTTAATTACTATGAGGCAATTAACTGAATTTAAGCATGTGCCTAAATTGTACATATAAGAAAAGCATTTGAATGTTTTCAGAAAGTGGACACTCAATATAAATATTAGAAAATAGAAAAATAAAATAAGTGATTATAAAATTTTCAAGTCAAATAAGGAAATAGCATTATATATATAATATATATATATACTAATTTACTGATATTATAAATATATATAATTATATTGTAATTTGTCATTAATATTCAGTTATAAAATTGAAAAAAAAAATCTGAGAATTTTAATCTAAATATATTGCCGATAATATATATTTTAATTCAAATATATATTTTTGAATACCATTATAAAAAAAAAAAAAAATGAAAGAAAACGAAAAGTAAAAGAAAAGTAAAGAAAGAAAGAAGATACATAACTTGAGAGTATATATTTCAGTATATTTGCATAAATGGTGAGTAGAGGTTGTTCGTCTATTCAAATCTTAAACAACCACTCACATTAAAATAAAGAAAACAAGCTCGAAACAATGTCAGTGTTACATAATTTAGCAAACTTTTATCCAAATATTAAATTCAAAATTAAAATTCATTCTTTTAATATAATTCATTTCATTAGATATTAATTAATTTAAGATATATTCATTTAAATACCACCATTTTTCAAATACGATCCTCTTACTAATTGACATTTTAGGACTAAATCAAAAACTTATTTAAACTGATTTTTTTTTCTTAATATGTAAAGCGCAAACGCATAACCAGATGTAAATAATTAATATTAGTAAATTTTGTACGTTGTGCGTGGGAGTGATGATTAATATCCTGCAATATTTCATTAAAGGACATACAGGTCAATATCTTCATTATTTTAAAACATTGCTTAAGCTTATTCTTATTTTTATTTTTATTTTTTATGTTTTCCTATTATTAGAGTTTTGATTAATGTGTTTACATTTTTTCTCCTTTTTTCTCTCACCTTCTATATATATACATATGACGTTGCATCTTTCTTAAAGTTTTTTTTTTTTTTTTTTTTTTTTTTAATGACTATTTCTTTCAGACAGTGAATTTGCGTTGTCAACATTTCACTTTCATTTTTGTCAAGATGCTCTTCAGCATTCAGTTTTAACATTTAATTTTTTTAATTATCTTAAGATATTTTGTCAAATCCGTAAAAACTTTTAAATTTTTCAAAACCTATTGTTAAGCAGGATTATTCCTTGCTAATATGTAGAAACAAATTTCCGATCTTTATACCTGAGACCATCAACATTTCTGAAATTTGGTGGTTTCTGAATATTTATTGGCAATATTTTCTGAACATGTATTGATAATGGTTTATGGATATTCTTGGATATATTTTTTAAAGATGTATTGATGATATTTTGAGCATTTGTTGGCTATAGCTAATGGATATATATTGATGATAAATTCTGAATATTTGTTGGCGGTATCGTTAGAAAGCATATTGATGATGGCTTCTAAGTATATGTTGGCGATATCTTTCTGGATATATATAGATAACAGCTTCTGAATATTTATTGGCTGTAACTTCAGAATATGTACAGAAAATATTTTCTCAATATTTAATGACGAGACCTTCAGAATATGTATGGTTTACGGTTTCTGAATATTTATTGGCTATTTCTTCTGGATATGTATTGATAATCGTTTCTAAACAGATGGCTATGTCTTCTTAATTTATGTCGGTGATATCTTTTGAATGGTTGTTGAAGCTTTTCTAATTAAATATGTATATATATATATATATATATATATATATATATATATATATATATATATATATATTTAATACGTATATATATATATTTTTTTTTTCAGATAGTAATATATAAATTAGTCCTGTCATACTAAATTAAATTCTATCAAAGACATAATTATTTTAATATTACTATCTCTTTTTTTGTTTTTTTGTTTGGAGATAAAGTATCATGCTTATTTATTAAGATCGAAAGTATTGTTGTTAGCTTTTGAAACTTAGATTATATGATTAAAATTACTATTACTATTATTATTATTATTCAATGCCAACGCTTTAAAATATTTTATTACAAATAAATTTGTTCTGAAAAATTGCAAATTTATTACTGAAACTTCTTATTTGAATTATGCAGTTTTAAAAATTCCTCTAAATATGTTAAAACAACAGTAGTTAAATTTTTTTCTCAAATGTAAAGCATCATAATTTTTAAAACACAATAAAAATATTTAAAAAACACGTTATTACACAATTTTAACTAATGCGTAATTGTATACTTTAAAAAATTTAAAGTAAAATTGCGATTAAACTTTCCATCACATATCAAATTTTCATTTCATCAACATAAATATGTCAATATTATCAAACTTTTTACATGGAATTAATCCCTCGTGTTCCACTTATATTTCTGTACATACGCAAACATAAATATTTAACGTAAGCGAATCCCATAACGGCTTTACTTGATATGATTTTGTTAAACACCCTTTCAAGTTTCCATCGTTTAATGTGTTAAATAACATGGATCATAAATCTTTAAAAGAAAATTTTATAGCTTTTATTTCCATATTATGTAAAGAACTTGGTAAAAGAGAAGATGCAGGATTAACGCATAAAAGTGCTTTATGTCCCTATTAGAAGATTCTAAAATAGATGTATTAAAAGAAGTTTCCTTCTGTTAATCGAAATAAATATTTTTATAGTTAGTAAACGTTCATAGAGTTTAAAAAAATTGCTTTTAAATAAAATCGAAAAATAAAGCACACTCTGCCTTATTTTTAAAGAATGCGTATTTTTAAAGAAATAAAATTTCCTATCTGCTAAATTAAATTTTAATTTCCCTAACTTCATTAAGCTATATATTCTTGTTTATTTCTTCTCTTAGAATCTTTGAAAGTTATTAAATCTATTAAATACACTTTTTTCTCTAAAAATATACGCTATCTACCAACACGTATTTGGACACTTTCGAATTTAGACGTTTTGTCAAATATCTAAACAAGTTCTTTAGAATCAGCTTGATACTTTGGAAGTGTAAAAAACATGTTATACCTCATATTTTTCAGTAAAAGTTCTTTCGTGAAAAGGAAAAGGGGACAAGTAAACAATTAAAGAAAAATCGAAATGTTTTGGAACACCCTGTAAAAGGTAATGCTTTAAATGCGTTTTGGCTGTAGCAAAAGTAAAATAAAACATGTATGCAAATAAAATGTTTTAATAGAAATTTATCTATTCCATTTTTTTTTTTAATTAGATTACGTTGTTGCTTTATTTTGTTTTTCATTTGTTGTTTGCAATATTCCTATTAATTTCTTTCTAATTATGTTTATATTACTGAAAAAATAATAATTTAAATAATTCTTGGTGGTGAATACGTGTTCTTTTTCAATGTACATAAAATTATATTTTATTAAAATAATTCAATGAAAGAAAATAACCAGTATCGAAACACGCAATTTTTTTTCCTACTCATTTTTCTAAAAAAACAAATTAATTAAATAGATAAATAAAAAAGCCTGTCCTTTTAGAACGAAGACAAGGATTGTAATACTTGATTTTAATTAAAATTTTGATACTTTATTAAAATTTTATTCAAGTTGTAAAATATGCATATAAAAGCTACGCTAGACATATTATAAAATCGGATTTACGTTTATTTCAAGTTCGACTGAGCTAGTAATATGTTTTGGCAGCTGTGAAGATAGTGAAATGTGAAATAAGACCATTCATTACCATGGATGCTTAAGGACACCTGTTTCATTTTTGAGGATATAACTTCTCTTAAATATTACTGTGACACATTTTCGCCAAAATATAGTATTAATAAAAATGTTCAGGTGAATAACAAGGATTTTGTTAACAAATACGCTTTTAT
Source organism: Salticus scenicus (assembly GCA_963930645.1). Classification (NCBI taxonomy): domain Eukaryota; kingdom Metazoa; phylum Arthropoda; class Arachnida; order Araneae; family Salticidae; genus Salticus; species Salticus scenicus. The sequence goes on along the minus strand of OZ005659.1, from coordinate 12,906,834 downwards.
GCATTGTTTACTCCAATATAAATTGTTGCTTGAAGTAATAGCTTGATTTATTATTCTTCGTGTTATTTAAAACGATCAATTCAATTTAAGTTCTATAAATAAACTTACTTTTTCTAAAATCGCATTTAAATTTTCATGTTTTTTAATACTGTAATTTAAATGTGACTGAAATACAGTACTTTACAATTTAAAGGTAAAATATAAATTGCATGCTTTGTTCGTTATAATAAAATGCAAGTAACCTATTATTTCAAAAATAAATAATTAATTGATTAATCAAAATAAAAATAAAAATAAAACAAACGTATGTGTACTTAGGAACCTAAAATGTCCCTTCGTCAATGTAATTTAATGGATACAAAAATTAAAATTTAAAATATGAAATATAATTGAAGAAACAAAATAAAATTTATACATATAAGACATGAAAACACACTAAAAATATTAAACAACAAAAATAACGTATAACAAACATATGTAAAATATGTACAATCTGTACATACATATTTCATATGTACATATATATATATACTCTGTTCCTACTACGCTGTACAACACAGCAAAATTAAGTAAATCAAATAAATTTAAGACCGTAAAATAAAGTCTGTCACAGGGCTGTTTAAAAGGAGTTTAAGATATAGAAAACGGAAAAAGACGTTTTACCACACTGTGAAAAAAAAGTCCTGTTTGCTGCCAGAATATTTCTGTAATACAGAAAATACGTTCTGTCAACGTAATTTTTCTGTACCTTATGCGTATTTTCTGTCATTACAGAAAATTTCTAGCACAAACAGGATTTTTTTTTTTTTTTTTTTTTTTTTTTTTTTTTAACAGTACAAAACTTATACAGTGCTAACAAAGAATTAATTCTAATGAGATTTCCCTCACCTCAAATAATATTATAAGGAATCACTATGCTATATTAATTGAATCTATATATAACTAGTTTTATTATAAAATGATTTATATAAAAATTCGATAACTAACATGCTTAATAATTATATATTCTGTAGTCTCATGTCTTATCAGACTACGCGTAATTTTACATAATATTTTCTATGTTGTATAAAAAAGAGTTTCGTCTTGAAACTTATCGATCATTTCTTACGCTCTAAGACGTCTTGAACAGGTCCATACGACTTAAAGTAGGTTATGTACCAATAAAAACATTCGTTTACAGGATGTTTAAAAAAAAATAGGGTTTGATAATTATCTTTTTATTTTTATTATTATTATTTTAGTGCTATTTATATCGGCATACAGCTTAAAGTTTGTTCAGTACCACTGTGGACAACTGCAACGGAACAGGAATTCAATTTTTATTAAAATCCCACAATCAACTGCGGAAGAAAATCATATTTATTGAAATTTTATTTTTCCGACTGAGTAAAAATAATGCCTGGACCGGGACTCGAACCCCGGATCTTTGAATTACAAGGTCAAGGCTCTACTAATTGAGCTATCAAGGCCGACACCCCGGTCAGCATTACTCACTCAGACAACCTTTTAGGCAGAAACATATGTGGTCTATCTTATCTATCATATTGTAAGTCAAAGATCCGGGGTTCGAGTCCCGGTACAGGCATTATTTTCACTCAGTCAGAAAAATAAAATTTCAATAAATATGATTTTCTTCCACAGTTGATTGTGGGATTTTAATAAAAATTGTATTTCTTTCTCCCATTATCTAATGGTGTTTTCCATTTCCTGCGGCTTATTTTCTGTTGAGCTATCTACAGGATAGACCAGAGATGTTTCTGCCTAAAAGGTTGTCTGAGTGAGTAATGCTGACCGGGGTGTCGGCCTGGATAGCTCAATTGGTAGAGCCTTGACCTTGTAAGTCAAAGATCCGGGGTTCGAGTCCCGGTCCAGACATTATTTTCACTCAGTCGGAGGAACAGGAATTCATTTGAAAATGCTGGAATGATTTATATAAAAAACCAGTATCACTCATTAATGAGGTAAATTATTATAGATTATGCAGGAATTTTGGGTGGTTCTATTTTTTTTGCATACATTTTATTGCTTTGTTACCACTCTTTTCAAACACTAATTTTTTAAAACTATTAAAAAATTTAAACGTTTTCTGGAATTTTTATTTAAAAACAATTGTGATAAAACAATAAAACGCTCAGTAAAGTATATTACTACTGCTACGCGACAACTAATTGTGCAACTCCATGCCCAATTACTCTTCTTTTCATTGTATTTGCAAATTGATATTATTTTAAATGTTATATAGAATGTGTTTGGTTTTAACGCTTATCTTTTCATTTTTATACTCTAGGACTAATTAGATTTGTACAGACGGCTTAAATAAATTCTGCATCATTACTTATATTCTTGGCAAAACTGTAATTCGAAGCCGGCATATGACAACTTAAGTCAAGCGCGTTAACTAGACTGTTAAAATGAGAGTTTAAATAAATATACATATATATATATATATATATATAGAGAGAGAGAGAGAGAGGGGTTTAAATTTGTTATCATTAATTTTGTTGCAAGGATGCAATGTTCTATCATATGAACTATTTGTGTTCAATAATCAAAGTTTAAATCTTAGTGTAGTTGTAAGTTTTGGTGACTAATTGCTGAATAACTAAAATAAGAAAACACTACAAAACTGGCGTTTTAAGAAATAATTACAAAACTTTGAATAAACACCAAAAAATGCAATGCTCACAAAAGTTTTTTCGAGTCAAAAGAACACACCATCCATCGTCAGGCAAAAGATGAAGGCACGAGTGCTGCAGTCAAAGCGGCAAAGCACTTGTCGCTTTGACTGCAGCACTCATGTCCACTTTGTTCACCTGGCGAAGGTTCGAGAAGTCTTTCGACCAGAAACAGTTGTTTTGAGTTTGTTGCATTTTATGATGTTTATTCAAAGTTTTGTAATTATTGCTGATCAACTAGCCTTGGGTGGAAAGATAGTGCATGTAGACAAATCGTAACTAATTGTTCATCGATCGGAATTGTTAAGGAGGTTTTTATTACTGAAGATTACTGAATTAATCAAGAGGTGTACAACTTACAAATCTGATGCAAGGCGGTGTGTTACATACTGTAATATAAGAAGAAATATTATAAGTTACAGTCTCATTTGTAATTCGTCTGTAATTTACCATGTCTATAGATTTTTTAGCTGTTTTTAAAAATAGTAGGACTTATAATTTGTTATTACTCTTCTCAGATTAGTAGCACAGATTTAAATAAAATCTAGTATTTAAAGGCAATCTTGAAAGACAAAATTACAGTTATTGCAGTGTATTTTCGGAATCCACATAGTGAACTTATTCGAATCCAAGCAATGTTTTATGTTATGAGCTTCTTTTGAAAGATTATGCGTTTGACCTAATTACACATATTGATCACTCAGAATTCTTAGGCTTTCATTATCCACATACAAAAGAAAAAATAATAATAATATAAAATGAAACTTGTTTACCAAATAGAATGAGTAGAAATGAAGAAAAAAAAGTTTTGCTGTTGTATGTATGGGGAGAATATATTGCAAATATTTCAGTTTAAAGTATATCATTCACACACGCACACACACACACAAAAAAAAAAAAAAAAAAAAAAAAAAAAAAAGTCTTAACCTTCTTTCTAAGTTCACAATTCATCACTAAAAGTGAAAGCTGAAAGTAAACAGGTTTAACAACCATCTATTCTTTCAAATAAAACATATCTTTTTAGCATGATATTAGCATAGCTCTATGTAGACGATTTAAGATGTTTAATAAAATATCAACAGATGCTACACCGAGAAAAAATATATACATCCTTCATCTAGAACGAGTAAGTGGTCATTTTCTAATCCTTAAACTAGAAATAAAGATTTCCGAGCTATACGTATAAGGCACGCCAATAAGCTGAATACACAAAATGATCGATAATTTCTAGTCTATATATTTCTAGATGGTAAAACAATATTATGAATAATATGAATCCTTTGTATTGCGAGAAATTCTTGCTTGATTTTCTAGAATTGGATTATAAACCAAGATTATAGCTATCAAAACTCGCCTATTTTGATCGCATTTATTAACAGAAATTTTCAAATAAACTTGACCTCGATACTAGAGGCAAATGCACTAGAATTCTAATAGAGGTTTCTACAACTTGCTTTCAAAGGGGACTGGAATTTATAATGATGGCATGGAACCATTTTTAGAACCACAATTTACATTCTAGATGTCAGTTTCAAAAATTTTTCTCAGTGTAATGAACACATAAATGTGTTGAACGATGAGGATGTGTCAAAAACAATTTTAACACTCATACATCCTTTCACATGTAACACATCTGTTCATCATTTACCTTCGTAATAAAATGCGAAAAAATGCTAATGAACACATAAGTATGTTGAATCATGGCGATGTTAAAGAAAAAAAAATAGATTTAGCACTCATATATTCTTTTTCATATAACGAGAGTTCAAACAAAGGGAAATCTGGATACCAGAAATTTTATATAGTAATTTTTTTAAATAGATATCAATGATTAGTCAATGTGAAATTAAGTGGTGGTAAAATTGATGTACAAAATTTTCCTTTGTAAGAACACTGCATATAACTTAACTTATTCTTTTTTTGTAATTTATTGCTTAGAACACAGCAATATGTATACGTTTTAACTTGTGTAATAAAATTTCAAAATATGCTAATGAAAGCAAAACGACGTTAAACCACGAGGAAGAGAAAAAAAAATCATGTGAAAGAAAAAGAAGAAAAAACAAGAAAAATAAAACAGTTCTAACACCTGTGTATTCTTTCACATATAACACATCTAATTTTTTCTGTAATTTATTGCTAGAAGCTACCGAAATATGTACACGATTTGACATGTGTAATAAAACCGCAAAAGATGCATCAACACATAAAAGCGTTTAACGATTTAAAAGAGTAAAATCCGCTGTAAAAAGGCACGTTAAAAATATTTAAAAGAATTTTAAAAGATTAAAAAACAGTTAGACAACATGTTTCGTGCTTATTTACTAGCACATCATCAGGTCTCGTCAGTTAATGAAAGCCACCGAGCTTTATCTTGTTGTTCTAAGAAAGGCTGCCATAGGGTTGCTAAGTCTTTACTCTGATTCTCGTTGATGCATTTATGGCCAAATTTCCAAATCATGATCTTTTCGTATATGTCTAATGTGTATTCGGTGTGGGGGGTTGCTAGAATTTTACTTTCCTCCCACTTTGGCTGGGCTTCTTTATTGTCGAGTAAAAGTTGCTTTAATGCCGTGTTTCCGTACAATGATTTAATGGAATGTTTATGTTCTTTAATCCTTTTACTCAAATTGCGCTTTGTTTTGCCAATATAATAAGATGTTATATTATTGATTGAGATGGGGATTGCATATACGCCGCCAACTTTTGTTTTTTTGTCACGATCGGATATTATCAGATTTTTCAATGTTGAGGTTTTAAATGCAATATTATATCCAATATTTTTAAATTGTCGTATTACGGGATGGAAACCTTTATTAAATGAGATTGCGCCAATAAATCTACTAGTTTCGTTTCCAGTTTTTAGATTCGTATTGTTAAGCCGGTTTATTATTCTGCGTTTCAACTTATTAAATATTGTGATATTGTAACCTTGATTAAGCATAGTCTTTTTAATTAAGTTTAATTCTTTATCTGAGGAGGATTTATAGGTGCAATGTGTGAAGGCTCTATTAATTAATGGTGTAATGGCGTTGAAAAGTAGTTGTTTAGATGTGTAAGAGTTAACAGGTGCTATGGTGAGGGGGGATGTTGGTTTGTGATAAACTTCAGTCCAGATAGTACTATTATCATGATTTCTATGTATCAATACATCGAGGAACGGTATGGCTCTATCTTTTTCTTTCTCGATTGTGAGATTTACAGAATCAAAAATGTTGTTCATATTGTTTACTAGGGTTAGAAGGCTATTATGTGTATATTCCCAAATTATGTAGATGTCGTCTACATATCTCTTATAGAAGGACGGTTTAAGTATGCTATTTGTTAAAACTGTATTCTCAATATGTTGCATGGTTAATTCACCAAGAGTAGGTGCTAAACATGATCCCATTGGTGTACCTGTGGTTTGTTGATAAATAGTGTTATTAACTTTAAAGTGATTGGTTTTAAATACCAGGTTTAAACTGGCTTCTATGAATTTAACATGCTTGCTTAAGTTATTGTGATTATTGCACTTGTCAATAATTATATCTTTAACTGCATTAAGTGGAACTGATGGGTAAAGAGACTTTACATCTAAGCTGTAGAATTTAGCAGTAGGTTGTAGTTTAATTTTATGGATATCTTCTAAAAAATTCAAACTTGAAACGGTTACGTATGGCGAGTCGTTTATAAGCGGTTTAAGTAAACTATTAATAAATTTTTCGAGAAAGTAGACTGTTGATATTCTTCTGTTTACTATTGGTCGGAGAGGCATAGAAATTTTATGTGTTTTGATTTTGACGAACATAGGCGGTACGGATGTATAAAGGGGGAATTGGTAGAAATCTTTCTTGTATTCGGGAAAGTCTTTTGCCAGTTTAGTCATAGAGTTTTTTATTGTATCAGTTGGATCTTTGTTCACTGTTATTGCGTTGAGTTCAACTAGGACATCATTAAGTTTAGCTTGAAAATCTTCATTAGTAATGAGTACAAAATTAGATGCTTTATCTGCTAGAAGTATTCTAAGTTCTTTATTATTATGCAAATTCTTGAGTATCTTCTTTTGCTGTATCAGAGAATGTTTATTGCTTTCTTCCTTCCGCTGTATTTGTATGCATTTCCAAATTATAAAGCCACGTAGAGATGGTTGAAGTGAGGGGGGGATTTTATTAAGGCAGTTTTCAAACTCAGCAATGGTGTTCTCAAAGTTCAATCCAATATCGGGGCAAAACTTAGGTCCTTGATTTAGTAAGACTACTTCTTTAGGTGTAGGCTGGTAACTGGTTAAGTTGATGAATTTGTTGGTTTCATTTTTATCGTTTGGTAATTTACCGGCCTCAGCCAAAAGGTTATCGAGCTTCTTCCTATGTCTTAGTCTAGTCTTGCATCCATCTTCTATTTGTTTCAGTTCAACTGTACGCAAAATAGAATCGAATTGTAAAGGCATAAGGATATTGCTAAGTTCCAAATGTAAGTAATAAAGATTAAGTTCTGTATTAGCCAGTTCATATCTAGTTCGCCGAATATATTGTCGTAGGATTTTTTTCTCAGCAGTGTTGATAATATGCTTAAAAGCAGGAAAATTACGTTTAGCAGACTTGATTTGGATGAAATGTGGAGTGAGATTAAGGTTACGGCAGTCTTTCAAAAAGGCCAAATGTAGAAGTTTGCGAGCAAATGCCACTTTTTGTCTAGAAAAGACTTGTTTCACAGACATTGTAAGTTTCACTAAATAATTAAAAACCACGTGCGAAATAACTATTTAAAAGAGTAAAATCCGCTGTAAAAGGCACGTTAAAAATATTTAAAAGAATTTTAAAAGATTAAAAAACAGTTAGACAACATGTTTCGTGCTTATTTACTAGCACATCATCAGGTCTCGTCAGTTAATGAAAGCCACCGAGCTTTATCTTGTTGTTCTAAGAAAGGCTGCCATAGGGTTGCTAAGTCTTTACTCTGATTCTCGTTGATGCATTTATCGCCAAATTTCCAAATCATGATCTTTTCGTATATGTCTAATGTGTATTCGGTGTGGGGGGTTGCTAGAATTTTACTTTCCTCCCACTTTGGCTGGGCTTCTTTATTGTCGAGTAAAAGTTGCTTTAATGCCGTGTTTCCGTACAATGATTTAATGGAATGTTTAAGTTCTTTAATCCTTTTACTCAAATTGCGCTTTGTTTTGCCAATATAATAAGATGTTATATTATTGATTGAGATGGGGATTGCATATACGCCGCCAACTTTTGTTTTTTTGTCACGATCGGATATTATCAGATTTTTCCAATGTTGAGGTTTTAAATGCAATATTATATCCAAACCAATAAATCTACTAGTTTCGTTTCCAGTTTTTAGATTCGTATTGTTAAGCCGGTTTATTATTCTGCGTTTCAACTTATTAAATATTGTGATATTGTAACCTTGATTAAGCATAGTCTTTTTAATTAAGTTTAATTCTTTATCTGAGGAGGATTTATAGGTGCAATGTGTGAAGGCTCTATTAATTAATGGTGTAATGGCGTTGAAAAGTAGTTGTTTAGATGTGTAAGAGTTAACAGGTGCTATGGTGAGGGGGGATGTTGGTTTGTGATAAACTTCAGTCCAGATAGTACTATTATCATGATTTCTATGTATCAATACATCGAGGAACGGTATGGCTCTATCTTTTTCTTTCTCGATTGTGAGATTTACAGAATCAAAAATGTTGTTCATATTGTTTACTAGGGTTAGAAGGCTATTATGTGTATATTCCCAAATTATGTAGATGTCGTCTACATATCTCTTATAGAAGGAGGGTTTAAGTATGCTATTTGTTAAAACTGTATTCTCAATATGTTGCATGGTTATTTCACCAAGAGTAGGTGCTAAACATGATCCCATTGGTGTACCTGTGGTTTGTTGATAAATAGTGTTATTAACTCTAAAGTGATTGGTTTTAAATATCAGGTTTAAACTGGCTTCTATGAATTTAACATGCTTACTTAAGTTATTGTGATTATTGCACTTGTCAATAATTATATCTTTAACTGCATTAAGTGGAACTGATGGGTAAAGAGACTTTACATCTAAGCTGTAGAATTTAGCAGTAGGTTGTAGTTTAATTTTATGGATATCTTCTAAAAAATTCAAACCTGAAACGGTTACGTATGGCGAGTCGTCGCGTTTAACGATGAGAATATGAAAGCAATTATAGTTACTATTACTATTATAAATTCTCTGAAATATGAAATTAAAGAAATTTATATAAAAATTCAGTTTACCTCGTGAGCTGCGTTGTAATGCACCTTTAAATATACAAAAATTAACAATATATATATATATATATAAGCTTACAACAAAAGCAGTTTTAAAACCACAATATTAATACTTTTTAATTAAATCAAAGTTTATTTCTCTCATTTTTGTAAACAGAAAGATGTAATGATCCAATTACATTACCAATAAAACAATGTAAACATACATTCTTTGTAATCCTATAAGAATTAAGTGATTTTCTGTTCTAAAACAGACGTGATTTCGAAAATAAATGAAGTATATTAAACAGAATAATCTAATCCCCTAAGGATTAAATGTGCGAATTCAGTAATGCATATTTACCATGTTCGTAATTATTAGGTAGCAATAATTTTATTTTAATGAGCATGTTTAATGTGTTTATCAGCTTATTTAAGATACACTTTATCGTGTTTCAAATTGTAAAAGAATTACATAAGGATAATATTAAAAGTAACAGGAAAACAACAAAGCGATAAAAACCTTTAACTATAAACTATTTATTTTATAAAATATAATGAATAATTAATTAACGTGCTCTTTATTTTAAAAAAAAAAGTATTTTTCATGATCTTTCTACTTTTATAAAGAATATGTTAGAAAAAAAATCTAATTTTTTTATTAGATTGTTTGGTATACAGTGTTTAAAAATGGCCTTTATGTAATAATATGCTTTTAATTGACACAAACGGCAGAGTGTATATATTCGAAAACGGGGGGAAAAAATACTTGTTTAAATTCGTAAAAATAATTAGTACTAAAAACCTGCAGCTTTTCATATTACCAAGAGTGATCTTTGACTCTTAGAAGAAGAATCCACAACTGCTTCATTGATATATTCTAATATTTAGTTTTCTCTAACGATTTTCTATGTTCGAAAAGTAGATTAAAAATAAATGCTAATTTTTTCCAGTTTTGGTAAGTTTAATCACTCTACGTTCTTTACTTGCACACAAGAACTAATTACACCAGATCTAGGTCTTAAAGTGGATTTCCAGCCACTATGAATATCTATGGCCAGCGGCGGCTCGTATACCGAAAATAGGTGAAGAGTTGAAAAATAACATTCAAGTAGTTTTAATGCATAATTTTTATTAACCAAAATTATAGATAAAAATATTCATTTTATTTAAATGTAAATTTATACTCTATAAATGAATACAGTTTGATTGGTTTATTTGATTTTCATTAATTTGAGTGTATTTTACGTTGAACTAGAACTACGTTATGAGGTATTACGGAAGATTTGATTGGTTTTTTTTTTTATTTTCATTGATTTGAGTGTCTTTTTCGTTGAACTAGATCTACGTTTTGAGGAATTACGAGAGACTTGATTGGTTTATTTCATTTTCATTGATTTGAGTGTATTTTACATTGAACTAGATCTACGTTTTGAAGAATTACGAGAGGTTTTATTGGTTTATTTGATTTTCATTGATTTGAGTAAGGGGTGTCCAGTGATGTTTTTTTCTTTTTTTCTTTGTTTTAACATGCGTAATAATGATTGCCACGGAACCGAGCTTCGTGCGTTTTCAGATTCATGCACAGCGATTAAGTAGTGTCCAGTGATTTTTTTTTTTAACCTGCGTGATAGTGATTACTGCGGAACCTAGTTACGTGCGTTTTCAGATTCATGCACAGCAAGGTAGGGGTATCCAGTGATGGTTTTTTGGTTTTAACATGCGTGATAGTGATTGCCGCGAAACCGAGTTTCGTGCGTTTTCAGATTCATGCACAGCAAGATAGGGGTATCCAGTGATTTTTTTTTTTTAAACATGCATGATAGTGATTGCTGCGAAACCGAGTTTCGTGCGTTTTCAGATTCATGAGGTTGGAGTGTCCAGTGTATTTTTTTTTCTTTTTTTAACATGCTTGATAGTGATTGCCGTGGAACCGAGTTTCCTGCATTTTCACATTCATGCACAGCAAGGTAGGGTGCCCAGTGATGTTTTATTCGTTTTAACATGCGTAATATTGATTGCCGCGGAATCGAGTGTCGTGCGATTTCAGATTCATGCACAGCGAGGCAGGGGTGTCCAGTGATTTTTTTTTCTTTGGTTTTAACATGCGTGATAGTGATTGCTGCGGAACCGAGTTTCGTGCGTTTTCAGATTCATGCACAGCAAGGTAGGGGTGTCCAGTGACGTTTTTTGGTTTTAACATGCGTGATAGTGATTGCCGAGGAACCGAGTTTCGTGTGTTCTGAGATTTATGCACAGCGTAGTAGGGGTGTTCAGTAATGTTTTTTGGTTTTAACATGCATGATAGTGATTGCCGCGGAACCGAGTTTCGTGTGTTCTGAGATTCATGCACAGAGGTGTAGGGCTTTCCAGTGACTTTATCTTTTTTGGTTTCCATGTTTGTGAAGCGTACATACGTGTGTTATAGTGATTGCTGTGAAAACGACTTACATGCTTTCTCTTATTCGACCATTCTTCTAATAGTGTCTTTTACTGTACGACTAACGGCTTCAACTGTTTCCAGAAAATTCGAAGAACTAACATTTTTATTTGACTGTTTTCGAGAATATTCGTTTTATTAATAGTTTTGTTGCAGAGATTCGAGAAGTTCAAAAAATGTTTGTTATTGTCATGGAGATTCCATACTAAAACTGTGAAGAAAATAGTCACCAATCGAAAGATATTTATTTAAACTTTTCAATTATTCAATTAAAAAGAAATCCTTTAAATATAGCGCCCAGCGAAGTGGGCGAAGCCTGCTAGTTTATATCGTTTGTTTATCTTATACGCATAATTCATAAATCTATGTTTCATACTTTTGGGTTAAAAAAATGGTTACTAATTTGTTCTAGTTGAAGGCAGCATATTTTTTCCTTTGTGTAGTAAAATAAGTAAAATTCACAAAGAATTGCAGTTGTAAACAAAGTTTTTTTTTTTTTTTTTCCAGAAAGTGTAATTATCATGGTATTTAGTAAAAACAGTTATTGGATTAATGAACAAAAAACCTTATTACACCATAGTGCTAATACACTACATGATAGTTTTACTTTCAAGTGTTGTCGGAATATCTAAAAAGAGTAAATGGCTGTTATTCATGTAAAAGCATGTGTTAACTACTTTTTTTAAGGTGATAATGAGAAAGATAAAAACAAATCATAATAAAAATAAAAAATAAATCATAATCTATCTTTATAGGAACTATTTTAAAAATATTTAAGAATTTTCTATAAGTATTTTCTTAAAGCATGTACAATAACGGATAAACAATTTTACTTAATATTTATTTGTTATTTTTATGTTGCAATTTTTGTTTATAAACTGCCAATTTTTAAGGCTCATTTCATTATACAATCAGAAAGTTTGACAGAGAAAACAAATAGAAAAAAAGAGAAGAAGAAGAAGAAGAAAACGAGAAAGAAGAAGAAAGAAAGAAGATAAAGATAAAACATATGATACAAAGATATGAAACAAAGATACAACATTTGCTTGATCACATTTGTAAGGTAAATTAGATTGCAGAAAACTAACTGAAATGCAATAAACTTTAACTTACTTTTTTTTTCTGTCAGTAGTTTTTGATTTTTTTTTCCAAATTTATGAATAATTAATTCTGTTATTTATTTTTTTTTTCAAAAAAGTACATATATTAAATCATAATTTAAAATCTTGTACTTCAATTCTGCTAATATACCATATATTACTTCATATAATAACAGGAGACTTGGCGTTGGAATATTAAAACTCAAATAAACGACTACGTCAGAAACGCCGAAGAAAAATATTGGAAATGCATACAGCTGTTTCGGCAGCTTTAAGCGTGCCATCTTCAGTGCAAAAAGGTCGTTTATTCGAGTTTATATATTACTTCAATTTTTCATCCACCAAACCGAGAATCAGAGTACACATGTTTAACAGTATGTTCGAAGGGAAACATGCATTTTATTTGGGAACATTGTTGTTTTATTTTTCTTATCAACATTATATATTATTTAAGATGTAATATTCGTCATTATTATAACATAGGCATAATATTTTGTCTAGCGTACCTGTTGTACTATTTTCTTTCTTAATTCTAAAAATTTGAATGTTATGCTACGAGAAGTCTCCCACAACTTATTGTTTCTAATACAGTAATACATTAAATGAAATTAAATCCTATAACTCTTCTGTTATGTTATAAATAATCTTTTATCATTCATTTAAAAAAAAATAGAGTATCATATTAGCGTGGATAGTTTCATTCTCTATGTTTAAATATTCTTATTTAATATCATGTTCTGTGAATTAATGTTTCTGCATAGTAACTATAATCATAGAAAACCTGAGAAACATATTTTGCTTTTCGCTATGACAAAAATTAAGTATTTTGAAATAACATACATTTATGTATGCTTAAAGATATATTTTTCGTAAACGTACACGGAAAATAACACACAGCAAGCACAAAAACAGAAATTAAAATAAAGGAAATGAGTATTATTATATATATATGCAATTATCTACCTACGGGAAATCTGTGCCCACTATCTGTGCACACAACCGGAGGCATTCCCTAATAATTCATTTACAAAAAATTAATTAATTAATTAATATATTAGTTAAATATTTTTGTTGTAAATTAAAGTTAAAATTTAAAATAATTTAAATATTTATAGGAGAAATGTAAATTTTTAAAAATAAATTACTTATATTTGTAACCGTTTCTTTAATTTACTATACATACTCCCGCTCCCCTTTTTTTTTTTAAATTAAATATTTAAAATAATAGATATTTGACAATATACAAATCCAGTCAAAATTGGTAACATTTAATTTTAAGAAAAATTAAAAAAATGCCATATGAATTTTTTTTCTTTTTTTTTTAACGTTTATTATTTATTATTTGCATTAATATTACGAGTTAGTTATTACCTACATTTATTTCATCCTGTTCACATTACTTTGTCCTGTATACTCTTTTTTATACTACCATACAGATACGTAATATCTATGTTTAAACAACAACTCAAATAATTGTTTTTGAAAACCGCATATAGTTATTCTGTTTAAAAATCCATCTTATTTATGCGTTGTAGACAGTTCAAAATGTTCCTTGTTCTTGCCCACAATCGTAGTTTATCATACTCTGTGTTCCAGATTATCGTAAGTCTTAATTTATCACGACTGTGACAATCATGTAATACTGCGTTTTATAATAGACATTGTTTAAGATGTGAAATTGTTTGGATTTCTATTTAAATTATTGGAATTCCTACACCAGTAACGAGATTTCTATTTCAGAGGAAACAAACGAATAATTATGAAATAAACTAAAAAAGAAAAAAAAAATACTAGAAGTTTGGAATTTTATAAAGTTTAAGCAAACGAACATACACACACACACATAAATCGTTTATAATTTCGCAGGGCCACCAAGACCTACTTAAAAAAATATATATATATTCATCACATCGAATTTTTTGCACTACACAATCTACCAATAAGTACAGTCGGTAAAAAAAGATTTCGAACACTAGCAAAAATTCCCATGTAAAAAAAGTACACTTCATACGGTTTTGTTAAATAAATCCTTGTCGAATCCTGTGCTTAGTCAGTGTAAGAACATGATTCGATAAGGATTTATTTAACAAAACCGTATGAAGTGTACTTTTTTTACATAGGAATTTTTGCTAGTGTTCGGACACTTTCGTTACCGACTGTATTTCGAGAAAATTTTAGAATTTAGACTTTTATTAAATATCTAGACAATTCTCGGGAGTATAAGAAACATGATACACCTCATATATTTCGGCAAACGTTTTATCCAGATGAGAAAATGGGGACCAGTAAAAAATTAATCAAAAAACAAAATGTTTTGAATCAACTTTTAAAAAGTAATGCTTGAAATACGTGTTTGCTCTAGCATGTGATTTTTAGGATTCTTTTAATTATCTATATAAATTTTTATCAGGCTACCATATACATTCGTGGATAACGGTTGATTTAAAAAATTGCGACATTTTTTATCATAACACTTAGGGTATCAGACCCAGTACAAAGCCATTTTTATGAAATTTGGCATACTACATTAGACACTGCATACTATATAGCCAGAATGCAAGAATGTTAAATATCTTAAGAAATATGACCATTTTTACTAAATGAATTTTAACTACGCATGCTCCAACATTAAAAAATAAATATTTGCATACTTTAATAGACAAAAGTATTAAGCTTCTTGTATGAAAACCCCCAAATAAATATCGTGTAAATTCAAAATGTTATGAGTTAAAGAATGCATTGAATTTCAGTTCTCTCTCAAGAAAAAAAAATAAAGGGGGTTTTATCAATATTTCCTTATAATCAAGGAATATTGTATTACCATTAGATATTGGTTGAAGCAAAATAAAAATGTATAAAAGACCCCTTATCGTTTAGCATTTTTTTTAAGAGAAACTAAAATTCTATTCATTCTATCTCTCGTAACGTATTGAATTTACATGATATGTGTCTGGGGTTTTCATATATGTAGCTCAATACATTTGGCTATTAAATTATGTAAATGAAATTTCACCGAAAGCTTGCGCACAGGTAGTTAAAAATTATTTAATTAAAATGCTCATATTTCGTAAGATGTTGAACAATTTTTGCATTCTGATTGCAGTATGCTATATCTAATGTAGTATGCCAAGTTTTCTAAAAACGGCTTTGCACTGGCTCTAATAGCCTACGTGTTTTAATAAACAAAATGGCAATTTATTTGCAATTTTTTATAGAAACTGTTATATCTTCATGAATAAATGTAGTGGCTTAATAAAACATTATACATATAGTTAGCACAATCTCAAAAATCCCATACTACTGTAAAAATGTATTTCAAGCATTACTTTTTACAGGGTGATCCAACACATTTTGACTTTTATTTAATTTTTTTAGTAGTCTCCTTTTCTTCTTCCGGACAAAACGTTTGCTGAAATATATTAGATAAAACATGTGCTTTATGCACTATAAGTTTCAAAAGAATTTCTCAAGATTTTTTCTAGATGTATGACGAAACGTCTAAATTCGAATATATCCAAATACTTATTGGTAGGTAGTGTATTTTAAAGTGCATTTGTGAAGTCACAAAATTATTTAATTAAATATTTTATAATACCATTTATGTATAAACTTTATTTGTTTATATGTATCAATACAATGTTATAAAAAAAAAATCAGCTTGCAATGAAATAAAATAATATAATAATAAATTAATTTTTTTTACACAGTTTTGTAGTATTATTAGAAAAAAAGAAAAAGAAAAGAGTTTTTATTTAAAGGTTTGTGGCTGAAAGGCATTGTTAAAATTATTTTCATTTATACATATTTTCTTTGATTAACAAAGCAATATATAATGGCATTTTTTTTTCCGTTGTAACCAAAAGATTAAATTAATCGATATTTGAAAATTCACAATACAATAAGAAATAAAGATAATTAAAATTTATTAGAAAATCAAAATTACCACATAAATAATTTTAATTTACATTTTCTGCCAAACTTTTTACCTTTAATATTAAGACAATAAATTATTTATTTATTTGTTTTATTATATTTTGTATACATTGTTTATTCCTGTATACTAAGTCTTTATACATTGAAATACAGAATATATATGTTTAAAACCGCAATTGTTATTCAGTTTCAAAATCTATCTTGTGTATGTTTCGTTAACAGATCAAAATGTCCTATGTTCTTACACAGAGGCATGATTTATCACACTCCATTTTCCACATCATACTAACAACGCATTTATCACTAGTGTCACAAATATATAATAATAAATATTATAATAGACATTGTTTAAGATCGAAAACTGCTTGGATATTTCTATTCCAGTTACTAAAATTCCTACGACGGTAACAACATTTATGTCATGTAAAAAACGAACGAGTTCTTATAAAATAAGACATAAAAATTAATAGAAAGATTAAAATTTTTTATAAAGCTTTTGATATTGTATCAAGAAGGCTTTAAACTTAATAGCGTAAAAAAAAGTCTGACACAATATTTTTTATTTATTTTTTTACATTTTATTATTAATAAAAATACTAATTTAATTACTAACACAAAGGTGAAAACGCCATTGTAAAAACATTAAAAGTAAACTGCAGTATCGGAAGGTTTAAGGTTACCGTCATTAATGCAGAATGATAGGTAGATTATTGCTCTTATAATTAGACAGGACAGAGAATTTGGAGTTGCAATAGCAGCCAGCAGCAATTTAGAAAAAATTAAGTATTAGACAATATAAAATGGGATTCAGAAAGCTATATAAAGGATATCTTTCTATAACCCAATACACTCCTCATATTTATAAGGACACTTTATGATTTGAAATAACTAATGTAAAAATAATTGTGAACAAGATTATACTAAGTGCACTTATTATATCTAGAATGCCAAAAACCAAAACTGCTATATATATATATATATATATATATATATATATATATATATATATATATATATATATATATATAATAGGAAACAAATTTAATAAAAAATAATGCAAAATATTTTTTTCTCCACGTTTGTAGATGTCCATAATTATAGGGACAATTAAGATTTTTTTTCATTTATTTAACTTACTAGCGGATAAATTACAGTTGACATGCGAATTTGTTAACTACTAGGCTAGATTAATTCATATATAAGCCTTCAATTTTTCTTGGACGGACATTACTCATAATTCCTCGAACAAAAGAGCGTTAATGTAGTGGAGTATCATAAATGGGTTTTTTAAGTGGAAGGATAATTTCAATCCGCCGAATTTCTAATGAAATTCGAAGATCTAAAATTGCTGAAGGATATGTGATCAAACGTTGAACTGCTGGTTCGATAGGTGAGAGATCTGATGCAAAATCAGAGTTGTTTTACAGAGGTCGAAGGCTCATAATTCCTCTTCCATTCATAATGACTGATGCTAAATTTGATCGTAATTTATAACAAAAGGTTGGGGTCCACATTTATGCATGTTTAAAATAATTAACAATATGTTAAAATGAATAAAAAATCTGTAAAAATCAATAAGCATTTAATAGGAAAAAACCTCTGTTTTAAGGTTGAATAAAGGCAATATTAAATGGTAAAATGTTGCATTTTCGTATGAAAAACATTTTATTCTTGATTAACCAAATGGTTTTAACAGTTACTGGCACGATCTGAAGACAATGAAAGACAGAACAGATATTTTAAAGGCAGATATGAATCGGACATTTTAAAGGTGGATCTATGGTGCTCTGGTGAGCTGTTTCTACTGAAGGCAGAATGAATTTAGTAATTTTTTCTATTATTATGAACATCAATTGAATATCCGAAAATTTTAAACGTGGAATTCTCAGAATTTTGTTAGATTTTGAGGGGTAATAATATTTTTTCAACAAGACTTACATTTTTGCTCTACTTCTAGAGCAATAGGAAATAGTTTGGATAAAGAAACTTTTGTATTATTGCCTTTCCCGTGGCCTAAAAGTTAAAATAAGCCTTAGCGTATCATATTAGAAAAGTGCATGCAAGTGGAAAGTAATTTTAAACAGTTTAAATGTAATCAGAACATCAACTAAGCTGTATGAAATGGTATTGAAACTGAATATTAAAAAGAAAAAGAAATGTATACATATATATACCAGAGAGAATGTCTGTCTGTTTAGCCCTAAGAAGAGACCCCATAAAATATTAATTTAAAGAATAACTGAAAAAAAAAACTAAGATTCGAGCTGTCCTTATAATTGTGAACACCTCGAAAATCATTTTTTTTTTTACCGTATTTAAAGTTTTTTTTTTTAAGATAGAAAAACGATGAAACTTTTTAAATATAGTCTATTAAGGAAATTCAAATTAATAAAAAATATATTTGTTTAAATAATAGTGTTCAGTTTTTGTTAATATAGAAAAACGAGTCTCCTTATAATTATGAGAACCAGTGTATATTAATGTTAACAGCTCTAATTTCTCAAATTTCTATTGACTGCTATTTCGAATATAAGAGCAACAATCCACTACACTTACCGCTACCGAAACTACAATTTACTTTTAATATTTTTACATTGGCATTTTCAAAGTTGTATTTTTGTTGAACGTCAAGTCTGATTACAAATTTAATTGCTATTTTCTTTTTTTTTTTTTTTTTCTTTTTTTCTTTTTCCCCTTTCAATCAACTATTTTATATATTGAGATACTGAAATATGCTTATTTAAATGAAACATAATTGGAATGATTGAGTTAGAAATCGCAAAGCATCAATCAGCTTGGAAATTCATCATATGCATGTTTTGTAAACAGATATGTCCTATGCTCTTACACAGACGCGCGATTTATCACACTGCATTTTTCAGAGAATCCTAAAGCGCGTTTATCACATATGTTACATATATGCAATGGTAAATATATGCAACGTTTAAGGGGCGAGATTCTTTAAATATTTCTATTCTAATTATTAGAATTCCTAAAAAAGAAATAAAATTCGTTTTATTTGGAATACAAATGGGAAAAATAACATAAGGCATAAAAAATTCATACCATAAAACGTATAAATGTTCCATGTCAAAAAATTAAGCCTGAAGTTTCATATATAGATTTTAAAACTTCTTTACACACCGTAATTTTTAAGCCAGCACAACCGGTTTCGAAAGGACGTAGCCTTTCTTCATCAGGTGCAAAAAAACACGTGCTACTGTCTTGGAGGCAAAAGCAAGACTGAAAGCAGGGCAAATTCCAGAGGGGGAGGAGCAACACAAACAACCAATAGGAAGCATCATGCAGGACCAATCAGAAAGGAACACACACACAAAAAAAAAGAGGGAGGGAAGGAATAATCAATTAAATTTTTTGACAAAAAATTTAATTGATTATTCCTACCCTACCTGTTTTTTTTTTTTTGTGTGTGTGTGTGTGCGCGTGTGTGTGTTCCTCTCTGATTGGTCCTGCATAATGCTTCCTATTGGTTGTTTGTATTGCTCCTCACACTGTGGAATTTGCATTGCTTTCAGTCTTGTTTTTGCCTCCAAGACAGTGGCACGTGTTTTTTGCACCTGATGAAGAAAGGCTACGTCTTTTCGAAACCGGTTGTGCTGGCTTAAAATTTATGGTGTGTAAAGAAGTTTTAAAATCTATATATGATTGTACACCAGTTTTGAATTTAGTTTTGCTGACGTTTCATCATGCGTTACATTTGGGCTGCTTACTTCATGCTACATACATTTATTTATTTATTTATTTCCTAGAATGATTGTGCTTCAATCTGAAACAATTGCTGTATGTTTCTACATTTTATATTGCTTTCTAACAAAGTTCAGATGTATTATTAATAAGCAAAATTTTTTTCGTTGCTTTTGGCTGTAAAGTACTAGATTATTATTTTACGCGTAGATTGTTGTGTGTTATTAATCCCCGAAAATAAAAAGAGTTGTTTTAAATTTAAAGCCTTTGCCTGAGAATATGTTTACCTGTGGCAAAGTAGCTCCCAAACGAATAGACAGTTTCCAATGCATTTTTATTTTTAGTAGTAGTAAAAAACTGATTTAATCGGCATGGTCTTAAGTTTATGGTTGATAAAATAAAAAATAAACAAATAAATAAATAAAATTTTTATAGATTATTTAAATGTGATTCAAATGTATATTTTCAGGCTCACTTAAATCGCCAATTTAAAATTGCGAATTTTCCATTTCCAAATCAAGTTATATGTTAATTCCTATATTAGACAATCGAATTTAATCAAAATTACAATTTGGCAAAAATTAGAAATTTGTTAAAAAATATAAGTTATGAATTCACTGTCCAGAATCTCAAAATACAGTTAAAAGTTTTAGATTTTAATGAAAAGTAATAATGAAAAGTAATTTTAATGAAAATTAAAGATCGAGGTTTTATTATAATGCGATTCTTACATTTTTTTTTTTTTTTTTTTTTAGTTCATTTTTTGTAGAAAAGTAATCTGGTGTGTCACTTACACGACTTTCTCTTACCTTGAAATGTAATACTATAAATACGGGTTGGAGATTAAGAGGTAAGATAACGAGCACTGTTATGTAAACCTATGTTAAACAATTCAAATTAGGCTTCGGAAGAGTTTTATATCATAATTAGTTCTGTGTGAGGGGGGCTGCTCCCCCCCTCGATCCCCCGTTTCATTAATGCACTTACATTTATCTAGAATTTAATTCGGTTATTAAAAAATATTTATGTTTCTAAAAAAATTATTTATTAAAAATTATTATTTAAACAAATTATCTGTTATGATAATGCAGACGTTTTCCATATTAGAGAAGTAATATAACACTAATTATCCAAAAAACAAGTTGAATTTATTCTCAATATTACATTATTATTATTTTTTTTTTCTTAAAAAAGAAAAAAAAATCGATAACTTTATTTTAAATTATCGCAGATCGATGGTTTAACCATTCGTTTTAAAGGTATTGGCGAGCTCTTTTGAAAGATACCCATCATGAAAATTTACTCCCCTCGAGGGGGGACTTCCCCCCCAGGGGGGAGGCGAGGTTCCTACATGCACAATTTTTTTCCCCAATTGACTATCTCTATTACAAAAAATACATATTCGTTTCATTTGGTTTAGTGCAGTTTATAGATGTTAAACTCTACTTACCTGCAATTTTCCCCATAGAAGTAATACATTTGAATAATTTTGAGTGTCCCTGTTCACGAACCATTTGCTTCATCTCAACGAAAAGCTTACTGTAGCATCCCTATATGATACACATTTAGAATACCGAGTTTGGAATTTCTGCTACTATTTATTCTTGAGATATGCTGATAACAGACACACAGACAATCACACACACAGACAGACACATAGACCATTCGCTAAAAACATGATTTTCGTATTCAGGAGACCTCAGAACATGTAAATATAACAAAAATTGACGTTCGAAAATTTGACCCTAAAACAATACTTTCTCGACCCTATGGGTAAGAGAAATTAATAATAAACAATATTTCATGCTAAAGTTTATTTTAGTAAATTATAGATGAGATTTTCTCATGAATAAATTAGCAAATAGGCAATCAAGAGAAAAATAACGAGATAGTATTTTCTCAAACATTAAATTAAGTTAAATTTTCTTAAATCATTTTCACATGATAATTAAAATTATAATTCTCATTTTATTGAAAATTAATATATTACGCCAGAAAGTGATCTTATTTTTTTTCATGACCGTTGACTTTATTGTCAAATTTAATAAATCTACCTGAGTATGACTCTTAGTATTAAAATTTATTAAGCTGGTGGTAATAAATATGATATTATTTCAGTTTTGTGTCACGTAGTATAATTAAAAAGTAATTCAAACATAAAAATGAATTTTATAATAAATATTTATTGCAATGTTATCGTTTCGTTCAAATCTGCTTTTTTGTGAAGACACTTCCAATATTTTTCTCTAATAATAAAATATTTCTGGTTTATTTTATATCGAAAATTGTTATGTAAAATTAGTAACATAGAAATGTAAGAATCGTACACATCATGATTTTTCGAGTTTCTTTTTTTTTTTTTTTTTTTTTTTTTTTTTTAATTAAGGGTATTTTAAAATCAAAACAAGATAGAAAAATATCTATAGTTTGTAAATACATGTGTTTATAGATTAATATTCACAGTGGATTGTTTTTTGTTTGATATGGAAAAAATATCGGTTCATAATATAAATTATCTCTAAAAGAGATCAAAAAGAAAGTTTATTCTTAAATCTGCTGCATGTGCGCTACTAACTGTCTTGATATGTTGAAGCAAGTCTTCAATCAGGAAAAATTACTGTGTGTTTGAATTTACTCCATCTTTCATATTTGGATCTTTCATGTTTGAGGAGCGTTATACCACATGATCAAAAATTTGCACTATAACGCATGCACATTATTATTATTTGTTACGCACCATTGTCTTTCATTTACTGAAACACAATGAACAAGGCACTATTGTTTCCATGCAAGACGAAGCTCCACCGAAGACGGCACGGATATTGATGTAGTTGCTACGGTGAACGTTTGTCACTAATCACCTGCTCAGCAAGCATAGCACACAAGATCCTCATATCACTTACTCTGTGACTTTTATTTGCATGTCTTTATGAAATCTGGGATTTATAAAGGTAATCAATCTCCCGTCCTTCTCAGTACTGAAAGATACCATAGAGCAGGACATTACGGTTGATATGCTGTTTCATACTGTATCAGACAAAATATCGCAACTGCAGTCAATTCTAGAATGCAGTACCTTTCCTATTCAGGCCTTTCTTTCTTTCGTTTTTCTCTGCTTCTTCTTCGTCTTTTTTTTTTTTTTTAGAAGCATTGTGCCACAATCCTTAAAGTTTGCATCAAAACAGGTGCAATGTATTATTATTGACTACGCAACGTTATCCTTCCTAATCTGCTGGAACGCAATGAACTAGACGCTTTATTCATCCAAGACGGAGCCTCACCCCACACGACACGGAAATTGATGTAGTGCCTTCACTGAGAAAAAATATATACAGCCTTCCTCTAAAATGAATAAGTGGCCTTAAAAATCCCTTAACTAGAAATATAAATTTCCGAGCCATGCCCATAAGGCACGCCAATGAACTGAATAGATGAAATGATCGAGAATTTCTAGTCTACATATTTCTAGATGGTGAAACAATATTCTAAATATTCCGAATCTTTTGTATGGCGAGAAATCTCGCTTGATTATCTAGAATTGGGTCATAAACTAAGATTGTAGTTGCTGAAACCCGTCTCCTGTGTTCACATTTATTTGGAGATATTTTCAAATATGTTTGCCCTCGATAATATAGACAAACACTCTAGAATTCTAATAGGGGCTTCTAGAACTCGCTTTCCAAGGGAACTAGAATTTATAAGGATGTCATGGAACTATTTTTTTCTAGAGCCACAATTTAGATTCTAGATGTCAGTTACAGAAATTTTTCTCAGTGTACGGGGAACGTTTGTCATTAATCGCCTACTCATCAGGAATAGCACTCAGGAATGACCTGCGAGATCCTCATATCTCATATTCTGTTACCTGTGTTTGTGGGTTTTCTAAAATCTGGAATTTATAAAAGAAATTCCCCGTCCTTATCAGCACTGAAAGGCACCATACGACCAATGGTCGCAACTACTACTGTTTATATTATTTTCCTGCTCTATCAGACGAGATACCACGACTGCAGTCACTATTCGAATGTGGTGGTGGACACAATGAGCTTTTGGAAATGTAAATCATGATGAAATAAAATATATCATTTCACAATTAATACCTCTCGTAGTTTAATTGTAGAAGCACCCCCTATGACGAAAGATTGAACTAATTTAACTATTTTTCATGCCATACAACATCTCCCACCACGATGAACATTAATTTTCAAATCGCATGTCTCTTTGACTTCTAAGCATTTTTCTGTAACGTTTTAATTTTGCTCAAAAAGTTTTTAACAACCTGTAAATTATTAAATACAATTATTAAGTAAACATGTTTTTTTTTTTTTTTTTTTTTTTTAATTTTTAGCAAAAATCTAATGAACAAAATGATGAACAAATGTTTTAGAAACAAATTTGATTTAATATTGAATTCAAAATTAAATAGTAAACTGTTAATATAATACAATTATTTGAATCGTAGAAAATATTCATGTTTATAACCTTTTACTAATGTAATTTCTGCAAATCTATTAATTACACGTTAAGTCATTTTTGATATGTTAATGCTTCTTAGACAACTAATTAATTTCAGATTAAATATAATTCATACTGAATTTCTTTTTTCCACCTAAACATCTCATGTTACCTAATTCGGTAAAAATCTTCTACTGAAAAATGTACGTTTTCCTGAGTAGTATGAAGATTTAGGAAGAATTTTTTAATTAAAATCTACTTACAATACGAGAAACATAATAAAGTCTATTTAATAAACCAGCTTAAAAAAAAAAAAAAAAAAAAATGAAGATAAAATGAATGAGTGTTTAATAAAGGGTTTTTAAAGAGTGCCTATACAGTGCTTCTTAATTTTAAGTAAATAACATGTGTTTCTGAAAGTGACTATTATTTATTTATCATTCACAGAATACGTAAGCTCTATCAGCAACAAGTACCTAATAAGTAAAATATATTATTACTATTTATTTTTATATATGAAAACTGAAGATATAATATATTTATATTTAATATATATAAAACAAGAATTATAATTTGTAGGGGCATTCTTTACTGCAGAGTAATGAAAGTCAAAATTCTTGTGATAGACATTGACAGTAATATATAAATTTCGTGTTTGAAAAAATTAAGAAAAAATTAACTTAATAATTTAATGATGTTATTTCTAAGTTGAAAAAAAAATTATAAAAACTTTTATTTAGTATTGAAACACAAAATCGAATTAGGTATTCTGAATCGCTATTCATAAATACATATTTTGTTGGGTTTATCTTAATTATCTTAAAATACATATCATATAAGATGTTTCTATTAGTAGGAAGAAATTAAAACTTCTTCACACACCATAAATTTGAAATCAGCACAACCGGTTTCGAAAGAACGTAGCCTTTCTTCATCAGGTGCAAACACGTGCTACTGCCTTGGAGGCAAAGCAAGACTGAAAGCAGGGCAAAATCCAGAGGGGGAGGAGCAACACAAACAACCGATAGGAAGCATCATGCAGGACCAATCAGAGAGGAAGACATGTACACACACTCAAAAAAAAAATCCTCTGATTGGTCCTGCACGATGCTTCCTATTGTTTTTTTGTGTTGCTCCTCCCTCTCTGGATTTTGCCCTGCTTTCCGTCTTGCTTTTGCCTCGAAGGCAGTAGCACGTGTTTGCACCTGATGAAGAAAGGCTACGTCCTTTCGAAACCGGTTGTGCTGACTTAAAATTTATGGTGTGTGAAGAAATTTTAATTTCTTTCTATTGATTGTACGCCAGTTTTTGGAATTTAGTTTTGGTTTCTATTAGTGTTTTTTTAATTTGTCCTACATTTACTCCATATTGTGCAATGTACATATTTTACATATTTTCAATAATAATAATTTGAAATATTTTTCTCTGTCTTATTTAATCGAATTATTTTAGGTTTAAATAAAGTAATATTTATATGTGTATATATATATACATATATATACATATATATACGTTCTACAAAATTAATTGGCATATGGAAATCTGCTTAGTTCTTCATCATGTGTTATCTTCATCATGTGTTCTTCATCATGTCTTCATACATTCCTGCCGCAGGTTGCCACATATCATCTGTGGCCCACCAGCGGCTTAGCGGTTTTGCGCTTAAAGCTGATAGACATGAGGTGCCGGGTGCAATCCCAGATCGTGCTCGTTGGTCTAGTCGTTCGGAGTTTGCTTTGATTTCTCCGAAATTTGCGTAAATACGGCCTAGGACAACTTAGACAGACCTCCAAGGAAGGCATTCTCCCTCAGGCCTAGGACCCCATTGTAGTCAATCAGCCTTTAACCCAAAACAAACGAAACATTTAAACAGTGTTTATAATATATTCAAGTTTAAAAGTAAATTTGATCGAAAAGGTGACAGACAAAAAAAGTCTACCCCTTTTCAGTTCGATACATTTATCTTATGTTAATTAGTTTAATAACTCTAGTAATGTTTTGTCTTTTAATTTTCATGCTATTTCATACTATTTCCTATAAAATGACCCCATAAATACAAATTTATTAGAAATTCTGCTCGATTCCGCAATTTTAAGAAAATCTTAAATTTCGAATAACTTGTGAAATTTCCAAATTAGAGTATTCGTAGTCAATGATCTTCAAACCAGTATCATAAATAAGAATTTAAAAGCTACTTCATAACTTTACGAGGAAAATATCCTTGAAAACACACGTTTAGGGGAAAATGTTACGTATTTTTCCTTATTAAGAAAATCATAAACTTCAAATAACTTACGAAATTCTTAAATTTAGAATGTTTCAAATCAATAGGGTTCTTGCCAGTGCCATAAGTGGTATTTTAAACCGTTCTCTTTAGATTTATTTGCTCTTCAGATATCTTATACTCAGTCTAACAAACTAGCACACTTTCCCACAATTGAAATAATACAGTAACAAACTAACTGGCACTCTACAGACGGACACCACATCGATTTTCTGACTTTTGAAATTATTATGCATTAAATTTGAAAAGGGGAAAAAACGAGGTCAAGAATTTTCACAACCTAAGTTCCCCGAACTTAATGTACGATGGGGAGCTAATAGTGGTATTCAAAAATCGTAAAAGTTGGCAACTACGAACTTGGTAATGCCGTTTCAATATTACAGTCTTCAAATATTTCTCTGTTCAAAATACATTCCCGTTAAAACATTTTACGAAGCAACATAAACAAGATTTCATTTGTTATACGTAATTTATCTATTAATCCGGGAGGACGGGCACGGGGTTTTTGGACACCCCATGCCCGGAAATATTTATCTGCTGTCTCTCTCTATAAACAGAAGTGATCGGGTCCTTCAGTACCTGCCTCCAAGGTCATCCTCCGTGCGGAGCGTATGAAAACGGCAAATTCAGACTCTTTTTCATTCTTATATAACACTCAGAAATTGAAGCTATATGTAAAAATTGCAAAAAAATCTAAAGTTTTTGATCCATGTACACCCTAATTATTAGGAAAATTAATGTCTCAATATTCTTATCCACAGTAATGTATAATTTTTATTATAATAAATATCGTAAAGACAATAATTAAGTGCCACATGGAAAAAATAAGTTTTTCGAACAAGGGGGGAAAAGTTGATTTCTTTTAATTTATTTTCTATTAATTTTTAAAGTTAACGGTAATTGAACATTTCAGTTATTTATTTTCACGAGAAATAGTGTAATTATCATGAATTTCATTAACACATTGAATTCTGAACATTTTTTTCGTATTTATGTTATTTAAATATGTTTACATTTCACGGCGCCCGTTTTGCCGGGTTAAGCTTTTTTAAGGATTTTATGAATGATTTATATGTATAAACTGATGGGAGAGGGTTATGAATTTTTATTAAAATACATGATTCATGAATAGCATAAGTGTGTAAAATTTTCACATTTATTTATTTATATTTTATGTGTCGTTTAATACACTATTTAATACTAATTCTGTGTTTAAATAACTTAAATTCTGTAAGAATTTAAAGATTTTTTTTTTCCCTGTTAAGGATTTTTTGCAAAATGTTTCCTGTTTCTTTTGGATTGTTTCTTACATTAACTTTAAAAAACAAAAATTCCGATAAATGTCGGAAAATATTTTTCCTATGAACTATTTTCTAGGTCTCCTTATCCAGCTTCAAATATTTAAAGGATTCTGTATATATTTCTTTTTGCTACTTGAAACAACTTTCTTTTATATTTTTTTCTCAAAATGATTAAGATTAATGTTCTTTCAAAATCGTCATTATAAGAAAAAACTACATAAACACCATGCTATGATGTCTTCTATATTAAAAAAAAAGAAAATGCATTGAATTGGAAAACATTTTTTTATTTCAAGATTTATACGGTTTTATTTGTTTAAAATTTAAGAAAGCGTTTTTACTACTTCTAGAATATGGTCTGTTTCTTTCTAACATTGTCTGACAAAATTTTGTGCCAGATCTATATACAGAACTAAATGATACAATTTCAAAAATATATATATACTAGCAGGCTACGCCCGCTTCGCTGGTCACTATATTTAAATGAATTTTAGAAAGAATTATCAATATTTATTTTTTTACACCACATTATACACAAAAACTAAAAAAAAGTAACTAAAATTGCTTCAAACCTCGCTTCGGGTACTCGCTGTCTACGGCAGCTCTTTTCCCTCCTGCACTGCATCAGGTCTAGGTTTCCCATGCCTGCAGAAAGATCTTTCCCAGGCACTTTAATCTGGATATTTATCGACGACAGGAAAGATCGGCTACTATTTAAGAACTACGATTTTAAAGATGACTGTATCTCAGCATCTATTAAATACTTTAGTTTTGAACCATGTATTTTATAGCCCATGCTATTTACACTATATTACGATTTGATTTCGACCAATGTAATAAAATAAATAAAAATAAAAAGTAGATTAATATATATATATATAAACAAATAAATTTTAATCAATTTAATCCTTTTTGCTATGTATGTACTTCCATTTTTCCCGATAAATACTGTAAATAATAATTAAAAAAAAAAAAAAAAAAAAAAAAAAAAAGTTTTTTCTTTTAAAAGAATTAATTAAAAAATGAAAAATAAGAAGTTGGTCTACTATAAAAACTTAAACGTAACTGTTATAAAAACGTTTTTAAAATTAAAACTATTAATTAGACTTAATTTTTTCTACTGCATTACAATTTTGTTTCCAATAAAAAAAAAGTCGCCTTTAAATGAATGTATTAAATAAAATAAGTTGCGTAATAGCCGTTGCTAAGATACGCCGACGATTGAAGCAAAATATTAAATTTATGAAAAATGAATCAAAGAAGCCAATATTTAAAATCGGAAAAACATTAATTTAATAAATTCAAATTCGAAATTCGAAAAAATCTCGATTAGGTGCACACTTGCAGGGACCCAGGTACCAAATGCCAAAATCTAAAAATTTAATATGTTTAATTTTTTCTACTGTATGTGTATAACTATTTGATTTCAATAAATATAATAAAAAAGATTTCTTCCTCAAATGAATGCAAATAAATAAATAGTTTAATAGCCGTTGCTAAGATACGCAGACTTTTGAAACGAAACAAATTTCTGAAAAATGAAACATTGAAGCCAATATTTAAATTCGAAAAAACATTAATTTAAAAAATTCAAATTCGAAATTCGAAAAAATCTCGATGAGGTGCACACCTGCAGGATCCCAGGTACCTATATGCCAAATTTGGAGGCTCTGCGATTAGTAGTGTGAGCACCAGAGCGCAGATACACACACACACACACAGACACACAGACACTTCTCTTTATTTTTTGGTGAAACGCTGGCATCCAAAAAATACGTTTCTAGCTCCCAACTTCTCACAGATGGAAGCAAGGCCATACAACAAACGAATTTAATTAACACAAAGCATGAATTAATTAAATTCGTTTTGAATTAATTAAATTGTATGAATTACTTAAATTAATTACATGAATTAATTAAATTCGTTTGCTGTATGATCTTGCTTCCATCTGTGAGAAGATGAGGGCTAGAAACGTATTTTTTGGCTAAATAACCAACGTTTTGTCAGAAACTTCTCATATTTCCTTCCCTACATGGGAGAGCTCCTCTGAAGCAGGCACTCATGTGTTTTGGGATTAATTTTCCTTATTTATTACGGTTTTGTATTTCCTTTAGCTGCATTTGCGCATTGGTTTATAAATACTCTGTTCTAGTTATATATTAAAAATTCAAGTCTTATTCAATCTTATATTTAAAATTTATCTTTTGTATATATATATATATAATCAAACAGTTCACTCAACTTTATCGTTCAGTTGACAAATACAATTCCAAAAATAAATTAATCGTTCAATCATTTCATACGATTCCAAAATTAACTGTGAATTTAACTTTATAATACTAGGCGAGTCGTATTAATCCTGGACGACTGGACCCATGCCCCAGCCCGCCCGATTCCCGCTCTTCGATGTGTTTTTCTAGTCAATTTTGTCCCCTTATTACTTCCGGTGTGATTTTTTTTTTTTTAACACACTTGACATTGTGAGATTTTTTGCTTTTCTTACCATGCTATTTCTATGGGGTTTTTAGCCTTTTTCCCATCTTTTCCTACATTCTAAAGTGGCAGTGTTTGTTTAGTGATCAAGCTACTTTTCATGTGTAATGTAGGTTAAACTTTAGTTTTATTAATTATTACTAGTTCTTCATTTAACTATTATTATTAGTATTTCAATTAATAATTTTGAAAATGCTGTTTGAATTTAAATATGTCTGATTCTCATTTGGTTTTTCACATATAATTCTTTCAGTTTAAACTTTTTCTTTTGGTGTTATTGGGTATAGCTTGTTGTAAATGTTCAGCAATTTGCATACAACAAGACAGAAATAACACCTATTTTACATGCAATATTCATTCTATACCCTTGAAAACGTAATGAATTTGCATGTTTCAATTTAAGGTTGCTTGATATTCGTAATCTTTTTTTTTTTTTTTTTTTTTTTTTTTTGTATTTTTTCTCTTTCATCTTTTTCAATGTTTCTTGATTTCATCTATTCAATATATATATATATATATATATATATATACCTACATTGAAATCGCTCTAGAACTCGCTTCGGGTACCCGAATTAAATGAATTTAAAGAATTGAATCACTATATTGTATATCATATTATTAAAAAATAAAATAAAAATTACCTACATTTAAATTGCTCTAAATTTCGCTTTGGGTTCTCGCTGTCTACGGCAGCTCTTTTTCCGCCCGCACTACATCCTGTCAATATTCCTACTGCCTGCAGAAAGATCTTTCCTGGGCACCTCAATCCGGGTATTTATCGACGACAGGTGGATCAGCTATTATTTAAGAACTGCGATTTTAAAGATGACTGTATCGCAGCATCATATTAAATATTTTAGTTTTTGAACCGTATAATTTATATCATTCGCACTTCCTGCTATATTATAATTTCATTCTGACCAACATAATAATTAAAATTAAAAGTACATATATTTTTAAAAGAAATTAAATAAATAAAAAACAAATAAAGTTTATTAAATTTTAATTTTAATCTGCTTAATCCTTTCTACTATATACTACTATTTTTTCCCAATAAATACTGTACAAAAAAAATTATTTTTCTTTGAAAGAAATTAATTAAAAAATGAAAAACAAAAAGTTGTTATACTATAAAAATTATACATAAACATAACTGTTATAAATATGTTTTCAAAATATAATTTAAAGTATTTATTTATTTTTTTTTTCGACTACATTATCATTTAATTTTCAATAAATATCATGAAAGAAAAAAAAAAATTTTCGCCCTCAAATGAATGATCAAAATAAATGAAACATAAATAGCCCTTCATAAGATGCGGAGACGATTAAAATGAAAAAATAGAATTTCCGAAAATAAAACGTAGAAGTCAATATTTAAAATTGAAAAAATAAATAAATAAATAAAAAATTAAAATTTTAAATTCGAGAACGTTTCTATGAGGTGCACACATATGGGGTCGCAGGTGTTCATCTGCCAAGTTTTGTAGCTCTGCAATCAGTAGTATGAGCACCAGAGCGCAGACAGGCACACAGACAGATACATAGACAGACACATCTCTTTATCTATATAGATTTTTTCATAGTTTCCGCACTTTGTTGCAAAGAATTTTTATTACCATGAATAAATGTAGAGTAAATATATAGAAAAATTCTTTTTTTTTTTTTCAAGTATTTTTTAAGCTATTATTCCTACATAATAATTTTTTGTAGTAATCTTTCACAATTAAAGAATTTTAATCTGCGTTATGTTTAGTAAAGAAAAGAGAATACATATATCTTTAAAATGTGCGCCTAAACTACTCTAATGGTATTAAAAATTTTAGATGTTTTACTTAAAAACGCATTCACTACATTCAAGTATTTGATTTAACATAGTAGTAGAAATGTAAAATTGTACTCGTTGCTTTTTCTTTTTTTTTTTTTTTTTTTTGAATAACCTAAATTCCTATATGGTTATAATACTAATACTAATAATAATAACAATAATAATAATAATAATAATTGTAAAATACGCAAATTCATCATAGCTTAGATCTGAATTAATCTGATTTTTAGAATCAAATATTCTAGAAATCTATAGCTAAATTTTATTCTAAAAATAAATAAATAAAACTTTAATGGAAAGTTTTTATCATAAAGTTGTCATTTAAAAAGCATCAGCACGGGTTGTGGAAGTATGACATACATATTTTCCAGTCTATCAACTCTTCAGTACTTTGAAAATGTATATTTTAATATATACTTTATGCAGAAGTTGGCTTTAAAATTTTGCTTGTGAAAAAAATAAAATAAATTAATTGTAAAGAGTAATAAGAATTATATATACACATATATATAATTTAAAAATGTGGCTTCTGTAGAAATTCACAAATAGAATTTTCACTTAAAGAAACGTTTAACTAATGAATCTATTAAAAAAAAATACTTTTAATAAAAATATCTCATTAAATGTGCATGCTGACGTTTGAAGATATTTTAGATATAAAATATAAAATATAAATAATCGTTATGCGCAAATTAAAACAAGATCAGAAAAAAAAAAAGTATGAAAGTAGCGCAAAAATTTCCAATTGTATGTAAAGTATTTTACAAAGTAATTTTTGTTAAAATTGCTATCATTTACCTTTCAAATGAGTACAAATTTTAACGCTTTATTTATAATAATCATAATAATTATAATTATAATAATTATAATAATGGCTGGATGAACAGTCAGGATAATAACTTCATGTTGTAATATACATGAAAAAAACTAAAATATGCAATGTAACACCAAAATGATACTAGACCAAAAAATTTTCTTTCAATCAACATTTATTTTATCTATCACATAATAGTTCTACTTTTTATTAACATTATTATTATTATTATTATTATTATTATTATTATTATTATTTTAATGAACAATATTATTTGCTGATCATAACTCAAGAGTTTTGATATACAGAATTCTTGAGGAATATACTTGTCAATGTGATTACGTGTCAATATTTCTTGTCAATGTGAACAATCATATATTAGTGAAACAAAACATAAACTCAAGTGTTTTCTTATATAATATTGAAACAAATATTGAAGAAATCGGTCATTGTTAAGCATTATTGGGAGAAAAATCCTATTTTAAATTTTAATTCAGCTAAAACTATCTGGTGCCTAAACACTTATATAAACTTCATTTTCTAGAAACTTTCCATTGTATAAAAATCATAAAAGTATCATACATTGTGATTTGGCTCTACCCCCTCACACTGATTGTTGGAAATATTACATAAAATCCACATACTATTAATTTTTCCATAGCTTCTGCACGTATAACGGTACGCATTACGCTATCTAAACTGTAGTTTGCGCTTAATAGTTTTACATTGGCGTTTTAACGTTGTGTAAATATTTATATTTCTGTTCAACATCGAGTCTGGTTATATATTCAGTCTAACCGAGTCAAATATGTTTAAGTGAAATTCTGTCTACAAGCCGTAATGATGAATGGTACTTTGTTGTTTTTCTGTATAAGAACCATAAACAATATACACAAGAATTACTAATATCTAATAACAAATTTATAAAAATCTATAAGGGCATATAAGAATAAGTAACAAAATAAATAAATAAATAAAAGTACAGCTGATTCTGTATGACTGATGAACATGTATACAATTTACAAGTTAGTTGATAAGTTTTACGACTGCTATCGAGATACAAACAAGCACACAAACACTAAAATCTTCGTCAGTCTCAATATCGATAACTGAGGTTAAGGAAATTAGAGGACAATTAATTAACAAATTAGCGGTAATTTCCCAATAACATTTAGACGCCAAAATTTCAGTGAAATCGACTAATATAAAGGTGAATTTTAATTATGTTGCTTATGTATTTAATGGAAAATATCTTACATTTAAAAAGAGTGAGGTATTTCTTAATTGTAGAGACAGAAAAAAATGCGAGTAGTTTTTATAAATTTTATGAAAATTTACTTAAAAAAAAAAAAAAAATACGTTTAAAGAAAGCATCATGCAGTGTTAAGTACGTAAATATAAAATATCCTTAAAAAAGGGAAAAAAAAATAGCAGATAAATGTCATTACTATAATTGTGTATTTGATTCAGTGGAAAATAAAAGAACATCAGAATTCGTAAAGATGATGTGAAAAAAAATGGCAGTATTTAAAATTTTTAAGTGTGAATCAGAAAGCTTTGGAATAAAAGTTTTTAAAAAATTAATAAGATTTCGCCGATAAAGATAATGTTGAGTATTTGTGATAATGCATAAACTAGACTTTTTCTAATAATGTATTTCATTGTTTTAAATGTTTAGCTATCAATTCTTTAAGTGTTTTAATGTAATTATAATGGTCATATTTTAGTGTTTCATGCTTTTAAACCTTTGAAAAAAGTACTACAAAAGGTGTTTTCAAACGATTGTTACAGTTTAATAAACACGTAATTTAAAATAAAAAAGTGATGTACAATGTAATAATGTGAAAGGTTTTAATAGTATAAGAACAGTGGTATTACATAATTAATAATTAATTCATCTTTTAACTAAACGATTTATGCATAAGATTATAATATTAAACATGATATTTTTAAAAAGTTACATGAAAATTTTAAACGCAAGTTTAAAATTTTTGTGGTTGGTTGGTTAGGATTAACGTCGCACTATTACTGCGCAAGGAGTAGTTGGCGGCGGTTTGGGATGCAACTCCTAAGGATGGTCCGGAGACATGCCATCATAATTTTGATCCTCAACTGAGGGGATGGTTCACCCGATTCGATGACCCCCTAGAGATATAGTTTGAATAAAAAAAATAAAAATAAAATGTGACCATTTGGAAACATCATGACGGTCTTAATAAGTGTGGTTAAGACTTCTATGTAGGCTATGTGTATAATAGGTTCCAAACGAATCGATTCAGAAATACGTTCTTTATAGGAGTTTTAAATTTTCAATTACTGTCGGCAGCAAAATTATTCGAGCGCTAGCAAAAAATTGTAAATAATAAAAATGTACACTTAATACTGTTTTGTTAATCCTGGTGGTATATTGTTCTTAGTCAGTCTAAAAGCATGATTCGACAAGGATTTATTTAACAAAACAATATTAATTGTACATTTTTTATATAGGAATTTTTGGTAGAACTCGAATAATTTCGCTGTTGACTGTAGCTACTTTTTAAAGAACCATAATAGCGGATCTAGTCGGCAAACAAACCCACTGAACACATTTTTAATCTACATTTTATGTCTGTATTTGGTTCGAATAAATTCAATATGTCAAAGTTATTATAATGGCAATCCATGATATTTTCCATTAAATATTTATATATAAACTAAAACACTGCAACTGGTCCATTTCTAAAAAAAATTAATTTAATGATGATTAGTTTTTGATTATTGTGTGTAAAAAATGGATGTTTACCAATTTATAAATCACTAACATCAGACGTAAAAAGTAATGTATCAACCATAAGCACATGTGTAAAACTGTAGGTCCATTTCTAAAGAAATCAATTTAAAGGTTGTTAGTTTTTGATTATTGTGTATAATAAATGGCTGTTTACTAATATTTAAATAAAAAACATCATCTTAAAAATTAATGTATCCACCATAAGTATATGTGTAAACTTTAGAGTTTACATTTTTATAAAATACAGGATGTTTCTGTGCCCTATTTCAGAAATTCTAGGAGAGGTAGTGTGCCTCTTGACAGTTCAGAACCATACATTAATACAGGATCGGAAATGTTTTCTGACACGTTGGTGTATACAAAAACTTGAGAATAAAAAAACGCTACGTAAGTATACATTCATTATAACAATGAATGTACATCAACAAAAGAACATGAATCAAAGATAGCGTTTTAGGTTTCATTCACTAACTTCAATTGAGACCTCATATCTTCGACGAATTGAATTCTGAATATTCTGGAAGAGTCCAGGCTTATCTTGAATTTTCCAGGTTACCACTGTCAGAGATTGCAGAACTCTTACTATTTTACGATCGTTTTATTTTACTGTCATCGCTTAACTTTCGAAAAGAAATATATATATATATGTATATATGTATATATATATATATATATATATATAGGTTTGGTGGTATTACAGCATTGAAATCGATAAGAAAATTTTCTTTTTAACGAATGTGGTGACAGTAAAACAAAACAATAGCAAAAAAGTAATGGAGTTGCGAATTCCGTACTGATATTCGTAACACTAGCTACTCGACACTGTCGAGATTGAGAGGCCTCCATTGTAATCAATAGAAGGAATTTTGAACACTATCTTTCAATCACGTTTCTTTACGCATGTAAATTTATTGTAGAAACGAATAATTGCTTATTTTTCATGTTTCTGAGCACGCCGCTGCGTCAAGAAACCATTTCCGCACTGTATTGCTACATGATGCTGAATCTTCAGGATGAAGATTACCTCTCCCAGAAATTTTGAAACGTGATACTGAAACACCCACACTCATTATAACAATGAATGTACATCAACAAAAGAACATGAATCAAAGATAGCGTTTTAGGTTTCATTCACTAACTTCAATTGAGACCTCATATCTTCGACGAATTGAATTCTGAATATTCTGGAAGAGTCCAGGCTTATCTTGAATTTTCCAGGTTACCACTGTCAGAGATTGCAGAACTCTTACTATTTTACGATCGTTTTATTTTACTGTCATCGCTTAACTTTCGAAAAGAAATATATATATGTATATATGTATATATATATATATAGGTTTGGTGGTATTATAGCATTGAAATCGATAAGAAAATTTTCTTTTTAACGAATGTGGTGACAGTAAAACAAAACAATAGCAAAAAAGTAATGGAGTTGCGAATTCCGTACTGATATTCGTAACACTAGCTACTCGACACTGTCGAGATTGAGAGGCCTCCATTGTAATCAATAGAAGACATTTTGAACACTATCTTTCAATCACGTTTCTTTACGCATGTAAATTTATTGTAGAAACGAATAATTGCTTATTTTTCATGTTTCTGTGCAGGCCGCTGCGTCAAGAAACCATTTCGGCACTGTATTGCTACATGATGCTGAATCTTCAGGATGAAGATTACCTCTCCCAGAAATTTTGAAACGTGATACTGAAACACCCTCTACAAGTAAATCATATTTATCTCAGAGAATTTTACCCAAATATAAATTTAAAGAAATTAAAATCGGTAAGCTTCATCAGTGTTTATTATTTTTAATAGATCAGTAAATCACAGTAAAACTAAAAAGGAAGTGCACAACTAGATGCTATAACACATATGTATACCAGTTTGCAACGTTTACGTCCAATCGTTTTTGAGTAATCCGAATTACACACACATACGTATGTACAGTCGGGGGGAAAAAAACGCAGCACTCGACGTAACTTCGTTGCTAATAGATGTAGAAAAATGTAATAGGTATTATTCGACGGGGAATTGTGTGTAGTTTCAGAAAATGAACTGAAATTTTTAATGTCGTCTACATATTAAAACGCGCCCCAACCTTGATTTTTTCAATAATAATGCCCCATTTTTATATTTGAATTCCTGGGATCACGACAACGCGAAAAAGTATATTAGTTGTACATTTTACTTATTTTTTCACAGAGTTATAAGCGTTCCAAGTTTGAAGGTGCTAATGTTAAATTCATATTTCAAACTTTTATTAATATCTTCACAAAAAATAACTTGATCAATATAATTCTTCTTTTACGCGATACAGTGAAGAAACCCAAACATAATCCAACATTACTTTTGATTCTGAAAAATATTAATAAATTCATATTCATAAAAATTATGAATTATGACCTATATTAATTTTTACATAAAATGAATCCTAATGCTGAAAAATATGGGTGTGCAAATTTGCAGCTTATTCCAGTTATTAGTTTTCGAGATATAAATAAATCTTTCTTTTGGAGTGATTTATAGGGTTTTAAAGTTTTGCATGAGATAACGAATCAAATCTTAAAAAATAACAAGGAAAATTAAACAAAATATGTTTATTTTTTATTTACGGGTCAAATTATATAACAAAGTCAAACGCAAAGAAATAAAATAAAAATGATGATTTTTAGATATTAGTGTTAGCATCAAGAATTCCTGTTTTCTAGAAATGACAAACCCCGCCTTCATTGTTCTTCAAAACAAAACAATACAGAAAAGAAAAGTAAATGTGACATTGAGTATTCGTGTTAAACCCCTTATTTTATGTTGACAAAAATATGCACAAGTGGTATTTACTTCATCGATTACTGGTGATAAATTTTGAATCTTTTAAACGAACACTAGAAGAAAAAAATAACTAAATAGGCGGGATTTACTGTTTTAAATGGAAAAATTGGTAAATGTAAAAATTGTCAAAAAAAAAAAAAAAAAGAATGGAATTGGAATGCAAGACAGACTTGTAAAATCATTTCTTAAGTTAAAGGCTTTATCATTGGCTTCATACATTGCTTTATTTTTATTTATTTATTTATTTATTTGTTTTGTAGGAGGGAGGATTAATATTTTAAGGATACTTTAGTCTTTAAAATTTTAATAATACATTTTAACTTTATATATTTTTAAATATACTTTTACTTTTATAAATATAATTTAATACTTTTTGCGATTTTGTAATTTTGACAGTAAGATCCGCCTAAGTGCATTATTCTCTCAAAATAAAGTATTTCAGAAAAAAATTTCTGTTATCTCAATTATATTACAAATGGATACACAGTATAATTATATTCTTTCTAATCAATATATTTCTATCCATAGTATATTTTATTGCAAATATATGAGCACTGGGTATACACTTAAGAAATAAGTAACACACAAATTACGAAAGAAACGCCCACTAAGAGAGTTACACATTTTCAAATGACGTGAATCTACGTCAGCAGTCGCGAAAGGGTTAATTAAGAAATTTTATTTTCATACAAATTATAAAACGAATCGTACAGTTCCAAAGAGTTCAACTGACCCAAAACTGGTAATTGCGATTAAAATTGTTTAATATTTACTTCATAAACCCTTACAATAATTTGTTCGAAAAGATTTAGTTTATGCGTTGTTGTATATATATATATCTATATTATTTCATTTCATATTTTATGCTACACCTACGAAAGAAAATTCAAGCTTTATTGGTGATCACTACAGCCATAACAGACACTTTTACTTGAAAAATACTGCACTTTTTTCAAAGAGTACTGTCTGGACAAGTCGCAAGAATAATGTATTTAAATAGACATAAAATTATTTTAAATAATCTGGTGTGTCACTCACACGACTTTCTCTTACCCTGAAATTTAATACTATAAATACAGGTTGCAGATTAATAGGTAAGATAACGAGTACTGTTATGTAAACCTATGTTAAACAATTCATATTAGGCTTCTGAGAAGTTTTATATGATAATTAGTTCTGTGTGAGGGGGGGGGCTACCGCCTTTCTTAACCCCCCGTTTCATTAATGCACCTACATTTAAATAGAATTTAATTCTGTCATTAAAAAATAATTCTCTTTTTAAAAAATAATTTATTAAAATTATTATTTAAAAAAATTATCTTTTATGATAAGGCAGACGATTTCCATATTAGAGAAGTAGTATAACACCAAATATACAAATAAAGTCCATTTTATTCTCAATATATATACATTTAAAAAAAAAAAAAAAAAAAAAAAAGTATGATTTTTTCGTACAAGTTTTTTTTCGTTAAAAGTAAAAAAAAATTGATAACTTTGTTTTAAATTATCGCAGATCGATGGTTCAACCATTCGTTTTAATGGTATTGCCGAGCTCTTTTTAAAGATACCCATCATGAAAATTTACTCCCCTCGAGGGGGACATCCCCCCCCCCTCCTGCATACACAAAATTTTTTTTCCAGTTAACTATCTCTATTACAAAATATATATTCGTTTCATTTGGTTTAGTGCAGTCTATAGACGTTAAACTCTACTTTCCTGCAATTTGACCTCTACTTTCCCCAATGACGTAATGTATTAGAATTCTTTTGATTGTCCCTGTACATGAACCATTTGCTTGATCTTAACGAAAAGCTTACTGTAGCATCTCTATATGATACACATTTAGAATACCAAGTTTGAACTTTCTGCCGTAATTTGTTTTTGAGATATGCTGATAACAGACTGACACGCAGACACACACACAGACATACAGACATACAGACACACACACAGACATACAGACACACAGACATACACACAGACCATTTGCTAGAAACATGATTTTTGTATTCAGGTGACCTCAAAACGTGTAAATATAACAAAATCTCGCGTTCGAAAATTTGACCCCAAAACAATACTTTCTCTACCTTATGGGTAAGAGAAAGTAAAACTGAATTCAGTGAGAAACTGAATTCAGAATAATCAAGAAACTGAGAAACGGTCAATATTTTATTAATTTTTATAATTATTTTTTTTCCTGAAAGATTTCCGGTGTAAAACATTAAAATTTTATCTATTTCTTATAGGATCTTAATTTCATTTTTCTACATTTACAGATAACCCCTTAACACATTTTTGATTATAACTCTGTAAATACTGAAGATAAGGTATACAAACAGTATACTTTTCCGCACTGCCAGACTCTCAGAAATTCGAATATGAAATCAAAATTGTGTATTCCTATCGAAAAAATCAAAGTTAGCGCTCATTTCAATATGTAGAACCCCTAATTCAAAATTCGACAGCATTTTCAAAAAGTGCATTTAATTTCCTGTTGAATGGTGTCTATTAAATTTTTCTGCGTCAATTAATAATGAAATAACAGCGAGTTTCGCGATTTTTTTCCCCGACTGTACATACAGTCGTCATGAAAATTTTTGAAATGTCATAGATATCTCTAAAATAGGAGCTCATATTAACACCCACATTGCAGATTTACAACTAGACACCATAACATTCACGAATATAAATTTAATACATTCGACGATCATTTGTTTTTGAGCTATGCGAGTAACAAAATCCATTTTGCAAGTCGGGATTACAATGCTTCCTTATTCACTTGTAATGGGAAGCAATAAACAGACAAAAATAAAATAAATATCGTAGAATGACAATTTAAATTAATTATTCATTTTTTAAAAAGAATCATTACAGGGCTCGTACGGGCCTTATTTTTTCCCTGAGTCTCACACCAGTATTTCGAAACAATAAAATTCGTCTTAATCAGAAAGACATATTTTATAACGAAAATCGTTCTATAAAATTACTGGTATAAGACTCAGGGAAAAAATAAGTCCCGTACGAACCCTGCATTAGTATTTTAAATAAACTTTTCTTAAAATATAAATTAGTCGTAAAATTTGCCAGTGACTAGTTTTGTGATTTTCTGTATGTTTGAATGAACAGGCCTATTTTGAAATGTTTTTGTATTAAGCTCTTTATCCTATGGAGCACTATCATGGTTTTTAAATCACACAGAGGAATAAATAGTTTTTAAAATGAAAGAACTGGCAAAGCCATACGGCAGTATCCTTATTCAAATCAATTACATTCATTATTTATATTATAAATAAAATGGAAAGAAATAAGAATTGGAATATTGAAATTTAATGTGGCTTTTCTAACCAATATGTATTTAGATATAAACAATATTTATTTAAATTCTGATAATAAAAATATAAAGTTTTAAAGGTATAAGATGTTTGATTAATATTTATGCATTTTTCAAACTTTCGAATTTTGAAATATATCGATGTGTGTGTGGAGGGGGGGGGGGAGACAATATTTATATAAAAAGAATTTTTTTATGCTACGTATTCTTTCTGATTCATCACTTTTTATTTAACGTAAATAATGCATTATTTCTGTCTATTTCTTACGTTAATATAAAGGTGGTTCTATACTTACAAAGCAGCTTCAAATTTATTTTACTTATAATTATTATTTAAAGAAAAAAAGAAAAAAAATCATCGCTTTAATGTTAAAGAAAGAAAAGAAAAAAAAAAAAACAAGGTAATTAAACAAAAATTTTAATTTTGTGCTTTATTCATTGGTATTTTTATAAACACAATAGGTTTTTTTTTCTTAAAAAATTCATTGTTTTTCCTTTTCTGATTAACGCTAACGTATAAAAGATTAACAAATAAAGAAAAAATACCTTGTGTAACAATCATTATAAAAACTGACATTTACGTTATCTCTTTTATGTATAAGAAACAATTAAATTATTTATTTAAAAAAAAAAAAGCATACATTAAAATAAATGTGACTTTTTTTTTCTGTTGTAAATTACAATCGCTGCATTTTATATTCCTGAAAGGCAAATTTTCTTAATTAATCCTTTTATAATATAAACTTTTTTTTTAATAAACTAATGTCTTGCTTTTTATTTAAAAATACTTATTTCAGCTTCAATGAATAAATGTTACACAATAATGACAAAATAATAATAATAATAATAATAATAATAATAAAATACCAAGGATATAAATCTTGCTCTGAAACAGATATTTTATATCCATATTTAACAATTTTATATAAAACAAAAATATTATTACATGTTTAGAAAATCACAGTTATAGAAATGAACGTTTCTATACATATGTGAATTTAAAGAAATATGTTCACCATTCCGGATTTTAAAAGGTACTTGAGGAGTTTCCATATGAAGTGTTAAACATTTGTAAATTGTAGTAAATTTACACAAATACGTCACGTTTATTACCAATCTCGCTTCATATGAATTTCAAATCATTTTTATTTCATATTAATTGGATTTAAATTTTTGACAGCATATTTATAAAGGATATTCAAAATATTTCATCATTAAAGTTAGATTTAAGTAAATAATTTGAAAATACTAAAATATCATATATAAAACAAAAGATGATATTTATTTATTTTTCTAGCAAGATTTACTCAAAATTGCAGGTTACTATATTTTAAAGATTTCATTTTTTTTATGAATTACAATATTTTATATCACTTTATAAAAAAGAAGAAAACATTAAAATATTTCATTCAGATCGTCCAAAATCTTGCTTCAGGCGATTACTTGTATTTTTTTAGTTTAAGGATTCTCCCACCCAGATGTGGCAAATCCATAAGATATGTGCGGCCTGCGGACGAATTTACGAAAATCGTAATTGGACATCTTTTATCAACTCTCACATTAACTTCCACATTAAATCAACCCTGTTAATAAGTTCTTACTTTTTCAAGTTTGGTTAAAATCAGTGCAGTGGCTTATGAGTAGATGTAATAGACATGTATACAAACATACCATGAATTTTATTTATATAAAGATTTTTATAATATTGAAAAATATAACTATAATAAGCAAATTTTTCTTTCAATTCATTTTCTGCGGCTCCCATTTATTCCCCAGAATACATTTAACGTAAATAGGGGTCTTTCGAATTTGCCTCTTTGTAACACCCACCCAAAATCGAAAATCTCAGAAAGAACAAAATTGGTATTTCAAAACATCCCCTACAAAACACACAGCAGATTACAACATCTTTGTAATATTTTTGGTGGAGCTACACTTAAAAATATAGATTTTGTGAAATTTTTCTCCCACACATAATAAAAAGAACCGATTTTCTCTCCCCTTCTTTAAATTAAAAATATTCAATTCCCCAAAGAAGTTTTTTTTTTTTTATGTCTAGAGGCCTATTTCAGTCGGTACAGTTGTCGAATTTTTATAGGTCACTCTTAATTAGTGCTAGAGGCCTATTTCATTCGGTTTATTGAATGGGGATTTATTGAATGAAGTCCCCCCAAGGCACAACTCTGACATGAGTCCCCCCCAGGTCCAACTTTGACATGAGTTCCCCCCAGGCCCAACTTTGACATGAGTCCCCCCCAGGCCCAACTTTGACATGAGTCCCCCCAAGGCCCAACTTTGACATGAGTCCCCCCCAGGCCCAACTTTGACATGAGTCCCCCCCAAGGCACACCTCCCCCTCATTGGGAAAAAGAGAAAAAACGTTGTTTTGCGGCTATAAGACAGTTTGGACTTCCAACGTTATTTGTTACAATATCTGCAGCTGAAACACATTGGTTTGATTTAATGAAAACTTTATCATGGAATTTAGATCGTCACGAATTAACTAAAGAAGAATTTGTCGATATTAACAAGTTTAGCAGTAGGCCTCTGGCACTAAATTAAAATCTGTCAATGTCAGATTTTCATGTTTTAAATAATGAAATAATGTCGTGTCTGTATAATTTTTTAAGAACTTGTTTTTTTTTTTTTTTAG
The DNA here is from genome assembly GCA_963930645.1 of Salticus scenicus. Classification (NCBI taxonomy): domain Eukaryota; kingdom Metazoa; phylum Arthropoda; class Arachnida; order Araneae; family Salticidae; genus Salticus; species Salticus scenicus. The sequence continues at coordinate 12,862,010 of OZ005659.1, read as the reverse complement.
TTCATAAGTCTAATCACCCCATACGAATTTGTTTGTAGCGGAGTTATACTCACAAACGTGTTTTTTCACCTCCCTTTCTGCATCTTAATAATCTGCATCTTAAAATAGGAATAAATAATTTATCGTGCTGTCCATAATCAGATTTTTCTAAGACAAATCTAAAACTGACTTATTATTTTCCTTCCACTTCAAAATTATATGTTAGAAACATTTAATCCAATTTATGTGGTTAAATCGAAACCGACATGTGGACGTAACGTGATATTTGAATGTAAGTCTGTACTATGTGAATCAGAATATCAATATTTCTGGATAAGAAAAATGTGAAGTAAGAAATTTGATTGGTTTTACTAGATAAATATCGATCCTTTCATCATTATTTCTATATAAACATATCTGCATAACGTTTCAAGTTTCTATTAGGAACAAATAAAATAAAAGTAAGGTTGTAAGATTTCAAATAAAAATCGATGCATGTATATATTAGTTGGACCGGAAAATAATGTCGTTTTGAATTAAAGAAATGAAACTGGAAATTTTTGTTTAACAGTGTTTACATGGTACTTTACAAATAACCTTCTTATAAGTTACCTAAGAATATCTTAAATGTTATCCAGGATAAATTTCTGATGTCAGTATTTTAATTCAAAACGACATTATTTTCCGGTCCCCCTAATAAAAAAATATACATTCGCCAGTTTTTAATTTATCATTTATCAAGAAAATTTGGATTATTTAAATTATACTGCCACCGGAATTCATGAACTAAATTAAACTAAAAGAAAATTTAAATTTTATGGTTAAAAAAAACGGCCTTTTCTGCTATGTTATAAGCGCAAATTTTTGCTAAAAAATTTCCCGTATGAATTTTTGCAGCTGGATCTTAAATTTTGCGTCCTTGCAGCGAGGACAGCGCACGTTAAGGGGTTAAAACTAAAATTTTTATGTAATTAATAGATGCTGGAAAATGGATGAATATCTCTTTTTATAACAATCACATTCTTTCGTGAACGAAACGTTTTGTATGATCTTATAACACAAATATGTTTTGTATCACATTATAAACACTTATTATGGCATTCGCTTTTTTCTTTTTAATAAATGAAAATTTTATACAAGTTATTTTATTTCAAAAGACTGAATAGTAACAACTGTTTGTTGCATTAAAATACTTTTTTTTTTTTTTTTTTTTTTTTTTTTAAATAAAGTTTTGCTTCTATATTAAAATATAAAATCTCGTATTATTATTTGTAGTATACAGATATAATACTAATATTTACCTCCCAAATAAATATATTTTTTTCAAACAATGATAATAATAACGATTATAATATTTATTAATAGAATATAAATTTTAAATTAAAAGATACGTTTATTATTTCAAGTCGTATTTTTATAAGATAACGTAGAATTGCGAAATATTTTAATTATTCCGTAGATTGTTTTAGCTCATTTTTTTTCCTACCATCTTTTTAAAATGGTAGTTTCTTTCTGCTATTTGTAACTACATATTGGAAAAAAAAAAAAAAATAGTCTACAACAACACAGGGATGGAACACGGGCGCAGAATTCATACCACTATCAATGTAAGAAAATCTTCTACTTCTTAAATCAACGATATTATAGGTAGAGAAATTTCTTAAACAGATTCCGGTATGAATTCTGCGCCCGTGTTCCATCCCTGACAACAACAACAAAAAAAAAAAAAAAAAAAAAAAAAAGATGGTGCGGAAAAAAAAGGCGAGCATAAAAATAATAGGGAATAAATAAAAAATCTGGCATACCTGCAATAATAGATTATAAAAAAAAAAAAAAAACTACGTACTCCTATTACTCCTTATTATAGACTTTATTTGACTTAAACTATTTTACATTATTTTGCTGTTAACATTCTTCAATGTTTAATAAGTACAGCATTTCATATTGACAAGAATGATTTTTTTCGGATATCACTTTAAATAAATTTCACTTCATTATATATTTTATATAAAAAGTATTATACTACTTTCAATAATATTGAAACTTGATGCTAAGTAAATAATTTGGCCTAGCACTTATACAACTATTTTATTATATTAGTTTCAGAATTTATTAGAATTAATTGAGCATTATAATAACTTATTTCACTTTTAAATTTTCGGAAAGAAAGGAATCAGAATGACAAGAAAATTAAGAGTCTTTATAATAGAACACTCTGCCCTACAATGTGTGTTTGTATTTTTATTTATTTATAAATTTTGTACAATTCATATATTTATTTATTTATTTTGTTATTTTCAGACATTTAAAATGGAAAAATCAACGGCTAAAATGAACATTTTAGAAGCCTTTTATTATTTAAACTCATGTTTGTGAAAATTGCAACAACATGAAGGACTTACGCGAGTGAGCTGAAATTTTCAGGAAGTGCAAAGTAGCGCATGATATGCAAATGATTAGAATTTCAAATCCGTAGCGCATGCGTATGCTGAGCAGCGCCCTCTGGACGGCGGATGGATCCGAATAAATAGACGGCTGTAGCGAGGCGTGTATGGTCATCGGTGGTTATCTGCTAGTGGTAAACGTTAGCTCAATCTTTACTTATGCCTCTTCGACGAAAGAGAGCGAGATTTAAACAACTTACAGAGTTTGAACGGGGGAGAATCATCGGCCTTCGTGAAGCTGGATTGTCGTATCGTGCAGTAGCCGCTCGTGTGCAGCGTAACAGCAGCACAGTGATGCGTGTTTGGAAGCAGTGGACGGACGAGGGTCGGACAACTCGGAAATCCGGGAGTGGACCCCGAAATGTGACGTCAGCTCGCGATGATCGACACCTGGTGCGCATGGCGCGGACGGACCGTACAGCTTCCTCTAGACAATTGGCAGCACAGTGGTCAATAGCTACAGGTGTTTCATTGTGTGCTTCATCAATTCGTAGACGTTTGCTGCAGCGTCGACTGCGCGCAAGGACTCCTTTATACAGGATCCCCCTCACGCTAAACGATCGCCGCCTGCGGCTACAATGGGCCAATCAGCATAGAGACTGGTGTGCTGATTGGCAGCATGTCGTGTTTTCTGACGAATCCCGCTTTAATTTGTGGAACAATGATGGCCGCATTCGCGTCAGACGCTATGCCGGTGAACGCCACCTTCCGGAGTGCATTATCGAACGCCACAGTGGACGAACACCCGGAGTTATGGTTTGGGGCGCCATAGCATATCATGGACGATCTCAATTGGTACGAATTGTGGGCAATCTGAACAGCAACCGGTACATCAGTGAAGTTCTACAGCACCAAGCTGTTCCCTTCCTTCAAAGCTTGCCAGGCGCTGTATTTCAACAGGACAATATCCGACCTCATATTGCTAGGACTGTTCAATCCTTCTTTGGAACCCAGCAGGTACAGCTTCTTCCTTGGCCTGCGTATTCCCCGGATATGTCGCCGATTGAATATGTGTGGGATTTCGTTGGTCGGCGTCTCGCTCGTGATCCTCGTCCTGTTGCTTCTGCAGACGAACGTTGGGTACGCATACAAACAATATGGAACGCTCTTCCTCAGGCAGACATTCAAAATTTGTTTGACGCCATGCCACGTCGTGTAGCAGCACTTATTGCGGCGCGTGGTGCTACACAAAATACTGATTCCGATCTCTTGTTATTGTTTGTTTGCTTTGAAAATATAATCATTTATTTGTACCACTACCACTCAACTGTGTATTAAATTACATTCAATTATGACGATTCCTTCATGGTGTTGCAATTTTCACAAACATGAGTTTATTTAATCGAAGCCACTAAATCTACTCATGAGATTTGCGTCGTGTATAGAGAAGGAACAATATTTCTAAGTATCGTTCGTACGCTTGTGTTTGTGATACAAATAAGAAAACTTCGACCTGATGAAAGAAGCATGCTCCTTTCGATCAATGGAATTCAATGAAGAACGACTGAAAAAAACCCTCATCTACTGCGCGAAAATACTATTAAAACGACGTTAATTTGAACGGAGCAGACGAGATGTGCTCAAAAAATCTGTAATGCTTAGCCTCAAAAACCCGTCAGGCCATGCCCGCTGCTTCAAAGCACGTTATGTGTACAGTGTTTCAATAAAATACATTAAAATTCCTTAATGAAATAATTATGTAATTGAAAAATTAAGTAAAGAAAAAAAAAGAAAAGAAAAAAAAATCAGTAATTACTTAAAACAATGCATTTTTTTAAAAGTTTTATATCATATTTTACACTGTCAGTTACCAGTGGTTGATGCGGCCTAATCGGAAAGTCAGCCATCGATGGCTGACACGGCACTCAGCGTGTTAATAGGCAATGTTCAGAAACTCAGCGGTTGAAATATGCACACTTTAAGCAGAAACAACAACGCTGTACAATTGCTACTAAATTGTTAATTCAACACTGTATATCACATAGTCACAAATAGCGTTATATTAATCGCGTTGTCACACATAATGAAAAAGGGTATCTCAACGTCTGTCTCAGAGAACAAGCAACTCCAATCTCAAAAAAAAAAAAAAAAAAAAAAAGACCTTCATCCTCAAAATACTATATTGTGAGTATGGCGATGCGAAAGTTGCAAATTTCGTTTGCATCACCAGAATTTCACTTAAAATTTCGTTCTTACTGAACGAAATTTTAAGTGAAATTCTGGTTATTTCTGAATTATAAAATTTTTGCCATTAAAAAAAAAAAAAAAAAAAAAAAAACTTTAAAGGGGCAATTATGAATTATTCGCAATTTATAATTTTGGCTAGTAATTTTCACAATTTTAAATTGGGTTTTTAATTATTTAAATTTATCTATTTTTATATCTTTCACGCATGTATATTTCTTGCTGAAGGGGCTACCGACATCCAATCTTTTTTCCTATTTGTCTGTGTGATCCTTCTAAATGCATCAGTTTGAGCTTATTTTTTGTTAGATTGCGATTTTCATTCCAGGCATGTTGAACTTAGTTATGAAAGAAAAAATATCGGCATATTACAATATATTTTAACTGATATTTTCAAATACATTAATTAAACATCATTTTTACTGCAATTTTAATGATATATCAGATTTTTTTAAAGTGAACTTATAATTATGTCCGTTCAATATATACATCACTTTTTGTATAACATATATTTTGACATTTTCTTTGTATGGAAACTCCAAATTAATGTTGAATACTTTTTATTTAGATTAAGATGAAGTGAGAAATATTTTACGACAAATGCAGTTACTTAGATTACAGTTTTAATTATGACCACCACTGTATATGATACGCCAAAATACTAAATTTTAACCGAAATTTTAAAGCATGAAATTTCTCGACTTGTTTCGTGTTGAGAGGACTCTCTACTTATCTTCCCCGGAAGTCAAGGACAATATTATTCTTTGGAGAAATTTGCCCCATTATAACTCATTAACTAATACATATTTTTGAATTCCATTTTAACATTCAGAAAATTCACAGTCAGTACACAATTTATCGCTTTCTTAAAATTGATTTTTAAATTTTTAATATTTTATTTTGAGGTTGCAAAATGCAAATTTTGGCAATGTGAAATTTTGCATTTTTGAGCTTAAAAATGAAATCATAAAAATTAAAATAATCGAATTTCAGAAAAAGAAAAACAGTTTACCAATTGTGATTTTTTTTTCTTTTAATGTGAAAACGAAATTTAAAAAGATGTATTAGTTAATCAAATATAAGGGGGCAAAATTTCCATACAATAACATTGATTTTGGCTTTCTGAAACAATAAGTAGAGAGTCCCATTAAGTTACGCTGAAAATACACAAATCAAACGATAGAAGCTTCATTTACGTATTGAGATTATCAGAAAACTCCGTAGTTATTTTAAAAACTCTGTATGAAAAATTGGACAAAACTGTATGAGTATATTCTCTGCCGCATGAGTAAGAGAAACTAATTGTCATTCTTAAGAAATTTCCCTGGGCAAGGTATAATTTTCTACAGTGTTTGCATCAATTTTGTCCAATAGGAAAGATAGTTTAAGATACAAGTGTATTTTGTCCAGGGAAAATGATACTTACTTCACAATTTACTTAAATTTAGCACAGTAAAAGAAACACATAACTCAGCTTGAGCCCGTTAAGAATGTTTAAATATAATGCTTAAAATATCTGAATTCTTTTGTTCACTCCTCTGATGAATGGGAATTAGTTGTCATACGATATTTTATTTCAAACTTTATTTTCTAAGTATAATAGGTATATGTTTTTTTTTTTTTTGTACCTGTGTGTTTGAGTGTTTTGTATGATGATGATAAAATGAACATTTCCCTAACAGCACATTTGTCTCCAATACATCCTGAAGATGTCCATAGGATATCCATAGACGCCCTTTCCAACCATAGGACCTCCTGAGGATGCCATTTGGAGAATATGTACTGTTAGGGTAAGAATGTTTACTCATAGACGTAACCAGAGCTGCCAACCTAATCAGCCAAATTGTTAGTAACCACCCCTTTTTCTACACCACTTAATTTTTAAAGTAATTGTCTTCAAATATATTTGCGATGAATTAAGATGAAAAAAACTCTATACAATTATTGGTGTAGAAAAATGGGCGGTACTAACAATTTGCCAGATTAGGTTGGCAGCTCTGCGTAACATATTTGAAAAGTTTTTAATGTCCTTGTGCGAAAATAACTTTTTTCAAATTTGTAGAGTTTCATGAAGATTTCTATATGTCAAAGATTTAGAATAGCGAGTTTGAACTTCCTTTTAACGTTCGTTTTTGTAAAAGACTCATGGACAGACGCACACAGTCATGTCATACATAGAGACCAATTACTAAAAATATGATTTTCGAATTCACAGGATCTTAAAACGTCATAAAAAATTATTTTTAATCTTTTGACCTCAAAACAATACTTTCCTTACCTTAATATGGATAAAACTAAATAAAATAATCATTCCCTATTCATATAGTTAATTTTATAGGATATCCCGTATAAAATTTTTAAGACGCTTAAACTGCAATTAATATATATATATATATATATATATATATATATATATAATTTGAATAATTTAATTCCTTTGCAACACTCAGCAAATGAAAAATAGATGAAAATACCAACATATGAAATTTTAAATGAGATGTATTTCGAATAAAATTATTGTTACGATGATATTTTAATTTGATTACACTGTTTAGTAAAAACATGTTAAAGTTCTTACGCAGAAGAGAAATGACACACACATAACACATAATCCTAACGATGAGATAATTTGCAAAAAACATTAAACCAATAGAATATATATATATAAGAAAAAAAAAAGAAAAAGTAATATTTTATTGTTATTTAAAATGAAATATATTTTATCAGTTTCACATAGGATATATTTAACAATGCGAATTGCCACACTGGAATCTAGTTTTATTCTATTTTTGTTTAAAGTATTTTTTTTTTTAATTCAACGAACGATTCTTTCCTTATGAATATCTTAAATATGTCTTTAATTTATTAACATAACCCAAAGTTTATATATTTTACAAATCTCTAAAAATTTACAATTTCAAAAATGATTGTTTACCCTCATCAGAGCAAAATCAATTTCGTCAGGATTCACTGGAAAGTTACGAGGATATTTTATAACATTCATTCGTAATGGATATTTCATGTATCATTTCTAAATATTTAATTGAAGTGTCATTCACAGTCGCATGTTAATATTTCAATAAAGAATAAACTGTTTGACAGAAGAATTAATACCAAACGTCAGTTATTTAAGATGAAATTTGTAAAGTGTCAGAAAACATTTCTTGGATTAATTTATCGCAACGTTATATATATATATATATGTGTGTGTGTGTGTGTGTGTGTGTGAAAAAATAGTCCAAGAAAATTTTTTATTAAATCCGTATTACTGTAGATAATATGATTTTTCAACAGCATTGCAAATACTATGACATGAAATTTACAATGTTCTCAGGGTGGCGACATGTCACATTTTTTCTCTGATTCCATCAGCGTTTTTATTTCAGAATTTTTAATAGTAAGTTTGCACGATTAATTAAAGCAAAAATTATCATATAAATATTGTGGTGAGAGAATCAGAGAATAAAGGCTGATCTGTCGCCACCTTATGTAATCTTAACTATGTTCAACATGACAAGGGGGATGATCTATTTCACTGTACAGATTCGGGAATACATTTATGGATATAGACTGAATTTTGGGTGTGATCCCCGCAACAAAGTCAACGAACGCTCTGAGCTTTTCCACATATTCTATATTAGTTTCTTATATCCATATTGTGGATAAGGTAAATTTTTATCTACAACTACTTTCATCGCTTAGTGCATGAGGTTCCCAAATGAAAAATTCGATCAAGATTAGTAAGTTTTAAGAAGGTGTGCTGGCGAAAAGTTTCTGAACAATTATAAATATATAAATATTATATACATTTAATTTAGAAACAATCTAAATTTTTGTATAAATTTAGGTAATATTTAAAACAGTGGTTGAGACAGCGTTACCAACCAATTCGATAATATTTCCACAAAATTTCGTATTTTTAATTCTGGTTTGACACCAGTATTTTTTTATAGAAATGTCTCATATTATTATTTTTTTTTTTCGCTTAAATAAAGTGAATTTTACTATAACAAAATTTCTGGTATGAAGTCTCCCTTGTAAATCGAAGACTTGGTAACTGTGTATACGATATAATTATCGTATAGTTGGCAACTCTGGGTTCAGGTTGGTGTTAGGTCTATTCACACAGAAAAATATGTCCAATGAAACTGTTTCTAAACCTATTAGGAGTATTTTCAAAGGAGGTTTATATTGTATATGTTACATTACTCCTTAATCTCAAAACTGCGTTTAGAATATTGAAATTCGGGGTAAGAATATCTCGTGTGACGCCATGCCAGTTTGTTATTATTACTATTATTATTATTATTTTAACTATTATTATTTTTTTTTTTTTTTCATGTTTTTCTGGTTTTAGGAATCTTCCTAGAGAACATTTCTAAATTTAAGAAAAACAAAATATAGAAATTTTGATTTTATAGCTGTAGACAGTTTATGATAAAAAAAAAAAAAAAAAAAAAAAAAAAAAAGAAAAAATACTTGATTTAATCCTGAGGTCTACATATGTCGACTTCTTTTCTTTGCTATATGAAGTCTAAACTATTTTATGTTTTTAGATTTTGATTAAACTAATGAAAAGCTGAGTTACGTGGCTTTAAAAAGTTAGAAATATATTGCACACAAAACTAAGTTTACTTATGCAATAAACTGTTATTTATCTAGATTCACAAAATTCTTCAAATTAGCGCGGTCGGAAAAAGTAAGTCATTTTCATAATTGCTGAAAATGCATAAACGTTTTACGGAATGAAAAGTCATAGCATTGTGGATTAACAACATCTATGACGCCATAAAATTTATAACTGCGCCATACTTAGTCAGAGTTTAGTAATTTAGAAATTTTAAGTTTGGTAAATTACGATCCATGCAAATGGACCTCATTTACTAATCATGTTGCAAAGTGAACATCCACTCACTCATTCCCAGATCAACGTACAATCTCAAAGGTCAATGTCAAAGGTGTGCCTTGGGGGGGGACTCATGTCAAAGTTGTACCTTGGGGGGGACTCATGTCAAAGTTGTACCTTGGGGGGACTTATGTCACTTTGACATGAGTCCCCCCCAAGGCACACCTTTGACATGAGTCCCCCCAAGGCCCAACTTTGACATGAGTCCCCCCCAAGGCCCAACTTTGACATGAGTCCCCCCCAAGGTACAACTTTGACGTGAGTCCCCCCCCCCAAGGCACACCTTTGACATGAGTCCCCAAGGCACACCTCCCCCTCATTGGGAAAAAGAGAAAAAACGTTGTTTTGCGGCTATAAGACAGTTTGGACTTCCAACGTTATTTTTTACAATATCTGCAGCTGAAACACATTGGTTTGATTTAATGAAAACTTTATCATGGAATTTAGATCGTCACGAATTAACTAAAGAAGAATTTGTCGATATTAACAAGTTTAGCAGTAGGCCTCTGGCACTAAATTAAAATCTGTCAATGTCAGATTTTCATGTTTTAAATAATGAAATAATGTCGTGTCTGTGTAATTTTTTAAGAACTTTTTTTTTTTTTTTTTTTTTTTTTTAGTTCATAAGTCTAATCACCCCATACGAATTTGTTTGTAGCGGAGCTCACAAACGTGCTTTTTCACCTCCCTTTCCAGAGTGGGCCGGGAGGGGGGGGGGATTTTGCAATATACTGCTTTATAGGGGATTAGGACCCAAAAATCAACGTTCAGACCAGAATTCGTGATCCAATGTCTCAAAGAATCAAAATGACCGTGTTGAGATTGTACGTTGATCTGGGAATGAGTGAGTGGATGTTCACTTTGCAACATGATTAGTAAATGAGGTCCATTTGCATGGATCGTAATTTACCAAACTTAAAATTTCTAAATTACTAAACTCTGACTAAGTATGGCGCAGTTATAAATTTTATGGCCTCATAGATGTTGTTAATCCACAATGCTATGACTTTTCATTCCGTAAAACGTTTATGCATTTTCAGCAATTATGAAAATGACTTACTTTTTCCGATCGCGCTAATTTGAAGAATTTTGTGAATCTAGATAAATAACAGTTTATTGCATAAGTAAACTTAGTTTTGTGTGCAATATATTTCTAACTTTTTAAAGCCACGTAACTCAGCTTTTCATTAGTTTAATCAAAATCTAAAAACATTAAATAGTTTAGAGTTCATATAGCAAAGAAAAGAAGTCGACATATGTAGACCTCAGGATTAAATCAAGTATTTTTTCTTTTTTTTTTTTTTTTTTTTTTTTTTTTTTATCATAAACTGTCTACAGCTATAAAATCAAAATTTCTATATTTTGTTTTTCTTAAATTTAGAAATGTTCTCTAGGAAGATTCCTAAAACCAGAAAAACATGAAAAAAAAAATAATAATAATAGTTAAAATAATAATAATAATAGTAATAATAACAAACTGGCATGGCGTCACACGAGATATTCTTACCCCGAATTTCAATATTCTAAACGCAGTTTTGAGATTAAGGAGTAATGTAACATATACAATATAAACCTCCTTTGAAAATACTCCTAATAGGTTTAGAAACAGTTTCATTGGACATATTTTTCTGTGTGAATAGACCTAACACCAACCTGAACCCAGAGTTGCCAACTATACGATAATTATATCGTATACACAGTTACCAAGTCTTCGATTTACAAGGGAGACTTCATACCAGAAATTTTGTTATAGTAAAATTCACTTTATTTAAGCGAAAAAAAAAAATAATATGAGACATTTCTATAAAAAAATACTGGTGTCAAACCAGAGTTAAAAATACGAAATTTTGTGGAAATATTATCGAATTGGTTGGTAACGCTGTCTCAACCACTGTTTTAAATATTACCTAAATTTATACAAAAATTTAGATTGTTTCTAAATTAAATGTATATAATATTTATATATTTATAATTGTTCAGAAACTTTTCGCCAGCACACCTTCTTAAAACTTACTAATCTTGATCGAATTTTTCATTTGGGAACCTCATGCACTAAGCGATGAAAGTAGTTGTAGATAAAAATTTACCTTATCCACAATATGGATATAAGAAACTAATATAGAATATGTGGAAAAGCTCAGAGCGTTCGTTGACTTTGTTGCGGGGATCACACCCAAAATTCAGTCTATATCCATAAATGTATTCCCGAATCTGTACAGTGAAATAGATCATCCCCCTTGTCATGTTAAACATAGTTAAGATTACATAAGGTGGCGACAGATCAGCCTTTATTCTCTGATTCTCTCACCACAATATTTATATGATAATTTTTGCTTTTATTAATCGTGCAAACTTACTATTAAAAATTCTGAAATAAAAACGCTGATGGAATCAGAGAAAAAATGTGACATGTCGCCACCCTGAGAACATTGTAAATTTCATGTCATAGTATTTGCAATGCTGTTGAAAAATCATATTATCTACAGTAATACGGATTTAATAAAAAATTTTCTTGGACTATTTTTTCACACACACACACACACACACACACATATATATATATATATAACGTTGCGATAAATTAATCCAAGAAATGTTTTCTGACACTTTACAAATTTCATCTTAAATAACTGACGTTTGGTATTAATTCTTCTGTCAAACAGTTTATTCTTTATTGAAATATTAACATGCGACTGTGAATGACACTTCAATTAAATATTTAGAAATGATACATGAAATATCCATTACGAATGAATGTTATAAAATATCCTCGTAACTTTCCAGTGAATCCTGACGAAATTGATTTTGCTCTGATGAGGGTAAACAATCATTTTTGAAATTGTAAATTTATTTTTAGAGATTTGTAAAATATATAAACTTTGGGTTATATTAATGAATGATTTTTTTATTTAGTTTTATCCATATTAAGGTAAGGAAAGTATTGTTTTGAGGTCAAAAGATTAAAAATAATTTTTTATGACGTTTTAAGATCCTGTGAATTCGAAAATCATATTTTTAGTAATTGGTCTCTATGTATGACATGCCTGTGTGCGTCTGTCCATGAGTCTTTTACAAAAACGAACGTTAAAAGGAAGTTCAAACTCGCTATTCTAAATCTTTGACATATAGAAATCTTCATGAAACTCTACAAATTTGAAAAAAGTTATTTTCGCACAAGGACATTAAAAACTTTTCAAATATGTTACGCAGAGATGCCAACCTAATCCGGCAAATTGTTAGTACCGCCCATTTTTCTACGCCAATAATTGTATAGAGTTTTTTTCATCTTAATTCATCGCAAATATATTTGAAGACAATTACTTTAAAAATTAAGTGGTGTAGAAAAAGAGGTGGTTACTAACAAATTGGCTGATTAGGTTGGCAGCTCTGGTTACGTCTATGAGTAAACATTCTTACCCTAACAGTACATATTCTCCAAATGGCATCCTCAGGAGGTCCTATGGTTGGAAAGGGCGTCTATGGATATCCTATGGACATCTTCAGGATGTATTGGAGACAAATGTGCTGTTAGGGAAATGTTCATTTTATCATCATCATACAAAACACTCAAACACACAGGTGCAAAAAAAAAAAAAACATATACCTATTATACTTAGAAAATAAAGCTTCAAATAAAATATCGTATGACAACTAATTACCATTCATCAGAGGAGTGAACAAAAGAATTCAGATATTTTAAGCATTATATTTAAACATTCTTAACGGGCTCAAGCTGAGTAATGTGTTTCTTTTACTGTGCTAAATTTAAGTAAATTGTGAAGTAAGTATCATTTTCCCTGGACAAAATACACTTGTATCTTAAACTATCTTTCCTATTGGACAAAATTGATGCAAACACTGTAGAAAATTATACCTTGCCCAGGGAAATTTCTTAAGAATGACAATTAGTTTCTCTTACTCATGCGGCAGAGAATATACTCATACAGTTTTGTCCAATTTTTCATACAGAGTTTTTACAATAACTATGGAGTTTTCTGATAATCTCAATACGTAAATGAAGCTTCTATCGTTTGATTTGTGTATTTTCAGCGTAACTTAATGGGACTCTCTACTTATTGTTTCAGAAAGCCAAAATCAATGTTATTGTATGGAAATTTTGCCCCCTTATATTTGATTAACTAATACATCTTTTTAAATTTCGTTTTCACATGAAAAGAAAAAAAAAATCACAATTGGTAAACTGTTTTTCATTTTCTGAAATTCGATTATTTTAATTTTTATGATTTCATTTTTAAGCTCAAAAATGCAAAATTTCACATTGTCAAAATTTGCATTTTGCAACCTCAAAATAAAATATTAAAAATTTAAAAATCAATTTTAAGAAAGCGATAAATTGTGTACTGACTGTGAAGTTTCTGAATGTTAAAACGGAATTCAAAAATATGTATTAGTTAATGAGATACCCTTTTTCATTATGTGTGACAACGCGATTAATATAACGCTATTAGTGACTATGTGATATACAGTGTTGAATTAACAATTTAGTAGCAATTGTACAGCGTTGTTGTTTCTGCTTAAAGTGTGCATATTTCAACCGCTGAGTTTCTGAACATTGCCTATTAACACGCTGAGTGCCATGTCAGCCATCGATGGCTGACATCGAACTTTCCGATTAGGCCGCATCAACCACTGGTAACTGACAGTGTAAAATATGATATAAAACTTTTAAAAAAATGCATTGTTTTAAGTAATTACTGATTTTTTTTTTCTTTTCTTTTTTTTTCTTTACTTAATTTTTCAATTACATAATTATTTCATTAAGGAATTTTAATGTATTTTATTGAAACACTGTACACATAACGTGCTTTGAAGCAGCGGGCATGGCCTGACGGGTTTTTGAGGCTAAGCATTACAGATTTTTTGAGCACATCTCGTCTGCTCCGTTCAAATTAACGTCGTTTTAATAGTATTTTCGCGCAGTAGATGAGGGTTTTTTTCAGTCGTTCTTCATTGAATTCCATTGATCGAAAGGAGCATGCTTCTTTCATCAGGTCGAAGTTTTCTTATTTGTATCACAAACACAAGCGTACGAACGATACTTAGAAATATTGTTCCTTCTCTATACACGACGCAAATCTCATGAGTAGATTTAGTGGCTTCGATTAAATAAACTCATGTTTGTGAAAATTGCAACACCATGAAGGAATCGTCATAATTGAATGTAATTTAATACACAGTTGAGTGGTAGTGGTACAAATAAATGATTAAATTTTCAAAGCAAACAAACAATAACAAGAGATCGGAATCAGTATTTTGTGTAGCACCACGCGCCGCAATAAGTGCTGCTACACGACGTGGCATGGGGTCAAACAAATTTTGAATGTCTGCCTGAGGAAGAGCATTCCATATTGTTTGTATGCGTACCCAAAGTTCGTCTGCAGAAGCAACAGGACGAGGATCACGAGCGAGACGCCGACCAACGAAATCCCACACATATTCAATCGGCGACATATCCGGGGAATACGCAGGCCAAGGAAGAAGCTGTACCTGCTGGGTTCCAAAGAAGGATTGAACAGTCCTAGCAATATGAGGTCGGATATTGTCCTGTTGAAATACAGCGCCTGGCAAGCTTTGAAGGAAGGGAACAGCTTGGGGCTGTAGAACTTCACTGATGTACCGGTTGCTGTTCAGATTGCCCACAATTCGTACCAATTGAGATCGTCCATGATATGCTATGGCGCCCCAAACCATAACTCCGGGTGTTCGTCCACTGTGGCGTTCGATAATGCACTCCGGAAGGTGGCGTTCACCGGCATAGCGTCTGACGCGAATGCGGCCATCATTGTTCCACAAATTAAAGCGGGATTCGTCAGAAAACACGACATGCTGCCAATCAGCACACCAGTCTCTATGCTGATTGGCCCATTGTAGCCGCAGGTGGCGATCGTTTAGCGTGAGGGGGATCCTGTATAAAGGAGTCCTAGCGCGCAGTCGACGCTGCAGCAAACGTCTACGAATTGATGAAGCACACAATGAAACACCTGTAGCTATTGACCACTGTGCTGCCAATTGTGTAGAGGAAGCTGTACGGTCCGTCCGCGCCATGCGCACCAGGTGTCGATCATCGCGAGCTGACGTCACATTTCGGGGTCCACTCCCGGATTTCCGAGTTGTCCGACCCTCGTCCGTCCACTGCTTCCAAACACGCATCACTGTGCTGCTGTTACGCTGCACACGAGCGGCTACTGCACGATACGACAATCCAGCTTCACGAAGGCCGATGATTCTCCCCCGTTTAAACTCTGTAAGTTGTTTAAATCTCGCTCTCTTTCGTCGAAGAGGCATAAGTAAAGATTGAGCTAACGTTTACCACTAGCAGATAACCACCGATAACCATACACGCCTCGCTACAGCCGTCTATTTATTCGGATCCATCCGCCGTCCAGAGGGCGCTGCTCAGCATACGCATGCGCTACGGATTTGAAATTCTAATCATTTGCATATCATGCGCTACTTTGCACTTCCTGAAAATTTCAGCTCACTCGCGTAAGTCCTTCATGTTGTTGCAATTTTCACAAACATGAGTTTAAATAATAAAAGGCTTCTAAAATGTTCATTTTAGCCGTTGATTTTTCCATTTTAAATGTCTGAAAATAACAAAATAAATAAATAAATATATGAATTGTACAAAATTTATAAATAAATAAAAATACAAACACACATTGTAGGGCAGAGTGTTCTATTATAAAGACTCTTAATTTTCTTGTCATTCTGATTCCTTTCTTTCCGAAAATTTAAAAGTGAAATAAGTTATTATAATGCTCAATTAATTCTAATAAATTCTGAAACTAATATAATAAAATAGTTGTATAAGTGCTAGGCCAAATTATTTACTTAGCATCAAGTTTCAATATTATTGAAAGTAGTATAATACTTTTTATATAAAATATATAATGAAGTGAAATTTATTTAAAGTGATATCCGAAAAAAATCATTCTTGTCAATATGAAATGCTGTACTTATTAAACATTGAAGAATGTTAACAGCAAAATAATGTAAAATAGTTTAAGTCAAATAAAGTCTATAATAAGGAGTAATAGGAGTACGTAGTTTTTTTTTTTTTTTTTTTTTTTTTTATAATCTATTATTGCAGGTATGCCAGATTTTTTATTTATTCCCTATTATTTTTATGCTCGCCTTTTTTTTCCGCACCATCTTTTTTTTTTTTTTTTTTTTTTTGTTGTTGTTGTTGTAGACTATTTTTTTTTTTTTTTTTCCAATATGTAGTTACAAATAGCAGAAAGAAACTACCATTTTAAAAAGATGGTAGGAAAAAAAATGAGCTAAAACAATCTACGGAATAATTAAAATATTTCGCAATTCTACGTTATCTTATAAAAATACGACTTGAAATAATAAACGTATCTTTTAATTTAAAATTTATATTCTATTAATAAATATTATAATCGTTATTATTATCATTGTTTGAAAAAAATATATTTATTTGGGAGGTAAATATTAGTATTATATCTGTATATTACAAATAATAATACGAGATTTTATATTTTAATATAGAAGCAAAACTTTATTTAAAAAAAAAAAAAAAAAAAAAAAAAAAAAAGTATTTTAATGCAACAAACAGTTGTTACTATTCAGTCTTTTGAAATAAAATAACTTGTATAAAATTTTCATTTATTAAAAAGAAAAAAGCGAATGCCATAATAAGTGTTTATAATGTGATACAAAACATATTTGTGTTATAAGATCATACAAAACGTTTCGTTCACGAAAGAATGTGATTGTTATAAAAAGAGATATTCATCCATTTTCCAGCATCTATTAATTACATAAAAATTTTAGTTTTAACCCCTTAACGCGCGCTGTCCTCGCTGCAAGGACGCAAAATTTAAGATCCAGCTGCAAAAATTCATACGGGAAATTTTTTAGCAAAAATTTGCGCTTATAACATAGCAGAAAAGGCCGTTTTTTTTTAACCTTAAAATTTAAATTTTCTTTTAGTTTAATTTAGTTCATGAATTCCGGTGGCAGTATAATTTAAATAATCCAAATTGTCTTGCGCCGCAAAGGGTTAAATGATAAATTAAAAACTGGCGAATGTATATTTTTTTTATTAGGGGGACCGGAAAATAATGTCGTTTTGAATTAAAATACTGACATCAGAAATTTATCCTGGATAACATTTAAGATATTCTTAGGTAACTTATAAGAAGGTTAGTTGTAAAGTACCATGTAAACACTGTTAAACAAAAATTTCCAGTTTCATTTCTTCAATTCAAAACGACATTATTTTCCGGTCCCCCTAATATATACATGCATCGATTTTTATTTGAAATCTTACAACCTTACTTTTATTTTATTTGTTCCTAATAGAAACTTGAAACGTTATGCAGATATGTTTATATAGAAATAATGATGAAAGGATCGATATTTATCTAGTAAAACCAATCAAATTTCTTACTTCACATTTTTCTTATCCAGAAATATTGATATTCTGATTCACATAGTACAGACTTACATTCAAATATCACGTTACGTCCACATGTCGGTTTCGATTTAACCACATAAATTGGATTAAATGTTTCTAACATATAATTTTGAAGTGGAAGGAAAATAATAAGTCAGTTTTAGATTTGTCTTAGAAAAATCTGATTATGGACAGCACGATAAATTATTTATTCCTATTTTAAGATGCAGATTATTCCTTTTACATTTCACAGTGATGGATGATGTTTTCAAGAAGGAAATAAAGAGATGAACTAATATAACTTTTCCCTATATATAATTATTTCAATTTTTATTTTATTTTATTTTTTTAAATACCTTCACAGTGAAATCTATTTTTTCCACATGGAAGTAAAATCTTTAAGCATAATTTTACTGCATTTAATTTTGGCTTTTTCAAAATTATTTTTAAACTTTTTTTTTTTTTTTTTTTTTTTTTTGTGGATTTTTAATGGTAAGTTTCGGAATAAGAAAAATATTATAAATTAATTATAATTTAACCGTTTGCTCTCGAACGTCGCCTCTCAGGCAACATTCTATTCATTACTTCAACTCGAACGTCGCTCGAGAGGCGCCATGACCAATTAAGTTACTAGATATCTTACATTCATCAATAATGCTCTACAACTGAAAGTGCCATACTAAGTGTAATACTTCGTTAAGAAAGAGACTCCACCTACATTTTTTATTAAGTGTCTTTGGGCGTTGCTTGCCTTTGTCATTGGTAAATGGCCAAGAATGCTTTGTAAAATATCACACAATGGAAAATTATAAATCATAATAGTTGTATATAATGTTTGTAATATGTATATATACATCAAATATAGAAATAAAATGTTTATATTTAAAATTCTTATGTTTTATATTTTGCATTTTTTTATTAAAACTATTGTCGGGTAGCTCATTACGCTTACTAAAAGAAGGTTCGAATGCAAAAGGTTAAATTTCCTCCACACTTCAGGCCCGCACATTTGGAAAATACAAAGTGGTCGACATAAAAGAGGCCACTGACAAAAAAAAAAAAAAAAAGGCACAGCCTTCGTAAAAGGGGTATAAACTTGCATTATTCTAGCCTTTTATTACGTGGCCAGCATAAGATAAGAACAGCCAGACCTTAGATTAAGCTAGATTAGCTAGATTAGATTAAGCTAGATTAGTCAAAAGGCGGAAACTACGACCCCTGCTGTACTTCTGTGCTTTTGAACAGATCTCTTACACAATTCTAATTCTGTTTTCAAGCCACGCCCTTTTCAGAAGCATTTTCAAGTGCGAAAAATTATTCCATGAGTACCGGAAAAATTAGGTAGGTTTATATGCGGATCACCAAATATCTAGAAAATAAGTTCGAGTTGGTTTACACGTGCGATAAAGGCTTCGAAAGCAAACGGTTAAATAGAAATGATCAAAACGAAAAGTATTCATAAAATAAGCGTTTATTTTATATTTTGAAATGTTATTATGTTTAATTATTTTTTCTAATATTTATAAAAGGAATGTTAAAGTACTATATACCCGAGCTCGAAGTTTGTTTCAGAACTTTTTCACGGATATATATATATATATATATATATATATATATATATATATATATATATATATATATATATATAAAGATTTCTGTATAAAAATAGTGGTAGCCGGAAAGTAAAAAAAAAAAAAAAAAAAAGGAGAAAAGAAAAGTAATCTAAGTAAAAGACTGAGACTTCAAGTTCTGGGTATGCCATAGCTGCAGATATTCTAATTAATATTTCACAGTATTCCTAGTACCCGTCTCTTTTTACCTATCAGTACTTTTTTTTTTTTTTTTCTCTCTCTCTCTCTTATTTCAACGTAATTACATTTGGAAAGAATTACATTAAAAACAAAGTAGTGTGGAAAAGAGAACGCGTACAAGCAATACTACGGAATATTAATTAGAATGTTGGCAGCTCTGAATATAATCACATAAAAAAAAATATATCTTGTTCATTGTTCATATTTAAAAATTTATTAATAAACAATATTTTCAAGACAAGGCTTCCACAGCGATATTTGTTTTATAAATTCTCGTAACACTGTTTTTTTATAACATAAAATTTATAATAAATTTATGCTTGCAAAGAGCAGATTTACCAGCGAAAATATATTGTAAATTTTATTTTTTTTAAATAGTAGTATGAAAAGAACATGAAAAAGTCGCCTGTGGCAGTCCCGTCAGAACAAGCTTAACCCTTCTCAGGACGGTGGAATTACGAATACATTAGATAACTCCTAATTATAATTCCTAACTGCAAAATGAACAGGGATGGAACACGGGCGCAGAATTCATACCACTCTCAATGTAAGAAAATTTTCTACTTCTTAAATCAACGATATTATAGGCAGAGAAATTTCTTAAACGGATTCCGGTATGAATTCTGCGCCCGTGTTCCATCCCTGAATGAAGGACGGGTATATTAGATATTTCCTAATTTCAATTCCCAACTGCAAAAATTCCTCCCGAATTTTTCTACAAAATTTTACATGTATGAATTAGCAGAAAAAATTCATTCATTTCTTTCCATAATAAAGGAACACATATACCTTAACCCTTAATGAGCTAATAAGAATCTTTTATAAAAATTCTTTGATTTTCATTTTGAATTCTTCAAAACATTGTTTCATTTTTAATACGTTCATTGCCGCGTCCAACCGTATGAGGGTGAAGGGTATGCTTCCGTGGGGGCCCCGTCATCGAGATATGGATGATTTCTTACAATTTTTTCTTACCCTCGTTTTTTTTTTTTTTTTTTTTTTTAATGGCTCTCTGGTACACGTCATCTCCGGTGGTCGGCTCCGGTGGTTAGATTTGGGCCCGATGAAAAACTCTGGACGACAAACAAGTTAAACTAAGTTAGAAATTAAACACATATTTGCCAACATTCTAATTAATATTCCGTAAAATTGTTAGTAACCGCCCCTTTTTCAACACCACTTTATTTTTAGAATAATTCTTTTTAAACGTAATAACCATTAAATAAGAAGTAAAATACTGTTTTTAAAAAAATGGCGTGAGAAGGAGATGAATACTTACAGTTTAACGGAATATTAATTAGAATGTTGGCAGATATGTAAACAGGCAATATAACTATGGTTCGTATAAAAGTAACAATAAAGGAACTATACATTTATCTAGTAGTAAAAATTTTATTACGTTTCTCGACTTATCTGTAAAAGGTTGATACTGTATGTAGCTTCCCGAAGTAAATTTTTCTTTCATGTGTATTAAGTTGCGAGCATAACACAATTCGAATTTAAACGTCAAAAAGAGATTCAATGTCTATAACATTTCATTTCTCAGAGGAAAAAGATTAGTGAGGCAGTTTATTCTAATAAAAATCCGATTTATTACAACACGATAAAATACTTATCCCTATTTTTAGATACAAATTATTTCCTTTTAAATTTCATAAAAAATATAATGCTCTTCAGAAGTAAAACGGATAGAGATGATCTAATACATCTGATTTTTCTCAAAACTTTGATTTATATTTTTTCTTACAAATTGTCTATTTAGATAAATCTATTTTTTATAAGAGCAAGAAAATCATTCAATCAAAATTTCTTCGTTTCAGAATTCTTTTATTACATTTTTTTCTACTTTTAAATGCAAACGTTTATTTATTTTTTTCTTTTCTCATCATTACGAATACGCAAGAGAGCAATTATTTAACCATGTTTTTATTAATTTCGATTCTTGTTTATTTGTTTGTTTGTTTGTCCAGTACAAATCTTGCAATCGATTTTTAACTAACTTCCCGACTAGCTAAACATTTGAAACTTTCAGGATAGCTCAGAACACGGTGACAATACATTTTTTTAACACTTTTAGTCAACTGTTTTAGGTTGAGACACCACTTTTTTTTTTTTTCAAAGAGTAATTTTTTCTTATTTTATCATATATATTTATTGGAGAAAAATATTCTTTAAGTAAAATAGTACGAATTAAAGGCGGGGCTGAAAATGCTCCGGAATAAATTAAAATGATGGCAACTATGAAAACAGGAGATGTTTGTCAGCTGTACTTGATGGCCAAGGATCCCATGTCTTAATCACACAATTTCTTCCAAAATGGACTTTTGTGTGATTTTAGTTTTAAAACTTTCAGGGGCGGTGATGCCACTACAGCATCACCTAATTTTAATTTTCAACTGCAAAAACTCAACCCGGAAATCTTTATCAAAATTTTATTCTTATAACATAGCAGAAAACGTTGTCAAATTTTTTTATTTTAATTTTGTACGTGAAATCGGATGGCAGTGTAATTTACATAATCCGAATTACCTTGCTCAGGAAAGGGTTAATGGACGACTCCTAAGAGGCTGCATATACAAATATTGTGGAAAATTCCGTGCTATGATTGCATAGCTGCCAAGTTTTTTAATTTATTCCGGAATGTTGTTAGCCCCGCCCTTTTTTCACACCGTAATATTTGTAGAAATATTTTCTTCTATATAAAGCTACGATTAAATATGAATTTTGAAAATTTTATACAACACCTTAATATTAAATTCCATGAACAATTAGAATCTATTGAGAATCAAGCTTTAAACACACGCGATGTGTATGACCACACGGATCCTGCCAATAGGCGTCGTCCAAATGTTGGAATTATTCTTTCTTCTGTTCTTTAGTTTTTCGTGTTTTTCTTGTCACCTTGTAAAAAAAAAAAAAAAAAAAAAAAAAAAAAAAAATCAAAATTTTATAAAATTTGCCATAAAAATTTGTACTGTTATTCGTAATGCTATACTTAAACTCTCTTATTTTTTGGTTTATTATTGTAATGCTATACTCAAACTTTCTGTTAATCTCCCTGTCACTTTTTATTTAGGTTTTACTTAATTGTTATTGTTTTATTAACTGTCTTTTTTCATTTTCTTTCTGTCTTCCTTCTTTTTGAGCTCAGAATTTTTTCTTGTCTTCCCTTCCAGGCCAGTCCCCCTTTTTATGTTTGTTTTCTTTGTTTAAGCCATCAAGTTCTTAATCCATTCTGCTTCCATTTTCTGGTTCGCTGAGGTGTGGGGTCATCATTGGACCCCGGGTACTCAGCACTCAGCCCTCCCCCTCGAAGTTGCAAGAAAATTACTCTAAAAAAGATTACGGTGGAAAAAAAAGGGCGGGGCTAGTAACATTCTGGAATAAATTAAAAAACTTGGCAGCTATGTGATTGGCTTTTGTCCGACTGTTTATAGGATAAAATGAAAGAAAATCCTCATCATGATGTAGAAGGACGTCGAAGATGCATAGATATAGTAATAAGACATAGATTGATCAGCGAGGACGAAAAAGTGATGCTATTTTTACTCGGGGAAAGACGGCCATTTTACTCTCTTGTGGATGTCTTTCCCCGAGTGAATATACCCAAGAATACACACAGATAATTTAGCAAATAAAATTTATGAATAATTTATGTACTAAAGATAAATGAAAAAACTCCAGATACTCATTTTTATTTCTCTCTTTTCTTTTTCTTTTTCTTCTTCTTCTTCTTCTTCTTTTTTTTTTTTTTTTTTTTTTTGTATGGAATAACGACAAAAAAAAAATATCGTTTCCATCTACTATTTCTGTCTGGTTAGAAGTTTTTTTTGGTCGAAAAAACTATTGGACTTTCCTCATCTTTTGAGATATTCGAGTTAACCCTTTAACTGCCAATCACAACATGTAGTAGAAATTGAGTTTACTTAGAAATGGATATAACGATTTTGATTAAAGTTTGGAGTTTTTTTATTTTTTTTATTACACAGCTAAAACGTTTGGACATATCCTCATCTTCAGGAAAATTTGCGTTAACCCTTTAACTGACAACCACAACATATAATAGAAATTAGTTTTACTCGAAAGTGGATATAACAATTTTTATAAAAGTTTGGGGTTAAGTGTTCTTTAGACAGCTAAAACGATTGGACATATCCTCATCTTCAGAAAAATTCGTGTTAACCCTTTAACGGCCAGTCGCAACATATAATAGAAATTAGGTTTACTCGGAAATGGATATAACGATTTTTATAAAAGTTTTAGGTTAAGTGTCCTTTAGAGAGGTAAAACGAATGGGCATATCATCATCTTCAGAAAAATCGCGTTAACCCTTTAACAGCCAGTCGCAATTTATAGCATAAAATGAGTTTGCTCGAAAGTGAATGTGACGATTTTGATTAAATTTTGGGTTTAAGTGTTTTTTTTTTTTTTTTTTTAGGAGAGCTAAAAGAAGTGCACATATTCTCATCATCAGGAAATTTTGCTTTAACCCTTTAACTGCCAATCGCAACATATAATAGAAATTAGGTTTACTCGGAAATAAATGTAATGATTTTGATTAAATTTTGGGGTTAAGTGCTTTTTTAGAGATCTAAAACGATTGGACATATCTTCATCTCCAGGAAAATTTGCGTTAACTCTTTAACGGCCAGTCACAACATATAGCAGAAATTGGGCTTACTCGGAAATGGATGTAACCAATTTTATTAGAGTTTAGGGGTTAAGTGCTTTTTAGGGATCTAAAACGATGGGAAAAATCCTCATCTTCAGTAAAATTCGTGGTTGCTGTTAACCCATTTGCACCATATGGCAGGAATTGGGTTTACTCGGAAATTGATAAAATGATTTTAATGAAAATTTAGAGTTAGATTTTTTTAAGAGATAAATTGATTAGACATATCTTCATCTTCAAGAAAATTTGTGTTCGCTGTTAACCCTTTATCGGCTAAATGCAGCATGGGGCAGATAGTGGGTTTATTTTTAAATGGATATAATGATTTTTTTGAAAGTTTAAAATTAAATATATATTTACAGAGATGTAATGAGTTACTACTAACGAAAAATAATCTCATATCACAATACAGAAACAGTAAAACTTATCCTATTAAATTGCAGATAATTTCACTGCTCTGAAAGAAATAAAAAACTGTATCTGATACCATTCTTGCAGATTATTATGTAAAATGACCCCCTGAATCCGAATCTGGCCCCCATTTTGCCCCATCACTCACCGTTTTCTTGTTACGCCCCCTCCCCCATTTTAATCATTGTTTGATAATTTTATACGTATCAGTTTCATTTGGAGAGGAACGATGATTATTTTAACCGTTAAATGTCTTCTGACCTAAGGAGCTACAGAGGTAGAAAGTTCTAAAACACACGAACATTTGTAGTAAGGAGGATATTTGAGGGGATTTGTGCACAGAAAACAAAAAACGTTAACACTGTTAACGTGAATTACTTTTAATATGAACTGTTACCACAATCCCCGTCAAAATTAAAATTACTTTAGTTATATGACGATCAGTTACTGATAGCATGAACTACTGATAACATGAACAGATTTTTGATCCCCCTTGAGATTCACGTTAACGAGGTTCGACTGTATATATTTTCATGTCTGCACAAAAATAATTTTTTTTCAGCATTTATTATTATACTACTTTAAGAAAAAAATCGTCTGCATTCATCATAGAAAATATCTTTAATAAATTATAACTTAATAAATAATTTGTGTTGCGTAAATTTGTATAGGATTATATATATAGAAGAAAATCTTGTGGTAATACTAGTTATAATATATTAAAACAAGCGGGCTTTACCTCTACCGCTGCTAACTACATTTAAAAGAATTTTGAAAATTCGATATTACATTACTAATATAAAAACTTTAAAAACATTAAAATTTAAAAAAAAAAGTATTCCATTAAAAATCAAAACAGTATTTAAACCATAATAATAACAAAGCAACTGATTATAAAAAATCATATTTTTCATAAATTAGTTAAATTTAACTTACTTATGAAAACTTATTCCATTTCCTTTCATAAATGTATTTGTACAATTAAAATTCGCGCAGTATTTCGGCATTTTCAATATATATCAACATTCTATTCCATTATTGTTTCCGAGTTTTATACTCTCATGGCTGATGTCAAAAAACTTTTTCCGCATCAAAAATCTTTGCACGTTAACATGGAGATGATAGATCTATATATATTACTATATCTATGCGAAGATGAGAGTCGTCCATTTTGTATTTTTCCATCTTGTTTTACACGTTTTTATCGTACTTTAATGAATCATTGGTGTTTTGGTATTGTCAAATTGTGATTATGGTTATGCACTGATTATTACTTTCTGATTATGGTTTCTATGACGAGTGGCCTGATGCAATGGACTAAGTCCCTTTGCCTGATATAACAACATTATCAATAATTGCATGACATCTTTTCTGTATTTATTTATTAAAAGTTATTAAATTAAGAATTTAACGACTGCTGACGTGAATCAACGTCATTTAGAAATATGTAACTCCACATTCGATTTCCATGTTACACCATTTCTTAAGAATATATATAATATTCATATAGTATAAACTTTAAGAATAACGCCCACGTGTAAAGCTTACGTCAAATAGATGAGATCGCACAGTCACGAGTGTGTGAATCGTAGGTTATTCTTTATTTAAAATGTACAGTCAGCCAAAAAAAAGAACGCCCCCCCACCTAATTTCGCCGTAAATTATCGTAGAAACATGCGGCTGGTACCTATCAATCTGTAATAACGTCTAGTTTTTAATGGTGTAGTCAGATTTTGCTTAAGGGGCATCTACATATTAAAGCACGTATAAACTTCATTTTTTTCAATGACGACCCCTATTTTTGACCTCATATTCAGATTTCTGAGATCAATCGGAAAACTTACCTATTTATATACTTTAAATCAATTCTAAACAGAATTACACGTGAAAATGTGTTAGGGGACCGTCTATACATTTAGAAAAAATAAATCGCGATCTACCACCCAATTTACATTATTTATTAAAATTCACACCGGAAAAAAAGTTCAGAAATGTTAGTTATAAATTAAAAAAACGATTCAAATTCGCAGAACTTTCTATGTTAGTTTATGAATTTAAAGATTTTTATTGGTTTCAATTTATTAAACATTGAATAGTTAAATACGACACTTCATATAAAGAAAATTAAATAGCTTGAATCATATGAACCCTACAATGTTGAATTACAAAAATCTAGATACCAAGGTAAAAGAACAATAGTAATAATGATAGTAATATTAATAGCGGTTAAAAAAAAAAAAAAAGTGTTTTATATTTAAGAAAAAGAATTATCTACTTCTTAAAAGCAAAAACGCAAATTTAAGAGACAAAAATTTAAGTTAAAATACATATAAAATAAAGTATATATATAAAAACAATTAAAATCTACTAACTAACAATTATTATCTACTTCTTGTTGGGTATATTTTTATTTTATACAGTAAGCCTCGCATGAAAGTGTTACTATAAAGATTTACATTTAATTTTAGGCGTACAAACCAACAATAGATAATATACAAAAATATAGATAACAAGATTTAAACTAAAATCTGAGAAAGGATATTTAACATTTTCGTGACCACTGACGTAGTTTCCGTCATTTTGAAATCTGTAACTCCTTCAGTGGGCGTTTCTTTCACAATTTGTGTGTTACGATATTTCTTAAGAATATTCCTTATATTCATATATATATAAACAAAATAGTATGAATACAAATACTTTCACTAGAAAGAGTATAATTCTTATGTATATCCATATGAAAAGAAATATGGATATAATAAAAACGGTTTTCTATTGCCTAGAATGAGTATTTCCTGTTCTGCAGTCGTCTACTGTACTTGAATTCTTAATTTTAAATGTGTAAAATCTATATCTTTAAAAGTAATAAGACATATTACTTTGTTTTAAATTCTTTTTCCGTGATAAATGTGACGCCAGTTTTACGCCGTGATTAGAATAATAGAAAATGAATAACATTGCGTTTTGTTTCAATAATAGATATTAAAAACTTAAAAAAAAAAAAAAAAAAAAAAAAATACCACTTTATTATTCAGTATTAAAAACACATTTAATAAAAATTTTATATTTTATTATGTTACGTCATGCGATAAAATTTAAATAGCATAAACGGTAGAGTAAGCGAATGCGAAAATGTCACAACAAGATTAAAACAGAAAATTTGTTTTAAAAAATCTGATAAAAATTAATAAAAATCAATTATATTAATTTAAAAAAAGGAAAAAACAAAAGTATTGTTCACTGTGTATTGCTCTTTCAAATAATAGTCCTCGTCTTACCGCGTTTTTTTACCGTCATGATACTTAACTTGAGGTGCACGAATCGTAGAATATTCAAGTTAAAAACAAAAGACAAAAGGGACAAAATAGAATTTTACCAGTGAGAAACTGGGAAACGTTATGTATTATTTAAGAACAAAGACTTAACATTTCAGAATCGGGTATAAATCTCTTTGCAACGGAAGCCACGCCTTTACACAGTTTTTCTACAACTTTACATTATAAAACAAAATTATTTTACATACTTCCAATTAAATCATTTAAATTTTGTCTTCAGCATTCGATGTAGTAAATGCCATTGACATTTATGCATACCAGCGTCACATAGAGAGTCATATACGAATACAGAAACTAGTTTTTTTAATATTGTTTCCGCAATATAGAGGCGGGGCTTCATTTCTTTTGGAAGATTTTCACAATCTCTCGCTTGCATTGCGATAATTTTATAAAAATGATCCAATTTGTATCATAAACATCGAAATGTTGCTTAGAAAACAATTAGAATAACACTAAGGTAAATTAAAATAGTTTTTCGTCAAAATATATACAGATATTTACTCACAGAGGATACAAATTATTATAAGTAACGGCCCCCTAACAACAGTAAAAAATGAAATATCACTGTAACTCAAAAAATAATGTTAAGAACGAGCTGTAAATTTGGAAACCCATGTTTTTGATGATGCCCGTTCTATTTATGCAAAAATTAACATAGGTCATAATTCATAATTTTTTTAAATATGAAATTATTAATAATTTTCATATTTCAAAAAAAAAAATTTTTTTAATCAAAAATATGCATGGAATATGTTTGGGTCACTTCATTCTATCATATAAAAATAACAGAATTTGAATATCATAATTATTTTGGAAGATATGAATTAATGTTTGTCACATTCATTTAACATTATAGCGCCCTCATAGTTTGACAGCTTATAACTCTGTGAAGAATTGAGCAAAATATATAAACTATACCATTTTCCGCGATGATTTTGTCCAAAGAATTCAAATAAATTATAAAAAAGGGGGGTTACCATTGAAAAAAATGAAGTTGATGCCAGTTTTAATATGTAGACGACCCCTTAAGCAAAATCTAAATAATATCATTATAAACTAGACGTTATTAGAAATCGATTGGTACCAACCACATGTTTCTACGATAATTTACGGCGAAATTAGGTGGGGGGTGGCGTTTTTTTTTTTTTTTTTTTTTTTGGCTTACTGTACATATACATATACGTATGTTATTTTAAACTACGTTAAACATTAAGAAAGTTGAAAATATTTAAATTTCCTATAATTTTAGATTTCTTCTAACTTTCCGTGAAAAATTACTGTAAACATATAAAACGATTTAGGTTATAAATTTGTAATATGGGTTCTCACAAACAAAAATTTAGATTCTACAATTTTATACAGTATTTTTTTTTTTAACCCTTTCCGACCCAGAGTGTACGATCGTGCGTGTTAGTCGTCCACGACATCCACTTACATTTTTGCATCTGGAACAGTCGTATGTAATAAAATCAGGAAACGAATGATCGAGCAAATTAGCAGTAAGTGTAAAGTACAATTTTCAATCAATAAATGTCGGTTATAGTCAATATTTTCTTTCAGTTTGCAAAAACAGAAGAATGTAATGTTTTAAGATAAAAATGTTTCGGGTCGGAAAGGGTTAATAGAATTCAGCATATATTAGTGATTATTCAAGTTAAAAATTACTATACAAATTTATTGGTATCCAAATATTCTTTTGGGAGAACCCTGTTTGTTAAAGAACATTCAGAAAAGCAATTTTTTTTTTTTTTTTTTTTTTTAATAAATAATAACAGTGTAACAGATCAGGCGCATTTTTTATACAATATTTACCAATAAGTTTGAGAAAGTGTATTTGATATTCATAACAGATTACCAATCTTCGAAGTGATTAGCCAAACGTTACAATTAAAGATTATTGGTGATAACTGAATAAAAAATCCGGCAGATCTGGCAACACTAAATGATAAAAACCCTACCTTAATTGATTTCCTTTTCTTATATTTTCTTATCATTTTATTTATAAAGGAAATATATTCTTTATCTGTATGTTTTTAAATAATTGAAAGATTAAACATTATTTAAAGTATATGCGCCAAAACGATCTTAATAAGAATGCATACGGTTAACCTCGGTTTAAAGATTTTACAATCGATTTCTTATTGTTTACCCAACAGGCTCATAAAATATCAGGGACATAATATTGATTTCAAATTTTCTATATTGAGTAACCGATATACAAAATGCAGCTTTTAAGTAGGGATGAAGTGAATAGTGGTATTACAATAACACTGAATTGATTACCTGTAGAAATATTTACTTCAAAGGGATAATTAAAGTTTAAATGAATCATTTCCTTATACTGAAAATTATTTATTTATAATTTATTGTTTTGGTAATAGATGAAAATGATTGAAAATGATATGCAAATTATTATTTTAATAAATACGGTTTAGTAGATCCTTCCGTATCTAAATATGCATTACTAAAAAATAAACATGGGAATTAAAAGCCTTGCTGTGTCAGAATATTTTTCTATCCACATAACAAAAGTGCATTTCCATGTAAATGTAGCGAGAGAACACACAGAGATATTTTTGCTTCTACCGATATTTTCTTACAATAAACACTAAATTATTTTATTTTTTAAAAATTCTAGTAAAAATATGATAGCGATTTCTGTAGGGTACAGCTGTCGAAATATTTATCCTTGTGTGCCAAAGTTGCCGAGAAGAAGCTTCGCCACGTAATGCTAAAAAAGATCGCGGACAAAACCCAACAGCGCTTCCAACGTACAGTGACTGCACACTGCAGTACCTATTTAAGAATGTAAAACCACGCCCACATAACTCTACCTTTAAAAATTATACAAAATTTACTTTCTTAGCGTAGCATTAATGTGAAATAAAACTCACTCAACCAACCAAACAACCAAAAATAATTTTTGTGACTTTTCTCGAAGGCTTCATATTACAGCTCACAACTGTTAATTTCAAGGCATTACATTACGAAATACCATTATAACTGAAATGAATAATATTAATTCATATTGAACATTAAATAAAAATAACAAATTTTGCATCAATTAATTTTTATCTATATTTTTTTCCCCAGTGTGAGCTTCTGGTAATGTACCAATTGAGGCGTTCCCAATTGAGGCGGTAGATGAAAATTGTCCCGATTGAGGCGGTGGGGTGAAAAGGGTTGTTGGCTATTCCCGTTTGAGGCGGTGATTCTTATACTTTGCTATTTGGCGCAGTTATTACTATACTTGTCAAACTTGAAGATAAATTTGTAGTAGACCCTTAGCCACGTTTATTCCGCGTTTCTAGGGGACACCACGAGGAGGTGGTCTACTTCCGTTTCCAAAAATGTCGCGGAGAAAAAATTCTCCTTGCTAGTTTAGCATAGAAATAACTCTTTGTCGGATTAGAAGCAAAATAACTCTTTGTTGAATTAGTAGCAAAATAACTCTTTAAAATTTCATGTGATAACTTAATTTTTTTAGACAGTCTTGAATGCTTATGCTGTCAGACGTATATTGGTCGACAGTTTTCCTTATGGCTTTATCCGCTTCACAAGAACGCTTTGGCCTCTTCTGTGGAGGAATATTTAGCTCGGATTTAGCTTTTATTACATTATAATATGCAGCATCTGCTTTTAAACGAAATATAATTTATAAGATATTTGGCCCATTTCAGCTTTGAGGTACATTCTATCGAGATATAATGTCTGAAAATTCCCCAATGTAGAATCTAAAAATTAATGAAAATCATTGTTTTAACAGGCTTTATCGAATTCCTCCCACTCCTTTCTCGTTACTTTATTTTTACCCAAACTTAAAAACAGATTTCTCGAGAACAGGTTCATGAAGGGTAAGAATTTACGCGTCTAAAATCACGTTAGATGATGCCCTTTCGAATGAACATCATTTAATTTATTTTTATTATTACACTATTGGGTAGTTTCCTAAGACAGTTTCGGTCAGACAGTTATTTCAAAGACCAATTTTCAACTTCCACCATCCCCTTAAAGCAAATGCATACTTGCCAACCATCTCATTATGAACCATTTAATTTTTAATACCCGCCTTCTTTTTTTCACATCAATAACTTTTTAGAGTAATTTTAATCTTATTTAATCGAAACCACATTTGAAGAGAATTACTCGAAAAATAAAGTGGTGTGAAAAAAGTGGCCTTTTTACAAGGGGCGTTAACAATTGTACGGTTATTAATGAGATGGTTTGCATGTATGCAAATGGTTTTCTCCGAAACATTCGTAATTATGGGCTAGGATCCCTTAGAAAGACCCCCATAGAGGGTGACTTCTCCTCAGGACTAGTACCCTAGAGCAGTCAATTGGCCTTACTCTCATACACAAACACATACCTAAAACTTTCGCGACCACTGACGTAGATTCACGTCATTTGAAAATCTGTAACTCACCCAGTGGGATTTTCTTTCGCAGTTTGTATGTTATTTTTTCTTAAGAATATACTCAATATTCACATTTGTACAGTCGGCAAAAAAAAAAAAAAAAAAAAAAAACGACACCCCCTTCCTCCTCCCCACCACCACCAAATTTCGCTGTAAATTTTCGTAGAAACATGTGGCTGATACCAATCGATCTGTAATAACGTCTAGTTTTTAATGGTGTAGTTAGATTTTGCTTAAGGGGTCATCTAAATATTAAAACAGGCATAAACGCGGTTCGATAGACATACTCATTTATATACTTTATATCAATTTTAAATAGAGTTACACATGAAAATGTATTAGGGTCCTTCTATACATTTAGAAAAGATAAATCATGATCTAGTACTCAATATATATTATTTATTAAGTTTAACGTAGGAAAAAAAGTTCTGAAGAGTTATTTATAAAATAAAAACCGATTCAAATTTGCAGAACTTTTTATGTTAGTTTATGAAATAAAAGATTTTTATTATTTTCTATTTATTAACAAGATTTGAACTAAAATCTGAGAAAGGATATTTAAGATTTTCGCGACCGCTGACGTAGTTTCATGTCATTTGGGAATCTGTAACTCCTCCAGTAGGCGTTTCATTCACAATTTGTGTTACGATATTTCTTAAGAATATTCCTTATATTCAAATTTGTATAAACAAAATAGTATGAATACAAATACTTTCACTAGAAAGAGTATAATTATTATGTATATTCATAATGAAAATAAATATGGATATAGAAAAAACAGTTTCCTATTGCCTAGAGCGAATATTCCCCGTTCTGCAGTCGTCTACTGTACTTGAAGTCTTAATTTTAAATGTGTAAAATCTATATCTTTAAAAGTAACAAGACATATTACTTTCTTTTAAATTCCTTTTCCGTGATAAATGTGACGCCAGTTTTACGCCGTGATTAGAATAATCGAAAATGAATAATATTGCGCTTTGTTTCTATAATAGATTTTAAAAACTTGAAAAAAAAAATTACTACTATATTATTCAGTTTTAAAAAAAAATTAATAAAAATTTTATATTTTATTATGTTACATTATGCGATAAAATATAAATAGCATAAACGGTAGAGTAAACGAATGCGAAAGTGTCACAACAAGATTAAAGCAGAAAATTAGTTTTAAAAAATCTGATAAAAATTGATAAATATTAATTATATTAATTTAAAAAAAAAAAAGGGGGGGAGTACTGTTCACTGCATATTGCTCTTTCAAATAATAATCCTCGTCTTACCGCGTTTTCTAAATCATGACATTTAACTTCAGGTGCGCGAATCCTTGAATATTCAAGTTAAAAACAAAAGACAAAAGGGATAAAATAGAATTTTAGCAGTGAGAAACTAGGAAAAGTTATGTAATATTTAAGAACAAAGACTTAACATTTCAGAAAAATATTCCTCTTTCAGGGATGGAACACGGGCGCAGAATTCATACCGGAATCCGTTTAAGAAATTTCTCTACCTATAATATCGTCGATTTAAGAAGTAGAAAATTTCCTTACATTGATAGTGGTATGAATTCTGCGCCCGTGTTCCATCCCTGCTCTTTGCAACAGAAGCCATGCCTTTACACATTTTTTTAAAACTTTACATTATAAAACATAATTATTTTACATACTTCCAATTAAATCATTTAAATTTTGTCTTCAGCATTCGATGTAGTAAATGCCATTGACATTTATGCATACCAACGTCACATACAGAGTCATATACGAATACGCAAACTAGTTTTTTTAATATTGTTTCCGCAATATAGAGCCGAAGCTTCATTTCTTCTGGAATTCTTTTACAATCTCTCGCTTGCATCGCGATAATTTTATAAAAAATAATCCAGTTTGTATCATAAAAATCGAAATGTTGCTTAGAAAACATTTAGAATAACATAAAGGTGAATTAAAATAGTTTTTCGTCAAAATATATACAGATATATACTCACAGAGGATACAAATTATTATAAGTGACGCCCCCCTAACAACAGTAAAAAAATAAAATATCACTGTAACTCAAAAAATAATCTTAAAAACGAGCTGTAAATTTGGAAACCCATGTTTTTGATGATGCCCGTTCTATTTATGCAAAAATTAACATAGGTCATAATTCATAATTTTTTCAAATATGAAATTATTAATAATTTTCATAATTAAAAAAACGTTTTTTTATTAAAAATATGCAGGGAATATATTTGGGTCACTTCATTCTATCATATAAAAAAACCAGAATTTGAATATCATAATTATTTTGGAAGATATGAATTAATGTTTGTCACATTCATTTAACATTAGCACCCTTATATTTTGACAGCTTATAACTCTGTGAAAAATTGAGCAAAATATATAAACTATACCATTTTCCGCGATGATTTGATCCAAAGAATTCAAATAAATTATAAAAAATGGGGGTTACAATTGAAAAAAATGGAGTTTATGCCAGTTTTAATATGTAGACGACCCATTAAACAAAATCTGACTATACCATTATAAACTAGACATTATTACAAATCGATTGGTACCAACCACATGTTTCTACGACAACTTATGGCGAAATTAGAGGGGAGGGAGGTGTGGCTTTTTTTTTTTTTTTTTTTTTTTTTTTTTTTTTTTTGACGACTGTACAATCAAATATACTATGGTTACAAATTCTTTGATTAGAAAGAATATATATCCCTTTATAATATAAAAGTGAATACATAAAATTTTGTTTTGATATAATGTAACTTGGGAAAATAACGCCCACAGGCGGACCTTAATGTCAAAAAGTCAAAAACATGCGGTCGCGAATGTGTTAAAGCAGTAGTGGGCGGGTAAGTCCAGAAAATAATGTCCACATTACTAGCACTTTCCCGACCACATGTTTTTGACTTTTTCACAGCAAGGTCCGCCTTTGGACGTTATTCTCCCAAAATATAATATTTCAGAACAAACTTTTTTGTATTCTTATTCATAATACAAATAGATATACATCATAATTACACTTTCTCTAATCAAAGAATTTGCATCCATAGTATATTGATTGTATAAATATGAATATTGGGTATATTCTTAAAAAATAAAAACAGAAAAATTTCGAAAGAAACGCCCACTGGTGGAGTTACAGATTTTCAAATGACGTAAATCCACGTCAGCGTTTGCGAATGTGTTAAGAATACGGTCTTGAATCACTACTCTCTCATAAGCGTTAGAGTCAAGCAATTCCAGAGGCGGTGTTCAGCATTGAAGTTAACCTAGGGGTAAGGTATTGACATCACAGCGTAGAGGAGATATAAGATCTGCAATAACGTCGTTCGTACTTTAACACTATCGCATTGGGATGCTGGTGTTAGAAATGATAAATGAATTTTTGGATTGTGGCCGTTGATACTAGAATTCAGTCTTTCAATTAGCTTGATGTATTGACTTCTTGAAATTGGCAAAGTTATTTAAAAGTATAGTGGCATTTAAATTCGTATAAAAGTTGGTTTCATTCCTTTTTAATTAGTAGGAATTAAAAGATCAGGCAAAAGGTTAATTAGATATGTTGTGTCCGCTGAAACCAGGCAATTCGTGATGGCTCGCTATATAACCGAATTCCAAAGTTTAAAGGAAAATAATGAAAATAAGTTCTTACTTGACTAACGATGAATTATGAAGATACTCCAAATAAGAGACAGGGATCTGGAGAGATGAATATTATTTATTTAAAGCCAATCATTTTCAGGAAACGGCATTTCTTCTTTCAGAAGGTCAGATTCCATTTTTGGTGAGTAATCCATTTATTTAACCCATTTTCAAAATAAATCCATTCGGCAGGTATTTCGTTTTAGTAATGAGTGACTTGCATCTTTACTTTATGTTATAGTTTTTTTAAAAATAGACATTGCAGCCGCCACTCAAAAGAGCGACT
This sequence comes from Salticus scenicus, assembly GCA_963930645.1. Lineage (NCBI taxonomy): Eukaryota > Metazoa > Arthropoda > Arachnida > Araneae > Salticidae > Salticus > Salticus scenicus. The sequence continues at coordinate 12,825,487 of OZ005659.1, read as the reverse complement.
GCGCCCCGGCGCAGGAGATCGTAGATTCTTCACATTCTGAAGTTCCAAAACGTAAGTGACGCTTGTTTTCAAACTCAAAACGCGGCAAACGGAGCTATGCGCCGTATCGGCGAATCAGCTTCGGAGAAATTTAAACTTGATCACGTGACAAGCGACGCTGTCCCTTGAACCCACGCTTCATCGGAGCGGTAATCGGGAGCGTCGTGCAATATGGCTAGGAGAGGGAAAGCTCATCTGCCGAAAATGAAGTTCCACTGAGAGAAAATTGCGATCTGGTTTTGCAAAACGGAACCAAAGAGATCGCATGCTACGGAAAGTTTCTCGCTGTTTTGTTAAATGGCAAAACGCATTTAAAATGCTAAGGATTGCAACATAAATGATTAAGTTAATAACCAATTACGGCAAGTAGACAATTAATTTCTTACTTAATTAAATTTTAAAGTTATTCGTAAGCGGAATCAATTTTAAAAAATGTGAATTAAGGATAAAGGATTATTTTAATTGATTACTTTAAAGTGTTTTTCTAAAACGAAATTATTAAAAATAATTAATGAGAAAAAAACATTGTCATGCAACATGACATTCTCCCCCACAGATAGGTAATTGAAAATTGTCAAAATCGGGTGAGAATAGCCCAAAACAATTTTGGTAAATTTTAAAATTGTACTGGAATCATCGCCTCTAATTTTTGCCGTATACAGGGGATTACATGTAGGCATACATCATGTCAAGTTTGAAATCACTTGACTTCAACAAGTATGAGTTGACATGAATAAGGCACGTTTTATCAACATAGATAATTGTATAAAAATATTCCTAAAGGTGCCATTTCTTTGTATAATTACATTAAATCTTTTTATTTTGAAGTGACAATAGTAAATTGATTATACAAGTTGTACATGCAGGTAAGTATAACATCTGCATCAAATGAAATGTAATTTTTGTTGAATAAAATATTTTCATACCATACTGTGTCTTATTTTCTGTGTATATTATTTATAACACATAACTATCTTTCCATAATATAAGATAACTTGAGACACATACATTTGTTTTGTTTTACATATAATTATCATGTAAGAAAGTATGAAAATTGCACCAGAGAGCAAATAGGAGACGTAATGTTGCAATAACATGAGAAATTGTGTTAAAGTAACTTTTTAAAACATTGAAAAAAAAAAAATATTTTTTTTTTTTTTTTTTTTTTTTTTATTATTATTACTATTATTATTAATAAATACGTTAAAGTAAGTGAAAATGATAATAAAACTTTTGTATAATGATCACTTTATTGTAGTAGCCAAAAAAAATAAATAACCATAAAAAATAATATTGAACAAGGCATATCCTCAAAATAGGAAAAGGGACCGGTATATTTCCATTTGGAAGACAATACCAAGTACAATAAATTTAATAAAAATTTGTGAATTACATTTCTGCAGCAATGTAACTCATAAGAAAAAAAATATTTTTTTATTTTTGAAGAAAAAAATTGATTATACTATGTAAGCAAAATCAAGTCTTGTGAAAAAAAAATATGAACGAGACACTGAGAAAAATAAGTACTTGAGTTTTTTTTTTTTTTTTTTTTTTTTTTTTTGCAACGTCTCTCTGTATGTGCGACAAAATTATAATTTGCACATACCTTTTTATTTTCATTTATTTTATCATTTTCTTTATAAATGGTGCAAAACAAAGGGTCACTTCATATAATTGAAACTCATACATATCTCTCCAAAAATATTTTCGAATATAACTTTCAAATACATATAACATAAAAATGTGTTTCCTGGTATCAACGAGTATATTTCATTGAAAAGTTTGACAATATCAAATTATCTTGAAAACAAACAAAATAACCTAGTAGTCAGAAGTGATATAACAATTTGCAGATAAGTTCATTTATCTGGAGCTGAAAAAAAATGTTGTTTATCCATTTATTTATTTTATTTTATTTTCAAAGTTCTTTTTGAATGTGTTTTGCTCACATTTTATAACTAGTGCATTTGGGGAAAATAACCAAACTGGAAGACTATAACCAGTAGATATGATTTAGGCAGTGTAAATGTAACGTAGTGTAAGGTAAGTATGATTATTATATTTAAAAATAAATACAACCAAAAATTCAACACAAACAAGTTTTGATTTGTGCTTGTGTATAATAACAAAAATAAAAATATAAGTATATCAAGAAAAAGAGAATTGTAATTGTAAGTATTGATTGCAATGAAGTAACATCATATTATTAAAATGATTGTATTATAGAGCATGACATAATCTTTGGAACGTAATTATGCAGTATTATGAAAACGTAATAATTGAGTAGGTATATGTGTAAGAATAATAAACAAAGTGGTAGGTGTGTAAAGACAGATGTTATTAGCTGAATGGTAATGTGATAAAATGACATAGGAAATAAACAAAAAGAAATAAAATCTGCAGAAAAAAAATCAGACTGAGTGTTGTGTGATATGTGAGCATGCAAATGAACGATAATTGTAGTGTGACAGTATATATAAAAAGCAAACATAAAAAGTGTGTAATATATAATAAACAATACAATAATATAAAAATTATGCAGACTAACATTTACCTTGACTTTAGGTCAACGCTGCATAACAAAAGTTTGTAATAGATAATGTGTGATAAAAATAAAAAAAAAAACAATTCCCGAACATTGCATGACACAAACGAAACATATAGAAATTTGTAAGTGTATTAAAAAAATTAAATTAAATTACTGTAGAAAAAGAACTGATATGATAATGAAAGTTTGAGTAAAGTAAGTGTGAGATTGCAGTGCAGTACATACATATCCATATCTAATTTTTAGTTTTATAATTTTTTTTGTTTTTATGTACGTGTGGCAATACAACATGTAATATAAATTTAAAAACATGCTAGCATATCGCTCATGCTAAAGTACCGTCTTACTTCACGTAATAATTTTCTAATTTTTACAATTTTTTTTTTTAGTTTAAACATAAATATACATGCAGAGCACTGTTAGTAGAAAGTTAGGCTGTAATTTCTATTGTAAAATGTTTGAGATTATCTCACATAAGGGTATACAAACAATCAAAAGTTGAGTAGCACATAAAAAGATCATGCACTGACTGTGCAACATGTCACTGTCACCCACAAACAGATCAATGCAACACAACAGTAAATGAATGTGTGAAAATGAAAATATATATGCAGTATGAATATAAATATGACAATGTGTGTGTGAGTGCTACAAACAAACTAGTGATTAAAGTATCTGGTATATGAAAAACTTTGAGGCTATTGAGCCAAAAATTGAAAATTAAGTTGATAATCACGTGTTTATCAGACGTATGTTGAACATGGTGTTATCACAGATTGAAATTGCATTACTTTCTCAAAATGACTTATGAGAAATGAAAGTGAAAAAAAATTAGTGTATAAAAATCTAAATCAATAAGGAAATTTGACTATTGAATGTAAAAAAAATTTTGCAAATTGAGAGCACTGGCGAACAAAACATATACATAAACAAATTGTGTAAAAGCACAGCTATCTAGTTATCCTTAAAACCGATGCTGTAAAGAAGAAAATGTGTAAGTATGGAAAAAAAGAAATACATATATATCAAAATAAACAATTGTATGAATGTGTGCAGACATTTACTTTCTGCAAGATAAATGCTGTATAAATAGTGTGTAAATTTGTAATATACATATACAATAATATAAATAAAAAAACTTCAAAATATGAATACTGCTCTCAAAATGCATAAACTGTGTAAAAAAAATATAAAAATCACTATTTACCTGAAATAAAAATAAAACTATATGTGTAATAATGAGAAAAAGGAATTTTATTATCATGTCTTTTTTTTAAATGTAAATGAAAAAGGAAGAAATAAATACATAAATAGTTCTATTGCAAAATGTGTAATTATTAAGCTGTCACCGAAATTTGAGTAATAGTGTAAACAGGTAAATGAAATATGTAAACAACAATAATATAATGTAAAAAAAACATAAAATAGTAAATGTGATAATTTGTTTTTAGAAATAATAAAGTGAAAAGTGCAAGACTGGGGTGTAGAACACTGAAAAGTAAGTGATAATATGAAATGAAAAAAAAAAGTTGTTTCATCAAAATATGATTTCACTGTAAAGCAGAAAATGTAATCTGTAGTGTACTAAATGAGAAAAAAATGAGAGAAATATGATTATGTGTATATAATAATTCATGAGATTGTGGTGCAACATATAACTATTGAATAACTTTCAACAAAGTGTAAAATATTTCAAAAATAAAATATAATGTGTTGAGTTTATAAACATGACAAAAATAGGAACTTGAAAAAAATGTACAAGATAGATGTTATTCTTATTAGTATATAAACAAGCAATGGGATTTCAAAAATGAGAAAAAAAAATCTTTTTAGCTAGGTGATTGTACAATTCAAAGTAAGATACCAGGTAAACAAAAATGTTGACTCACGCCTGGGGCAATAAAAAGAGAGCTTTACGTTATACATTATGTGCAAGATTTACTCAAATATATAAACAAAATCTTAGTTTAATTGAATTTCATGGTACTATTTTATTTTATATTTATTTTTGAAAGAAAATGAGAGTTGAAATCATTTTTTTTTTTTTTTTTGGATAAATAAAGTAATCAAACTTTGCAACTATTATCAGTGTTAAAATTGTAAAAATAAAGAATGAAAGCAGTGAGGAAATATGACATGTAAGAAAAAATAATACTGAAGAAATCTTGGTAATTACCTGAAAAATTGTAATGCATAAAAAAAACCATATATATATTTTAAACAAGTGTATAAAAGTAGGGAGAAAATATTTAATAGCTACAGTTTATTTTATTTGTAGTTGCTGAGTTAAATGATAACTATTATTATGATAATTACCAACTTAAAGTAAATTAATCATGACTAAACCAATAAATATAAAATCAATAAATATGGTTATACAAAACAAAGGAAATATAGATAGTTTGGGTGGTTATATGTATTGTGGAACACTTAGTATGCAGTAATATGTTAAAACTAAAAAAAATTATACTGCTTTTGCAAATTTTTTTTTTTTTTTTTTTTTTTTTACAATAAATAATTAAGATATGACTTGACAAGTCTCTGAAAAAGAAATAAAAGTTAAATCATATCTATAAGAACTATTATTATTAAATAAAATTTGTTAAAATAGAATATTATTAGTATTCTCGGTGATTTTTTTTTATTATGAAAAGGATACGTTCTTGGCTCTAAAAAAATAGTAGTTCATGTTTTAAAAAGTTTTTTTAAGAAGTCATGTATATGTTATAAACTTTGGTAATGTCATTCCTGTCATTTTTTTGACCAGCAAAGATAAATCACATAAACAACAAATTTGTCAGTCACAGTGTACACGAGCTGTAACTTCTAAATGTCGACCTCTGTTCACAACATATAACATGTCACTATTGTCTCTTTAAATGGATGGAAAAAAATAAAACGTAGTTCTTATAATATTAGTTGATTTGTAAAACGATGATAACGTTCGTTTTGCTGTGAAGTCAATATTATCTATCATATATCAATCAATATCATCAATATCAATCATATATCATCAATATTATATATCAAGTTTGAAATTTTTATTATTATTGTCTCCGTATTTCTTCTTAAATAATTTCTTAATATTCCATGGCATATCCTTTTTCAAAACACATTATCATTGGGTTATAACTAAAGTGTAAGAGTTCATTTTGTGCTGCAATAGTATTAAATGCACTTAAAATCTTCAAGGGAAATCTCATAAAAATTTCTTCATAGGCAGTTGTGAATAAATTAAAAAAAATTCTTCATAAGTGATTGTAAATAAATTAAAAAAAAATTTCTTTCAGGGAGTCAAAACTAATATCTTCATCTGTTATTGTTTTTTTTTTTTTTTTACTATTATGATTTAAGACTAGCGATCCGGTTATTACTGCGAGACTGGCGTACGGCGCCATATATCGCATTGGGATGCTGGTGTTAGAAATGATAAATGAATTTTTGGATTGTGGCCGTTGATACTAGAATTCAGTCTTTCAATTAGCTTGATGTATTGACTTCTTGAAATTGGCAAAGTTATTTAAAAGTATAGTGGCATTTAAATTCGTATAAAAGTTGGTTTCATTCCTTTTTAATTAGTAGGAATTAAAAGATCAGGCAAAAGGTTAATTAGATATGTTGTGTCCGCTGAAACCAGGCAATTCGTGATGGCTCGCTATATAACCGAATTCCAAAGTTTAAAGGAAAATAATGAAAATAAGTTCTTACTTGACTAACGATGAATTATGAAGATACTCCAAATAAGAGACAGGGATCTGGAGAGATGAATATTATTTATTTAAAGCCAATCATTTTCAGGAAACGGCATTTCTTCTTTCAGAAGGTCAGATTCCATTTTTGGTGAGTAATCCATTTATTTAACCCATTTTCAAAATAAATCCATTCGGCAGGTATTTCGTTTTAGTAATGAGTGACTTGCATCTTTACTTTATGTTATAGTTTTTTTAAAAATAGACATTGCAGCCGCCACTCAAAAGAGCGACTGCGCCCCGGCGCAGGAGATCGTAGATTCTTCACATTCTGAAGTTCCAAAACGTAAGTGACGCTTGTTTTCAAACTCAAAACGCGGCAAACGGAGCTATGCGCCGTATCGGCGAATCAGCTTCGGAGAAATTTAAACTTGATCACGTGACAAGCGACGCTGTCCCTTGAACCCACGCTTCATCGGAGCGGTAATCGGGAGCGTCGTGCAATATGGCTAGGAGAGGGAAAGCTCATCTGCCGAAAATGAAGTTCCACTGAGAGAAAATTGCGATCTGGTTTTGCAAAACGGAACCAAAGAGATCGCATGCTACGGAAAGTTTCTCGCTGTTTTGTTAAATGGCAAAACGCATTTAAAATGCTAAGGATTGCAACATAAATGATTAAGTTAATAACCAATTACGGCAAGTAGACAATTAATTTCTTACTTAATTAAATTTTAAAGTTATTCGTAAGCGGAATCAATTTTAAAAAATGTGAATTAAGGATAAAGGATTATTTTAATTGATTACTTTAAAGTGTTTTTCTAAAACGAAATTATTAAAAATAATTAATGAGAAAAAAACATTGTCATGCAACATGACAAACACGTTGAGTGCCACTCAAATTCTTAAAATCCATTAAAATTCCATAATGATTTCCCCTGTAATAAATAAAAATTAAGAAAATTTTAAATAAAATTTCAATCATTAAATATAATATTTTTTGTTTTATATCCTATTTTATATCTGCCACCGATTGCTGACAGGGTGCTCAACGTTTTAATTTTTCATTGGTACTGCTTTTACTTTCGGGGTAAAACTTTCACTGTAATGTTTGAAGTATAACATGTTCTGCACACTCCTAAAGTTTCAAGATGATTCTTTGAGTACTTAGAGATATATGAATGTCTAGAATCTAGAATGGCTGACATGGCAGTCAACGTGTTAAGCAACATATACAAGGAATAGTAAATGGGGTGGGGTATAAGGAACCATGAGAATGATGCCAACAGCGTTGGCAATCTTCAGAAGGGAAGGAATATATAATAAAAATTTATTTTTTTTTCTTTGATTTAATATAGATAGTTGTACCTCTAATAACCAACGAATGATTGGGGTCATTGTAGTCATTCCTAATAACAACATAATCCAAAATTTTAAAGGTCATACCAGGTCCTAATTTGATATCTTCAAGAAGGACAATTATCTAGAAAATGCTCCATTGCAAATTCCCTAAACTGCACAATTTTGTTATAAATGCCATTGCAATTCCAAAAAATACAGAACAAGCAACCACGCACAATCATTATGGGGCTGAGGCTAAGTTAGTTTTGAGTTTTGAGGGCTCTCATTAAGGTAACTATTTTAAAAATTGCATCAGGGCGAAAGTGATGCGAAAAACTGGTGGTTTTAGCAATGCTCTGAAAAAATTATCAAATTTAGCAATTGTGAAAACGTGATGATTATTTAAAAAAATATTGTTGTAAAGGAATAGCGTGTCATTTAACACTTATTTATGCATGTTCATACCTGCCAACATCTTAATTAATATTCCATAGTGTTGTTAACCCCGCCCTTTCTTTCATAAAATTAAAATTTTGAGAATGTTATTTTCCGTGTGCAATTAAGATTAAATAAGAAAATAATAATAATAATAATAATAAATGAATAAATAAATAAAATAAAATAAAATAAAATAAAATACTGGTGGGAAAAAAAGTCAGAGAAATTCATACTGAAGAACATTAACCACTTACATGCCGATGAAAATTTACAAGATTCGCTTCAAAGTGCCATAGCTCCCTTTCAACTCTGAAATGAGCAAATCTTTCGAAAGCACTGTCAATATTGCGTTTAAGTAGGTTATTTTACTGCATTGTCAAACCATAGCCTCCTAAACTAGATGACTTCCACGTGGCTTCGAAACTTGGCGGTAGACAGCGCCACCTAGTACAGATTGCGCGACTCTTTTTATTCAAAACCACCAAAAATTTATAAAAGTGGCATTTGATATGCATCATAAAAAGCGAATAGGATTGAAGAAACGTCGAATATATATAGCATATATCACTACTTAAAATTATTGCTGACAGTTGAATAAAAAATTGCACTATCTGTACCAGGTGGCACTGTCTACCGCTTGAACTGTTGGCAAGTTTACGAGCCACGCGGAAGGCATCTAGTTTAGGAGGCTATAGTCAAACCATGTCAGTAATTTCACTGGTAGCAGTAAAATACAAAAGATCACAATTTCGTGAAAAAAGCACTTTAAAACCCGTAAAAATCTAAAAGCATATTTAATTAAAAAAGTGACATAGATATATTTCAAAAGTTTTCGCCCTGATTAACAGGGCATCATCAGGAAATCTACATAGTGTGGTTTCACAAAATGTGCAGTTATACATTCAAGTATATATATATATACTATAACACCAAGTTAAAAAATAAAATTAAGTCCATAATTGTTGCAAATCTCATGCAACTTTTTTTGTGGACTATTCTACAACATTCTCCAACAATTGTTACCGAAGGTTCAGCTTTTCCATTTTCCATACACTGACTTCTCCAAAAGATTGATTCATATTCATTGCAAGTTTCTTACAAATTTTTTTTCAACAGTTGTTACCGCCTGTCCAGCTTTTCAAGTTACCATCCAAATGATTTTTTCTACGTAAGCTACTTAATTCCGGATATCAAATGTTGGCTTCTTGTGAACCGAGAGCAGCTCCAACGATGGACTCCAGAATTTTTGAAGCGCATAACTCCAGAATTTCAGCGTTTAGACTGTTTTCCAGATGGACTTAACTGTAATTTTTACCTGATATTATAGTATATATATATATATGTACTTGAATGTATAATTGCACATTTTGTGAAACCACACTATGTAGCTTTCCTGATGATGCCCTGTTAAACAGGACGAAAAGCTTAGAAAAATATCTATCTATGTCTCTTTTTTAATTAAATATGCTTTTAGATTTTTACTTGTTTTAAAGTGCGTTTTTCATGAAGTTAGAACGATATACGTGTTTTTAAAAAAATATCTCTATGCGAGATATAATCTCTGTCACAAAAGATCATATTTCGGAAAGACGTATATGTAAGCCCGGGGCAGTTAAGGGGTTAATTAGAAAGTTGGCAGGTATGTGTATTTTTCTAAATATTCTTATACCAAACAATAAATGGCTCACATAATTCTTTTTTTATTACTAGAGTAATATTTAAATGAAAAATCTTTTAAATGAAAAATCTAAATATCTTTTTGCAAAAATAGTTCACTTTGTAATTATTAAACTATTGAGATTTTTAACTTAATTACAACACTGATGTCGAGAGTAAGCGTGGCCATTCACCATATAAAATTTCGTTCACTGTAGTAAAAACTGAATATAAGTGAAAGAAATTTAAATATGATTACTCTTTGCATAGGATAATCGGTAGAACAATCAACGAATTTTTTTTTTTTTTTTTTTTTTTTTTTTTTTTTCCTCTTGGGAAACAATTTTTCGGAAGTATTTGAGTAGTTGCACCTGTTATAATTTTCCTATAAAAAATTATTCAGGGTGTATCAAAGTTCTTGCAACATACTTCAGAAGAGGGTGATAAATAAGTTCTTGTGAAGTACAAATCACATTAGATAACCTGTCCTATCTCCAAACGTTCGCAAAATCTGAGGATAGAATAAAAAATGTACAAATTAAAACAAATACCGAATTTCTAAAGCTTATAGACCTGCCAATTATGCTAATTTATCCGTAATAATTTTAGCCCCCTCCCCCTCCCGTTTATTCCCACCAGTATATTTGTTGAATTACTTAATTGTGAGTACATATTGCTGAATATTACTTTACATATTTATTGAAGTAATTTCAAAAAAAAAAAAAAAAAAAAGGCGCTGTCTAATACTATTACAGATAAAGTAGCATAATTGACAGGTTTAAGTTTATAAAAGCCCTGTGTGAAAAACAAGCGCTTATTTAGAAACAACAGACATAATCCTACAACATGATATCAGTTTTATAAGAATAATTAAATTCAATGTCTAAATACTTGCAATGAAGCATGTAAAAAATGCAAAGTCAAACTGTAGCCAAAATCTGAAATCGGCATTATCACAAACACTGTTCTAACTACACTTAATTACTGTCTCTAAAACATTTGACCAGTGTAAAAGCTTTCGGATAAGCTTGTATTGAACCCTATCGATTATGTAGTTTAAAAGGAATTTAAATTTTCTCTATATATTAAAAAAAAAAAGCTATGGTCACTGGCGTCAATTTTTTTTTTGTCTGCGACAGCATCTTCAAACGGAGGGCAGGGTCCTTCGCGTCATGACTGGTATCAATGTGTTCCGAATACTCCAAGGGAGACATTTCAGCTGCTTAGACTTTTCTATCATTTTAATTAAAGTAGTTATTAACTAAAAACGACAAGTTTATGAAAGTACTCTATTTGCCATTTTGAAAAAAGTTTCTCCCAGTGACGTTGTTCTTCTGTCATGAAGTCATTTTACACGGGAAAATTAAATATGATCCATGGTTGTTCGTAGGTAGGTAGGTAGGTAGGTTGGATTTAATGTCGCACCAATACTGCGCTATGGGTAATTGGCGTCGGCATGGGATGCACCCCAGAGATGTTCCGTAGACATACCATCACAATTTTGATCCTTCACGGAGGGGATCTCCCCCCCCCACCCGCTTTGGTGATCTCCAGAGGTATAGTGTGGATGGGAACATGGAGAACTTTGCGGTCACGACAGATTTTATGCGCACCAGCCACCATTAGTGTACACGACAGTCTTTGGCCAGCTCAAGTATCGAATCGGCAATCTTACAATTACGTGCTCGGCACTTTACTGACTAAAGTACCGCGGCCCGAAACCATGGATGTGAAAAAGAAAGAAAATAAATGTAAACTTTTTTCTCTACTTTTAAAAAATTAATTTTCTTATACGGGAAAATTAAAATATGATCCATGGTTGTAGGCGGGTAGATAATTAGGTAGGTTTTGTTTGACGTCGTACCATTACTGCGTTATGGATAACTGGCGACGGGACGCACCCTTATGGATGTTCCGGAGACATGCCTCCACAGTTTTGGTCCTACAAGAAGGGGATGCCTCCCCAGCTTCGGTGGCCCCCAGCGGTATAATTTTGATGGGAACAATGAGGATATTGCTGTCACGAAATATTTTATATGCACCAGCCACCATTAATGTACATGACGGTCTTTGGCCGGCTCGAGAACCGAACCCGCAATCTACCAATTACGAGCACGACGCTCTACCGAATGGGGTATCCTAGTACGGATCTAAGGTTGTAAAAAAGAGATAAAAAAGTTTATATACTAAAGCTGAAATGCAAAATGGTCTAGATATTATGAATTTCTTCATATTTAAAAAATATATAAATATTATCTATTTCAATTTGACATTGAATATAAGGATTTCCATAATAAATTTCTGTTTTGTCTTGTAATATGCACTATTAATATTCCTTTTCAGTGAAAGAAAGCAGCAAATAGACGGACTGAGCTCTGCATGTGTTAATAAGTATAGTAATTCGAGGGGGGGGGCGAAGCCACCTTCGGGGGTTGGTGAGGGGAGCGAGCAGGGGGCAGAGCACCCTAGTTGTTTACAAAAAACATTTATTTTCATATTTCTTGAAAAAGGGGTCCCACCTATTGTCCTTTAGCTTTTAATTTACTTTTAACAATATTTATATCGGTCAATTTACAGTCGGTAACAAGAGTGTCCGAACACTAGCAAAAATTCCTATGTAAAAAAAGTACACTTCATACGGTTTTGTTAAATAAATGCTTGTCGAATCTTGTTCTTAGTCAGTGTGAGAATATGATTCGATAAGGATTTGTTTAACAAAACCGTACGAAGTGTACTTTTTTAACATAGGAATTTTTGCTAGTGTTCGGACACTTTTGTTACCGACTGTACACTTTATTTATTATTTAGACAATAAATGAATGTTTATTTATAACATAAAATTATGATGTGTTTCATTTATATTTTAATTTAAAAATAATCATTAATACAGAATTTTATGCAAACGAAAATAAAGGAAGCTTCTACTTCAAACGACATAAAATATCTTTGATGAATTTTTAGAAGAGTTGCAATTTCCAAACGCATTTTTACTTTAAGGGCCCGCTTCACTCACCGGTGCCGGAAGCCGAATCTAATGTTATTCTATGGGAAATTTTCTTTACAAATAACTCATTAAGTAATACATATTTTTAAATTCTGTTTTCACATTCGAAAAATTTCCAACTGTTAAATTGACGTACCATTTTTAAAAAAGTATATTTTTTATATTTTATTTTGAAGCTGCAAAATACGAATTTTCAGTACGGGAAATTTTTCATTGTTCATTTTGCAATTTAAAAATAAATTATTAAAAATTAAGAAAATATTTTTTTAAAAAGTTCCGTTAATTTAACAGTTGTGAATTTTTTGAATGTGAAACAGAATTTAAAAATATGTATTATTTAATGAGTTATTTGTAAAGAAAATTTCCCATAGAATAACACTGGCTCGGGATTCCGGCGACGGTAAGTGAAGAGGGCCGTTAATCATCGGCATGGAATACGACGTTTCTTCTCTGTTTATTTTTTCATGCATTTTTTGTTTGCATTGCTTTGCGTATCTTACACAAAAAGGGGAAGCTCCCCCATTTAATACTATGTAAGAAAAACTTTATGCGTAAAAATATCACTAAAATTAATTTAAAGTTAAGGAGGTGTCTACTTTTGAGAAGCCTTAAAATCAATGATCTATTGGAAACAAAAACTGACTTTAGATTTTGGCAAAAAATTGGTTTTGCAATTTTCAGATTTTTAGCGCTTGTATCTCGATATTAATCCTCGATATTCTGATGAAATTAGTATCATTTTGTAGGACTGTATATGTTCTTTCTAACTAAGTGCTTACTTTTTGAATGAAGTATTTTTAGAAACTTAAAAATATAGTAATAAAAAATATATTAATATTTTAATTTTTTTTTTTCTATCACTAGTAATTTGCGAACGGTTGGATAGTGAAAACAGTTTTTATGTTGATTTTTGTTTTTAAGATCTCTTCCACAATCTCGCAATTTGTCTTACAAGAGTTCTTATGTTATACATTCTGTATACAGAGTGACAATTATTGAACTATATGAAATAAAGTTGTCACATCTTCCGAATGGTTGGCGTTGGGACATTCAAACTGCACGGTTGGCCGCAGAGCATGATGGGAATTAGTATGCGCTTGCGCACGCACTTTGTTTTTGTTGGCCATTTACAAGTGAAAATGGTGCCTGAACAGCGTGCCTGAGCGTATAGCGCTTGTGAGGGCCTACTATGCAAGCAATAACAGTGATCGAGAAGTCTCTTCACCCTCAAAGTGTGACTGTGCGGTGTGCAATGTCCAGTCACGGAATAATCTGTGCGATATTCGTTGACGGCACGGTGATTATTGAATGGTACGTGAATGTTTTGGAAAATGGTTTCACCCCCATTATCCAAAGTGCCCCTGATTTCGACAAGATGTGATTCATTCAAGACGGAGCTCGACCCCACCGAAGCAGGAGAGTATTTGATTTTCTGGAGGATCATTTTGGGGACCTCTTTCTGGTTCTGGGATACCCAGGGGCCACTGGCATAGGCCTCGATTGGCCGCCATAGTATCCGGATCTGAACCCATGCAACTCCTTTTTTGTGGAGCTATATTAAAGACAAGGTATACAGTCACCAAAAAGAAAATCGCCACCCCCCTAATTTCGCCGTAAATTATCGTAGAAACATGTGACTGGTACCGATCGATTTGTAATAACGTCTAGTTTATAACGGTACAGTTAGATTTTGCCTAGGGGGTCGTCTACATATTAAAACTGGCATCAACTTCTTTTTTTTCAAAGGCAACCCCTATTTTTGACTTCATATTCGAATTTCTGAGATCAAGGCAGTTCAGAAGAAGGTCCCATTTATATACTTTAAATTAATTTTTGATAGAATTACAACCGAAAATATGTTAGGGGTAAATCTATAAATTTAGGAAAATTAAATTGCGATCATGCACGAAAATGTCAAGCAATAATTCAGTTTCCACCGAAAAAAATGTATTAAAATATCTATCAATATGAAAAAAAAAAAGTAAATGATTTAATTTGTTTGAAAATCATTTTAACTCAAGCTGCTATATAATTGTCTGAAACGGTGGAACTCAACAATGTTGAGTTTGTTCTGATACTATATTTCTCAATTCAATTAACTATTTAAAAATATTAAAATAGATTTTTTTTTTATTTTATTTATTTTTTAATTAATTGATTATTTTTTTCATGGCATTATTAAAAACCTTTACACAAATCTTCATGATATTCTTCAGCTTTTATATTTTATAATGTGTAACAAATTAATATGCAAAATAATAAATCCTACTACTTAATGGGGTGTTCTAAAATTCTGCTCTTAACACAGATACCGAAGTGGACGGTGGGTCTAGAAAGGCTGACTACCCTTAATCTAAATCTTCAGTTGAAGAGGTCAAAATGTTACATTACTATATATAAAAAAAAAAAAAAAAAAAAAAAAAAAAAGATGTCATAATGAATATGATCTGTACGCATCGATTATTGGAAAAAATATCAAATATTTAAGTTTCCTAAATTCTATGATTTCACAAAATATGCATAAAATTTGCCTAACATATATATATGTATGTATACATATTTCCGTTTTTTTTTCTCTTAATACAATTTACAAGTTAAGTCTTTATTTTATAAACTTTTTATAAAAAGAATACAGATTGTAATGTTAATTTATGTATTCAAAATTTGAATAGTTTGAAATTAAATAAAACAAAAGTTAATTTTTTTGCGTCAGATTAGCCACACGTTTAAATATTAATATTTTGTGATTTACACATACATGAAGCTTTTCGAATGCAGAATTTTATAATTTCATTTCGAGGATTTAAAAAATGTGCCTTCACTTAATTAATATTAAGAGAAATGTTCGATATTCTCGCAGATATATATATATATATATATATATATATATATATATATATTTATTTATTTATTTATTTATTTCTCAATATATTGAGAACAAAAAACTATATTTTATAAATTAGCAATGTGAAAATGATAAGATTTCCTCATAAACGCAAGAAAACAATTAATCGCATGAACACAAATAAAATAAATACGTAAAAATAGAATTTTATTACGAATCACACTTTTAAAATGTACTCTCCTCTCTGTTCCTGTTAAAATTCTCTGTATAAGTATCAGTCTAAGTTAACAAAAAATTGTCAGATTGCAGCTTTTTTTTTTTAGGAAAAAAGAAGAAGATAAGGAGGAGGAAAGATCAAAACGAATAGAAAGCATATTAAACGTTAATACCCTTTAAACACTGAAAAAAGGCGGGGTTTCGTGTTGTGTGTCATTTGGGAGTTGTAGAGTGCCAGAAAATTATTTTATGTAATACAACTTTTCATTTAAAGGGTATTTAAAGCAGCGTTATATTTTATACATAGACTATTCAGAAAAAAAGTACCATTCATCTGGTTCATGAAAAATAAAGAACATTTTCTGGCATTGCTCTATGTATATACATTCTCGTCAACCTAAACCGGAAGGTTACTGGTTCCACCCATTTCCGTACTTTTTTTTCACATCAGTCTTTTAAAAATATTTTTTCCTTATTTAACAGGTTTAGCGCAATGTCAGCCATCGGTGGCTGACACTGATCTTTCCATTTAGGCCAAGTCAGCCGGCAGTGTAAAATATGATATAAAACTACAGAATTTACATAGTTTTAAGTAATTACTGACAATTCATTTAAAATTTACTTCATTTTTTTTTTTTTTTTTTTTTTTTTTTTTTTTTAATAGGATTTTTATAGGATTATATCGTTAAGGCCTAATGGGGTTTATTGAAACTCGATAAACATAACACGCTTCTAAGCAGCGCGTGTGGCCTGAATGGGATTTCCATAAGAATTGGCGTGGTGCTCAATGAGTTAATCGTAAATGTATTTGAAGTTAATTACTCTAAAAATTAAATTGTGTACACAAAGGGGCGGTAACTTACAATGTTACGGGTTAGGTTGGCAAATATGCATATATATTTTGCATGATTTATAAAAATTTATAACACATTTTCTTCTTTTTTTTAGTATTTTATGTTTATATGTCTCATTAAAAATAAATACAATATTCATATATAAACATTTCATACGGTAGTGTATATAAACATATTAATTATTGAAGTTTTGTTGATATTATATAATTATTTTTCTATCTGTATAGTATATTAACACAAATATATTTTGTAAATTTCGCAGCATCGAAAAACAGCAACATAGCTTCCATATCAAAGCTTAATGTAAATAGGACGTAAAGGTACTGTAGCTAGTGTTCAAACTTGAAAAAAAAAAAAAAAAAAAAAAAAAAGAATAACAGTGGGTTAAAAATACCCCGGAATAAATTAAAATGTTGTTTATTCTGGTTTTAGTCAGGTGACATCACTTGTGCTAAATAGCTGGATCCGACCTCTCTTAAGCTCAGGTTTAGCTCATCATTAAAATATTGTTTTTAATATCTGCCGCACCAAAATGTTCAAAACGCAAATGCCAATTTTCATATATTTTGAAATCTTCCCGTTTCAACTTTAAAAGCATTTAGATTAATTTGTTTTATTTTGAATTTGTAAATTTAGACGATTAAAGTCTTTTAAATGAAATTTAAGGATTCTGTAAGATCAATATCTATATATTTGAAAATAATAAGACTATTCCTTTGTTTTAAATTTTTATTCCATAATAACTGTGACTTTGATTTCGTGATTAGGTAATTGAAAATAAATACTATTGAGCTATGTTCCAATAATATATCTTATAAACTAAAAAAAAAAAAAAAAAAAAAAAAAAAAAAAAGCAGTTTAGGTAATTGAAAATAAATACTATTGAGCTATGTTCCAATAATAGATCTTATAAACTAAAAAAAAAAAAGCAGTTTTTCACTATTTGATTCTGTATTAAAAAACTTTTAATAGAAATTTAATATTTTATTATGTTACATCATGGGATAAATTTTAAATAACACAAAGCTTACAAACGGTACAGTAACCAAATGCAAATATGTAACAACAAAATTTAAACAGAAAATTCATGGTAAAAAATCTTTTGAAAATTATTAAATATTCATAATAATAATAATAATAAAACGATTGTCGAATGCATAATTGCTGTTTCATGCAATAAGTTTCGCTGTACCGTGTTTTCTAAAACATGATATTTAACTTGAGGTGCACGTACTCTTGAATATTGAATGCGAAAAAAGTGTAACAGGGTTAAAAACAGAATTTTAGCAGCGAAAAACTAGAAAAAGATATTTAATACTTATGAAGAAAGACTTAACATATTAGGATAGCATACTTGCCAACCCTCTCATTATGAACCGTACAATTTTTAGTACCCGCCTTTTTTTCCCACCAATAATTTTTTAGAGTAATTTTAGTGTTATTTAGTCGTAACAACATTTAGAGAGAATTACTCTAATATAGTGGTGTGAGAGAAAGGGCGTTTTTTCAGGGGGCGTTAACAATTGTACGGTTATTAATGAGATGGTTGGCAAGTATGGGATAGGATATATTCCTCTCTTGTATTCTAAGCCACGCCTTTTCACATTTTTTTTAAAACTTTATAATATAAAACAAAATAATTTTGCATATTTGTAATTAAATCATTTAAGTTTTGTTTTCAATAATCGATTTAGTAAATACCATTGTGATTTATGCATACCAGCGTCACATATAGAGTCAAATACGAATATGCAAATTAGTCTTTTTCTCAAAATAGTGTTTCAGCGATACAGAGGCGGAGCTTCTTTTCTTTTGAAATTCTTTCACAATCCCTCGCCTACATTGTAATAACTTTACAAAAATATGCCAATTTGTATAATAAACATCGAAATATTGCTTAGGAAACAATAAGAATAACATAAAAATAAATTAAAATAGTTTTCCGTCAAATTATATACAAACATTTACTTATAGAGGATACAGATTATAACATGTGACGGCCCCCTAACAGGAATAAAAAGTTAAATATCACTGTAACTCAAAAAATAATGTTAAGAACGAGCTGTAAATTTGGAAATCCATGTTTTTGATGGTGCTTGTTCTATTCGTACAAAAGTTAATATAGGTCATAATTCATAATTTTTTCGAATATGAATTTATTAATAATTTTAATAATTCAAAAAATGTTTTTTTAGCAAAAATTTGCATGGAATATGTTTGGGTCACTTCATTCTAACGAATAAAAAAAACAGAATTTAAATATCATAATTACTTCGGAAGATATGATTTAATGTTTGTCACATTCATTTAACATTAGCATCCCCAAACTTTGACAGCTTATAACTCTATGAAAAATTGAGCGAAATATATAAACTATACCATTTTCCGTGATCATTTGATCAAAAGAATTCAAATAAATTATAAAAAAGGGGGGTTACCTTTGAAAAAAATGAAGTTCATGTCATTTTTAATATGTAGACGACCCCCTAAGTAAAATCCAACTATAACATTATAAACTAGACGTTATTACAAACTGATCGGTACCAGTCGCATGTTTCTACGATAATTTATGGTGAAATTAGGTGTGTGTGGGGGGGGGGGATTTATTATTATTATTATTTTTTTTTTTTTTTGTGGCTGTACATAAATAACCCCAAAACTATTTCTGAGCAAAAACAGCCATTTAGGAGGACATCGACAGCATCGATGTTCCGACACTTCAGCGGGTCATGCAGAATTTCACTATTCGTCTGCACCACATCATCTCCAATGATGACAGGCATATCAAACGTGACATAACTTAAATCGGAAGATCTGTAGTGACGTTCACATGTAGAATAAAGTGTGTGCACGCCGTAGTTCGTAAGTAATTTACGTTTTATTTCATATAGTTCAATAATTGTCACCCTGTATAAGTTATTCAAAAGTACATGGTAAGTAAAAAAGTACTCACGCCAATAATATTAATACATTTTAATTGAACAGAAAAAAGAACAATCTCGAGACTTGTAGTTCCGGATATTTCTGTACTGAAAGTTTAACGAAATGGCTGAAAAGCCATTCATAACAGTAACATATTTAACACGTTAATCGTCATGTCAGTCATATGTGTCTGGCGCATTTTTAACACGCATTTTTAACTGGGAAATAACCCTAAAAGGAATATGATATACGCCGAATAATTATTAACACGTTAATCGCCATGTCAGTCATATGTGCCTGACACATTTTTAACTAAATTGTCTAATAAAGTTACCATGGCCCATGTGAAAATTTTTCTGATATTATCGTGGCGATTAACGTGTTAAAGAGTCAAGTATTCGCTGACACGGAACTACGGGTACTGGTCATAGCGTGGTTACATCAATGACAACGACACCTAGTGCCTGCGGTGAAGAATTACCATGACCTGAGACTGCATGATTGAATAAAGTGTTGTTGGCTGTACAATGTGCTATATTTAAAATTAAAACAGAATTTGAGCATAAATGAAGTCATATTTTCAATGTGAATGGAAAAATTCATGTATTTATACAATATTCATAGTTTACATATTTTGCCTTAATTTAAGATAAGTTCTTCCAGTACGGATCAAGAAATAATCTGTGAAAATTTTAAATTCGGTTGCTTTAATTTATTATGAGGTTAGTACAAGTTAGTGTATATTATAGCTGTTCATTTTTAAACGTTATTTTTTTTTTATTATTATTTTACTTATAAGTTTGATTTTAAAGCGATTACAAACATATTTTATTTAAATGTAAAAATTTTTGGCCATGATCTTGTCTGGGTGTAATCGATTTTGTGAAATATGAAATATATATATATATAAATGATAGACATCGTAATAAATTTTAACCTTAAAATTTAGCAATTAATAGATACAAAACAATACCAACACAACAAAAATAGAACTGATTTCAACTTACAGGTAAGACTGACACTAAAATGTTGCGATACAGATTAAGAAACAATGAGACAAAAATAATTTAAATTACTTACGCCGACATGAATAATAATAATAAAAAAGGACCATTAAACTTAATGACAGAGAATATAAATAAAGAACCACAGAAATAATAATTGGATAAAAATACTTAAAATTAGAAGTAAAAACTCGTCAGGGGGCAGGTACTTCATAAAGCTGTGAAAGCTGCATCGATTTCGTAAAACAATATAGCTAATCATTGCAATTTATATTGTTCCAGCCCCGATCGAGGCAGCAAATCCATTTTTAATGAGAAATTAAATAAATTATTAAATCAAATCATCAAGGAAAACAGAGAGAAAACTAGAAAAAAGCAGAGTAGCCACATGTAAAACTTTTACACAAACTGGAGAATAGGAAGATGCCAACAAATTAATGAAATTAAAAATAAAAGCTTTGCAAACATCGATTAATCGATAAAGAATTAACGTCTGAGCATTTTCATTTATATATACATAGGTTCCAAGTCTCCCGTTTTTCAAGGGAGACTTCAAACTGGAAAATTTTTATAGCTGTTTTCGGTAAGCTTTGGATGGAATGAGTTGGAGGCACCTGTGACTGAGTCACGCATCCTCCAGTATATAAGAGTAGAATCTAACGGAGTAAAATTCTGAAGAAGGCTGGAGAACCAGCCAGTGAGGAAGGAAAAAATTTAACATTCCTGGTAAATAAATAAAGAAAATAAGCTCAAGGAGAAGAATCACCGAGGGCTTGCAATAAGATTAAAATCTTAGTGGCACGATCTTCTGTGCTTTTTATTAAATTAAGGGCATTTTTAAGTTTGATTACTAGATATGATAAATTTGGAATATTTAGTTCAGTGTTAATTTCATTAATAATTTGGCTAAATTCTGAAAAGTGAGAAGTTTGAGGTATTTGGGAACTGCTAATTTCGGATTGGTCAGGGGGAGTGGCTAAGTAGTGGGCTTTGGAAATTTCGGATTTGTTAGCGGGAGTGACAAGGTTAGCGTAGCTGATTTTAGAATTCACAGGGCGAGTAATGAACGTTTTTCTTTTATTTTCGGGAAAAATGGGGCAACCTCGAAAAAGAGCTAGGTGATTTCCACCGCAGTTACAGCAGTTCGGATTTTCAACCTTTTTGTTTCCCAAAGGGCACTCTTTTGAGTCATGTTCTTCTGAACATCTTATGCACTTTGGTTTCATATGGCAATTTTTTACTGTATGAAATAGCTGTTGGCATCTGAAGCACTGTAAAGTACGTGTGGGGGTTTTGTAGCTCTCCACGACGATGCGGAAAAATAGGAATTTATCCAATTGGAAAATCTCTTTACTTTTATCGTTTTTGGGTAGTTGAATTTGAAATAGGGGCAATTTTTCTTTGGTTTTGAAACTGGTAAATTGAGAAATTTTAATGACCTCGAAGTCTAGGGAAGTAAGGGCATCTTCAATGTCAAGGATATTAGTGTCTAAGGGAAGCTCTCGGATGACAGCCTTGAGAGGTGGGACTTTCCTATCACCCATGGTGTAGAATTGGACTTTCATTTCGTTAAGTGCAAAGATTATTTTATCGTGCATTTCGTCAGTTTCAGGAAAAATTTTAAGATAGTGGCCAGCAGGGGTGGCAATGAATTTGCAGTTATGGGGGGGCTTGCTAATATTTTTTAGGAGTTGGGTTTTGTTACCACAACGAACTGTAATGAATCTTCCTTTTGGGAGAGGATTCTTTCTTGCGGATTTTTCAGTTTTGGGATTAGTGGGGGGTTGGGGGATAGAATCATCCAAAAGCATTTTTTCCTCAAGTAGATCAAATTTGTTTTTAGTAGGAATGAGAATTTTGGTTTTTGAATTTTTTGCCGATTCAGAATTTTGCGTTAGTTTTCGTTTAGAACCAGGAATGGTAGTTTCAGAATTAGTAGGGAGGGGGGCTGAGAAATTTACATCAAAGGAAACAGAATTTATATTATTTTCCCCAGCAGGCTGGTCCTCCATAACGTCATCCGTCTTGGTCCAATCACTGGATTCTATGGTCCCGTATCCAGGGCGGAAGTCAGGAAAATCAGGATATCTTGTGTGTATTTCGGAAATAGTGAAGGACTCTAGGGGTCCTTCTTTAGTAATATTTCCACTTTTATCAATTAGTTTGAATTTGGTTTTGATGATTTTGCTGTATAACTGATCTTGCAGTTGGTTGATGTCAGAAGGTTGTATGAGATCGAAACGTTCATTTTCAACATTGCATCGATGATGTTGCTGCAAAGATTTCTTTTAAACTCCACAACAGTAGGATATTGTATTGCCTCCTTATATTCAGGGGTATTGTAGTATTGAGGGTTAGTGACCTCCTTGGTGGATTAGTGTACTTCGAGAAATTAGCCCTGAAAATGGTTTCAGAGTACACTAAGGGAGATTTCAGATAGTAACAACTATTGTCATCAAGGTCCGCCATATGGCGACACTACGCAGCAAGTAATAAAACCGTCTGCTCTCTTCGGAGTCAGACACCGTAATCCCTTCTGGTTCCAGTCAGTGGTTGGTTCTGTTTTCGGTAATATTAATCGTCGAAAATATATATAACATTTTCCATTTACAAATACTGGTGTCAATTTTGATTTAAAAGTTAAAAATGATGGCAGCTCTGTATATATATATATTAATAAAGAAATAATAATAAATAGTCATATTTTATGAACGACTGCTTATGCTATTCTCCAAAGTTTCAACATTTCGGTTTTGAAAATTATGTAGATTAATAATTTCCTCTTAAACTACCGTTACACGGCTTTTTTTTTTTTTTTTCATATACAATACAATTTATAACAGAAAATAGTTATTGAAAAAAATATTTTTTTTACGTTAATTAATTCTGGCGCTAAGTGAACAACGTAGATGTGATTATTTAATTTAAATTACTAGCAAATATTTCACATATTGTATATTTTTCGTCAAATGTTCAATAGTAATTTCAAGAGCATAATCACGCTTGCAATGTTCATTTAGGTCACAATTAATTCTTGTTTGCATTGACAACGTTAGAGATAATGTTTTAAAAAACGAAATATATGGTCACGTCACGGTTTTTCAGACATTTTATTGTTTTATCAGAGCTTACCACAACCACTGCGTGTTGGGAAGCGCTGCAGTCCAATTTGCGATATTTTTTAATGCTCTTTGAAAAGCTTACTCTGGAAAGCTTTGCTACAAAACAGTGGCGTTTGGTGCACATTTGCACTTGGCGCTGTGCTTTTGCTCTCTGATGTAGAACCTTGATTATCGCAGTGAAATCTTTACTTTTGAATATTAAGAAAGTCAGTATTCTTGAAACATTTCTCATTAAAATTCAAAATCTACTGTATACCTTAGTTTTTTTTTTTTTTTAAGAGCGCTAAAAAGAGTTTAAAAATTTATTCCTAGAAGTCTTAATCAAGTTACTCCCTCACCCGAGAAAAAGCTTCTTTTTAATCAAAAAATGAAAATAGAAGTTTTAAAAAATATCTAAGTAGCGCTCTTTTAGAGAACCAACTTAATTAAAAGATTTTCTAAAACCTTAAAATATAATTATGGGCATTTACAAAACTTTGGACACTTTGGAGGAAAAGCTGGAGTCAATCGAAATATAAATTTTATATCAGAAACAATTTCTCCTGTGAGTAACATTACTTAAAGAGCTCACCAATCCATAAAACTGAATTTAAGTATATATTTTTTTTTTTTCGGTAAATTTCAATAAATAAAGCTCAAATCATATTTAATTTTACCTATTTATATCTTATTTGTTTATTTATCTACTTATTTATTTTTGACATCGATGATTATCGTAATCTCTGAATTACGAAATCATCAAACTTTCTCAATGAAGAAATAGAATATACTTTTCTGTTTTAACGGCCGTCATACATTTTATAATTTACTATAAATATTTTAACTGCTTATTATTTCATTTGGACCTGTCCATCTGACTTTGAATACTTAAACAAAAGAAAAAAAAAAAAAAAAAAGGTAAAAAAGAAAAGGCTCTCTGCTTATCAAGCATTTAAAAAATTCTTGTTTGAGATTTAATTAGCAACAAGAAAAATAATAATAATATTGTGACTTTTTAATTTAATAATGTGGTGTATTTCATTATTATGTTCCTGATTAAATTCATTGGACTTCTGTCAAGTTACGTCACATAAATGTACAGGTGCCTGAGAACTGTATTGTTCAACCAATGATCTGTTAATTCCCCTTTACTTGTATTAATGCTAAAACGGATCAGTCTTCAAAATGTAATCGTTTGTGAAACATGTGTATGCCAGTTGTATTGTTATTCGTCAATTATTAAATTCTATGTGTTAAAAATGTGGAAGTACGCCTCGTCATATCATAGTTACAGTTTAATTATAAATATTCTTTCCTGCTAAAGTATAGTAAAAATAAGTTCTTTAAAGGTTTATTATTATTATTTATTATATTTCAAAAAATTAAATTATATTCTTGATATTAATCAATTATTTCATTTTGATCAATATATTTTCTTGATATAACGAACATTGATCTACAAGATCCCTGATAGATTCTACACTACATTTGTTGTCATATATTAACACGTTGAATGCTAAGCTGCCAATATTTTAATTTATTCCGGAGTACTTTTAGCCCCGCCTTTATTCCGCACCACTTTATTTATAGAAAAATTTTCTTTAATACCTAACTTCGCTAAAATAAAAAAAAAAAAAAAAAATGCTTTTAAAAATTAAGTGGTACGAAATAGAGGCGGGGCTAAAATTACTCCGGAATAAATTAAAATATTGGCAGCTATGGTTGAATGCCATGTCAACTATCGGTGGCTGACACTGAACTATCCGTTTAGGCCGCGGTAACCACTGGTAACTGACAGTGTCAAATATCTTATAAAGCCGCGTCAATCACCGGTGGCTGACAGTGTAAAATATGATATAAATAAACTAAAAAAAAAAAAAAAAAAAAAATGCATTGTTTTAAGTAATTACTGAAAATGTATTAAAAATTTAATTAATTTTTATTTATTACAGGATTACATCAATAATGAATTTTAATGGATTTTATTGAAACATGGTAAACATTATGCGCTTTTAAGCAGCGCCCGTGGCCGGACGGAGATTTCCTTAAGAACTCGCAACATGTTAATGAAGGATTAGTCGAGAAACCGAAACATCTATTTTTTAATTCATTAAATGGTCTTAATAAAATATATTTTATTTTATTTTGTTTATTTATTTATATATTAAATAAACTTATAGTTATTAAATTCCTAATTTCTACCATTAAGAAAAGTACAAATAATACAATTGTGAAGTAAAATATTTTTTAAATCTCAGTGCAATATTTTAAAATTACTTTTTCAATAATTCTGCTATTCACTTTTATTAAGTTGCTATTCAATTTATTAAGTTTGAGAATAAAAATAGAGTTGAAAGCTTGAGTAACATTTCTTGCACACAGATAGATGTTTTAAATTATCTCTTTGTTAACGGCCCTCTTCACATACCGTCGCAGGAAGCCCGAGCCAATGTTATTCTATGGGGAAATTTTCTTTGCAAATAACTTATTAACTAATACATATTTTTAATTCTGTTTTCACAATCAGAAAATCCCCAACTTTTAAATTGACGGACCTTTTTTAAAAATGTATTTTTTTAATTTTTAATACTTTATTTTGAAATTGTAAAAAAAAAAAAAAAAAAAAAATCACATATTGAAAATTCGTATTTTGCAGCTTCAAAATAAAAAATAAAAAAATAAAATAATATATATTTTTAAAAGGTCCGTCAATTTAACAGCTGGGAATTTTCAGAATGTGAAAACAGAAATTAAAAATATGTATTAGTTAATAAGTTATTTGTAAAGAAAAATTTCCCATAGAATAACTTTAGCTTCGGCTTCCGACGGCGGTGTGTGAAGCGGGCCCTTAAACTACACGAATTCGAACTGATTATAAAAATAAAAAGTATTTTTCAAGTAATAAATTTAATTTCAGAAAAAAAAAAAAAAAATTCAAAAATGTATTGGTAAAAATTATTACTATTTAAAATCGTAATATTTTGAAGAGTTAAATGTTTATTATTAATTTATAACTTGTGAAGTATATAAATTATTATCATATATGAAATATCACGGAAAAAACGGTCTCTTATATTTAAAAATAATGTCCCAAGTCTCAACAACAATTTTTACACTTTAAGAACAATTGCTAAGATAAATCAAAGACCAATTTTACACAGAATATCAAAAGAATGCAAATAATTTCCAATAGTATTCAGTAGCTTACACAAATTATGAAAATATTTATAATTATTTTTTAATTTAAAAAATATCTCATCCTTTCTCTTTTCAAGGAAAAAAATAAATAAATAAACTGTATAATAAGCAAAAATTTAAATATTAATAATAGTACTAAAAATCAAACTTCGAGAAACGGTGTAATTTACTCAGATTTGTAATTTAAATTTAAGGAACAAAAATTTAGCTCGATCGTCCTTTTCCTGATTTTATTACATACGACTGTTCCAAATGCAAAAATGTAAGTAGATGTCGTGGATGTCTAACCCGCACGATCGCACGGTCTGGGTCGGAAAGGGTTATCAGAACAACTACAGAGTTGCCTGATGTGTAATCAGTTATCGCAAAACACGACTAAAGAGTTGTGACTAGTACTCATAAACAGTCTCTTGCAACGAGTAAGAAAAATTTAAAACTGATTCCCCTATGCCATAAATGGCTTACATTTTTTTCCTGAAATACAGTTTATGAATTAATTTTTTTTTAATAGTTTATTTTTAATAAAAATGAAATAGTTTATTACGTCACTTTATGTGTTAAAATTTAAACAACTTGAAACATATGAACCCTACAATATTCAGTTACAAAAATGTATATAGCAAGATAAAATAATAATAGTAATAATGATAATAATAATAACAGCAGTAAAAATTAAAGAAAAATGTTTAATATTCGAGCAAAAAGAATTCATCTATTTCTATTGGGTATATTTTTATTTTGTACAGTAAGCCCCGCATGAAACTGTTTCTTTAAAGTGTTACATTTAATTTGAGACATACAAACCTACAATAAACAAAAATATAGATAACAAGATTTAAACAAAGAAATGAATGGTAAAAATCTGAGAAGGAATATTTAATATTCAAGAAAAAGGAGATACTGTTCAAGAACATTCCTATTTTGAGTAATAAGTCACGCCTTTATCCGTTTCTATAAAACATAAAATTATTCAACAAATTCAGGATTAAGTAACTGAAATTGTCATCAACAATCGAAACGATAAATTTCAATTTTTTTTTTTTTTTTTTTTTTTTATATAAGCTAGCGTTCTATAAAGAGTCAAACAAAGAAAATTAATAATAATACTTTTAAAAAAAAGAAAAAAATAGAACATTTTTTTCAAACTAAAGTATTATTCCAGAAGAAGACAAAGGGTGGGGTTTATTACTTTTTTGGAATGCTTCAAAATTTCCCGCCTTGCAATGAGTGAAATTTACAAAAATAGGTTAATTTGTATCGTTAACATCGAAACCTTACTTAGAAAACAATACAAAACAAAAATAATAATAAAGCAAAGTAAAAAAAAAAAAAAAAAAAAAAAAAAAAAAAAAAAAAATTCAAAATAATAATAATATAAAGTAAAATAAAAAATTTCAAAATTGAACTAAACTTGCATAAATGGTCTGATAATGTTTGTCCCACATAACGCATACTTGCCAACCATCTCATTAATAAGCTTAAAATTGTTAACGCCTCTTAAAAAAACTCCCCTTGTTCCACATCACTTTATTTTTAGAGTAATTCTCTCCAAATGCTGTTACGATTAAATAAGAGTAAAAATACTCTAAAATGTGACCGGTGTGTAAAAGAAGGCGGGGCCTTAAAATTTTACGCTTCATAATGAGATGGTTGGCAAGTATGATAATGTGATTTCTAATTTCCCAGAACGATTCTCTGCGTTATATAGAAGTCTACTATACTTGAATTTTTAATTATTGACGTATATTATTATTATCTGTATCTTTAAAAGTGATGAGATATATTACTTTGTTTTAAATTCCTTTTCCATAATAAATGTGAATTTTACGCCTTGATTAAAATTGCTCGAAAATAAATAATGTTGCGTTTTGTTTAAATAAAAGATTTTAAAAATTTAAAGAAAAAGAAAAAAGAAATCAAACTTTTGATTTTGTATTTAAACGTTTAATAAAAACTAAATATTTTATTATGTTACATCATGTGATGAAATGTAAATAACATAACGTTTATAAACGGCACAGTAAACAACTAGAAAAATGTGACAACATTAAATAATCTTATAAAATTTAATAATAATAATAATAATAATATCAAATGCGTATTACAATTTCAAACAATAAGCCTTGCCTTACCGCATTTTCTTAAACATGACATTTAACTTGAAGTTTACGAATTCTACAATATTCAAATACAAAAAAGGACAAGGTTAAAACAGAATTTTCGCGGTGATAAACTAGGAAAATTTATTTAATATTTAAGAAGAAAGACTTAACGTATCAGAATCGGATATGTTAATCGGATCTTATAACGTAAGCCACGCCTTTACACATTTTTTCTAAAACTTTACATTATAAAACCAATTGATTTTATATATCAGAGATTAAACCATTTAAGTTTTATTTTCAGCAATCGGTGTAGCAAATGCAATCGGTGTAGTTTTTTTTTTTTTTTCACATAATTTTTTTGAGTAATTTTAGTCTTATTTAATCGCAACAACATTTGGAAAGAATTACTATAGTAGTATGAGAAACATAGTGGTGTGAGAAAAGGGGCATTTTTTCAGGGGCGTTAACAATTGTGCGGTTATTAATGTGATGGTTGGCAAGTATGTATACAGATATTTACTGACAGATGATACAAATTATAACAAGTGATTTCACACTTAACACTTTCGCGACCGCATGTTTTTGTCTTTTTCACAGTAAGATCCGCCTGTGAGCGTTATTCTCCCCAGTTACAAAATTTCAGAACAAAATTTTGGCTATTCACATGGATGTTACCAATAGATATACACTATCATTATACTCTTTCTAACCAAAGTATTTTTATCCATAGTATATTTATAGTACAAATATGAATATTCGGTATACTTTAAAGAAATAAATAACATTAAATTGCGAAAGAAACGCCCACTGGTTTAAGAGATATTTAAATGACGTGGATCTACGTGAGCGGTCCCGAAAGTGTTAAGAGCAATAAAAAAATGACATATCATTGTAATTCAAAAAATAAAGAATGAGCAGTAAATTTGGGAACTCATATATTTGACGATTCCTATTCTATTCGTGTAAAAATTAATATGGTTATGATTCATAATTTTTTTCCAGGATCAAATTATTATTAATTTTCATACTTCAAAAAATGTCATTCAATTAAAAAAAAAAAAAAAAAATGCATGGAATACGTTTGAGTCATTTCATTCTAACGTAAAAAGAAAATTTGAATATAATAAATTTTTGGGAAGATATGAATTAATATTCGTCATATTCATTTAACATACTTGCGCAATATTTTGACAGCTTATAACTCTACGAAAAATTGAGCAAAATACATGAACTATACCATTTTCCCCGATGATTTCATCCAAATAATTCAAAACAATTTATAAAAAATGGGGATTACATTTGAAAAAAGTAAGGTCATGCCAGTTTTATTATGTAGACGACCCCTAACTAAAATCTAACAATATTATTACAGACTAGACATTATTACAAAACGATTGGGACCAGGCACATGTTTCTACGATAATTTAGGGAGATATTAAGCGGATGGTTAAACTTTTTTTTTTTTTTTTTTTTTTTGTACATCACTATTTTTATAACAAAACTATTAAAAACTATTAAATTACACAGTTGCAACCGCTGACGTGTACTCATGTCCAGTGATACCAGATTGGGGATTTTGTCCCCATTTTTGGGATTTTTGAGGCTTCTGAGGACAATTTTGGGGACCAAATGTTTGTGGGGACATTTTTGGGGACAAATCTGGGGAGTTCTTCAACTTTCTGTCAATGTTGGCAACGTAATGATTTATCCCTACGACTAGGGACTTTCGATAGGTTTATTGTTATTTGGGGATTTTTTTCAAAAATTGCCTTCATTTGGAGAAAAATTTGAGCTTAAATCATAGAAAAATCTGCTTGATATTTTAAAAAAAAAAAAAAATTATTTTCCCTTTTAGTAATAATTAAGTTGGGGATTTTTTCGAAAAAACCTCCTGATTTGGAGAAATTTGAAGACCTGGTTGGGGAAATAATTTTCGACCATCTGGAATCACTGGTCATGTCATTTCACCTTCTGTAGTTAATTGCCGCTGACGTAAATTCATGTCTTTTTAGATTCTGTGCCTAGTTCACGTCATTAAAAAAAAAAAAAAAAAAAAATAACGCAATATTTTTTTGAGACTGGAATTATTTTACAGATTTATTCTATTAATAAAAATTATTGTTTAGTAGTATATTATTGTGATTATTCTTTTACGCTTCTATTTTAATTCAGCTGTACTTTAGTATTTAAAAATTTTTACCGCGGTTATTTAAAGGGAAGTGTATGCTGATGATTATGACATGAACAATGATAGTGATATGGACAGTGAAGTATTGATACAACATAAACGGATAAAAGAAAAAAAAAAAAAATGCACGAAATCTCTGACAGTGTATGTAGTTCTATTGAGAAGGAACCGAGTAGCGAATTGGAAAAACAACATCATTAAAGAAACTTAGAGATGTTTGTTGCCCAACCAAGTGTAAAGGTATTTCCAAATTACCCACGACATATAAATGAAATCGCTGGACTATTTATTGGTGATGACTTTATGGAAATTATCGTGACAGAAAATAACAAATATTATGACCAGATATAAATTTAAAAAAAAAGAGACAAATTTTACAGTATTGGAGATAAAAAAAATTTCTAGCGTTAAATATTTTTATGGGGCCAGACACCGTCAATACATGATTATTAGTCAACACGACCTTCAATTGCAACGCCTTATTTTTCAGAAGTAATGTCAAGAAATAGATTTCTACAAATTTTGCGATTTTTGAATTTTTCCAACAATGTAGAAATATCGTCAAATCCAAAAGAACTAGAGAATAAGAAATTAGAATGGGGCGAATCAGATTTTAGGCGGAAAGATGATGTACTTACTCTAAAGTGGAAAGATAAACGCGATGTTCAAATGATATCAACTATACATAATTCTGACATAGTGGAGATGAACAAACTAAATAAAAAAATCTGGAGTGACTCCACTCGACTTTCCGAACATTGAGTAATTAACAGTTTTGTAGATAAAGTAAAGAAAGAGGAGTTGTTAAACAAACAAAAGAGAGAAAACCATAATAGAGTGTTTGAGTATTTTTCTCCATCTCTTACACGATGTTTTATTTAACGCTACTGAACTTTGAGCCCATAGATCATAATGATAAAGAATTTTTCGTTGTGTCCCTGTAAAAATCTATAAATGCTAAATTCACCAAAATGCTTATAGTTAGTGCAACAGTGATTTATAATACTCATATAAATTTTCAGCTCAATTCAATAAGGCGTTTAGATGCTATCGTACTTTTAAAAATTTAGTCCCATAGGCCATAATGATAAAGAATTTTTCTTTGTGTCCCTGTAAAAAAACTGTAAGTGCTAGATTCACCAAAGTCTATACAGTTAGTTCAATTGTGATCTATAACATGTGTACAAATTTTTTGCTCAGATTAATAAGGCGTTTAGACGCTATCACACTTTTAAAAATTTGGCCCCATAGGCATAATGATAAAGAATTTTTCTTTGTGTCCCTGTAAAAAAACTATAAGTGCTAGATTCTACAAAATCTATACAAATTGAGTACTTGTGACCTATAATATGTGTATAAATTTTTTGCTCAATTGAACAAGGCGTTTTGATGCTATCGCACTTTTAAGATTTTGCTCCCATAGGCCATAATGATAAAGAATTTTTCTTTGTGTCCCTGTAAAAAAACTATATGTGCTAGATTCACTAAAATCTATAGGGTTCGTACTATGGTGACTTACAATATGCGTACCAACTTTCAGGTTAATCGAACGAAGCGTTTAGACGCTAGCGTGTTCACTCACAGACATACACACATACACACATACATACACACATACACACACACATACATACATCATCGTAAAAATAGTGAAAACGGACTCAGGGGACCTCAAAACGTATAGAAACATCAAAATCTCGAATTCGGATTTTTGACATGATTACAATACTTTCCTCACTATAGTGTTCGGAAAGTAAAAACTGGACAAAAAATTTATAAACCTGAGTGCGTAACAAAATAGAACGGACATATGAAAGGAGTTGATCGTGCTGATCAGTATTTGTCATATTATTCATTTTTGCGAAAATCAATCAAATGGACAAAAAAAGTATTCATGTTTCTTGTGCACTGTGCCCTTTTAAAATCTTTTATTGTATATCGTAAATTCAATCCACATTCTGATACATCCTTTTATAAATACTTATAAACTCTTGCAGAAGAATGGATTGCTTGTGATTTCGAGTATCATGATATGGGAAATCTGCGATCGACTAGCTATGTAGGAGGAGCTCGAACTCCTCATGATGATCCACCTCACAGATGCTCCAGTGAAATGAAAAGACATCATTTGGGAAGAATTTCCTCAGCTGGAAAAAAAAAAAAAAAAAAAAGTATCCACAAAAACGTTGTAGAGTCTGCAAAGTTCATGGAAAACGTACTGATACTTCATTTATATGTAAATCATGTAATGTTCCTTTGTGTACAGGTTATTTCTTTACGAGTTATACAGAACAGGCATATTGAATTTTACTTCTCATTTTTTCTGTTTCGAAATCTATGTCATTTGTTTATTGGAAAACATGAAAATAACAAGCAGTTATTTATTTAACTAAAATAAAGGTATGTAAAGTTAGATTTTTATTTAGAATGATGCATAATAAATTACAAATACAGTGAAACTTGAATAATTCGAACTTGCTTAATTCGAAATTTTGGATAATTCGAATATTTTACACGGTCCCTTGAATTTTGTATTAAAATAATGTTAAAAAATCGTGGATAATTCGAATTCAATTTTGGATAATTCGAATTTTTCATACGATTACCTTTAAAATATTACAGTAAAATTTGTTCCCGAGATTTTGCTCATCTGAAGTGCATTGCCAATTTTTATAGTCTTTCAAAAGAAGGATAAGGAAATACAATAGAAGCCCCTAGCTAGTGCACCAGAAGATATGGTGCATATGTATGAACTTCGAGGTTTTTGTGAATTGAAAGTCATGTGTAATGTAGAAAATTCTATTTTTGTATCAGGTGCTATGACACAAAGATTCTACTTAAAAAAGAAAAAAAATATTTGACTATATTTAAAAAGTGTTAGTAGTGTAAAAAGGAGAGTTCACCGACACGGTGGTGGCGCGGTGGCGCGCTGTGGCGTGCGCGCCACCACCCTGTTAGAGCGCGCCTCTACGCCTCCACCCTGTCGGTCAACGTCTCCTTTTTACACTACTTAGTCATCATCTTCGATGAGGGGAGGTGTTGCCA
This sequence comes from Salticus scenicus, assembly GCA_963930645.1. Lineage (NCBI taxonomy): Eukaryota > Metazoa > Arthropoda > Arachnida > Araneae > Salticidae > Salticus > Salticus scenicus. Next base: position 12,791,297 of record OZ005659.1, on the reverse strand, counting down.
CCGGAAGAATAGAAACTGTGTGTTGCCACCGGAAGACTAGAAACTTTGTCTATCATCTTGGATGGGGTTTGGTGGTGCCATAGGAGAGAAGGGGGAATTTTGAGGAGTTAGATTTATTTTCCTAAATTTCGGACTTCACGATCTTTTGGGACTTAACCTGAAAAGAGATACATACAAAATTTACAATTAGAGAAATAAGTGAAAGGAAAATGTATAGAAAATAGTTAGAAAGAGGATACAAGTTTAAGAAAAAAGGTAGAAAGAATAAAGTTAGAAAAAAAGAGAAGAAAGAGAAAGAGAAAGAAAGAGTTCACCTTGAGCGCCTGGGAGACTGCCCTCCCGAGGCCCTGCGGTGCCCCTTTTCACTCCGCAGAGCAAGGCGGGAGTTAGTTTCTTTAAAAAAAATAAAAATAAAAAATAAAATAAAAAATATCAACCTGGTGAACTCATCACATAGTTTTCTGAGGTTGTCTTCAAAGCATGGGTTCAGACAATTTTCATAGATGCGAAACAATCTGTACAATCTTCATGGATGCAGAAACAATTTAAAAATATATACAGGGTGCAGGAACAATCTTCATAGGTGCGAAACAATTTAAAAATATACAGGATGCAGGAACAATCTTCATAGGTGCGAAACAATTGATATATACAGGATGCAGGAACAATCTTCATAGGTGCGAAACAATTTAAAATATATACAGGGTTCAGGAACAATCTTCATGGATGCAGAAACAATTGATATATACAGGGTGCAGAAACAATCTTCATACGTGCAGAAACAATTGATATATACAGGGTGCAGGAACAATCTTCATAGGTGCAGAAACAATTTAAAAATATACAGGATGCAGGAACAATCTTCATAGGTGCGAAACAATTGATATATACAGGGTGCAGGAACAATCTTCATAGGTGCGAAACAATTGATATATACAGGATGCAGGAACAATCTTCGTAGGTGTGAAACAATTTAAAATATATACAGGATGCCGGAACAATCTTCATGGATGCAGAAACAATTGATATATACAGGGTGCAGGAACAATCTTCATAGGTGCGAAACAATCTGTACAATTTAAATAGATGCAGGAACAATTTAAAAATATATACAGGGTGCAGGAACAATCTTCATAGGTGCGAAACAATCTGTACAATCTTCATGGATGCAGAAACAATTAATATATACAGGGTGCAGGAACAATCTTCATGGATGCAGAAACAATTGATATATATACAGGGTGCAGAAACAATTAAAAAATATATACAGGATGCAGGAACAATCTTCATAGGTGCGAAACAATTTAAAAATATATACAGGGTGCAGGAACAATCTTCATAGGTGCGAAACAATCTGTACAATCTTCATGGATGCAGAAACAATTAATATATACAGGGTGCAGGAACAATCTTCATGGATGCAGAAACAATTGATATATATACAGGGTGCAGAAACAATTAAAAAATATATACAGGATGCAGGAACAATCTTCATAGGTGCGAAACAATTTAAAATATATACAGGGTGCAGGAACAATCTTCATGGATGCAGAAACAATTGATATATATACAGGGTGCAGAAACAATTTACATAGATGCAGGAACAATTTAAAAATATATACAAGGTGCAGGAACAATATATACAAAAATTTTTACTATGGATGCTGCGGTATTCTGTAATGGCCATAAGCCAGACTGGTGATTCCATCATCTAGCAGATACCTCTTGTCATCAAAAGGAGATAAACACTTTTTGTTTTGATTAACTGTATAGAGTTGATGACGTTCTTGTAGGATTCTGGTTTGTTGCTCATACGTGGCTATCTCCTTTTGCAGGCATTCTTGATAGTCTTGAACACTTAATTTTTTCCTTACGATGCAGGTTGATATGCCTTTTGCTGTCTTCTTTTCACCACCAGCTGTCTGTATGGCATAAATTTTTGGCTTTAATCCAATGAATTTGTAGGCAGCTTGACTGTGGAGTTCGTCTTTAAACTTTCCAAGGACCTTTTTGTTAGTTGTAGAATATAGCGGATGATTTTCTGGATACTCTGAGAAGTCAAAATGGTGCTGATCTTCCTTCATATCTTGATACATGTCTGCTGTCTGGATACAGTACGTAAAGGAGTCTGTATCCGTGAACAACAAAGTTGCACGACTTTCATACTTTTTCATAACGAAATTGTAGTGAAAGTCGTACATGAGCAACTTTGCTAATTCAAGGATAGAGAAACCCACGTATATCGGCCTATTCATCAGGATGGTGGGTTTTGTTCTCTCCACAGCTATGAGGTTATTGCAAAATTCTTTAAAAGTTGTGAAATTCGGTGATGCAACTAATTTTTGGGCTCTGACTTCATTGTTACACAGTTCTATGTTACGACGTTTTCTCAAATTTTCGATGGTCTTTCCATAGACGCTATTGTTCAACAGTTTAAAGAAATCTTTTTCAAAGCTGTTCTTTGCAGATTTTCGTTTATCTGTGTTGAACTCGACATACTTTTTAAGCCAGGGTGCTTGGTGAAATTTCAAAACCTTGTTCACTTTTAATAGCTTCATTCCGAGTTTTAGGTATAACTGTAGATTTCTGTAATGTACAACATACTCTGATTTATTGTGAAGGTTTGGAATGAGTTTGGGTGTTCCAGAATACTTTTGGTTCTGCAACAAGGACTTGGCATAGGTGGAGAGCATTTCTTCTGTCACGGTCATTTTTTCAGGTGCAAGTGGGTAGCTATTGTGGAGGTCATGCAGATTTGTCGGGTACTCCAAATTCACTTCAAAAATGAAGCCTTCAGCTGCATCTTCGGGTATGTTCATGATGAAATCTTCAGTAATGTGAGAGGGGTCCATCCATTGAAACTTGCCATAAGGCATGTACTGGGACATAGCCCAACCGTAAAGGTTGTTCGCATCCCAGTACATGATATAACTAGAAGGCTTACTTGAGTCGTAGTGAGGAGTGTGCGGTTTGTTTGCAACAGCGAAACGGTGTGAAATCTGCGACACACCCCCGCGCACCCGTTTTTCAATAAACAGCAGCATGTTGATATCCGTGAGCAGCTCTAGCTTGACATCAGTCATCTTCAGACAGGCTTGCCAGGACAGTCCAGGAGAGGTGTATAAATGAGCAGCATCGATGTTATAATAGTGTAAGCAAAGACTTCTGAAATTTTGGAAGACATCGGCAAGGAGTAAAACATCTGTCTTCACATACAAGTCATGATACTCGCCGAGGTTTCTTATCTGGAAGACTTCCCATATGTTTTTTGCATGTTGATAATCAGATTCTTCGACGGCTTCGTTCGTGAGAGAGTTGAAAAACGCTGATGGAGGCGGCAACACTGTTTCTTCAAATTTATCAAATCCAGTAATGTAGTCATAGGGGTATACTCCTTTTCTGGTGAGGAGACTTAGATCGGTACTTGAATTAAACTGGTCTTTTAGAATGTTAAACTGGCTAATATCCAAATTCTTCACCAACTTTTCTAACGACGCAGGCAAAAATTGGAAGGAGTCAAGAAAGACGAGTTGTACAGGACTGTCAGGTTTCTTCAAAGTGAATGATATATATTTTTCTAACGTTGTTGCGATAACTTGTATCTGATGGTCTTGAAAATGTCCTAATTCTGTCATAATATGGTGGGCATCATAATTCTTCAAGTTGTGGAAAACCACGGGAATCTTCATAGGCTGCTTAAAATTAAGGTTGCAGCTAGCATGGGCGGCACCTCTAAAAACTCCAGTTTCGTGATTGTGATCCCGAACTTTAATGCATCCAGGTAACAGGGGTTGAAGACATATGTTGCACCTTGTAGCATTTTGGAACGCCTCCTTTTCTTGGGTAGAGAGCTTCATCGGCTTAATTTCTCGTAGTTTGTCTTCAAGGATATCTTTTTCCATGATGATATTTTCTAGAAAATGCTTGACTGCATTCTCTCCTCGATAGCTAAAGATAGGCTTCACGGCTTTGCCATCAGACCCTACGATTACATAAGCGTAACCGCAGGGTGTATGACGGGCTGTATGTTGCAGGTAGGAGTTTGATGAGGATGGAGCAGCTGATGCAATAGGTTCTAACAAACTTTCAAAGTCTGCATAGATGATATAGCTGATAGGGTGTTGAAGATGGGTTCCCGTGAACTCTAGTATATTTTTCTCATTGCTGGGCATCTCAATGGCTTGAGCAGTGTGTTTTTTGCAGTTTGTTTCATGGTCTTTTAACAAAAGTTCTGTCGAAAAACCATGCAGGCACCTATAACAATAATACTGTTTGCCATAGTGTTTTGTGCGGTCTCCCATCAATCTGGAAAAGTTCCGGATTAAACAATAGTGGTGAGCACTTTCCTCGTTCGCAAGGAGTAATAAGTTGATAGCTTCAACATCTTCTACTTCGGAAATTCTTAGAATTGTCACTTTAGAGTTTTCGTAGCCGAAGACGTTGATTCTAAGATTGTTCAGTTTTTCTATGAGACCTATTTTTGAGATGAGAACATGATACTGAACATTACCCATCTTGATTTCCTCTTCATGAGGTAAATAGTGGGAGACTCGTTCGGGTTTTCTTGTGTAGTCTAAATTCAGTTTGTGTGCTAGCAGACACCATAGGAAGCACTTGTTATCCCTGTTCTGTATATTTAAGATGGCTTTCTTGGCAAGCAGTTTAGCTGGCAATTTTTGATAGCTGCTCGCTCTCAAGGGGTTATATTTAGCAGACTTTAATTCTAGGTAGTAGATGTTTCTCAGCACCCAGCCGGAACCTCTCTCTAAGAACTCTTCGTAGTTTTGAATAATCTTCATGAATCCTACACTTATTTGATCATCAATTAAATCAGGAGTGTGTTGCTGGTAGCAGGGTGTTCTGAAGTAGGCATCCATAATTTCCAATTCTCCTTCGGCTGTCTCTCTTTCAAAGCAGACTTTTATTACCAGGTACCATTTGATGGAATCTTTTTCATACAATTCCTGTAGGATGTTTTCATGTATCTCGGCACGAATAGACTCTAAAAAGATTTTCACATCGTACCGAGTGGCTTCAGCAGGTTCAATGAGCACCGTCTTAAACGTGTTCAAAGCTTGCGTATAGGGACGTCTTCGAGAGAGTGGTGGAGGAGTCGTTTTCGGTTTCTTCCGGCTCTCACTTAGGCTATTTGAATGCTGAACTCGCATATGGTTCATTAATGATGACTTAGAGGAGAAGGTGGATTGGCATTCTTTGCAGGGGTAGTTATGTGTCTTTAGATGAGCGTTGTACTCGTCCAGGCGACTAAACTTTCTTTGGCATGTAGCACATTGATAGGTGGAAGTGTCAGCATCATGCAACTTCTTATGTCGGTTTAAGGCATCCTTTCTGGAGAACTCCTTCAAACACACAGAACAGGAGAAACCCTATAAAAGAATAAAAAACGATTTTTTAATTAAAGTGTTACAATTTTTAATCAAAGTGTTACAATTTTTTGAAATATCACAAAACAAAAACTTTAAGAAATAATACATACCTTAGAAGGACCGGGCTGAGGATCTACAGATTCTTGCAATTCACATGTGGGGTGATGCGATTTTCGGTGTCTATTTAAAGCATCCTTTCTGGAGAATTCCTTATGACAAATGAGACACACGAACATTTTTTCTGTGTTGTGTGTTTTCTTGTGTCTAGTCAAATCCCGACTTCTAGAAAAAGATTTCCCACAAGTAGGGCAAACAGGTTGAACCTATAATAAGAAAGACATTTTTTTTAACTTTTGTAAAAGGGACAATTTTTAAAACTTTTGTAAAAGGAAACACTCTCATTTTTAATGTAAAACAATACATACCTTAGAAGGTTCAGATTGGGCTTCAGGTTGGGCCTCAGGTTGGACCTCTGGTTGGACCTCAGGTTGGGGTTCAGGGTCGGCTTCAGGTTGGGCGGCGTCGTCCCATTGGGGGTTTCGCCACTCCTCATCATTTATTTCCCCAACAGTACAAAGCATATGAAGTTCGTCATCGGGTATACCGAAGGAAATACCCAACTGAAAATAAACGAATAGGATGCAACTTTAAAAAATTTTAGAAAAATAAATTCTTCTAGTTAAAGATTTGATATACAAAAGGTTAAACAAATCTAACTTTTATACAACATAAATAAATAAATTTAATCTATTCGATGAGTCATTAAATAAACGAATCATTTTATAAACATAGGTGCAACTTTAAAAATTTTTTAGAAAAATAAATTCTTCTAGTTAAAGATTTAATTAATCTAACTTTTATACATACACGCTACCATTTTAATAATCCAAATACACTATTTTATCTAAACATAGGATTAGGTATGCAACTTAAAAAATTTTTAGAAAAATAAATTCTTCTAGTTAAAGATTTAATTAATCTAACTTTTATACATACACGCTACCATTTTAATAATCCAAATACACTATTTTATCAAAACATAGGATTAGGTATGCAACTTTAAAAAATTTTAGAAAAATAAATTCTCCTAGTTAAAGATTTAATAAATCTAACTTTTATACATACACGCTACTATTTTAATAAACCAATACACTATTTTAACTAAACATAGGATTAGGTATGCAAATTTAAAAAATTTTTTTAGAAAAATAAATTCTCCTAGTTAAAGATTTAATAAACAAAAGGTTATGCAATTCTAACTTTTATACAACATAAATAAATTGAATAAGTATAATCTAATTGATAGTTTATCAAACGATGAGTCATCCTAAACATGTCTGAACATGAATCTACTTGAACACTAACATTTTATTGTATAAGCTATGCACGATGAGTCATCCTAAACATGACTGAACATGAATCTACTTGAACACTAACATTTTATTGTATAAGCGATAATTACTATATAAATCACAAAGTATAGGATGTTGGAAATTAAATAAACAACACTAGTTGATGAAAATTATAAGTAAACTGATTTTCTAGTTAATAATTAAATTTTTTATTTATAATGAATGCAAATTAAGTTTCTCATAAGTAAACAATAATAATAATAACTTTTTGATTTGAATAATATAAAAAGCACCTTTAAACGAAGTATGAGTCATAAATTTTGTAAGGAAATAAATTATTAGAATAATAAATTTTTAGTTTAAACTTATGAGAATAAGTTTTAATTAAATCTTCTAATTAAAAAGTTTTTCACTTATAAAATAATTTCTATGTCATATGATTGTAAAAAAATAAATAAACTTATTAAAATTTCTATACAAAGTTTTTCACTTATAAAATAAATAATTTCTAAGCATAAACAAGTTTTACACATACTTAAATTTCACTTTATGTAGTTTATTGAATGAAATAAAATAGATTTCGCATTTATCAAATTAAAGATTCGAAATTAAATTTATTTTAAACACGTTATAAATAAAAATAGATTTTAACATAATATAAATAAAATAGATTTCTCATTTAACAAAATAAAGATTCGAAATTAAATTTATTTTTAACACACATTATAAATAGATTTTAAACTCATTCTATTTTTGCATAGTGTAAATCAAATTTATTTTTTAACATATCGTAAAAAGTAATAAGAATTCTTTAACTTATTATTACTTTTTACGATATGTTAAAAAATAAATTTGATTTACACTATGCAAAAATAGAATGAGTTTAAAATCTATTTATAATGTGTGTTAAAAATAAATTTAATTTCGAATCTTTATTTTGTTAAATGAGAAATCTATTTTATTTATATTATGTTAAAATCTATTTTTATTTATAATGTGTTTAAAATAAATTTAATTTCGAATCTTTAATTTGATAAATGCGAAATCTATTTTATTTCATTCAATAAACTACATAAAGCGAAATTTAAGTATGTGTAAAACTTGTTTATGCTTAGAAATTATTTATTTTATAAGTGAAAAACTTTGTATAGAAATTTTAATAAGTTTATTTATTTTTTTACAATCATATGACATAGAAATTATTTTATAAGTGAAAAACTTTTTAATTAGAAGATTTAATTAAAACTTATTCTCATAAGTTTAAACTAAAAATTTATTATTCTAATAATTTATTTCCTTACAAAATTTATGACTCATACTTCGTTTAAAGGTGCTTTTTATATTATTCAAATCAAAAAGTTATTATTATTATTGTTTACTTATGAGAAACTTAATTTGCATTCATTATAAATAAAAAATTTAATTATTAACTAGAAAATCAGTTTACTTATAATTTTCATCAACTAGTGTTGTTTATTTAATTTCCAACATCCTATACTTTGTGATTTATATAGTAATTATCGCTTATACAATAAAATGTTAGTGTTCAAGTAGATTCATGTTCAGTCATGTTTAGGATGACTCATCGTTTGATGAGTCATCGCATAGCTTATACAATAAAATGTTAGTGTTCAAGTAGATTCATGTTCAGACATGTTTAGGATGACTCATCGTTTGATAAGCTATCAATTAGATTATACTTATTCAATTTATTTATGTTGTATAAAAGTTAGAATTGCATAACCTTTTGTTTATTAAATCTTTAACTAGGAGAATTTATTTTTCTAAAAATTTTTTTAAATTTGCATACCTAATCCTATGTTTAGTTAAAATAGTGTATTGGTTTATTAAAATAGTAGCGTGTATGTATAAAAGTTAGATTTATTAAATCTTTAACTAGGAGAATTTATTTTTCTAAATTTTTTTAAAGTTGCATACCTAATCCTATGTTTAGATAAAATAGTGTATTTGGATTATTAAAATGGTAGCGTGTATGTATAAAAGTTAGATTAATTAAATCTTTAACTAGAAGAATTTATTTTTCTAAAAAATTTTTAAAGTTGCATCCTATGTTTATAAAATGATTCGTTTATTTAATGACTCATCGAATAGATTAAATTTATTTATTTATGTTGTATAAAAGTTAGATTCGTATAACCTTTTGTATATCTAATCTTTAACTAGAAGAATTTATTTTTCTAAAAATTTTTAAAGTTGCATCCTATTCGTTTATTTTCAGTTGGGTATTTCCTTCGGTATACCCGATGACGAACTTCATATGCTTTGCACTGTTGGGGAAATAAATGATGAGGAGTGGCGAAACCCCCAATGGGACGACGCCGCCCAACCTGAAGCCGACCCTGAACCCCAATCTGAGTTCCAACCTGAGGCCCAACCTGAAGCCCAATCTGAACCTTCTAAGGTATGTATTGTTTTACATTAAAAATGAGAGTGTTTCCTTTTACAAAAGTTTTAAAAATTGTCCCTTTTACAAAAGTTAAAAAAAATGTCTTTCTTATTATAGGTTCAACCTGTTTGCCCTACTTGTGGGAAATCTTTTTCTAGAAGTCGGGATTTGACTAGACACAAGAAAACACACAACACAGAAAAAATGTTCGTGTGTCTCATTTGTCATAAGGAATTCTCCAGAAAGGATGCTTTAAATGGACACCGAAAATCGCATCACACCACATGTGAATTGCAAGAATCTGTAGATCCTCAGCCCGGTCCTTCTAAGGTATGTATTATTTCTTAAAGTTTTTGTTTTGTGATATTTCAAAAAATTGTAACACTTTGATTAAAAATTGTAACACTTTAATTAAAAAATCGTTTTTTATTCTTTTATAGGGTTTCTCCTGTTCTGTGTGTTTGAAGGAGTTCTCCAGAAAGGATGCCTTAAACCGACATAAGAAGTTGCATGATGCTGACACTTCCACCTATCAATGTGCTACATGCCAAAGAAAGTTTAGTCGCCTGGACGAGTACAACGCTCATCTAAAGACACATAACTACCCCTGCAAAGAATGCCAATCCACCTTCTCCTCTAAGTCATCATTAATGAACCATATGCGAGTTCAGCATTCAAATAGCCTAAGTGAGAGCCGGAAGAAACCGAAAACGACTCCTCCACCACTGTCTCGAAGACGTCCCTATACGCAAGCTTTGAACACGTTTAATACGGTGCTCATTGAACCTGCTGAAGCCACTCGGTACGATGTGAAAATCTTTCTAGAGTCTATTCGTGCCGAGATACATGAAAACATCCTACAGGAATTGTATGAAAAAGATTCCATCAAATGGTACCTGGTAATAAAAGTCTGCTTTGAAAGAGAGACAGCCGAAGGAGAATTGGAAATTATGGATGCCTACTTCAGAACACCCTGCTACCAGCAACACACTCCTGATTTAATTGATGATCAAATAAGTGTAGGATTCATGAAGATTATTCAGAACTACGAAGAGTTCTTAGAGAGAGGTTCCGGCTGTGTGCTGAGAAACATCTACTACCTAGAATTCAAGTCTGCTAAATATAACCCCTTGAGAGCGAGCAGCTATCAAGAATTGCCAGCTAAACTGCTTGCCAAGAAAGCCATCTTAAATATACAGAACAGGGATAACAAGTGCTTCCTATGGTGTCTGCTAGCACACAAACTGAATTTAGACTACACAAGAAAACCCGAACGAGTCTCCCACTATTTACCCCATGAAGAGGAAATCAAGATGGGTAATGTTCAGTATCCTGTTCCCATCTCAAAAATAGGTCTCATAGAAAAACTGAACAATCTTAGAATCAACGTTTTCGGCTACGAAAACTCTAAAGTGACAATTCTAAGAATTTCCGAAGTAGAAGATGTTGAAGCTATCAACTTATTACTCCTTGCGAACGAGGAAGGTGCTCACCACTATTGTTTAATCCGGAACTTTTCCAGATTGATGGGAGACCGCACAAAACACTATGGCAAACAGTATTATTGTTATAGGTGCCTGCATGGAAAATAAATAATTGAAAATAAATACTATTGAAAATAAATACTATTGAGCTATGTTCCAATAATATATCTTATAAACTAAAAAAAAAAAAAAAAAAAAAAAAAAAGCAGTTTAGGTAATTGAAAATAAATACTATTGAGCTATGTTCCAATAATAGATCTTATAAACTAAAAAAAAAAAAGCAGTTTTTCACTATTTGATTCTGTATTAAAAAACTTTTAATAGAAATTTAATATTTTATTATGTTACATTCTGGGATAAATTTTAAATAACACAAAGCTTACAAACGGTACAGTAACCAAATGCAAATATGTAACAACAAAATTTAAACAGAAAATTCATGGTAAAAAATCTTTTGAAAATTATTAAATATTCATAATAATAATAATAATAAAACGATTGTCGAATGCATAATTGCTGTTTCATGCAATAAGTTTCGCTGTACCGTGTTTTCTAAAACATGATATTTAACTTGAGGTGCACGTACTCTTGAATATTGAATGCGAAAAAAGTGTAACAGGGTTAAAAACAGAATTTTAGCAGCGAAAAACTAGAAAAAGATATTTAATACTTATGAAGAAAGACTTAACATATTAGGATAGCATACTTGCCAACCCTCTCATTATGAACCGTACAATTTTTAGTACCCGCCTTTTTTTCCCACCAATAATTTTTTAGAGTAATTTTAGTGTTATTTAGTCGTAACAACATTTAGAGAGAATTACTCTAATATAGTGGTGTGAGAGAAAGGGCGTTTTTTCAGGGGGCGTTAACAATTGTACGGTTATTAATGAGATGGTTGGCAAGTATGGGATAGGATATATTCCTCTCTTGTATTGTAAGCCACGCCTTTTCACATTTTTTTTTAAACTTTATAATATAAAACAAAATAATTTTGCATATTTGTAATTAAATCATTTAAGTTTTGTCTTCAATAATCGATTTAGTAAATACCATTGTGATTTATGCATACCAGCGTCACATATAGAGTCAAATACGAATACGCAAATTAGTCTTTTTCTCAAAATAGTGTTTCAGCGATACAGAGGCGGAGCTTCTTTTCTTTTGAAATTCTTTCACAATCCCTCGCCTACATTGTAATAACTTTACAAAAATATGCCAATTTGTATAATAAACATCGAAATATTGCTTAGGAAACAATAAGAATAACATAAAAATAAATTAAAATAGTTTTCCGTCAAATTATATACAAACATTTACTTATAGAGGATACAGATTATAACATGTGACGGCCCCCTAACAGGAATAAAAAGTTAAATATCACTGTAACTCAAAAAATAATGTTAAGAACGAGCTGTAAATTTGGAAATCCATGTTTTTGATGGTGCTTGTTCTATTCGTACAAAAGTTAATATAGGTCATAATTCATAATTTTTTCGAATATGAATTTATTAATAATTTTAATAATTCAAAAAATGTTTTTTTAGCAAAAATTTGCATGGAATATGTTTGGGTCACTTCATTCTAACGAATAAAAAAAAACAGAATTTAAATATCATAATTACTTCGGAAGATATGATTTAATGTTTGTCACATTCATTTAATATTAGCATCCCCAAACTTTGACGGCTTATAACTCTATGAAAAATTGAGCGAAATATATAAACTATACCATTTTCCGTGATCATTTGATCAAAAGAATTCAAATAAATTATAAAAAAGGGGCTTTGAAAAAAATGAAGTTCATGTCATTTTTAATATGTAGACGACCCCCTAAGTAAAATCCAACTATAACATTATAAACTAGACGTTATTACAAACTGATCGGTACCAGTCGCATGTTTCTACGATAATTTATGGTGAAATTAGGTGTGTGTGTGTGGGGGGGGATTTATTATTATTATTATTATTATTTTTTTGTGACTGTACATAAATAACCCCAAAACTATTTCTGAGCAAAAACAGCCATTTAGGAGGACATCGACAGCATCGATGTTCCGACACTTCAGCGGGTCATGCAGAATTTCACTATTCGTCTGCACCACATCATCTCCAATGATGACAGGCATATCAAACGTGACATAACTTAAATCGGAAGATCTGTAGTGACGTTCACATGTAGAATAAAGTGTGTGCACGCCGTAGTTCGTAAGTAATTTACGTTTTATTTCATATAGTTCAATAATTGTCACCCTGTATAAGTTATTCAAAAGTACATGGTAAGTAAAAAAGTACTCACGCCAATAATATTAATACATTTTAATTGAACAGAAAAAAGAACAATCTCGAGACTTGTAGTTCCGGATATTTCTGTACTGAAAGTTTAACGAAATGGCTGAAAAGCCATTCATAACAGTAACATATTTAACACGTTAATCGTCATGTCAGTCATATGTGTCTGGCGCATTTTTAACACGCATTTTTAACTGGGAAATAACCCTAAAAGGAACATGATATACGCCGAGTAATTATTAACACGTTAATCGCCATGTCAGTCATATGTGCCTGACACATTTTTAACTAAATTGTCTAATAAAGTTACCATGGCCCATGTGAAAATTTTTCTGATATTATCGTGGCGATTAACGTGTTAAAGAGTCAAGTATTCGCTGACACGGAACTACGGGTACTGGTCATAGCGTGGTTACATCAATGACAACGACACCTGGTGCCTGCGGTGAAGAATTACCATGACCTGAGACTGCATGATTGAATAAAATGTTGTTGGCTGTACAATGTGCTATATTTAAAATTAAAACAGAATTTGAGCTTAAATGAAGTCATATTTTCAATGTGAATGGAAAAATTCATGTATTTATACAATATTCATAGTTTACATATTTTGCCTTAATTTAAGATAAGTTCTTCCAGTACGGATCAAGAAATAATCTGTGAAAATTTTAAATTCGGTTGCTTTAATTTATTATGAGGTTAGTACAAGTTAGTGTATATTATAGCTGTTCATTTTTAAACGTTATTTTTTTTTTATTATTATTTTACTTATAAGTTTGATTTTAAAGCGATTACAAACATATTTTATTTAAATGTAAAAATTTTTGGCCATGATCTTGTCTGGGTGTAATCGATTTTGTGAAATATGAAATATATATATATATAAATGATAGACATCGTAATAAATTTTAACCTTAAAATTTAGCAATTAATAGATACAAAACAATACCAACACAACAAAAATAGAACTGATTTCAACTTACAGGTAAGACTGACACAAAAATGTTGCGATACAGATTAAGAAACAATGAGACAAAAATAATTTAAATTACTTACGCCGACATGAATAATAATAATAAAAAAGGGCCATTAAACTTAATGACAGAGAAAATAAATAAAGGACCACAGAAATAATAATTGGATAAAAATACTTAAAATTAGAAGTAAAAACTCGTCAGGGGGCAGGTACTTCATAAAGCTGTGAAAGCTGCATCGATTTCGTAAAACAATATAGCTAATCATTGCAATTTATATTGTTCCAGCCCCGATCGAGGCAGCAAATCCATTTTTAATGAGAAATTAAATAAATTATTAAATCAAATCATCAAGGAAAACAGAGAGAAAACTAGAAAAAAGCAGAGTAGCCACATGTAAAACTTTTACACAAACTGGAGAATAGGAAGATGCCAACAAATTAATGAAATTAAAAATAAAAGCTTTGCAAACATCGATTAATCGATAAAGAATTAACGTCTGAGCATTTTCATTTATATATACATAGGTTCCAAGTCTCCCGTTTTTCAAGGGAGACTTCAAACTGGAAAATTTTTATAGCTGTTTTCGGTAAGCTTTGGATGGAATGAGTTGGAGGCACCTGTGACTGAGTCACGCATCCTCCAGTATATAAGAGTAGAATCTAACGGATTAAAATTGTGAAGAAGGCTGGAGAACCAGCCAGTGAGGAAGGAAAAAATTTAACATTCCTGGTAAATAAGTAAAGAAAATAAGCTCAAGGAGTAGAATCACAGAGGGCTTGCAATAAGATTAAAATCTTAGTGGCACGATCTTCTGTGCTTTTTATTAAATTAAGGGCATTTTTAAGTTTGATTACTAGATATGATAAATTTGGAATATTTAGTTCAGTGTTAATTTCATTAATAATTTGGCTTAATTCTGAAAAGTGAGAAGTTTGAGGTATTTGGGAACTGCTAATTTCGGATTGGTCAGGGGGAGTGGCTAAGTAGTGGGCTTTGGAAATTTCGGATTGGTTAGCGGGAGTGACAAGGTTAGCGTAGCTGATTTTAGAATTCACAGGGCGAGTAATGAACGTTTTTCTTTTATTTTCGGGAAAAATGGGGCAACCTCGAAAAAGAGCTAGGTGATTTCCACCGCAGTTACAGCAGTTCGGATTTTCAACCTTTTTGTTTCCCAAAGGGCACTCTTTTGAGTCATGTTCTTCTGAACATCTTATGCACTTTGGTTTCATATGGCAATTTTTTGCTGTATGAAATAGCTGTTGGCATCTGAAGCACTGTAAAGTACGTGTGGGGGTTTTGTAGCTCTCCACGACGATGCGGAAAAATAGGAATTTATCCAATTGGAAAATCTCTTTACTTTTATCGTTTTTGGGTAGTTGAATTTGAAATAGGGGCAATTTTTCTTTGGTTTTGAAACTGGTAAATTGAGAAATTTTAATGACCTCGAAGTCTAGGGAAGTAAGGGCATCTTCAATGTCAAGGATATTAGTGTCTAAGGGAAGCTCTCGGATGACAGCCTTGAGAGGTGGGACTTTCCTATCACCCATGGTGTAGAATTGGACTTTCATTTCGTTAAGTGCAAAGATTATGTTATCGTGCATTTCGTCAGTTTCAGGAAAAATTTTAAGATAGTGGCCAGCAGGGGTGGCAATGAATTTGCAGATATGGGGGGGCTTGCTAATATTTTTTAGGAGTTGGGTTTTGTTACCACAACGAACTGTAATGAATCTTCCTTTTGGGAGAGGATTCTTTCTTGCGGATTTTTCAGTTTTGGGATTAGTGGGGGGTTGGGGGATAGAATCATCCAAAAGCATTTTTTTCCTCAAGTAGATCAAATTTGTTTTTAGTAGGAATGAGAATTTTGGGTTTTGAATTTTTTGCCGATTCAGAATTTTGCGTTAGTTTTCGTTTAGAACCAGGAATGGTAGTTTCAGAATTAGTAGGGAGGGGGGCTGAGAAATTTACATCAAAGGAAACAGAATTTATATTATTTTCCCCAGCAGGCTGGTCCTCCATAACGTCATCCGTCTTGGTCCAATCACTGGATTCTATGGTCCCGTATCCAGGGCGGAAGTCAGGAAAATCAGGATATCTTGTGTGTATTTCGGAAATAGTGAAGGACTCTAGGGGTCCTTCTTTAGTAATATTTCCACTTTATCAATTAGTTTGAATTTGGTTTTGATGATTTTGCTGTATAACTCATCTTGCAGTTGGTTGATGTCAGAAGGTTGTATGAGATCGAAACGTTCATTTTCAACATTGCATCGATGATGTTGCTGCAAAGATTTCTTTTAAACTCCACAACAGTAGGATATTGTATTGCCTCCTTAAATTCAGGGGTATTGTAGTATTGAGGGTTAGTGACCTCCACGGTGGATTAGTGTACTTCGAGAAATTAGCCCTGAAAATGGTTTCAGAGTACACTAAGGGAGATTTCAGATAGTAACAACTATTGTCATCAAGGTCCGCCATATGGCAACACTACGCAGCAAGTAATAAAACCGTCTGCTCTCTTCGGAGTCAGACACCGTAATCCCTTCTGGTTCCAGTCAGTGGTTGGTTCTGTTTTCGGTAATATTAATCGTCGAAAATATATATAACATTTTCCATTTACAAATACTGGTGTCAATTTTGATTTAAAAGTTAAAAATGATGGCAGCTCTGTATATATATATATATATTAATAAAGAAATAATAATAAATAGTCATATTTTATGAACGACTGCTTATGCTATTCTCCAAAGTTTCAACATTTCGGTTTTGAAAATTATGTAGATTAATAATTTCCTCTTAAACTACCGTTACACGGCTTTTTTTTTTTTTTTTTTTTTCATATACAATACAATTTATAACAGAAAATAGTTATTGAAAAAAATATTTTTTTTACGTTAATTAATTCTGGCGCTAAGTGAACAACGTAGATGTGATTATTTAATTTAAATTACTAGCAAATATTTCACATATTGTATATTTTTCGTCAAATGTTCAATAGTAATTTCAAGAGCATAATCACGTTTGCAATGTTCATTTAGGTCACAATTAATTCTTGTTTGCATTGACAACGTTAGAGATAATGTTTTAAAAAACGAAATATATGGTCACGTCACGGTTTTTCAGACATTTTATTGTTTTATCAGAGCTTACCACAACCACTGCGTGTTGGGAAGCGCTGCAGTCCAATTTGCGATATTTTTTAATGCTCTTTGAAAAGCTTACTCTGGAAAGCTTTGCTACAAAACAGTGGCGTTTGGTGCACATTTGCACTTGGCGCTGTGCTTTTGCTCTCTGATGTAGAACCTTGATTATCGCAGTGAAATCTTTACTTTTGAATATTAAGAAAGTCAGTATTCTTGAAACATTTCTCATTAAAATTCAAAATCTACTGTATACCTTAGTTTTTTTTTTTTTTTTTTTTTTTTTAAGAGCGCTAAAAAGAGTTTAAAAATTTATTCCTAGAAGTCTTAATCAAGTTACTCCTTCACCCGAGAAAAAGCTTCTTTTTAATCAAAAAATGAAATAGAAGTTTTAAAAAATATCTAAGTAGCGCTCTTTTAAAGAACCAACTTAATTAAAAGATTTTCTAAAACCTTAAAATATAATTATGGGCATTTACAAAACTTTGGACCCTTTGGAGGAAAAGCTGGAGTCAATCGAAATATAAATTTTAAATCAAAAACAATTTCTCCTGTGAGTAACATTACTTAAAGAGCTCACCAATCCATAAAACTGAATTTAAGTATATATATATTTTTTTTCGGTAAATTTCAATAAATAAAGCTCAAATCATATTTAATTTTATCTATTTATATCTTATTTGTTTATTTATCTACTTATTTATTTTTGACATCGATGATTATCGTAATCTCTGAATTACGAAATCATCAAACTTTCTCAATGAAGAAATAGAATATACTTTTCTGTTTTAACGGCCGTCATACATTTTATAATTTACTATAAATATTTTAACTGCTTATTATTTCATTTGGACCTGTCCATCTGACTTTGAATACTTAAACAAAAGAAAAAAAAAAAAAAAAGTTAAAAAAGAAAAGGCCCTCTGCTTATCAAGCATTTAAAAAATTCTTGTTTGAGATTTAATTAGCAACAAGAAAAATAATAATAATATTGTGACTTTTTAATTTAATAATGTGGTGTATTTCATTATTATGTTCCTGATTAAATTCATTGGACTTCTGTCAAGTGACGTCACATAAATGTACAGGTGCCTGAGAACTGTATTGTTCAACCAATGATCTGTTAATTCCCCTTTACTTGTATTAATGCTAAAACGGATCAGTCTTCAAAATGTAATCGTTTGTGAAACATGTGTATGCCAGTTGTATTGTTATTCGTCAATTATTAAATTCTATGTGTTAAAAATGTGGAAGTACGCCTCGTCATATCATAGTTACAGTTTAATTATAAATATTCTTTCCTGCTAAAGTATAGTAAAAATAAGTTCTTTAAAGGTTTATTATTATTATTTATTATATTTCAAAAAATTAAATTATATTCTTGATATTAATCAATTATTTCATTTTGATCAATATATTTTCTTGATATAACGAACATTGATCTACAAGATCCCTGATAGATTCTACACTACATTTGTTGTCATATATTAACACGTTGAATGTTAAGCTGCCAATATTTTAATTTATTCCGGAGTACTTTTAGCCCCGCCTTTATTCCGCACCACTTTATTTATAGAAAAATTTTCTTTAATACCTAACTTCGCTAAAGTAAAAAAAAAAAATGCTTTTAAAAATTAAGTGGTACGAAATAGAGGCGGGGCTAAAATTACTCCGGAATAAATTAAAATATTGGCAGCTATGGTTGAATGCCATGTCAACTATCGGTGGCTGACACTGAACTATCCGTTTAGGCCGCGGTAACCACTGGTAACTGACAGTGTCAAATATCATATAAAGCCGCGTTAATCACCGGTGGCTGACAGTGTAATATATGATATAAATAAACTAAAAAAAAAAAAAAAAAAAAATGCATTGTTTTAAGTAATTACTGAAAATGTATTAAAAATTTGATTAATTTTTATTTATTACAGGATTACATCAATAATGAATTTTAATGGATTTTATTGAAACATGGTAAACATTATGCGCTTTTAAGCAGCGCCCGTGGCCGGACGGAGATTTCCTTAAGAACTCGCAACATGTTAATGAAGGATTAGTCGAGAAACCGAAACATCTATTTTTTAATTCATTAAATGGTCTTAATAAAATATGTTTTATTTTATTTTGTTTATTTATTTATATATTAAATAAACTTATAGTTATTAAATTCCTAATTTCTACTATTAATAAAAGTACAAATTATACAATTCTGAAGTAAAATATTTTTTAAATCTCAGTGCAATATTTTAAAATTACTTTTTCAATAATTCTGCTATTCACTTTTATTAAGTTGCTATTCAATTTATTAAGTTTGAGAATAAAAATAGAGTTAAAAGCTTGAGTAACATTTCTTGCACACAGATAGATGTTTTAAATTATCTCTTTGTTAACGGCCCTCTTCACATACCGTCGCAGGAAGCTCGAGCCAATGTTATTCTATGGGGAAATTTTCTTTGCAAATAACTTATTAACTAATACATATTTTTAAATTCTGTTTTCACAATCAGAAAATCCCCAACTGTTAAATTGACGGACCTTTTTTAAAAATGTATTTTTTTAATTTTTAATACTTTATTTTGAAATTGTAAAAAAAAAAAATCACATATTGAAAATTCGTATTTTGCAGCTTCAAAATAAAAAATAAAAAAATAAAATAATATATATTTTTAAAAGGTCCGTCAATTTAACAGCTGGGAATTTTCAGAATGTGAAAACAGAAATTAAAAATATGTATTAGTTAATAAGTTATTTGTAAAGAAAAATTTCCCATAGAATAACTTTAGCTTCGGCTTCCGACGGCGGTGTGTGAAGCGGGCCCTTAAACTATACGAATTCGAACTGATTATAAAAATAAAAAGTATTTTTCAAGTAATAAATTTAATTTCAGAAAAAAAAAAAAAAATTCAAAAATGTATTGGTAAAAATTATTACTATTTAAAATCGTAATATTTTGAAGAGTTAAATGTTTATTATTAATTTATAACTTGTGAAGTATATAAATTATTATCATATATGAAATATCACGGAAAAAACGGTCTCTTATATATATTTAAAAATAATGTCCCAAGTCTCAACAACAATTTTTACACTTTAAGAACAATTGCTAAGATAAATCAAAGACCAATTTTACACAGAATATCAAAAGAATGCAAATAATTTCCAATAGTATTCAGTAGCTTACACAAATTATGAAAATATTTAAAATTATTTTTTAATTTAAAAAATATCTCATCCTTTCTCTTTTCAAGGAAAAAAATAAATAAATAAACTGTATAATAAGCAAAAATTTAAATATTAATAATAGTACTAAAAATCAAACTTCGAGAAACGGTGTAATTTACTCAGATTTGTAATTTAAATTTAAGGAACAAAAATTTAGCTCGATCGTCCTTTTCCTGATTTTATTACATACGACTGTTCCAAATGCAAAAATGTAAGTAGATGTCGTGGATGTCTAACCCGCACGATCGCACGGTCTGGGTCGGAAAGGGTTATCAAAACAACTACAGAGTTGCCTGATGTGTAATCAGTTATCGCAAAACACGACTAAAGAGTTGTGACTAGTACTCATAAACAGTCTCTTGCAACGAGTAAGAAAAATTTAAAACTGATTCCCCTATGCCATAAATGGCTTAAATTTTTTCCTGAAATACAGTTTATGAATTAATTTTTTTTTAATAGTTTATTTTTAATAAAAATGAAATAGTTTATTACGTCACTTTATGTGTTAAAATTTAAACAACTTGAAACATATGAACCCTACAATATTCAGTTACAAAAATGTATATAGCAAGATAAAATAATAATAGTAATAATGATAATAATAATAACAGCAGTAAAAATTAAAGAAAAATGTTTAATATTTGAGCAAAAATAATTCATCTATTTCTATTGGGTATATTTTTATTTTGTACAGTAAGCCCCGCATGAAACTGTTTCTTTAAAGTGTTACATTTAATTTGAGACATACAAACCTACAATAAACAAAAATATAGATAACAAGATTTAAACAAAGAAATGAATGGTAAAAATCTGAGAAGGAATATTTAATATTCAAGAAAAAGGAGATAGTGTTCAAGAACATTCCTATTTTGAGTAATAAGTCACGCCTTTATCCGTTTCTATAAAACATAAAATTATTCAACAAATTCAGGATTAAGTAACTGAAATTGTCATCAACAATCGAAACGATAAATTTCAATTTTTTTTTTTTTTTTATATATAAGCTAGCGTTCAATAAAGAGTCAAACAAAGAAAATTAATAATAATACTTTAAAAAAAAAGAAAAAAGAAAAAAATAGAACATATTTTCAAACTAAAGTATTATTCCAGAAGAAGACAAAGGGTGGGGTTTATTACTTTTTTGGAATGCTTCAAAATTTCCCGCCTTGCAATGAGTGAAATTTACAAAAATAGGTTAATTTGTATCGTTAACATCGAAACCTTACTTAGAAAACAATACAAAACAAAAATAATAATAAAGCAAAGTAAAAAAAAAAAAAAAAAAAAAAAAATTCAAAATAATAATAATATAAAGTAAAATAAAAAATTTCAAAATTGAACTAAACTTGCATAAATGGTCTGATAATGTTTGTCCCACATAACACATACTTGCCAACCATCTCATTAATAAGCTTAAAATTGTTAACGCCTCTTAAAAAAACTCCCCTTGTTCCACATCACTTTATTTTTAGAGTAATTCTCTCCAAATGCTGTTACGATTAAATAAGAGTAAAAATACTCTAAAATGTGACCGGTGTGTAAAAGAAGGCGGGGCCTTAAAATTTTACGCTTCATAATGAGATGGTTGGCAAGTATGATAATGTGATTTCTAATTTCCCAGAACGATTCTCTGCGTTATATAGAAGTCTACTATACTTGAATTTTTAATTATTGACGTATATTATTATTATCTGTATCTTTAAAAGTGATGAGATATATTACTTTGTTTTAAATTCCTTTTCCATAATAAATGTGAATTTTACGCCTTGATTAAAATTGCTCGAAAATAAATAATGTTGCGTTTTGTTTAAATAAAAGATTTTAAAAATTTAAAGAAAAAGAAAAAAGAAATCAAACTTTTGATTTTGTATTTAAACGTTTAATAAAAACTAAATATTTTATTATGTTACATCATGTGATGAAATGTAAATAACATAACGTTTATAAACGGCACAGTAAACAACTAGAAAAATGTGACAACATTAAATAATCTTATAAAATTTAATAATAATAATAATAATAATATCAAATGCGTATTACAATTTCAAACAATAAGCCTTTCCTTACCGCATTTTCTTAAACATGACATTTAACTTGAAGTTTACGAATTCTACAATATTCAAATACAAAAAAGGACAAGGTTAAAACAGAATTTTCGCGGTGATAAACTAGGAAAATTTATTTAATATTTAAGAAGAAAGACTTAACGTATCAGAATCGGATCTTATAACGTAAGCCACGCCTTTACACATTTTTTCTAAAACTTTACATTATAAAACCAATTGATTTTATATATCAGAGATTAAACCATTTAAGTTTTATTTTCAGCAATCGGTGTAGCAAATGCAATCGGTGTAGTTTTTTTTTTTTTTCACATAATTTTTTTGAGTAATTTTAGTCTTATTTAATCGCAACAACATTTGGAAAGAATTACTATAGTAGTATGAGAAACATAGTGGTGTGAGAAAAGGGGCGTTTTGTCAGGGGCGTTAACAATTGTGCGGTTATTAATGTGATGGTTGGCAAGTATGTATACAGATATTTACTGACAGATGATACAAATTATAACAAGTGATTTCACACTTAACACTTTCGCGACCGCATGTTTTTGTCTTTTTCACAGTAAGATCCGCCTGTGAGCGTTATTCTCCCCAGTTACAAAATTTCAGAACAAAATTTTGGCTATTCACATGGATGTTACCAATAGATATACACTATCATTATACTCTTTCTAACCAAAGTATTTTTATCCATAGTATATTTATAGTACAAATATGAATATTCGGTATACTTTAAAGAAATAAATAACATTAAATTGCGAAAGAAACGCCCACTGGTTTAAGAGATATTTAAATGACGTGGATCTACGTGAGCGGTCCCGAAAGTGTAAAGAGCAATAAAAAAATGACATATCATTGTAATTCAAAAAATAAAGAATGAGCAGTAAATTTGGGAACTCATATATTTGACGATTCCTATTCTATTCGTGTAAAAATTAATATGGTTATGATTCATAATTTTTTTCCAGGATCAAATTATTATTAATTTTCATACTTCAAAAAATGTCATTCAATAAAAAAAAAAAAAAAAAAAAAAAAAAATGCATGGAATACGTTTGAGTCATTTCATTCTAACGTAAAAAGAAAATTTGAATATAATAAATTTTTGGGAAGATATGAATTAATATTCGTCATATTCATTTAACATACTTGCGCAATATTTTGACAGCTTATAACTCTACGAAAAATTGAGCAAAATACATGAACTATACCATTTTCCCCGATGATTTCATCCAAATAATTCAAAACAATTTATAAAAAATGGGGATTACATTTGAAAAAAGTAAGGTCATGCCAGTTTTATTATGTAGACGACCCCTAACTAAAATCTAACAATATTATTACAGACTAGACATTATTACAAAACGATTGGGACCAGGCACATGTTTCTACGATAATTTAGGGAGATATTAAGCGGATGGTTAAACTTTTTTTTTTTTTTTTTGTACATCACTATTTTTATAACAAAACTATTAAAAACTATTAAATTACACAGTTGCAACCGCTGACGTGTACTCATGTCCAGTGATGCCAGATTGGGGATTTTGTCCCCATTTTGGGGATTTTTGAGGCTTCTGAGGACAATTTTGGGGACCAAATGTTTGTGGGGACATTTTTGGGGAATTCTAAAATTTTTGGGGACAAATCTGGGGAGTTCTTCAACTTTCTGTCAATGTTGGCAACGTAATGATTTATCCCTACGACTAGGGACTTTCGATAGGTTTATTGTTATTTGGGGATTTTTTTCAAAAATTGCCTTCATTTGGAGAAAAATTTGAGCTTAAATCATAGAAAAATCTGCTTGATATTTTTTTTGAAAAAAAAAATTATTTTCCCTTTTAGTAATAATTAAGTTGGGGATTTTTTCGAAAAAACCTCCTGATTTGGAGAAATTTGAAGACCTGGTTGGGGAAATAATTTTCGACCATCTGGAATCACTGCTCATGTCATTTCACCTTCTGTAGTTAATTGCCGCTGACGTAAATTCATGTCTTTTTAGATTCTGTGCCTAGTTACCGCTGACGTGAATTCACGTCATTAAAAAAAAAAAAAAAAATAACGCAATATTTTTTTGAGACTGGAATTATTTTACAGATTTATTCTATTAATAAAAATTATTGTTTAGTAGTATATTATTGTGATTATTCTTTTACGCTTCTATTTTAATTCAGCTGTACTTTAGTATTTAAAAATTTTTACCGCTGTTATTTAAAGGGAAGTGTATGCTGATGATTATGACATGAACAATGATAGTGATATGGACAGTGAAGTATTGATACAACATAAACGGATAAAAGAAAAAAAAATGCACGAAATCTCTGACAGTGTATGTAGTTCTATTGAGAAGGAACCGAGTAGCGAATTGGAAAAACAAGATCATTGAAGAAACTTAGAGATGTTTGTTGCCCAACCAAGTGTAAAGGTATTTCCAAATTACCCACGACATATAAATGAAATCGCTGGACTATTTATTGGTGATGACTTTATGGAAATTATCGTGACAGAAAATAACAAATATTATGACCAGACATAAATTAAAAAAAAAAGAGACAAATTTTACAGTATTGGAGATAAAAAAAAATTTCTAGCGTTAAATATTTTTATGGGGCCAGACACCGTCAATACATGATTATTAGTCAACACGACCTTCAATTGCAACGCCTTATTTTTCAGAAGTAATGTCAAGAAATAGATTTCTACAAATTTTGCGATTTTTGAATTTTTCCAACAATGTAGAAATATCGTCAAATCCAAAAGAACTAGAGAATAAGAAATTAGAATGGGGCGAATCAGATTTTAGGCGGAAAGATGATGTACTTACTCTAAAGTGGAAAGATAAACGCGATGTTCAAATGATATCAACTATACATAATTCTGACATAATGGAGATGAACAAACTAAATAAAAAAATCTGGAGTGACTCCACTCGACTTTCCGAACATTGAGTAATTAACAGTTTTGTAGATAAAGTAAAGAAAGAGGAGTTGTTAAACAAACAAAAGAGAGAAAACCATAATAGAGTGTTTGAGTATTTTTCTCCATCTCTTACACGATGTTTTATTTAACGCTACTGAACTTTGAGCCCATAGATCATAATGTTAAAGAATTTTTCGTTGTGTCCCTGTAAAAATCTATAAATGCTAAATTCACCAAAATGCTTATAGTTAGTGCAACAATGATTTATAAGATTTATAATACTCATATAAATTTTCAGCTCAATTCAATAAGGCGTTTAGATGCTATCGTACTTTTAAAAATTTAGTCCCATAGGCCATAATGATAAAGAATTTTTCTTTGTGTCCCTGTAAAAAATCTGTAAGTGCTAGATTCACCAAAGTCTATACAGTTAGTTCAATTGTGATCTATAACATGTGTACAAATTTTTTGCTCAGATTAATAAGGCGTTTAGACGCTATCACACTTTTAAAAATTTGGCCCCATAGGCATAATGATAAAGAATTTTTCTTTGTGTCCCTGTAAAAAAACTATAAGTGCTAGATTCTCCAAAATCTATACAAATTGAGTATTTGTGACCTATAATATGTGTATAAATTTTTTGCTCAATTGAACAAGGCGTTTAGATGCTATCGCACTTTTAAGATTTTGCTCCCATAGGCCATAATGATAAAGAATTTTTCTTTGTGTCCCTGTAAAAAAACTATAAGTGCTAGATTCACTAAAATCTATAGGGTTCGTACTATGGTGACTTACAATATGCGTACCAACTTTCAGGTTAATCGAACGAAGCGTTTAGACGCTAGCGTGTTCACTCACAGACATACACACATACACACATACATACACACATACACACACACATACATACATCATCGTAAAAATAGTGAAAACGGACTCAGGGGACCTCAAAACGTATAGAAACATCAAAATCTCGAATTCGGATTTTTGACATGATTACAATACTTTCCTCACTATAGTGTTCGGAAAGTAAAAACTAAACAAAAAATTTATAAACCTGAGTGCGTAACAAAATAGAACGGACATATGAAAGGAGTTGATCGTGCTGATCAGTATTTGTCATATTATTCATTTTTGCGAAAATCAATCAAATGGACAAAAAAAGTATTCATGTTTCTTGTGCACTGTGCCCTTTTAAAATCTTTTATTGTATATCGTAAATTCAATCCACATTCTGATACATCCTTTTATAAATACTTATAAACTCTTGCAGAAGAATGGATTGCTTGTGATTTCGAGTATCATGATATGGGAAATCTGCGATCGACTAGCTATGTAGGAGGAGCTCGAACTCCTCATGATGATCCACCTCACAGATGCTCCAGTGAAATGAAAAGACATCATTTGGGAAGAATTTCCCCAGCTGGAAAAAAAAAAAAAAAAAAGTATCCACAAAAACGTTGTAGAGTCTGCAAAGTTCATGGAAAACGTACTGATACTTCATTTATATGTAAATCATGTAATGTTCCTTTGTGTACAGGTTATTTCTTTACGAGTTATACAGAACAGGCATATTGAATTTTACTTCTCATTTTTTCTGTTTCGAAATCTATGTCATTTGTTTATTGGAAAACATGAAAATAACAAGCAGTTATTTATTTAACTAAAATAAAGGTATGTAAAGTTAGATTTTTATTTAGAATGATGCATAATAAATTACAAATACATTGAAACTTGAATAATTCGAACTTGCTTAATTCGAAATTTTGGATAATTCGAATATTTTACACGGTCCCTTGAATTTTGTATTAAAATAATGTTAAAAAATCGTGGATAATTCGAATTCTATTTTGGATAATTCGAATTTTTCATACGATTACCTTTAAAATATTACAGTAAAATTTGTTCCCAAGATTTTGCTCATCTGAAGTGCATTGCCAATTTTTATAGTCTTTCAAAAGAAGGATAAGGAAATACAATAGAAGCCCCTAGCTAGTGCACCAGAAGATATGGTGCATATGTATGAACTTCGAGGTTTTTGTGAATTGAAAGTCATGTGTAATGTAGAAAATTCTATTTTTGTATCAGGTGCTATGACACAAAGATTCTACTTAAAAAAGAAAAAAAAATATTTGACTATTTTTTAAAAAGTGTTAGTAGTGTAAAAAGGAGAGTTCACCGACACGGTGGTGGCGCGGTGGCGCGCTGTGGCGTGCGCGCCACCACCCTGTTAGAGCGCGCCTCTACGCCTCCACCCTGTCGGTCAACGTCTCCTTTTTACACTACTTAGTCATCATCTTCGATGAGGGGAGGTGTTGCCACCGGAAGAATAGAAACTGTGTGTTGCCACCGGAAGACTAGAAACTTTGTCTATCATCTTGGATGAGGTTTGGTGGTGCCATAGGAGAGAAGGGGGAATTTTGAGGAGTTAGATTTATTTTCCTAAATTTCGGACGTCACGATCTTTTGGGACTTAACCTGAAAAGAGATACATACAAAATTTACAATTAGAGAAATAAGTGAAAGGAAAATGTATAGAAAATAGTTAGAAAGAGAATACAAGTTTAAGAAAAAAGGTAGAAAGAATAAAGTTAGAAAAAAAGAGAAGAAAGAGAAAGAGAAAGAAAGAGTTCACCTTGAGCGCCTGGGAGACTGCCCTCCCGAGGCCCTGCGGTGCCCCTTTTCACTCCGTAGAGCAAGGCGGGAGTTAGTTCCTTTAAAAAAAATAAAAATAAAAAATAAAATAAAAAATATCAACCTGGTGAACTCATCACATAGTTTTCTGAGGTTGTCTTCAAAGCATGGGTTCAGACAATTTTCATAGATGCGAAACAATCTGTACAATCTTCATGGATGCAGAAACAATTTAAAAATATATACAGGGTGCAGGAACAATCTTCATAGGTGCGAAACAATTTAAAAATATACAGGATTCAGGAACAATCTTCATAGGTGCGAAACAATTGATATATACAGGATGCAGGAACAATCTTCATAGGTGCGAAACAATTTAAAATATATACAGGGTTCAGGAACAATCTTCATGGATGCAGAAACAATTGATATATACAGGGTGCAGAAACAATCTTCATAGGTGCAGAAACAATTGATATATACAGGGTGCAGGAACAATCTTCATAGGTGCAGAAACAATTTAAAAATATACAGGATGCAGGAACAATCTTCATAGGTGCGAAACAATTGATATATACAGGGTGCAGGAACAATCTTCATAGGTGCGAAACAATTGATATATACAGGATGCAGGAACAATCTTCGTAGGTGTGAAACAATTTAAAATATATACAGGATGCCGGAACAATCTTCATGGATGCAGAAACAATTGATATATACAGGGTGCAGGAACAATCTTCATAGGTGCGAAACAATCTGTACAATTTAAATAGATGCAGGAACAATTTAAAAATATATACAGGGTGCAGGAACAATCTTCATAGGTGCGAAACAATCTGTACAATCTTCATGGATGCAGAAACAATTAATATATACAGGGTGCAGGAACAATCGGATGCAGAAACAATTGATATATATACAGGGTGCAGAAACAATTAAAAAATATATACAGGATGCAGGAACAATCTTCATAGGTGCGAAACAATTTAAAAATATATACAGGGTGCAGGAACAATCTTCATAGGTGCGAAACAATCTGTACAATCTTCATGGATGCAGAAACAATTAATATATACAGGGTGCAGGAACAATCTTCATGGATGCAGAAACAATTGATATATATACAGGGTGCAGAAACAATTAAAAAATATATACAGGATGCAGGAACAATCTTCATAGGTGCGAAACAATTTAAAATATATACAGGGTGCAGGAACAATCTTCATGGATGCAGAAACAATTGATATATATACAGGGTGCAGAAACAATTTACATAGATGCAGGAACAATTTAAAAATATATACAAGGTGCAGGAACAATATATACAAAAATTTTCACTATGGATGCTGCGGTATTCTGTAATGGCCATAAGCCAGACTGGTGATTCCATCATCTAGCAGATACCTCTTGTCATCAAAAGGAGATAAACACTTTTTGTTTTGATTAACTGTATAGAGTTGATGACGTTCTTGTAGGATTCTGGTTTGTTGCTCATACGTGGCTATCTCCTTTTGCAGGCATTCTTGATAGTCTTGAACACTTAATTTTTTCCTTACGATGCAGGTTGATATGCCTTTTGCTGTCTTCTTTTCACCACCAGCTGACTGTATGGCATAAATTTTTGGCTTTAATCCAATGAATTTGTAGGCAGCTTGACTGTGGAGTTCGTCTTTAAACTTTCCAAGGACCTTTTTGTTAGTTGTAGAATATAGCGGATGATTTTCTGGATACTCTGAGAAGTCAAAATGGTGCTGATCTTCCTTCATATCTTGATACATGTCTGCTGTCTGGATACAGTACGTCAAGGAGTCTGTATCCGTGAACAACAAAGTTGCACGACTTTCATACTTTTTCATAACGAAATTGTAGTGAAAGTCGTACATGAGCAACTTTGCTAATTCAAGGATAGAGAAACCCACGTATATCGGCCTATTCATCAGGATGGTGGGTTTTGTTCTCTCCACAGCTATGAGGTTATTGCAAAATTCTTTAAAAGTTGTGAAATTCGGTGATGCAACTAATTTTTGGGCTCTGACTTCGTTGTTACACAGTTCTATGTTACGACGTTTTCTCAAATTTTCGATGGTCTTTACATAGACGCTATTGTTCAACAGTTTAAAGAAATCTTTTTCAAAGCTGTTCTTTGCAGATTTTCGTTTATCTGTGTTGAACTCGACATACTTTTTAAGCCAGGGTGCTTGGTGAAATTTCAAAACCTTGTTTACTTTTAATAGCTTCATTCCGAGTTTTAGGTATAACTGTAGATTTCTGTAATGTACAACATACTCTGATTTATTGTGAAGGTTTGGAATGAGTTTGGGTGTTCCAGAATACTTTTGGTTCTGCAACAAGGACTTGGCATAGGTGGAGAGCATTTCTTCTGTCACGGTCATTTTTTCAGGTGCAAGTGGGTAGCTATTGTGGAGGTCATGCAGATTTGTCGGGTACTCCAAATTCACTTCAAAAATGAAGCCTTCAGCTGCATCTTCGGGTATGTTCATGATGAAATCTTCAGTAATGTGAGAGGGGTCCATCCACTGAAACTTGCCATAAGGCATGTACTGGGACATAGCCCAACCGTAAAGGTTGTTCGCATCCCAGTACATGATATAACTAGAAGGCTTACTTGAGTCGTAGTGAGGAGTGTGCGGTTTGTTTGCAACAGCGAAACGGTGTGAAATCTGCGACACACCCCCGCGCACCCCTTTTTCAATAAACAGCAGCATGTTGATATTCGTGAGCAGCTCTAGCTTGACATCAGTCATCTTCAGACAGGCTTGCCAGGGCAGTCCAGGAGAGGTGTATAAATGAGCAGCATCGATGTTATAATAGTGTAAGCAAAGACTTCTGAAATTTTGGAAGACTTCGGCAAGGAGTAAAACATCTGTCTTCACATACAAGTCATGATACTCGCCGAGGTTTCTTATCTGGAAGACTTCCCATATGTTTTTTGCATGTTGATAATCAGATTCTTCGACGGCTTCGTTCGTGAGAGAGTTGAAAAACGCTGATGGAGGCGGCAACACTGTTTCTTCAAATTTATCAAATCCAGTAATGTAGTCATAGGGGTATACTCCTTTTCTGGTGAGGAGACTTAGATCGGTACTTGAATTAAACTGGTCTTTTAGAATGTTAAACTGGCTAATATCCAAATTCTTCACCAACTTTTCTAACGAAGCAGGCAAAAATTGGAAGGAGTCAAGAAAGACGAGTTGTACAGGACTGTCAGGTTTCTTCAAAGTGAATGATATATATTTTTCTAACGTTGTTGCGATAACTTGTATCTGATGGTCTTGAAAATGGCCTAATTCTGTCATAATATGGTGGGCATCATAATTCTTCAAGTTGTGGAAAACCACGGGAATCTTCATAGGCTGCTTAAAATTAAGGTTGCAGCTAGCATGGGCGGCACCTCTAAAAACTCCAGTTTCGTGATTGTGATCCCGAACTTTAATGCATCCAGGTAACAGGGGTTGAAGACATATGCTGCACCTTGTAGCATTTTTGAACGCCTCCTCTTCTTGGGTAGAGAGCTTCATCGGCTTAATTTCTCGTAGTTTGTCTTCAAGGATATCTTTTTCCATGATGATATTTTCTAGAAAATGCTTGACTGCATTCTCTCCTCGATAGCTAAAGATAGGCTTCACGGCTTTGCCATCAGACCCTACGATTACATAAGCGTAACCGCAGGGTGTATGACGGGCTGTATGTTGCAGGTAGGAGTTTGATGAGGATGGAGCAGCTGATGCAATAGGTTCTAACAAACTTTCAAAGTCTGCATAGATGATATAGCTGATAGGGTGTTGAAGATGGGTTCCCGTGAACTCTAGTATATTTTTCTCCTTGCTGGGCATCTCAATGGCTTGAGCAGTGTGTTTTTGCAGTTTGTTTCATGGTCTTTTAACAAAAGTTCTGTCGAAAAACCATGCAGGCACCTATAACAATAATACTGTTTGCCATAGTGTTTTGTGCGGTCTCCCATCAATCTGGAAAAGTTCCGGATTAAACAATAGTGGTGAGCACCTTCCTCGTTCGCAAGGAGTAATAAGTTGATAGCTTCAACATCTTCTACTTCGGAAATTCTTAGAATTGTCACTTTAGAGTTTTCGTAGCCGAAAACGTTGATTCTAAGATTGTTCAGTTTTTCTATGAGACCTATTTTTGAGATGGGAACAGGATACTGAACATTACCCATCTTGATTTCCTCTTCATGGGGTAAATAGTGGGAGACTCGTTCGGGTTTTCTTGTGTAGTCTAAATTCAGTTTGTGTGCTAGCAGACACCATAGGAAGCACTTGTTATCCCTGTTCTGTATATTTAAGATAGCTTTCTTGGCAAGCAGTTTAGCTGGCAATTCTTGATAGCTGCTCGCTCTCAAGGGGTTATATTTAGCAGACTTGAATTCTACGTAGTAGATGTTTCTCAGCACACAGCCGGAACCTCTCTCTAAGAACTCTTCGTAGTTTTGAATAATCTTCATGAATCCTACACTTATTTGATCATCAATTAAATCAGGAGTGTGTTGCTGGTAGCAGGGTGTTCTAAAGTAGGCATTCATAATTTCCAATTCTCCTTCGGCTGTCTCTCTTTCAAAACAGACTTTTATTACCTGGTACCATTTGATGGAATCTTTCTCATACAATTCCTGTAGGATGTTTTCATGTATCTCGGCACGAATAGACTCTAAAAAGATTTTCACATCGTACCGAGTGGCTTCAGCAGGTTCAATGAGCACCGTCTTAAACGTGTTCAAAGCTTGCGTATAGGGACGTCTTCGAGAGAGTGGTGGAGGAGTCGTTTTCGGTTTCTTCCGGCTCTCACTTAGGCTATTTGAATGCTGAACTCGCATATGGTTCATTAATGATGACTTAGAGGAGAAGGTGGATTGGCATTCTTTGCAGGGGTAGTTATGTGTCTCTAGATGAGCGTTGTACTCGTCCAGGCGACTAAACTTTCTTTGGCATGTAGCACATTGATAGGTGGAAGTGTCAGCATCATGCAACTTCTTATGTCGGTTTAAGGCATCCTTTCTGGAGAACTCCTTCAAACACACAGAACAGGAGAAACCCTATAAAAGAATAAAAAACGATTTTTTAATTAAAGTGTTACAATTTTTAATCAAAGTGTTACAATTTTTTGAAATATCACAAAACAAAAACTTTAAGAAATAATACATACCTTAGAAGGACCGGGCTGAGGATCTACAGATTCTTGCAATTCACATGTGGGGTGATGCGATTTTCGGTGTCTATTTAAAGCATCCTTTCTGGAGAATTCCTTATGACAAATGAGACACACGAACATTTTTTCTGTGTTGTGTGTTTTCTTGTGTCGAGTCAAATCCCGACTTCTAGAAAAAGATTTCCCACAAGTAGGGCAAACAGGTTGAACCTATAATAAGAAAGACAATTTTTTTAACTTTTGTAAAAGGGACAATTTTTAAAACTTTTGTAAAAGGAAACACTCTCATTTTTAATGTAAAACAATACATACCTTAGAAGGTTCAGATTGGGCTTCAGGTTGGGCCTCAGGTTGGACCTCAGGTTGGACCTCAGGTTGGGGTTGAGGCTCGGCTTCAGGTTGGGCGGCGTCGTCCCATTGGGGGTTTCGCCACTCCTCATCATTTATTTCCCCAACAGTACAAAGCATATGAAGTTCGTTATCGGGTATACCGAAGGAAATACCCAACTGAAAATAAACGAATAGGATGCAACTTTAAAAAATTTTAGAAAAATAAATTCTTCTAGTTAAAGATTTGATATACAAAAGGTTATACAAATCTAACTTTTATACAACATAAATAAATAAATTTAATCTATTCGATGAGTCATTAAATAAACGAATCATTTTATAAACATAGGTGCAACTTTAAAAATTTTTTAGAAAAATAAATTCTTCTAGTTAAAGATTTAATTAATCTAACTTTTATACATACACGCTACCATTTTAATAATCCAAATACACTATTTTATCTAAACATAGGATTAGGTATGCAACTTAAAAAAATTTTAGAAAAATAAATTCTTCTAGTTAAAGATTTAATTAATCTAACTTTTATACATACACGCTACCATTTTAATAATCCAAATACACTATTTTATCAAAACATAGGATTAGGTATGCAACTTAAAAAAATTTTAGAAAAATAAATTCTCCTAGTTAAAGATTTAATAAATCTAACTTTTATACATACACGCTACTATTTTAATAAACCAATACACTATTTTAACTAAACATAGGATTAGGTATGCAAATTAAAAAAAATTTTTTAGAAAAATAAATTCTCCTAGTTAAAGATTTAATAAACAAAAGGTTATGCAATTCTAACTTTTATACAACATAAATAAATTGAATAAGTATAATCTAATTGATAGTTTATCAAACGATGTGTCATCCTAAACATGTCTGAACATGAATCTACTTGAACACTAACATTTTATTGTATAAGCTATGCACGATGAGTCATCCTAAACATGACTGAACATGAATCTACTTGAACACTAACATTTTATTGTATAAG
Source organism: Salticus scenicus (assembly GCA_963930645.1). Lineage (NCBI taxonomy): Eukaryota > Metazoa > Arthropoda > Arachnida > Araneae > Salticidae > Salticus > Salticus scenicus. Next base: position 12,756,912 of record OZ005659.1, on the reverse strand, counting down.
CGATAATTACTATATAAATCACAAAGTATAGGATGTTGGAAATTAAATAAACAACACTAGTTGATGAAAATTATAAGTAAACTGATTTTCTAGTTAATAATTAAATTTTTTATTTATAATGAATGCAAATTAAGTTTCTCATAAGTAAACAATAATAATAATAACTTTTTGATTTGAATAATATAAAAAGCACCTTTAAACGAAGTATGAGTCATAAATTTTGTAAGGAAATAAATTATTAGAATAATAAATTTTTAGTTTAAACTTATGAGAATACGTTTTAATTAAATCTTCTAATTAAAAAGTTTTTCACTTATAAAATAATTTCTATGTCATATGATTGTAAAAAAATAAATAAACTTATTAAAATTTCTATACAAAGTTTTTCACTTATAAAATAAATAATTTCTAAGCATAAACAAGTTTTACACATACTTAAATTTCACTTTATGTAGTTTATTGAATGAAATAAAATAGATTTCGCATTTATCAAATTAAAGATTCGAAATTAAATTTATTTTAAACACATTATAAATAAAAATAGATTTTAACATAATATAAATAAAATAGATTTCACATTTAACAAAATAAAGATTCGAAATTAAATTTATTTTTAACACACATTATAAATAGATTTTAAACTCATTCTATTTTTGCATAGTGTAAATCAAATTTATTTTTTAACATATCGTAAAAAGTAATAAAAATTCTTTAACTTATTATTACTTTTTACGATATGTTAAAAAATAAATTTGATTTACACTATGCAAAAATAGAATGAGTTTAAAATCAATTTATAATGTGTGTTAAAAATAAATTTAATTTCGAATCTTTATTTTGTTAAATGAGAAATCTATTTTATTTATATTATGTTAAAATCTATTTTCATTTATAATGTGTTTAAAATAAATTTAATTTCGAATCTTTAATTTGATAAATGCGAAATCTATTTTATTTCATTCAATAAACTACATAAAGCGAAATTTAAGTATGTGTAAAACTTGTTTATGCTTAGAAATTATTTATTTTATAAGTGAAAAACTTTGTATAGAAATTTTAATAAGTTTATTTATTTTTTTACAATCATATGACATAGAAATTATTCTATAAGTGAAAATCTATTTATTATGTGTTAAACATAAATTTGATTTCGAATCTTTAATTTGATAAATGCGAATTCTATTTTATTTCACTCAATAAACTACATAAAGCGAAATTTAAGTATGTGTAAAACTTGTTTATGCTTAGAAATTATTTATTTTATAAGTGAAAAACTTTGTATAGAAATTTTAATAAGTTTATTTATTTTTTTACAATCATATGACATAGAAATTATTCTATAAGTGAAAATCTGTTTTATTTATAATGTGGTAAACATAAATTTAATTTCGAATCTTTAATTTGATAAATGCGAAATCTATTTTATTTCATTCAATAAACTACATAAAGTGAAATTTAAGTATGTGTAAAACTTGTTTATGCTTAGAAATTATTTATTTTATAAGTGAAAAACTTTGTATAGAAATTTTCATAAGTTTATTTATTTTTTTACAATCATATGACATAGAAATTATTTTATAAGTGAAAAACTTTTTAATTAGAAGATTTAATTAAAACTTATTCTCATAAGTTTAAACTAAAAATTTATTATTCTAATAATTTATTTCCTTACAAAATTTATGACTCATACTTCGTTTAAAGGTGCTTTTTATATTATTCAAATCAAAAAGTTATTATTATTATTGTTTACTTATGAGAAACTTAATTTGCATTCATTATAAATAAAAAATTTAATTATTAACTAGAAAATCAGTTTACTTATAATTTTCATCAACTAGTGTTGTTTATTTAATTTCCAACACCCTATACTTTGTGATTTATATAGTAATTATCGCTTATACAATAAAATGTTAGTGTTCAAGTAGATTCATGTTCAGTCATGTTTAGGATGACTCATCGTTTGATGAGTCATCGCATAGCTTATACAATAAAATGTTAGTGTTCAAGTAGATTCATGTTCAGACATGTTTAGGATGACTCATCGTTTGATAAGCTATCAATTAGATTATACTTATTCAATTTATTTATGTTGTATAAAAGTTAGAATTGCATAACCTTTTGTTTATTAAATCTTTAACTAGGAGAATTTATTTTTCTAAAAAATTTTTTAAATTTGCATACCTAATCCTATGTTTAGTTAAAATAGTGTATTGGTTTATTAAAATAGTAGCGTGTATGTATAAAAGTTAGATTTATTAAATCTTTAACTAGGAGAATTTATTTTTCTAAAATTTTTTAAAGTTGCATACCTAATCCTATGTTTAGATAAAATAGTGTATTTGGATTATTAAAATGGTAGCGTGTATGTATAAAAGTTAGATTAATTAAATCTTTAACTAGAAGAATTTATTTTTCTAAAAAATTTTTAAAGTTGCATCCTATGTTTATAAAATGATTCGTTTATTTAATGACTCATCGAATAGATTAAATTTATTTATTTATGTTGTATAAAAGTTAGATTCGTATAACCTTTTGTATATCTAATCTTTAACTAGAAGAATTTATTTTTCTAAAATTTTTTAAAGTTGCATCCTATTCGTTTATTTTCAGTTGGGTATTTCCTTCGGTATACCCGATGACGAACTTCATATGCTTTGCACTGTTGGGGAAATAAATGATGAGGAGTGGCGAAACCCCCAATGGGACGACGCCGCCCAACCTGAAGCCGACCCTGAACCCCAACCTGAGTTCCAACCTGAGGCCCAACCTGAAGCCCAATCTGAACCTTCTAAGGTATGTATTGTTTTACATTAAAAATGAGAGTGTTTCCTTTTACAAAAGTTTTAAAAATTGTCCCTTTTACAAAAGTTAAAAAAAAAATGTCTTTCTTATTATAGGTTAAACCTGTTTGCCCTACTTGTGGGAAATCTTTTTCTAGATGTCGGGATTTGACTAGACACAAGAAAACACACAACACAGAAAAAATGTTCGTGTGTCTCATTTGTCATAAGGAATTCTCCAGAAAGGATGCTTTAAATGGACACCGAAAATCGCATCACCCCACATGTGAATTGCAAGAATCTGTAGATCCTCAGCCCGGTCCTTCTAAGGTATGTATTATTTCTTAAAGTTTTTGTTTTGTGATATTTCAAAAAATTGTAACACTTTGATTAAAAATTGTAACACTTTAATTAAAAAATCGTTTTTTATTCTTTTATAGGGTTTCTCCTGTTCCGTGTGTTTGAAGGAGTTCTCCAGAAAGGATGCCTTAAACCGACATAAGAAGTTGCATGATGCTGACACTTCCACCTATCAATGTGCTACATGCCAAAGAAAGTTTAGTCGCCTGGACGAGTACAACGCTCATCTAAAGACACATAACTACCCCTGCAAAGAATGCCAATCCACCTTCTCCTCTAAGTCATCATTAATGAACCATATGCGAGTTCAGCATTCAAATAGCCTAAGTGAGAGCCGGAAGAAACCGAAAACGACTCTCCTCCACCACTCTCTCGAAGACGTCCCTATACGCAAGCTTTGAACACGTTTAAGACGGTGCTCATTGAATCTGCTGAAGCCACTCGGTACGATGTGAAAATCTTTTTAGAGTCTATTCGTGCCGAGATACATGAAAACATCCTACAGGAATTGTATGAAAAAGATTCCATCAAATGGTACCTGGTAATAAAAGTCTGCTTTGAAAGAGAGACAGCCGAAGGAGAATTGGAAATTATGGTTGCCTACTTCAGAACACCCTGCTACCAGCAACACACTCCTGATTTAATTTATGATCAAATAAGTGTAGGATTCATGAAGATTATTCAAAACTACGAAGAGTTCTTAGAGAGAGGTTCCGGCTGGGTGCTGAGAAACATCTACTACCTAGAATTCAAGTCTGCTAAATATAACCCCTTGAGAGCGAGCAGCTATCAAGAATTGCCAGCTAAACTGCTTGCCAAGAAAGCCATCTTAAATGTACAGAACAGGGATAACAAGTGCTTCCTATGGTGTCTGCTAGCACACAAACTGAATTTAGACTACACAAGAAAACCCGAACGAGTCTCCCACTATTTACCTCATGAAGAGGAAATCAAGATGGGTAATGTTCAGTATCATGTTCTCATCTCAAAAATAGGTCTCATAGAAAAACTGAACAATCTTAGAATCAACGTCTTCGGCTACGAAAACTCTAAAGTGACAATTCTAAGAATTTCCGAAGTAGAAGATGTTGAAGCTATCAACTTATTACTCCTTGCGAACGAGGAAGGTGCTCACCACTATTGTTTAATCCGGAACTTTTCCAGATTGATGGGAGACCGCACAAAACACTATGGCAAACAGTATTATTGTTATAGGTGCCTGCATGGTTTTTCGACAGAACTTTTGTTAAAAGACCATGAAACAAACTGCAAAAAACACACTGCTCAAGCCATTGAGATGCCCAGCAAGGAGAAAAATATACTAGAGTTCACGGGAACCCATCTTCAACACCCTATCAGCTATATCATCTATGCAGACTTTGAAAGTTTGTTAGAACCTATTGCATCAGCTGCTCCATCCTCATCAAACTCCTACCTGCAACATACAGCCCGTCATACACCCTGCGGTTACGCTTATGTAATCGTAGGGTCTGATGGCAAAGCCGTGAAGCCTATCTTTAGCTATCGAGGAGAGAATGCAGTCAAGCATTTTCTAGAAAATATCATCATGGAAAAAGATATCCTTGAAGACAAACTACGAGAAATTAAGCCGATGAAGCTCTCTACCCAAGAAGAGGAGGCGTTCCAAAATGCTACAAGGTGCAGCATATGTCTTCAACCCCTGTTACCTGGATGCATTAAAGTTCGGGATCACAATCACGAAACTGGAGTTTTTAGAGGTGCCGCCCATGCTAGCTGCAACCTTAATTTTAAGCAGCCTATAAAGATTCCCTTGGTTTTCCACAACTTGAAGAATTATGATGCCCACCATATTATGACAGAATTAGGCCATTTTCAAGACCATCAGATACAAGTTATCGCAACAACGTTAGAAAAATATATATCATTCACTTTGAAGAAACCTGACAGTCCTGTACAACTCGTCTTTCTTGACTCCTTCCAATTTTTGCCTGCTTCGTTAGAAAAGTTGGTGAAGAATTTGGATATTAGCCAGTTTAACATTCTAAAAGACCAGTTTAATTCAAGTACCGATTTAAGTCTCCTCACCAGAAAAGGAGTATACCCCTATGACTACATTACTGGATTTGATAAATTTGAAGAAACAGTGTTGCCGCCTCCATCAGCGTTTTTCAACTCTCTCACGAACGAAGCCGTCGAATAATCTGATTATCAACATGGAAAAAACATATGGGAAGTCTTCCAGATAAGAAACCTCGGCGAGTATCATGACTTGTATGTGAAGACAGATGTTTTACTCCTTGCCGATGTCTTCCAAAATTTCAGAAGTCTTTGCTTACACTATTATAACATCGATGCTGCTCATTTATACACCTCTCCTGGACTGTCCTGGCAAGCCTGTCTGAAGATGACTGATGTCAAGCTAGAGCTGCTCACGGATATCAACATGCTGCTGTTTATTGAAAAAGGGGTGCGCGGGGGTGTGTCGCAGATTTCACACAGTTTCGCTGTTGCAAACAAACCGCACACTCCTCACTACGACTCAAGTAGGCCTTCTAGTTATATCATGTACTGGGATGCGAACAACCTTTACGGTTGGGCTATGTCCCAGTACATGCCTTATGGCAAGTTTCAATGGATGGACCCCTCTCACATTACTGAAGATTTCATCATGAACATACCCGAAGATGCAGCTGAAGGCTTCATTTTTGAAGTGAATTTGGAGTACCCGACAAATCTGCATGGCCTCCACAATAGCTACCCACTTGCACCTGAAAAAATGACCGTGACAGAAGAAATGCTCTCCACCTATGCCAAGTCCTTGTTGCAGAACCAAAAGTATTCTGGAACACCCAAACTCATTCCAAACCTTCACAATAAATCAGAGTATGTTGTACATTACAGAAATCTACAGTTATACCTAAAACTCGGAATGAAGCTATTAAAAGTGAACAAGGTTTTGAAATTTCACCAAGCACCCTGGCTTAAAAAGTATGTCGAGTTCAACACAGATAAACGAAAATCTGCAAAGAACAGCTTTGAAAAAGATTTCTTTAAACTGTTGAACAATAGCGTCTATGTAAAGACCATCGAAAATTTGAGAAAACGTCGTAACATAGAACTGTGTAACAATGAAGTCAGAGCCCAAAAATTAGTTGCATCACCGAATTTCACAACTTTTAAAGAATTTTGCAATAACCTCATAGCTGTGGAGAGAACAAAACCCACCATTCTGATGAATAGGCCGATATACGTGGGTTTCTCTATCCTTGAATTAGCAAAGTTGCTCATGTACGACTTTCACTACAATTTCGTTATGAAAAAGTATGAAAGTCGTGCAACTTTGTTGTTCACGGATACAGACTCCTTGACGTACTGTATCCAGACCTCAGACATGTATCAAGATATGAAGGAAGATCAGCACCATTTTGACTTCTCAGAGTATCCAGAAAATCATCCGCTATATTCTACAACTAACAAAAAGGTCCTTGGAAAGTTTAAAGACGAACTCCACAGTCAAGCTGCCTACAAATTCATTGGATTAAAGCCAAAAATTTATGCCATACAGTCAGCTGGTGGTGAAAAGAAGACAGCAAAAGGCATATCAACCTGCATCGTAAGGAAAAAATTAAGTGTTCAAGACTATCAAGAATGCCTGCAAAAGGAGATAGCCACGTATGAGCAACAAACCAGAATCCTACAAGAACGTCATCAACTCTATACAGTTAATCAAAACAAAAAGTGTTTATCTCCTTTTGATGACAAGAGGTATCTGCTAGATGATGGAATCACCAGTCTGGCTTATGGCCATTACAGAATACCGCAGCATCCATAGTGAAAATTTTTGTATATATTGTTCCTGCACCTTGTATATATTTTTAAATTGTTCCTGCATCTATGTAAATTGTTTCTGCACCCTGTATATATATCAATTGTTTCTGCATCCATGAAGATTGTTCCTGCACCCTGTATATATTTTAAATTGTTTCGCACCTATGAAGATTGTTCCTGCATCCTGTATATATTTTTTAATTGTTTCTGCACCCTGTATATATATCAATTGTTTCTGCATCCATGAAGATTGTTCCTGCACCCTGTATATATTAATTGTTTCTGCATCCATGAAGATTGTACAGATTGTTTCGCACCTATGAAGATTGTTCCTGCACCCTGTATATATTTTTAAATTGTTTCGCACCTATGAAGATTGTTCCTGCATCCTGTATATATTTTTTAATTGTTTCTGCACCCTGTATATATATCAATTGTTTCTGCATCCATGAAGATTGTTCCTGCACCCTGTATATATTAATTGTTTCTGCATCCATGAAGATTGTACAGATTGTTTCGCACCTATGAAGATTGTTCCTGCACCCTGTATATATTTTTAAATTGTTCCTGCATCTATTTAAATTGTACAGATTGTTTCGCACCTATGAAGATTGTTCCTGCACCCTGTATATATCAATTGTTTCTGCATCCATGAAGATTGTTCCGGCATCCTGTATATATTTTAAATTGTTTCACACCTACGAAGATTGTTCCTGCATCCTGTATATATCAATTGTTTCGCACCTATGAAGATTGTTCCTGCACCCTGTATATATCAATTGTTTCGCACCTATGAAGATTGTTCCTGCATCCTGTATATTTTTAAATTGTTTCTGCACCTATGAAGATTGTTCCTGCACCCTGTATATATCAATTGTTTCTGCACCTATGAAGATTGTTTCTGCACCCTGTATATATCAATTGTTTCTGCATCCATGAAGATTGTTCCTGAACCCTGTATATATTTTAAATTGTTTCGCACCTATGAAGATTGTTCCTGCATCCTGTATATATCAATTGTTTCGCACCTATGAAGATTGTTCCTGCATCCTGTATATTTTTAAATTGTTTCGCACCTATGAAGATTGTTCCTGCACCCTGTATATATTTTTAAATTGTTTCTGCATCCATGAAGATTGTACAGATTGTTTCGCATCTATGAAAATTGTCTGAACCCATGCTTTGAAGACAACCTCAGAAAACTATGTGATGAGTTCACCAGGTTGATATTTTTTATTTTATTTTTTATTTTTATTTTTTTTAAAGGAACTAACTCCCGCCTTGCTCTACGGAGTGAAAAGGGGCATCGCAGGGCCTCGGGAGGGCAGTCTCCCAGGCGCTCAAGGTGACCTCTTTCTTTCTCTTTCTCTTTCTTCTCTTTTTTTCTAACTTTATTCTTTCTACCTTTTTTCTTAAACTTGTATTCTCTTTCTAACTATTTTCTATACATTTTCCTTTCACTTATTTCTCTAATTGTAAATTTTGTATGTATCTCTTTTTAGGTTAAGTCCCAAAAGATCGTGACGTCATCTCACTTCCCGCAAAACTTCAAAAAAATTTTGAAGTCCCCAAAATTGTGAAAAAAATACTAAGTCCGAAATTTAGGAAAATAAATCTAACTCCTCAAAATTCCCCCTTCTCTCCTATGGCACCACCAAACCTCATCCAAGATGATAGACAAAGTTTCTAGTCTTCCGGTGGCAACACACAGTTTCTATTCTTCCGGTGGCAACACCTCCCCTCATCCAAGATGATGACTAAGTAGTGTAAAAAGGAGACGTTGACCGACAGGGTGGAGGCGTAGAGGCGCGCTCTAACAGGGTGGTGGCGCGCGCGCCACAGCGCGCCACCGCGCCATCACCGTGTCGGTGAACTCTCCTTTTTACACTACTAGTGTTGAATAATTAAGCTCGTAAAAAATATTGATTTAATTGGGGGGGTGGGGTGAAAGGTGTAATGTAGCGGTATTCTCTGACATAAAGTTTATCTGTTAAATCTCTGATCGTAGAGTTTTAATTTTTTAATTTATCACTTTTTTTGACAAAATAGTATATGTAATTCGAATTTTTGGATATTTCGAATTTTTTCTAGTCCCTTCAACTTCGAATTATGAAAGTTCTTCTGTACTTCATTTATCTGTTGTTTTTAATTTACATCTTTAAAAGAAAAAAAATACTATACTCGGGGAAAGCAAAACTTGACAGCACTGTATATGCTACAGAGACCTTTTTACGCACTTGGCGTTAATTGGGTTGCCACATCGGGCGATTACACTAAATTGGTTACTTACAATTTATTGTGAATTCATATTACTGCAAATTGAGTAATGTACTAAATTTTACCCTGAGAGAGAGAGAGAGAGAGAAAAAAGTTTAATACGTAAATATTTTGAAAACGAAAAAAGAAAAAAAAAAAAAAAAAAAAAATCTAAATTAAATATTATTTGTATGTATATTTTTTGTCTTTGTTTCCTTCAAAGAGAAATTGACTTTTTTTTTTTTTTTTTTTTTTTTTTTTTTTTTTAATTTAAAAATATACTTTTAAAATATTTTGAATATATTTGGCAGAAAAATTATTTTATCATAAGATTTAAACTGTGATTTATAATTGGCAGTATTTTCTCAAGAGAAAATGAGCAAAAAGTTCTGAATGAACAAAAGATAATAGATTTTTCAATTTGCATTATTATTTACCGGTTAATCAGTAAATGTTAAAAGTAGTAAAAAAAATTGGAAAGTGGAAATAGTTTATTGCTTTTATGATAAATTTAAAAATTAAAAAAAATATTAATTTAAAATAAATAAATATAGTGAATTTTCATGTGCAGAGGCAATTTCTGTTTACAATTTGTTTGTATATTCATTCTGTCTGTACCCTGATTTTTTAAGCTAAATATGAATATGGGAATTTTTATATTCATTTATGAATAAAGTTAAGAAACTCACCATTTACGTGAAAAGGAAACGAATTTTAATTTACTTATAAATATGACTTTTCTTGATGTCTTTATTTAATACTGATAAACACATACCTTTGCGATTGCTATTTTTAAAAAACTGAGTTGAAACATCTATTTTCTTAGCATTTTTATGAGGTTCGAATGAGATTTTCATAGATGAGAAAAAGGGAAATGTTACGTTATTCGATTCTTTGGAATATGAATGAAAGCATGGCATTTCACGCATTTTTCAATTTATTTTGATGTATGTAATGGATAAGAAAGCTTTGATATTAATGTGATATTATATTTAACCCTTTCATGGTCATGAACGTGTATACACGGTCAGAGTTTTTTACTTCTAAATCATTTATTCATTGCTACGAATTTTCTAAATAGAAAACAATCAGTTTCTCAGTATTCATGATAAATTTGTAATATTATTAGTACTTAATGACTTAAAAATATTTAAAACACATCCCACTAAAATGGCTTCGAAACGAAAAAATTAAAAATGGCGTGACCATGAATGGGTTAAAAGCAATCTTAAAATTTTCAGAAACAATGTTCCCATTCTTTTTTTTTTTTTTCTTTTTAGAACTATTCATTTCAGACAGCATAGACTAAATAAAAACGATTTATCTTTTTATTTTGTGATTTTTTTTTTTTTTTTCCTTTGGCACAGTTAAAAAAATATTAAAGGTAAAATTGAGAGATAATGTTCGACAGAAATTTTCAGAAAATAATATAGTTACCGTTTCAAAGTGCTGCAATTTATAAGTAAAGTTAAGGACCCCTCCCTTTTTTTTTTTTTTTTTTTTTTTTTTTTTTTTTAAGGATATCTGTATATTTAAATCGAAAAATAACTATTGAAGTAAATTATTGAGAAATTGCAGCAAATGAGTGAAAATTCCGTCATACTTGATACTGAAAAACTTATCAACTGAATCAATACCAATTTTGTAGCCATTTGGAATTCATTTAGATATATAAAAATAAAAGTTTTTGACTTTGTGCAGCTTTTGGAAGAACTTTGAGGCATTTTTATGAATATAGAAGGCTTTTGGCTCTAAATCAAATCTCTAAAAGATAGATTTATAAGGATGAGAGAACTATTTCTTTCAAAGAGATAGTAATAATAAAAATAATTGTGTCGTTAAATTTTGCGGTAGACTACCTTGATTAAAGCAGGCAGTGTCATGAATACAGTCTCATGCATACACAATAAATAAATAGGCCTCTTTTAGAAAATTATACTATGTGTAGGACAGAATTTAAATTTCATTTCAATTCATTTGACCACTATCAGCCTTTATTTATTTATTTATTTTTAATTTAATTTAAACATAATGGTAGTTAAATAATATAGTTTTTATTCATTTGAAGAAATTATTATTTTACCAACGAAATCCAAAGAATTATAAGTAATAATTCTATTCGATGCAAGCTTTTTCTAATCAACATTTTTTCTAATGATATCTTTAAAAGTAAATATTAAAAACAACAATATATAAATCGCTACACAATTGCTCTATATATGTTTAAAATTTTGTAATTTCTCTCCAAGGTATCGATCTATTTGTTATAAAGTCTGAAACAGTATTTATTTCCTAATTAATTTTCTTTAGGTAAATATCCGTTAAAATAAAATTTGTTTTACAAAGGAATGCTGGCTAATTATGTAATTTCGGCTTTAAATAATTGATCTGTCTCTCATTTATACATAAATTTTACTTACATAAGTCTGATTCTTTTTATATTATTAATATTATTATTAAAGATAATTATGTTTTACTTTTATTGTTTTGTTGGGGAAAAACAAAAAGAAAGTAAAACCTTTAGTATATAATACATAGTATAAATTAATGTAAACACCAGATTAGTTGTTGGTATTGGGAATAAAAATATTTTATATAAAAACGCGCCGAATTCAAATTATATTATCATTGTAATAATAATAACAAAAAAAAAAGTATTTATCGAAATATAATATATTTTTCCTCATTCCTGTAAGTTTGAATATTTCATTGACATGTTTGGTATGAATCTGTTGTAAAAACTTCCGAAACGTTCAAATCCGTCAAAATTTTTTCTCTATTTTTGATAGTTGTGAAATTAAAGAAGCGGACTGTGCATTAATTATCTTCAAATGTTCGGAAAATAAAGTAATCTATAAGCCCCACCAAACTTCTTCGCACTCACAATAGGGGTTAAAAGGTTGCTTCCGGTATTCCCTCTTCCGCCAATATTTCGCTAACAGACTTTCTTCGCGAAACAATACATTCACATAAAATTTATGCTTATCTATTATAAAAAATACCTTGTGTTAACATAAATACGTTTAGTTTAAATAAACAATCATTTTTCAGTTTACAGGAATAAAAAGAATCGAGCAAAAAGTTTATTACACTTAAATATAGTAAAGAACTATTTTCTTTCGCGGAAGTACATTTTCTACAGGCTTACACACACTGTCAACTTATGCTTTCCCCGAGTTTAGTTTTATGCGTTTTTGCGCATAAAATTGTTAGTGGCTATGTTTTGATTTTTTTTTTTTTTTTTTGCAAGAGAAAGCGCTATAATAGATTCTATGGGCAGTATATACGCTTTTAGAACTGCAAAGTTTTTTTGAGAATAATAAAGAAACAATATTGTAGAAAAGATGTTAAACATATCAATAGTAGAAACTGAATTTTAATCCGTTCCATCCGGCTTATTTCTTGTCAAAAGTTTTCAGCCGCTGATTTTTTTTTTTTCTATGTATCTGGCTATGTAATGTGTGGTTTATTTGAAGGTAAAATTTGCATATAAAATTTGGAAGGCAGGTTATTTTTAATGTTATTTTTATTAGTATCATAATATGTACAGTCGGGGAAAAAAAAAAAAAAAACGCAGCACTTGATGGTATTTCGTTATTAATTGACGCAGAAAAACTTAATAGACACCATTCAACAGGAAATGAATTGCACTTTCTGAAAATGTCGTCGAATTTTGAATTGGGGGGTCATCTACATATTAAAATGAGCGCCAACTTGATTTTTTCAATGGTAACACCCAATTTTGACTTCATATTCAAATTTCTGAGAGTCTGGCAGTGCGGAAAAGTATACTGTTTGTATACTTATCTTTAGTATTGATAGAGTTATGATCAAAAATGTGTTAGGGGCTATCTCTAAATATAGAAAAATAAAATTAAGATCCTACAAGAATTAGACAAAATTATATTGTTTCACACCGGAAATATTTCAAGAAAAAAATAGTTATAAAAAGAAATAAAAATATTAACACATTTGCAGTATCTTAATTATCATGAATTTAGTTTTTTGGTTATGTATATACTTTAGTACTTTTTTAGATAATTTTAGGTATATTTAAATACATTACACTTACGATTGGTCAGACAATACTTTTTATAAAAGTGCAATATTTTTCAATTAAAAAGTACCTATCATGAATATACTGATCACCAATAAAGCTTAAATTTTCTTTCGTACGTGTAACATAATATACAAACTGAAATATTATAGCTATATATATATATATATACAACAACGCATAAACTAAATCTTTTCGGATAAATTATTGTAAGGTAAGGCGGGGCTTTAGAAAACAGGAATTCTTGATACTAACACAAATGTCTAAAAATCAACATTTTTGTTTCATTTCTTTGCATTTGACGTTGTTGTTATATAATTTGACCCTTAAATAAAAAATAAAAATATTTTATTCAATTTTCTCCGTTATTTTTTAAGATTTGCTTCGTTATCTCATTCAAAATTTTTTAAGAGACGGCCCCCTAAACCACTCCAAAAGAAAGATTTATTTATATCTCGAAAACTAATAACTGGAATGAGCTGCAAATTTGCACACCCATATTTTTCAGCAGTAGGATTCATTTTATGTAAAAATTAATATAGGTCATAATTCATAATTTTTATGAATATGAATTTATTAATATTTTTCAGAATGAAAAATATTTTTCAGAATCAAAATTAATGATGGATTATGTTTGGGTTTCTTCACTGTATCTCGTAAAAAAAGAATTATATCGATCAAGTTATTTTTTGTGAAGATATTAATAAAAGTTTGAAATATGAATTTAACATTAGCACCTTCAAACTTTGAACGCTTATAACTCTGTGAAAAATAAGCAAAATATACAACCAATATACTTTTTCGCATTGTCGCGATCCCAGGAATTCAAATATAAAATATAAATGGGGCATTACCACTGAAAAATTCAAAGTTGGTGCGCGTTTTAATATGTAGACGACCCCCAATTAAAAATTTCCGTTCATTTTCTGAATCTACTCTCAATACCCCGTCGAATGATACGTATTACATTTTTGTGCATTGAAAAGCAATGGAGTTACATCGAGTGCTGCGTTTTTTTTTTCCCCGACTGTACATTTTGTAAATGAAAATACCGTTTAAAGCAATTAGTAGGATGCAAGCCTGGTTGTCGATCGCAAGTTTAACAATAATAAACGATTTAACACGCGTTGATGCATTGGCTGGTATAACATGGTTGCCAACATTTTAATTGATTCTGGAGCATTTTTTAGCCCCGCCTCTATTTCTCACCACATTATTTTTAGAGCGTTTTTCTCCAATATACAACTACGATATAATTAGAAAAATTTACTCTAGAAAAAAAAAGTGGTATGGAATAAAGGCGGGATTAAAATGCTCCGGAATAAATTAAAATGTTGGCAACTCTGGGCATAAGTATATTGTTGGCAGAATTCGAATTCTCCGCCTTTTTTTTTCAGGCCACACTAAGGGATGAGACAATATTGCATCTTTTCTACCACTAATTTTATCTAGAATTCTCTACTTTATTTCTATAGCAACATACCGGGATTATATAGCATACAGAATATTACATAAAAATAATAGTAGCAAAAAAGACAAAAAATTTTCATTTGTAAAGGTGTCCTGAAACAGGGCGGAGACTTCGATTGTTGATTTTTGGTGTGCCTGAGAGGCACACTTTGAGTACAATGCCAAAGTTTGTCAATGCCTGTGAAGGTATTTCGAGTGCAAGTGTTAATACAGTCGCAACCACAACTTTTTGCCTTTTTAATAGTACTTTTACTATATTACGTGACAGGCATCTAGTTTAGGTGGCTATGGTTTAGTACTATAATAGAACAGCAGAAAGAGTAAACTTAAAAAAATTCAAATAAATATTATTTATACTGGAAAATTTTTCAATAAGAAAGTTAGTTTTTTCAAATTAAAAATATAATTAATTTTTTTCTAAATAACAGTTCTGGTAGCAGCTACTTTTGTTTGATGAGGATTAAATTACCCCCCAGCATCGCTCTAATATTATATGACTAATCTTCATTTAAAGCTTCAGATAATTACAAGAGTAACATTTCAAAACATTATAACGATTTTTTATCCATGTTTAAATATCAAAAGTTTGCGGTAACTGGCTTGAGTTTACCTCAACATTCCCCGATAATCAGTATCAGAAAAGAGGGGGGAGGGGGAAATGCCGGTCGCGAAAATGCTAGAACCAAAGAAGTTTTGAATGATCCAACAAAATGACATTTTATAAAATTAGTGGTGCTAAAAAGAAAAAATGTAAAGTTTATCTGCAACCCTTCTTCGATTTCTGTCCTCGGCACATTTTCAATTTTCTACGTTATGATCATGAAAAGGAATAAAATATTCTACTTTATTCACTGCAACGGTGATATCCTTAATTATGTCGAGTTCTGCACTTTTCGTACAGTCATTTGCAAAAGTTTAAGACCAGTAGCCGATTTTCAGTATTTTAACACATTGCATCATTTGTGAAGATTATTGCGTCATATCATGTGCTGATTACATCAGACGCATTCTACTCAGTGCTGCCAGATTTGAGGGAAATTTCTATTCAACAGCCGCCGTTAAATTTTACTTGTAACAGTTATCTAATTACATAGACGATTTCTGTAAAAAATGTTTCGAAATAATTACCAAACCGTTTCAAATAAAATTTAGTGGTGGGAGTTAAATAACAATTCTCTCAATCTGGCAGCACTGATTCTACTGCTATAAACAAAGGTGCCCGGCACGTTTATCGCAGTTGTTCATTAGATTTTGTCGTATGTTTAATTTCTGTTGTGTAATTATCGTATTCGGTAAAAAACCTTCACTTACTGTTACAAAAAGATGAGAAATATTGACCCTGCATAAAACTGGATTTTCTGGACGTCAAATAAGTGCAAGGGTAAATATGAGGAAGACAGCTGTGCATCAAGCTATTAGTAAATTTAAAATTTCAGAAAAATTTGTTGACCTCTAAAGAAGCGGTCACCCTAGAAAAACGTGATGATCATGTGATAAGGATGGTCGCACGAGATCCAACAACATCCTTCGATACGATTAGACATTCTCTGGCTGCAAAAGGCACCAACGTCAGTTTGAATACTATATCAACAGTTTTGGCCAAAGATATTAGTTTATCATCCTATAAACCTGCAAGGAAAACGCGACTTACTCAAGTATGGAAAAGAAACGACTTTTAAAGTCCGCAGATTTTTCACCTTTATTTATAGCAGTAGAATGCGTCTGATGCAATCAGCGCATGAGCTGACGCAATAATCTGCGCAAATGATGCAGTGTGTTAAAATACTGACAACCGGCTACTTGTCTTAAACTTTTGCCAACTTGAACTCAGCGAAGTACGAATCAAAGTGATTGGATTTTCGGCAGTTTTTTTGCCTGAACTTTTGATTGATAACCTACCAAAGACCCTGGATCTTATTGGTATGCAACCAAGTTCATGCCTTTGCCTTGTCTTATGGAATTTAACTGCCAGTTCAATATTAGAGCATGTGCCTTTCAAGGTTTCGATATATATTCTTTTGCTGACAACTTCTCTATAATTCTCTCCAGTTAACGAAGAATGGGCTTGCAGTCTGAAGACACGAAACACTAATCCAATTTGCCCAATTGCTATCTGTCATCTGTTAACTTAACACTCTGTGCAACAAAATGACGAGTTTTAAAATTCTTTTACCCAAAACTCTTGAAAAGAAATCCAATGCTCAAGGTCAATGGCACCAGTGTCTCCCATGTAAAAAATACTAGAATATTAGGAGTAACAATAGACAAATACTCAAATTCGTTAGCACCAGAGCCTGATTAAGAGGGAAGCACACATTATCTCCGCTCTCACCGGAATATTTTTACAATTATTTTTTACTTCATGCCATAGAAATTCCACCCTTTGACGAGGAAATATTTTTTATAAAAAATGAACGGTGTAAAACAATCCAATTTACTCACCGTTATTAGACACCAGAATTCTTTTAAAATAATTTTTAATGAGAATTTTCTGTTTAAAATAGCAGGAAAGTATTTGTTAAAAAATAACGGTGTAAGTATAAATAATGTGTGCTTCCCCCTTAATCAGGCTCTGGTTAGCACACACTGATGACATTAAAAATAATTTACTACGCTTACAACACAACGCGGTACAATTAGCGGGGAAGAATTCTGGTATAAAAACCAACATTTTAACATTTTCGCGACAACTGACGTAGATTCACATCATTTGAAAATCTCTCTTACTCCACCAGTGGGCGTTTCTTTTGCAATTTGTATGTTATTTATTTCTTAAAAATATACCGAGTATTCATATTTGTACTATCAAAATACTATGGATATAAATGCTGTGATTAGAAAGAGTATAACTATATTGTATATACATTTGTAATATAAATGTGAATAAGGAGAATTTTGTTCTGAAATTTTGTAACAAGGGAGAATAACGCCCACAGGTGGACCTTACTATAAAAGAGACATAACCATGCAGTCGCGAAAGTGTCAAAAATCTGGTATCGCGTAATAACAGAAAAAAATGATAATTTGGGGATGGGACCTTACAAAAAGAGCACAATATAGACTCTATTCCATAGCTTCCTAAATTAGATGCCTTCCGCGTGTCTCAAAAACTTGGCAACAGTTCAGGCGGTAGACAGTGCCGCCTGGTACAGATTACGCGACTTTTTTTATTCAACAGCCACCAAAAATTTTTAAAAGTGGAATTTGATATACATAAGGCGAATAGAATCGAAGAAACGTCGATTTTATATATTATGTATTACTTCTTAAAATTGTTGGTGGAGTTAAATAAAAAAGTCGCACAATCTGTATCAGGTGGCGCTGTCTACCGCTTGAACTGTTGCCAAGTTTCCGACTCACGCGGAAGACATCTAGTTGAAGAGGCTATGCATATTCCGTCCAAAGACTATTTTTAAGCAAATTTTCAGGGGTATGGAACAATTTCCACTGATACCTTGACAGTGGTTTCCGGAAATCCACCAGTACACAGTGCCCGCAGCGGTCCTATATTTTCACGTTTTTTTTATTATTTTAATACCACTATTTTTTATACAATTTTTTTAAGATTTAAAGCTAAAGTAATATGTTAAAGTATACTGATTAATTAAAGTGGTGGCTAAATAATAAAATTCACGTAAAAATATAGGATTGCTGCGGGCACTGAGTACAACATCAAAACAAAAAAATGCAAAAAGACCTATTTCCCAACACACAAATTTTACATAAATATAGAAGTTCGCTTCTACACCCTGCACTGGATAACTTGCATGCGGTTGTTCATATCCATACTTGCCAACCATCTCATTATAAACCGTACAATTTTTAGTATCCACCTTTTTTTTTTTCACACGAGTCACTTTTTAGAGTAATTTTATTCTTATTCAATCGTAACAACATTTGGAGAGAATTTTCCTAAAAATAGCGTAGTTTGAAAAAAGGTTCGTTAACAATTGTGGGGTTATTAACACTTTCGCGACCGCATGTTTTTGTCTTTTTCACAGCAAGGTCCACCTGAGGGCGTTATTTTCCCTTGTTACAATATTTCAGAACAAAATTCTCCTTATTCACATTTATATTACAAATGTATATACATTATAGTTATGCTCTTTCTAATCACAGCATTTATATCTATAGTACAGTCACCCAAAAAAAAAACGCCACCCCCCCACCCAATTTCGCCGTAAATTATCGTAGAAACATGCGGCTGGTACCTATCGATCTGTAATAACGTCTAGTTTTTAATGGTGTAGTTATATTTTGCTTAAGGGGTCATCTACATATTAAAACACGTATAAACTTCATTTTTTTCAATGACGACCCCTATTTTTGACCTCATATTCAGATTTCTGAGATCAAGGCAGTTCGGAAAACTTACCTATTTATAGACTTTAAATCAATTTTAAACAGAGTTACTCGTGAAAATGTGTTAGGGGACCGTCTATACATTTAGAAAAAATAAATCGTGATCAACTACCCAATATTCATTATTTATAAAATTTTACACCGGAAGAAAAGTTCAGGAATGTTCATTATAAAATAAAAAACGATTCAAATTTGCAGAACTTTTTTTATTAGCTTATGAATTAAAAGATTTTTATTGGTTTCAATTTATTAAACATTATTATTGAAAGTTAAATACATCACTTCGTACGAAGAAAAATAATAGCTTGAATGATATGAACCCTACAGTATTGAATTACAAAAATCTAAATACCAAGGTAAAAGAACAGTAGTAATAATGATAATAATATTAATAGCAGTTAAAAAAAAGGTGTTTAATATTTAAGAAAAAGAATTATCTACTTCTTAAAAGCAAAAACTGTTTTATTTAAGAGACAAAAATTTAAGTTAAAATACATTTAAAAAACAAAAAATATATATAAAAACAATTAAAATCTACTAACTAACAATTATTATCTACTTCTTGTTGGGTATATTTTTATTTTATACAGTAAGCCTCGCATGAAAGTGTTACTATAAAGTTTTACATCTAATTTTAGGCGTACAAACCAACAATAGATAATATACAAAAATATACATAACAAGATTTAAACTAAAATCTGAGAAAGGATATTTAATATTTTCGCGACTCCTGATGTAGTTTCACGCCATTTGGAAATCTGTAGCTCCTCCAGTGGGCGTTTCTTTCACAATTTGTGTGTTACGATATTTCTTAAGAATATTCCTTATATTCATATTTATATAAACAATATAGTATGAAACGAATTTTTTCACTAGAAAGAGTGCATATTCATATTATTGTGTGTATTCATATGAAAATAAACATGGATATGGAAAAAACGGTTTCCTATTGCCTAGAACGAATATTCCCCGTTCTGCAATCGTCTACTGTACTTGAATTCTTAATTATAAATGTGTAAAATCTATATCTTTAAAAGTGATAAGACATATTACTTTGTTTTAAATTCTTTTTCCGTAATAAATGTGACGACAGTTTTACGCCGTGATTAGAATAATAGAAAATAAATAATATTGCACTTTGTTTCAATAATAGATTTTAAAACTTAAAGAAAAAAAAATACCACTTTATTATTCAGTATTAAAAAACATTTAATAGAAGTTTTATATTTTATTATGTTACGTCATGCGATAAAATTTTAATAGCATAAACGGTAGAGTAAGCAAATGCGAAAATTTCACAAGATTAAAACAGAAAATTTGTTTTAAAAATTCTGATAAAAATTAATAAAAATCAATTATATTAATTTTAAAAAAGGAAAAAACAAAAGTATTGTTCACTGCGTATTGCTCTTTCAAATAATATTCCTCGTCTTACCGCGTTTTTTTACTGTCATGATACTTAATTGAGGTGCACGAATCCTAGAATATTCAAGTTAAAAACAAAAGACAAAAGGGATAAAATAGAATTTTAGCAGTGAGAAGCTAGAAAAAGTTATGTAATATTTAAGAACAAAGACTTAACATTTCAGAATCGAGTAAACTCCCTTCTGCAACGAAAGCCACGCCTTTACAGAATTTTTCTAAAACTTTACATTATAAAACAAAATTATTTTACATACTTCCAATTAAATCATTTAAATTTTGTCTTCAGCATTCAATGTAGTAAATGCCATTGACATTTATGCATACCAGCGTCACATATGTGTCATATACGAGTATGCAAACTAGGTTTTTTAATACTGTTTCCGCAATATAGAGGCGGGGCTACATTTCTTTTGGAATTCTTTCCCAATCTCTTGCCTGCATTGCGATAATTTTATAAAAAATAAGCCAATTTGTATAATAAACATCAAAATGTTCCTTAGAAAACAATTATAATAACATAAAGGTAAATTAAAATAGTTTTTCGTCAAAATGTATAGAAATATTGACTCACACATGATACAAATTATAACAAGTGACGCTCCCCTAACAGCAGTAAAAAATGAAATATCACTGTAACTCAAAAAATAATGTTAGGAACGAGCTGTAAATTTGGAAACCCATGTTTTTGATGATGCCCGTTCTATTCGTGTAAAAATTAACATAGGTCATAATTCATAATTTTTTCAAATATGAATTTATTAAAAATTTTCATAATTCAAAAAATGTTTTTTTAGCAAAAATTTGCATGGAATATGTTTGGGTCACTTCATTCTAACGAATAAAAAAAACAGAATTTAAATATCATAATTATTTCGGAAGATATGATTTAATGTTTGTCACATTCATTTAACATTAGCATCCCCAAATTTTGACAGCTTATAACTCTATGAAAAATTGAGCGAAATATATAAACTATACCATTTTCCGTGATGATTTGATCCAAAGAATTCAAAAATATTATAAAAAAGGGGGGTTACCATTGAAAAAAATGAAGTTGATGTCAGTTTTAATATGTAGACGACCCCCTAAGTAAAATCTAACTATAACATTATAAACTAGACGTTATTACAAACTGATCGGTACCAGTCGCATGTTTCTACGATAATTTACGGCGAAATTAGGTGGGGGGTGGCGTTTTTTTTTTGGGTGACTGTACATTGATAGTTCAATTATGAATACTGGGTTTATTTTAATGAAATAAATAACATAGAAATTGCAAAGGAAACGCCCACTGGTGGAGTTAGAGCTTTTTAAATGACGTGAATTTACGTCAGCGGTCGCGAAAGTGCTAATGAAATGTTTGGCAACTATGCATATCTCAAAGAACTCCTTCTACTCCTCTGCTTCAGTAGCAGTGTATACTAATGGCTAAAAGACGAACTCAGGGGTGGGTGCAGCTTTCTGTGTCCTCCCAGAGGGTGTCGTCATCCCTCAGTGGCTTCGAGACTAGGAGACGTTACTCTGTGTTCTAGGCTGAAATTTTTGTTATCTAGCAAACCTTACAATAGGTAACAGCAGAAAAAGGAAAATTTTCTTGCATCTCAATTTTTTGTGACAGTCTCTCAGTCTTAGAATCCATGGAACGCAATGGAACAAACAACCCTTAAGTTATCTCAATCAAGCTTTCTGTCTTGTAGCTCCAGGGTCTTGTTTCTCTCGCACACGTCCCCGCGCACAGGGGTTTTTTGGACAATAAAACGGCAGACCAATTAGTCAAATCTACGACAAGAGCTCTCAGAAAGATATTGTTTCCTCCCTCTCCCCCATCATATATCAAAAGAACCCTAAAGAACGAAATAAGCCAAGATTGATAACGATATTGGGATTCGTCTGCGAAAGGTAGACACATCTATTCTTTCATCCCAGTAGCAATTGAAAATAACTACGAATTGACACCAGCAATAACTGCGTTTCTGATGGGCCATGTCTCATTCAAAAACAGCCTCTACTGTTTTCAACTCTCCAGAACTTCCCTGTGTGTATGTGACGGCGAATTCACCTTTCTTCACGCCTTCTACTTTTGTCCGTTAACCCTTCATTTCCATAGCACTAATCCTCTGATTACAGCTGCCGGTTGGCATTCCAGCATACTTCAGAGGACCCCTCCCTCAACGGGAAAAACTCCGGCGCACCTATGAGCTTTTAACCGATTTTTCTAATTTAACAGACTAATATCCTCCACTTCTCTTTAAAACTTTCTTTCCAGCTAGATACACCTGGACAGGTCATCACTGCAAATAGTAGTCTTCTACAGTAGCCACCATCAACTTCTAAACCGCCTAAATGTATGCATCAAAAACCCTACCTCAACGCTACTCAGTTTTGTCGCATCTTCCCCTTCTCGTGAGGGTTATAGCACCGGCAGCATTCAATAAATGTCGGTGGAGGCCTTGAATCACTCCAAACTGTTGCATGGCGGTGAGTGACCTCTTTCCTCCAGTCAATTAGTATGCACCTCTGTTTCTGTATACTTGAAATTAACGCTGTGATTGACTGTCATATGAATAAATTACTCGTCTGATAGTTGATCATAGGCTTTCCAATTATCAAAAACTACGGTCATTCCAGAAAGTATGTGCCTCTTTATCCCAAATCGCAATACTTTGACGCTTCCATTTTCCACAATCACACACATACACACAAAAGAAAAAAAAATAAAAGAAAAAAATTGTTCGTATAAAGTTCTACACCACAACAGGCCCATTCACCTGCACTTTTTTACCCTTATTATACTTCTTCTTACTTAACGGCCCTCTTCACTCACCGTCGCACAGTGGATCAAACAATGTTAAAATACGAACATAGGCCCAAAAATCAATCTCTAAATAACTAATATTTTGCAGTGAAATAATTTAAAAGAGTGTCTAAAAAATACAAATATATGGTTATTTCTTCAATTACACGAAGTTTTATTATATATAAATAAGTTCAAAACGAAAACTTTCAGAAATAAGATTTTTCGATGAATTTCAGTGACTTTATTTGAATAGCCATCAAGTGGCACTTAAGATAACTATGAAAAAATATTAAATAAAAATACCTTTAATAATGTCCTAATAAAAGTTTAAGGTACTTCTGCCAACATTTTGTTGGTTTTTTATGTTGTGATTCACGCATGAAATGGGAATATAAAATTAACAACAAAATTAAATTTATAAGTTGTGTAACTTTTTTTGTCCAAAATTTCAAACACATTTTACTACTCCCAAAAATATATATTTTAATCTGTGAAAAGGATTTTCGCCACAAATCGCCACTTTTGGAGAAAAATAAATTTTTATTCTGTTTACCGCCAAATGATCAATCGAGAAATTTATCTGAATAACTGTATTCATTAATGAGAGAAAATATATTAAAATTTTTATAGTGAAGATATTATAGAAATTAGATGATTAAAATAGATTTTCTAAATCAGAAATTATTTCTTATTTTTTTAAATATTTAATAAAATAATTAATTTTACTATAAAGCTACTGAAAAGTACCTTGGACCCAGAAAAGGGGGAAATGTAAATGTTTGCTGTGGTATGTCATCAAATGTTAAAATTAAATAAATATTTAGTGTTCAATTACTAAATGTTAAAATTAAAAATTATAATCCCGTATTACGATTTAAAGTAAAAGTTTCTGTGCAATAAAAATAAAGACAAATGTGAATTTTTCATAGAGTTTGTCAGTAAATGCTTGAATGAGTTTTCTATTGAAATACTACTTAAAAAAGAAAGAAAAAGAAGCAGTAATGTGATGATATATTTAACATTGTGTGCTAAATTACCGTAATTTCTGTTAGATACCCCGCAAGTTATACAATCCAGTTTTGCACCAGAAATTTCAATTCATAAATAAATTTATATTTGAACGAGCTCTTCCTTCGAAAAAGTATAGATTTCGCTATTAAATAAAATTTATGGTGGAAAAAGGACACATCTTACCTGCGGCGTATCTACCAGAAATTACGGTAATTGTGTTATAAATGTAGATTTTCTTCACGAAATTTTTATTTATTTCCTTTTATTCTCTTCTTTTTTGCAACATTTGTTTCTTTATCAGGTATGTTTCTAAATTCCTGTTTGCAGCAAAAAAATATGATACCGTTTAACCCCTTTATTATGCCAATTTTTCCTCAAATGGTACAGTCGGGGAAAAAAAAAAAAGCGCAACACTCAACGTAACTTCGTTGCTAATCCATGTAGAAAAATGTAATAGGTATCATTCGACGGGGAATTGTGAGTAGTTTCAGAAAATGAACTGAAATTTTGAATTGGGGGTCGTCTACATATTAAAACACACACCAACTTTGATTTTTTCAATGGTAATGCCCCATTTTTATTTTATATTTGAATTCCTGGGATCGCGACAACGCGAAAAAGTATATTGGTTGTATATTTTACTTATTTTTTCACAGAGTTATAAGCGTTCAAAATTTTGAGGTGCTAATATTAAATTCATATTTCAAACTTTTATTAATATCTTCACAAAAAATAACTTGATCGATATAATTTTTTTTTTTACAAGATACAGTGAAGAAACCCAAACATAATCCATCATTACTTTTGATTCTGAAAAATATTTTTCATTCTGAAAAATATTAATAAATTCATATTTATAAAAATTATGAATTATGACCTATATTAATTTTTACATAAAATGAATCCTAATGGTGAAAAATATGGGCAAATTTGCAGCTCATTCCAGTTATTAGTTTTCAAGATATAAATAAATCTTTCTTTTCGAGTGGTTTAGGGGGCTCTTATATAGTTTTGCATGAGATAACGAATCAAATCTTAAAAAAAAAAAAAAAAAAAAAAAAAAAAAAAAATTAAACAAAATATTTTTATTTTTTATAAACGGGTGAAATTATATAACAACAAAAGCAAACGCAAAAAAATGAAACAAAAATGATGATTTTTAGTCATAAGTCATCAAGAATTCCTGTTTTCTAAAGAAGACAAGCCCCGCCTTCATCGTTCTTTAAAACAAAACAATACAGAAAAAAAAAAAAAAAAAGTAAATTTGCCATCGAGTACTCGTGTTAAACCTCTTATTTTATCTTGACAAAAATATGCACAAGTGGTATTTATTTCATCGATTATTGATGATAAATTTTGAATATTTTAAACGAACACTAGAAGAAAAAAATTAACTAAATAGGCGGGGTTTAGTGTTTTAAATAGAAAAATATGCTTAATATTTCAGAACAAATTTTCTGTATTCACAATTATATTACAAATGGATATACATTATAATTATATTCTTTCTAATCAATATATTTCTATCCATAGTATATTTTATTGCAAAAATATGAACAATGGGTACACACTTAAGAAATAAGTAACACACAAATTACGAATGAAACGCCCACTGACAGTTACGGACTTTCAAATGGCGTGAATCTATGTCAGCAGTCGCGAAAGGATTAATTAAGGAATTATATTTTCATTGAAAGTATAAAACGAATCGTACAGTTCCAAAGAGTTCAACTGACCCTAAACTGGTAAGTGCGATTAAAATTGTTTAATATTTACTTCATGAACCCTTACAATAATTTATCCGAAAAGATTTAGTTTATGCATTGTTATATATATATATATATATATATTATTTCATTTCGTATATTATGTTACACCTACAAAAGAAAATTTAAGCTTTATTGGTGATCAGTACAGCGATAATAGACAGTTTTACTTGAAAAATATTGCACTTTTTTCAAAGAGTACTGTCTGGACCAATCGCAAGTGTAATGCATTTAAATAGACCTAAAATTATATAAAAAAGTACTCAAGTATACAAATCTAAAAAACTGAATTAAAAAACTGGAAAATATAACTATTTTTATTAATTTATATAATTCTTTTTTTCACGAAAGATTTCCGGTGTAAAACATTAAATTTTTCTCTATTTTTTATAGGATCTTAATTTTATTTTTCTATATTTAGAGATAACCCCCTAACACATTTTCGATTATAACTCTATAAATACTAAAGATAAAGTATACAAACAGTATAGTTTTCCGCACTGCCAGACTCTCAGAAATTCGAATATGGAGTCAGAATTGGGTGTTGCTATTGAAAAAACCAAAGTTGGCATTCATTTCCATATGTAGATGATCCCTAATTCAAATTTCGACGATATTTTCAGAAAGTGCATTTAATTTCCTGTTGAATTATGTCTATTAGATATTCCTGCGTGAATAAATAACGAAATTACATCGGGTGTTGCGTTTTTTTTTTTTTTTTCCCCGACTGTACATTAAAATAATTTCACGAATAAAAATTGGTGTAAAGAAAAAAATTCATTTAGCTTATTAGAAATAATTAATTTTAATTTTAACACATTATTCTCTTAGTTAATCGCAAACTTCTCATAACCCTTCTATTAGCATAAGCTGAATTGCCACAAATGACTATTTTTTTTATTTTTTTCGCACGAATATTATAAAAAAAAAATATTTATACTGATATTTTTCTACAGAAAAGATACAGAGGAATCATTATTTAAAAAAAAAAAAAAAAAAAAAAATGGTGCCAGTTGAATAAAATGATAACAAATTTGGTGGGGAATATATTCCTGTGGCCGTATAAAGGGTTAAAAAAAATCATAGAATCGATTTTAGTATCATACATATATACATATTTAAATCGAAATGTTACAAAAAACACCATACATAGATAATAATAATACCATAACCTTCCTATGTTCGCCGCTGCCTATACTTCGATCAACTGTGCGTCGCCGGAAGCTCGAGCCAATGTTATTCAATGGGGAAATTTTCTTTACAAATAACTTATTAACTAATACATATTTTTAAATTCTGTTTTCACATTCAGAAAATTCCCAACTGTTAAATTGACGGACCTTTTTTAAAAATGTAATTTTTTAATTTTTAATATTTTATTTCGAAATTGCAAAATGAAAAATTTTCACATATTGAAAATTCGTATTTTGCATCTTCAAAATAAAATATAAAAAATTAAAAAAATAATATTTTAGAAAAAGTGCGTCCATTTAACAGCTGAGAACTTTCAGAATGTGAAAACAGAATTTAACTAGTATGTTGTGGCCACCCCGAGACTTTCTTCTATATTTTCCTATACAAATTCACTCAGTAACAATAATAATAAAAAAAAAAAAAAAAAAAAAAGTGGGACTTTGACAAAATTTTGGGTAAAATGTGAAAATTATTCTAAGTTTGTCAAAACACGGAAACCGTGGGACTTTGACAAAATTGGGGGGAAAATGCAAAATTTTGTTTAAGTTTGTCAGAACACGGAAACCGTAGGAGTTTCATAGAATGAAGGGGAGAGAGAAAAAAAAGTGGGACTTTGACAAAATTTTGGGTAAAATGTGAAAATTTGTTAAAGTTTGTCAAAACACGGAAACCGTGGGACTTTGAGAAAATTAGGGGGAAAATGCAAAAATATGTTAAAGTTTGTCAAGACACGGAAACCGTGGGAGTTTGATAAAATTAAGCGGAGAAAAAAAAAAAAAAAAAAGATTTTTTTTCCAAGTTTTTTTTCGTAAAAAGTAAAAAAGATCGATAACTTTGTTTTAAATTATCACAGATTTATAGTTCAACCATTCGTTTTAAAGGTACTGACGAGACCTTTCGAAAAATACCCATCTTGAAAAGTTTTGCACTATATCACCCTGTTAAAAATTTAGAAAAAGCGGGATGGCAACGCAACCTGTAAAACGATTTTTACCAAAAGTTGATAGGCACTGATTTATGTCAAGGTGCAGCTACATACCAATTTGTATGAAATTCTGTGCAGTAGTTCCAGAGATACAGTTGCCACAAAATTTGTCACACACACATACAGACAGACAGACAGACAGACATTTTCTAAAAATGGTAAAATCGTGTTCTACAGCTCTCAAAACGTGTAAATCCATCAAAAACCCGAAATCGAAAATTTTTACGAATCCAATACTTTCTTCTATTGAAGATAGAAGAAAGTAAAAATATGTATTAGTTAATAAGTTATTTGTAAAGAAAAATTTCCTATAGAATAACATTAGTTTCGGCTTCCGGCGGCGGTGAGTGAAGAGGGCCCTTCAATAGCTCTCATGAACTTCAATCTTCAACATTCGGACCATAAATCATAACATTTTCCAAAATTTCCATACACACGAGTTTTTCAAGTCACCAAGAGTCGTGTAGAAACGCTCAGTAACGCTGCCATATTCATAGCCTGATTAAGAGATAAGCACACATTATCTCCGCTGTCACCGGAATATTTTTACAATTATTTTTTACTTCATGTCATAGAAATTCCACGCTTTGACGAGGAAATATTTTTTATAAAAAATGAACGGTGTAAAACAACCCAATTTACTCAGACACCAGAATTCTTTTAAAATAATTTTTAATGAGAATTTTCTGTTTATTATAGGAGGAAAGTATTTGTTAAAAAATAACGGTGTAAGTATAAATAATGTGTGCTTCCCCCGTAATCAGGCTCTGGCCATATTTATGAACTCATTTTTGTAATATCCACCATCAAGTTTTAATTGTAATAACTTGATGATTAGTTGTCTGTTATACATGTATAATATCACTCATGAAAATTAATGATGATAATCGAATTTAAAAGTCCCTAAATTCGGCAACACTAACTTTCAGTTCATGTTGCATATTTCTCGCATTGTGATCATACACTCACATATACATCAATGGCAAAACCAGAAATAAACTCAGCTTACTCTTTTCAAATCACGATCTCTTTCGCACATACTTCTTACAATATTATTACAACTGTTCAACTTTATTTATTTATTTATTTTTAGTGCTGCATAAACGTTGTGATAGTTTTTAATGTATATTTTATAAATAGATTTTTCTTTTCTTTAATTAAATTATTTGAGTAGTGATAAGCAGGAATGGAACACGGGCGCAGAATTCATGCCGTTATTTGTTTAAGAAATTTCTGTGCTACATATAATATTGTCGATTTAAGAAGTAGAAAATCTTGTTTCATTGAGAGTGGTATGAGTTCTGCGCCCGTGTTCAATTCCTGGGTAAGGGGGAAACAAGATAGCCTAAAAAATCTCAAAGTGTCCGCCTTTTTCTTTTTCTTTTTTTTTTTTTTTTAAGAGCACTTTCAATTTTAACACATTTTCGCCTTTTTACTACTACTGTTTTTATCGAAAAATCGTCACCGTATTTTTACAGTAAAGCATAAATCTACCAACATTCTAATTAATATTCCATTATTTGTTTACAATCTTTTTTTAATACATCAGTATTTTTTTTAATGTAATTTTTTTGTTTTTGGGTCAAATTTTCGAACGCGAGATTTTGTTATATTTACACGTTTTGAGGTCCCCTGAATACGAAAATCATGTTTTTAGCAAATGGTCTGTGTGTGTGTCTGTCTGTTATCAGCATATCTCAAAAACAAATTATGGCAGAAAGTTCAAACTTGGTATTCTAAATGTGTATCATATAGGGATGCTACAGTAAGCTTTTCGTTAAGATCAAGCAAATGGTTCGTGTACAGGGACAATCAAGAGAATTCTAATACATGTTGTCTACGGGGAAATTGCAGGTAATTAGAGTTTAACGTCTATAGACTGCACTAAACCAAATGAAACGATTATATATTTTTTGTAATAGAGATAGTTAACTGGAAAAAAAATTTTGTGTATATGTAGGAGCCTCGCCTCCTCCCCTCGTCAATACCTTTAAAACGAATGGTTGAACTATAAATCTGTGATAATTTAAAACAAAGTTATAGATTTATTTTTATTTTTATTTTTATTTTTTTACTTTTAACGAAAAAAAAAACTTATTTTTTTTAAATAATTTTAATAAATTATCTTTTAAAAACAGAATTATTTTTTAATAACCGAATTAAATTCTATATAAATGTAGCTGCATTAATGAAACGGGGGGTTGAGGGGGGCGGTAGCTCCCCTCACACAGAAATAATTATGGTATAAAACTCTTCTGAAGCCTAATTTGAATTGTTTAGCATAGGTTTACATGACAGTTCTCGTTATATTACCTCTTAATCTGCAACCTGTATTTATAGTATGAAATTTTAGGGTAAGAGAAAGTCGTGAGAGTGACACACCAGATTATTTATTTAACCCGTTAGTAGTCGCTAGTTGGTCGATTTGCCGCCCATCTTTTAGTGCTGCCAGATTTTTTTATTCAATAGCTACCAAAAAGTTTTAGAAGTAGCATTTGTTATACAGAAACCACGAATAAAATCGAAGAAACGTCGGTCACATCACTTCTTAAAATTATTGGTGACAGTTAAATAAAAAGTGTGCAATTTTTAATAGGTGGCGCTGTCTATAGCGACTACTAACGGGTAAATCGTAATTATCAATGCTCGTACGGGCGTTTTTTTTTTTTTTTTTTTTTTTTTTTTTTTCCCCTGAGTCTTATACCAGTAATTTTGTGGAACGATTTTCGCTATAAAATAAGTCTTTAAATTTAAGAGGAATTTTACTGTTTCAGAATACCGGTGTGACACTCAGGGAAAAAAGGCGGGTTTGTACGTAATCTGATTATATTTACATACTTGCCAACATACTAATTAATATTCCGTAGTATTGTTAGTCCCGCCTTTTTTTTCACACCAGTAACTTCTTAGAGTATCTTTCTTCTTATTTAATCGCAATTGGATTTGGAGAATATTACTCTAAAAAGATACTGGTGGGAAAAAAAAGGGCGAGACTAACAATACTACAAAATATTAATAACATACTTGCCAACCATCTCATTAATAACCGTAAAATTGTTAACGCCCCTGAAAAAACGCCCCTTTTATCACACTATTATATTTTTAGAGTTATTTTCTCCAAATGTTGTTACGATTAAATGAGACTAAAATTACTCTACAAAATTATTGGTGTGAAAAAAAAAGGCGGTACTAATAATTGTACGGTTCATAATGGTTGGCAAGTATGTAATTAGAATGATAGTAAGTATGAATGCTTTTTGTGATTAAATAGAAGAATTGCTAATTTTTAAAACTCATGCGGGAGAATTGTTAGTTCTTACGCCATCACATACCTTATTTTTTATTTTTATTTTTTAAAGAGTAATTTTCTTTTTATTTAATCATAGCTATATTTAAAAAAAAATTAGTCTTCAAATTAAGTATTGTTTAAAAAGGGCGGTACTAACAATGCACCGAAATAAATTGTAAAAGTTGGGAATTCTGAAATATGATGGAGATTATTGTTTAAATGTAGTACTACCAATAAAGGAAGAAATTATTCATCACTAAAAGTGTCTGTAGAAACTTAACTACAAATGATTAATTTTAGACGGACCTTTTTTTTAAATATTATTTAATTGAAACAAAATAAAATATGTACATATATACAATAAAAACATACTTGAAAGAAATTTGGATTTCGACGTAAATTTGATTAATTATCCACATTTTTTTTTATGGTTATATTTCTAGTAATGTAGTTTGTAATAGTAATTATATAACGCATCAACTCAAGTCATGGTGCTATCAGCACTCGTATCGTTCTCCTTCAGCGAGCACATTTTTTCTTATCCTCTGACAGGTGATCCGCGACGGGGTGGCGCGCATGCGTCAACATCCCGCCCGTCCTTGCTATGTTCTCATGCAAGAACTTACAATATTTTTTTGCAAAACTTTAAATTTACAATTTCACATAACGTAAATAGATAAAATAATAACAAATAAATGAATGTAACATAATATCAATATTTCGCACAACACATAGAATTAGAAAAAAGATTAACTGATTATAATAAACAGAAATTTTCATAATTAACTAACAATTTTAGAGTAATATATATAATACAGTAAATTAATATAATAAATGTTCATATTAATTTTTTTTTTTTTTTTTTTTTTTACTCCTCGATAGGCAGCACGCACAATCTGGAGATGGATCTTTTGTAAATCCCTTTGGTAGTTTTTATATCTACCAATCTAACTTTATTATCCTGACCAGGATATAGCTTTATCACACGCCCTAAACACCACTTGCATGGTGGAAGATTTTCTTCCCTGACTAAAACCATGTATCCGATTTTTAAATTTTCTTTATCAATTATCCATTTTCTGCGCTGTTGTAAGTTATTCAAGTAAGAAAGACTCCATCTTTTCCAGATTGCCTGAACTGACTTCGTAATATTTTGCCAAGCACTTAGGCGATTTTTCTCAACATTAGTTAAAGAAGGTTCAACAACAGCCGTTATTGGCCTTCCAATAAGAAAATGAGCTGGAGTTAAAACCTCTAAATCTTCAACACTTGAAGTTAGCGGAGTCAGTGGTCTCGAGTTAAAGATCGCTTCCACTTGAGTAACAAGTGTAAGCATTTCTTCAAATGTAAATTTTGAATTACCCGCTATGCGTTTAAAATGGTATTTAAACGCTTTGATATTTGCTTCCCATAGACCACCCCAATTTGGACTCCTTGGAGGAATAAAAACCCATTCTATTTTTTCCTCTGCAAAAAAATTGAATAAGGATTCTTCCTTATCTCTTACCAGTTTATACAAGGCATTTAGTTCCCTGTTGGCGCCTACCATATTGGTCCCATTATCCGAAAATATTTTATGACACTTGCCCCTTCTCGAAATAAATCTTTTTAACGCAGCTATCAGAGCTTGTGAAGTTAAATCACTAATAAGTTCAAGGTGTATAGCCTTTGTTACTAGACAAATGAAAATACAAACATAAATTTTGATTTCTGGACCTTTCCTTCCATATTTATTTTTGATTAAAAAGGGTCCAGACAAATCTACTCCAGTTGAATTAAATGTTTTATCTGGCGTTATTCTTTGTTTTGGCAAGTTTCCCATTTTTTGTACACATACTTTCGGATTTGCTTTAAAACAGACTAAACATCTGTGCACAATTTTTTTACAAAGATTTCTCCCATGAATGGGCCAATATTTTTGCCTAACCTGAAACAGAAGATGTTGGGGACCAATATGAAAATATTTTTCATGATAATATTTTACAATTAATTCAGTTAATTTATTTTTTGAAGGAAGCACATAAGGATGCTTAATCGAATAAGATAACTGCGAATTTTGCAGTCTCCCCCCTACCCTTATTAAACCATTGATATCCAAAAATGGGGATAAATTAAAAATTTTACTCTTATGCGATACATTACCGCCACTTTTCAAGGCAGCTATTTCAGTAGGAAATTCTTCCTCCTGCAGCTGTTTCAATAAGAAGTTTTCTGCATTTGTCAGCTCTTTAGACATCAGCGGTCCTTCCTTCTTTTCTAAAGGATTTCTTAGATTGTGAAGAAACCTGAAAAGAAAACTACATATGCGTAATATTTTTAAAAATCTATTACTACGATTAATCAGATAGTTCAAAATGGTAAAGTCCTTTTTCAAATTTAGAGTCACTGCTTTTTTAGATTTTAATTCAGGAGTGTAGTCTTCCTCATTTGGTTCTGAAAAGTCAATAACAGATTGTTTGTTTTCGTCAGACATTAAAGAGGGTGGTCCATGCCACCATTGTTCACTATAAAGCAGTTTTTCTGCCGTGAGGCCTCTGCTCAGGTGGTCTGAAGGATTTTCTTTTCCAGCACAGTGAAACCACGTATCAGGATCTGTCAAATTCGTGATTTCTTGTATTCTGTTTGCAACAAATTGTTTCCATCTTTTTGTTGATCCTTTAATCCAAAATAAGACAATTTTTGAATCAGTATGATGAAACACAGAATAGCATGTTTTCTGTCCTATGATTTCTTGAACTTTATGACTCAATCGTGCTGCCAACAAGGCACCGAGGAGTTCCAGTTGAGGTAACGTAATGCTTTTTAATGGAGCTACTCTACTTTTTGAAGTGATGAGATTTACAAGAACTTTATCTCGTATTTTAACTTTCATGTATACTGAAGCCCCATAGGCAAGTTTGGAGGCATCACAAAAAACATGTAATTGTATTTCATCTTCACTAGAAGAATCTAGAACAAGTCTTGGGACTCTAAGCTCTCTAAGAAGTGGTAACTCATTACACCAAGCCAGCAACTTTTCTAATATGTCTGGAGGCAATTTTTCATCCCACGTGACCTTTCTGTTCCAAATTTCCTGCATTAGACATTTCATTCTGATAGTAAATGGTGTAAGCAACCCCATCGGGTCGAAGATTTTCCCGATGGTTTGTAAAATGGTTCTTTTTGTATTTTCTTCTGTGTCAACCACTTCAAGAATTCCTTTAAGATCTAGGGTAAAACAGTCATCTTTTGTTTGCCAACATATGCCTAATACTTTCGTGTTGTCGCTCCCTAAGTTAATGGCGGTTTCAGTTGGGTAAGTATCGAACCCTTCGTCGGCCCACTGTTTCATCAATGATGAGTCGTTGCTGATCCATTTCCTCATCACCATTCCGGCTTCCTTCATAATCTTCTTTGGAGAGCGGGAAACTTCCAGTGCCTCTTCTGAAGTATCTTGACCGGTAATCCAGTCATCTACGTACATGCATGAATTCAGGTGATGTACGGTTGTTGGATAATCTTCTCTATATTTTTCTATGTGATGCTTCACTGTAGCTGCTAATAAAAAAGGGCTAGAATTCACCCCAAAAAGTACTCTGTTAAATCGATAAATTTGAAGATTCGGTTTTAAGTCAGTACGAGGATTACTATTGGACCATAAAAATCTTACTACGTCCTTGTGTTTATCTGCTAAACAAATCTGAAGAAATGCTTGACGAATATCCGAAGATATAGCTATCTTGTTAATTCTAAAATTTATCAGCGCATCTAATAAATTTGGGTTTAAATTTGGACCCGGCCAAAGACAATCATTAAGAGATAGTTCATTTAATTGATGTGACCCTGCATCAAATACTATACGTGTAGAAGTTGTGACCCGACCTTCTTTTTTCACAGCTTGGTGTGGTAAGTAATATATTGGTTTATCAACACTTATGTCAGGTTTTTCGACTTTTTCAATTATTCCTTGTTTTATGTAGTCCTGAATTATCTCTTGATATTGATCATACAGATCATTATTTTTGTGAAACTTTCTCCATAAGTAAAAAAATCGCTGTTTTGCAACTGGAAAATTATTTGATAATTCTTTCCAATCTTTACGAAAGGGTAATTCTACTACATATCGGTCATTTTTATAATTAACTGTCTGTTTGAATATTGTCATAGCCTGATCCTCTTCTTTAAAACAGGGATCATCTTTAATTCCGAGGGATTCTAGATCGAAAAAGAGCTTAAGAGTGTTACTAAGGGAATCGTCTGACAAAACGAAACACTGTTTCGAATTATTCGGTTCTGTTTCTTCAACCTTTCCACACGCTAGCCATCCAAATTCAGTTTCCTTAAAAAACAAATCGTCATTTATTTTATAAGTATTATCCATTAAAACTTTGAATAAGATATCTGCGCTGATTAACGCTTCTATTTCATTAGGTTCAAAAAATGTCTCGTCACTCAATTTCAAAAATTCTGGAATTTTTATGTCTGAAATGTTTAATTTATTGCATGGTGTGAGCCCTGTTATTTTATCTACAATCAAAAATTCTACTGGTTCACTAAAAGAACAATCTTCATTTGAAATAAAGGTATCTAATTTCCACTTAATATTTTGTGTCAATCCATTCAAACCTGAAACTGGAGATTTTATTTTTTCTCTTTTAATTCCTAAACATTCACTCATCTTTTCAGTTAATACGCACACATTTGAAGCAGAATCCAGAACGCATCGTATTTTTATTCTTTTTTTATTTTCACACTGAACGTAAATATAGGCTGTGGAAAACAGAATACTTTTTCTATTTTCTTTTAAATATCTGCTATTATTACTCAAAACGGAAGCATTTATTTGCGCAACCTTTTTGTCTACATCTGGTAATTTGGATGAATTTATTTCATCCGAGTCTGGAACTGGGGTTTTGGCGCCAGAAGAAAAACATATTAATCTGTTGTGCTTCATTCCGCAGGTGCATTTGAATTTCGATAAGCAATCATTTTTTTTATGGTTTTGCCTAAAACAAACCTCACAAAGCTTGTGAAGGCGTATTATACTTAATCTTTCGTTAATGTTTAATTTCAAAAATGCATCACATTTATAAATAGGGTGATAAGTATTTTTACAAACGACACAATTTTTGTTTTTATTTTCATGCATTAAAAGAGTTTTAGATTTGTTAATAGCCGGAAAGTTTTTGTTAGTATTTTTATTTCCGCTAGTCATATTCGTTCTATTAATAGATAATAAAACTGATTCTCGTTGTTCCAAAAATTTGATAAATTCTTCAAAGGTGGGAACATTTTTGGATTTATGGGACAACTCAAAATTCTTCCTAGAATCTCTATCTAACTTTGCTACGAGAATATTTATAATGAAAACATCTGATAATTTATTCTGTACATATTTAAGAACTTTCAAGGCACGCAGATTTTTCTGAATACAATCAATCATGTTTCTTATCTCTTTGGGATTTTCAGTTTGAATTTTCTTAAAATTCAGAATATTTTGTACATGAATATCAACAATTAATCGCTCGTTATCATAGCGATTTTCTAATGCATTATATAAGGATTCAAATGTATCAAAATTACTAACTAAATTTTTAGCATCATATTTGAGACAAGATCTAAGATAATATAATTTCTGCGACTGATTAATATGAACATTATTGGTTATTAAATCATCAAATTGTTCTTTAAAAGAACTGAATTCCTCAAATTTTCCTGAAAATTCAGGTAATACTAAAGGAGGAATTTGAGTTTTTATTTCAAGGGCATCTTGAGATGCATTTTCAGTCGCATTTATTTTTTTATGAGAATCAAATTTCTTATAAGAATTAATAAGAGTATTAATTCTTACCTCTAATTTTTCCAGACGTTCTTCACATGAGTCAAGATCGTCATCTATGGTTGCTTGTTCAGCATCTTTCAAGTCTTGAATTTCGTAGTATTTTTGTCGTAATTCATCGATTTTTGTTTGTAGTAGTTCGACGTTCTTTAATTTCACTTTTAATTCTACTACATCTATATCGTAATTTTCGGCATTCGTGCCTTCTACATAGTTTTCAATTCTAGTTATCTTTCCTTTCAAGGAAGATTTCAATTTATTATTTTTATCCATAAGTCGCTGATTACAAGCTCCTTTCTCGACGGAGCCACTATTTTGTAGAAACTTAACTACAAATGATTAATTTTCGACGGACCTTTTTTTTTTAATATTATTTAATTGAAACAAAATAAAATATGTACATATATACAATAAAAACATACTTGAAAGAAATTTGGATTTCGACGTAAATTTGATTAATTATCCACATTTTTTTTGATGGTTATATTTCTAGTAATGTAGTTTGTAATAGTAATTATATAACGCATCAACTCAAGTCATGGTGCTATCAGCACTCGTATCGTTCTCCTTCAGCGAGCACATTTTTTCTTATCCTCTGACAGGTGATCCGCGACGGGGTGGCGCGCATGCGTCAACAGTGTCCTAAAAAAAAAGGGGGGGGGGGGGAAGAAATAAAGAAAGAAAAATCATGCAGTACGCATTGATTAGTAACACTTTCCAACTGTACGTAATTGTTGTATCGAATAACTTTTAATATTCTTTGCTTACGTTGTCACACAACAGACAAAAGGACTGAAAAATATACAGATAGACTAATTGATTTGAAAATCACTCTCAGGCATTTTAGAAAGTGTTAAAAAGGCCTAACGCAAAAGAAAATGCAGCCATTAGATTATAATTACAGCTTTTAATCTATCTGAATATCTTAGTGTAGCCCTGTAAATCTGAAAGTTAATCATATCATATTCTGTATCATTACTTTAGAATATTAAGAATACATGCCAATGTTTTTTTGATTTGACAGATGAAAGATTTTTAAATGTAACTTTTTAAAATGTCTGTCCTAAAAAACGTAATGCATTTTTTTTTCCCTTGTAAACAAACTAGTTGTATACGACCAATTAATGTCATTTTAAATAGGGAAAATTCCATAGTAAACTTGAATGTTTATTTTTTTTTTAAATCTCCAAATATTTACGGACGCTAAGAGCCGGAGACAAACAGATAGAAAGGTAGACAATCGGACAGACAGATACACAAATTGAAATCATATACCCACTAAATTATAAGCAAGTGTTAAAACGTTTAATGTAAACGAAAGTGATATTCCAGCAAACATTTATTAATAGCTCTTAATATAACTGAATGTTTTTGTGTCGCTCTGTAAATCTAATGCTATTCATACTATATTATATAGAAGACATTCTTTTGTGCATACGAATAATCTATTTCAATTGCATTAAACTTTGTGCAAAGTAAAATTATTAAAATTTTCTTTATAAAAATAACTCTCATAGAAGGCAATACTTTGGAATACTTTCAAGCGTCCCTGTATTCAAACAAGTTAGAAATGTACGCTATTTTACATAGGAAACATCCGATAGGGAACTTGAATAACATAGTAAAATTTCATTAAAGTTTCTGTACAGTAAAAGTATTCAAATATGGTTTATAGAATCTCCTCTCATAGAACACAATGCTTTCGAATACTTTTGGGTGTCTCTGTACACAAACCAGAAG
Source organism: Salticus scenicus (assembly GCA_963930645.1). Classification (NCBI taxonomy): domain Eukaryota; kingdom Metazoa; phylum Arthropoda; class Arachnida; order Araneae; family Salticidae; genus Salticus; species Salticus scenicus. Next base: position 12,717,792 of record OZ005659.1, on the reverse strand, counting down.
AGGTATTCCCTCCATTTTCAATAGGGAACATCCAATAGTGAACTTGAATAAACTATATCAGTTTGAAGAAATTACATAAATATTTACGGGAGTTAGAGCGCAGAAAAAAAGATAGAGAGACAGGCGTACAGAAACAGTCAAACAGATAAACAAATTGAAATCATATTTACACTTAAACTAGTTGGCATAGGTGGACTCTGCTCAGTTCCCCATCATATTTATGTTCTCATAAATTTTTAGTGCGAGACATATTATAATCATGTTAAAAGAAATGAATTTGGCCAAAGCTTGACACAGTGACAGAATGAAATCCCCGCCTAATAGGCTATCCACCGTTCACTTCGATATAATTATCGTATTCTAATCTATTAATTTATTTTATCAGGGTCAATTCCGTTGTTAAGTTTTCATGCTACTATTTCCAGTGCAATAATCCTCAAAATTCATATTTATATGAAAAATTTACAATTTCGCTATGTTGATAAAATCGTAAATTACGAATAATTTACGAAATTTTCCTATTAGAATATTTGTATTCAATCATGTTCAAACAAATATCATAAATGTAATTTTGAAGTTGTCTACTGTATTTATGATCCTCAAAATGGAAGTTTATGCTCAATTTTGCTTTATTCTGACATGTTAAGTAAATCGTAAATTCCAAATAACTTACGAATTTTTTAAAATGGAAAAATCATAGTCTGGGATATTCATGCCAGTATCCTAAATAATATTTCGAAAGTGGTTTGACATCTTTACGATGAAAATATCCCTCAAGATTAACTTTTATGTGAAATTTTGCTATATTCTGCCATGTTAAGAAATTCGTAATTTTCCAATAACTTGCGAAAGTTTTGAAGTAGCATATTTATAGTTATTGGTGTTCATTCCGGCATCAAAACTGACATTTTAAAACTGGTCTGACATTTTTACAGTAAAAAGTTTCCATTTAATGCACGTTTAAGTGAATTTTTGTCCTATTCTTCCACGTTAAGAAAATCGTAAATTTCTAATAACTTACGAAGTTTTTAAATTCGAATGTTGCAAATGAATAGGGTTCTTGCCAGTGTGGAAAGTAATATTTTAAAACTGATCTGACCTCTCTGCGACAATTTGTTCTTGGGATATCGTGTACCTAGACTTACAAACTAACGGACTAACGGACTAACACACTAACACACTAACAGAGACCCTACAGACAGGCACTATACAAATTTTGTCATTTTCGGATTCCTCACACCTGAAAACGTGTAAAAAAGTCAAAAAACCGAGGTCGAAAATTTTCACGATTACCTAAGTTCCCCATACCTATAGTATGATGGGGAACTAAAAATGTTAGAAAGTGTTAAAACGATTAATGTAAACAAAAGTACAATTCTATCAAATTTTTATTAATAGCTCTTAATACAACTGAATATTTTTGTGTCCCCCCTGTAAATCTAATACTAATCATGCTATATTCTGTTCAAAGCATTCTTTTGTGCATATAAATAATATATTTCAATTTCCTAAAACTTCATAGAAAGTAAAGTTATTGAAATTTTATTTTTAGAAATATCTCTCATAGAACACAATGCTTTGGAATACTTTTGAGTGTCCCTGTACACAAACCAGTGGTGGTATTTACTCCATTTTATACAGGAAACATCCAATGGTGAACTTGCATAACATACTTCAATTCCATTAAGATATGTGTACAGTAAAGGTATGAAAATATGGTTTATAGAAATACCTCTCACGGAACACCACGCTTTGAAATACTTTAGGGTGTCCCTGTACACAAACCGGTAGAGTTATAAACTCCATTTTCAATAGGGAACATCCGATAGTAAACTTGAATAACATATATCAGTTTCAAGAAATTCCTCAAATATTTACGGGAGTTAGAGCGTGGACAGACAGAAAGACACATGGACAGACGGACAGACAGATAGACAGGCAAACTGAAGTCATTAACACTTTTCAACCTTGTTGGAAATTGTTAAAAAAGGGTTTATTTTGAGCTCTGCAGTTCTGCCTCAGGACCAGGACATGTGAATTACCTTTTTCAAGGCAAGCTGTTTATTACGATTGAATTCATTGAATGCAAGTTGCGTGCAACTCCTCAAAATTGAAAATGAAAACATATTTTTATTTTCAGGGCTGCCACATGGGCCTTGTTTTAATTATCATTTTCGTACCACTATTTCCATATTAATAAATATACAGTAAATTTATACAGGGAAAGTGACGCTTTACCTGTGGAAATACATTATAAATTTCATTTTTTTTCTTGAAAGAGTCCTTTGAAAACAATATAAAAAAGGCGCATGTGGTAACCCTGTTTTTATTTAATTATATTTATTTTTTAAATAATTTTCAATTTCTGTATTTCTGTAAGTTTGTTCAGCTATTTAGCCCTCCTATTCCTCTGTCCTCTGCATCTGCATCACATATTTGTAAACTCATCATATCATCATGTCGGACAGAGGTATTCGGATATCGCCTAGATCATTCTTCCACTTATCTAGCTCATGTAAGCCACCTTCATATTTTCTGCACCTTTTAGTGGAGGTCAGTGACGGTTTCAGCCACCGTGTGAACAACAAAAATGCCCAAAGTAATGATGATGACCTTTTAAAACAGATTTCATTTCTTACTTTATTGAAGAATTTTAGGCTTTAAATAAAGCAAAAATATTCCTATAAAAATAATGATATAAAAGTTGGCAACATTGCTAGTAGAATAAAATGAAGTATTAAAAATATGAAATGATTAAAAAATAATCTGGTAGGTCACTCACACGACTTTCTCTTACCCTGAAATGCAATACTATAAATACAGATTGGAGATTAAGGGGTAAGATAACAAGTACAGTCGGTAACAAAAGTGTCCGAACACTAGCAAAAATTCCTATATAAAAAAAGTACTCTTAAAACTGTTTTGTTAAATAAATCCTTGTTGAATCCTGTTCTTAGTCAGTCTAAGAACAGGAATCGACAAGGATTTATTTAGAAAAACTGTTTTAAGCATACTTTTTTTATATAGGAATTTTTGTTAGTGTTCGGACACTTTTGTTACCGACTGTACTGTTATAAAAACCTATGTTAAAACAATTGAAATTAGGCTTCGGAGCAGCTTTATTTGACAAGTAATTCTGTGTGAGGGGGGTGGGGGCTACGGCCCCTCTCAACCACCCGTTTCACTACTGTACCTACATTTATATAAAATTCGAATCTGTTATTAAATCCAAAAGTTCATTTAAAATTATTGAGGCAACTTTCACAACAACGTTCCTTAAAACTTATCGATCTTGATCAAATTTTTCTAGTAACAAACACATTAACTTCAAAATACAACATTTGGATCGCCTGAAATCATTTCTTTTTAATTTATTCTAAAAGACACAGACAAAGGTCAAACATTAAAAACTTGACTTCGAATATTCAGGAAGCCTCAAAACGTCTATATATACAAAAAACCAAGCGATGAATATTCACCATAAAAGAATACGTTTTTTACCATATGGCTATGAGGAATTAATTTTAATTCCTGAGCAGCTTTCCTGGACATGGTAAAATATTACAATAAAGCACTGCCACTAACAATAAAAAATAATGTTATGGCTTAAATATTAGAAGACCTGTACATCTTCTAAAACTTATTTACACATGACGTGGAGGACATAAATATAATCCTATATTATAACACACTCCACAACCTGAAGTACATTTTTATCCATTTTCGAGTATTGTCGTACTATAATCTAGTTCTTTTGTGTAGCCCTGTAAATGAGCAGTGAATGATTTCTATATCATATTCTACACGAAACATGTTTTTACATATATAATATATATATATATTCGTTTCATTTTGTTTAGTGCAGTCTGAGATGTTAAACTCTACTTACCTGCAGTTTTCCCCATAGACGTAATGTATTTGAATTCTCTTGGGCGTCCCTCTACACGAACCATTTTCTTGATCTCAACGAAAATTTTAGTGTAGAATCCCTATATGATACGCATTTAGGATACCAAGTTTGGACTTTCTGCTGTAATTTGTTTTTATGATATGCTGATAAAAGGCATACACACAGACAGACAGACACACACACACACTGACCAACCACTAAGAACATGATTATTGGATTCAGGGGACCTCAAAACGTGTAAATACAAAAATTCAATTTTGAAAGCTTGACCCCAAAACAATACTTTATCTACCTTATGGGTAAGAGAAAGTAAAAAAAAAAAAAGAATATTTCACGTATATAAACTGAAAATCTAAAAAGAATAAATCAATGCATGGGGAAGTGTGGTAATCAATGTAGGTTATTGGGTTGTACTTGAAGCAAAAAGATCTTTATTTATCACAAACAAACAATTGAGAACGAAACTAAAATAGAAACATAATCTTAAAAAGAAAAGAAAAAGGGGAGAGAGAGAAAATAAGAAGAGAAAAATTAAAAATGTCTAATAGGAAATAAAAATGAATAATTAGATTGTTAAACTGCGGAACAGTTTGTAGATTTCTGAACCCTTTCAGGGGCGATGAATTTCATTTCTTTTAAAATCAAGTGCCACCACAGTTTGAAAACAAGATTAGAAAAAAAGTAATAAATTAATATTTTCGCATAAGGTGAAAAAGTAAATTTTTTAAAAAAATTTCTGGGATGACTTTTTGAAGTTAGGAACTGAAATCAGGTGGTATAAAATATATACCACTGCCCCTGAAAGGGTTATGGTGGTTCGTCACTGCCCTGTAGTAAGGTGAGTGCAATCAAACCCCTAATTTCAGAAATTGCAAAATTGCATTAAAAAAAAAAAAAAAAAAAAAAAAAAAAAAAGTTAACGCGTCAAAAAAAAAAAAAAAAAAAAAAAAAAAAAAAAAAAAAGCAAAAGATTGTACGACAAAATAATAATAATAATAATAATAAAATTTAAATTTAAATTTAAATAAATAAATAAATGAAAAATAAATATATAAATATATAAATAAAATAAAATAAAATAAAAGGTATATAGTTAAAGTATTATCAGCGTTCTCACAAAGGGGAATTTGATTGCTGTTATTTTTATGTATCTATTTGAACAGGGGTGATACTCTCTGCCCTTTTTCAGGAAATTCTTAGGGATAAGGCATTTTTGCTTTTATTGCTGGCACAATTTTTATACAATAATCTCTATCCTGCTCAATCACGGCACATTACTATAAAAATACTATAAATATTTCTGCATGAAATTAGTGGTGCAAAGAGGACAAAAATTTCATATCTCTCACAGTGTTCTGAAAAAAGGGTGGATAGTACTACTCCTTATTTAAAAGAATGACTATATAAAAACTGTGGTATCCAAATTTTCATTTGTGAAAATTCTGAGTATGATGTTGTGCAGAAACACTATAGAAAGTAAAATACTATAAAGGATGACAACTATAAATAATTAATGCGTAATTCGTTTGTAAGTTTTAACGTCAATAAACATTTCCATTGGTATTGAAATATGGTTTTGGTTTATTAGATACTATAGACATTTTATTTATAAACAAATCTATATCATAAGAAAATTTTTTTATTATTTTCGGAACATTAATTTTTGAGAGAAGTCGATATTTAGCACTACACCCCATATTATACTATATATATATATATTTAAATAATTATCATTAACCTTTTACACGCAAAATTCAGATCCAGGTGTAATTTAATTTTTTTTTTTTTTTTTTTTTTTTTTTTTTTTACATATTTTGCCTTCTAATGTTTTACTTTAAAGAACTGTATCATTAAAATGTGTAAAAAATTTTTTTTAAATATAATTTAATATTATTATATTCAATATTATTAATCCAATATTATTATATTTAATATTATCAGTTTAATATTATTATATTTTATTTTTAATTTAATTTAATTATCTTAGTTATTTTAAACATGCTAGCCTATGTTTAGAAGCATTTGCTTATTTTTCCAATTTATGCGATATTTTAAACTGTGGGGTAAAAGGAAAAATGGGATAATAGGTCATTTTTAAAATTTTCTGTACATTTCCCCTTTTATGATTGAACTGTAATTTCTATTTCAAAAAATCAAGTAACCTTTCTATTATATCTGATAATTTTTTCACGTCAGTGTTCATGATTTTTAATTTTTAAATGCATTTTTAATTCCATGTTCCATTTATGGAATATTGGCGTGTAAAGGGATCCGTATTGACCGCTACCCTGAATTCCAGACCATGGTCTTTGTCTACATACTTTACCGAAGATTGTAAATATAGCTATATGATATTTAATTATTATTATAAAATGTTAACTTTGATATAAAATTATTGTTAAATATCTTTCTGCCATAAGGTACAGGATATTTAAAAGGGCGAGAGATATGTTCTGTAACCGTTTGATGTGAAAAGTGCAATATTTATTATTTATAATTGTTGTAATATTAATTTTCATAAATATATGATATGAAAAATTCAGAATAATTGAGTATTTGATTCTATTTTCTTTGATATTTTATTAATTTTTAAATTAAATTGTTTTATTTTGTTTATTAAATTATCAGAAAATATTGATTATATGAGAAGTCTTTGAAAGACATTTAAAATGTTCACTAAAATCTTCTTTTGAATAGCAAATATACATTTACGGTAATAAGCCAATTATAATTAAAAAAGCAGATTGACTGCAGCACAAAAATATTCATAAGAATGTCATTTTTAGAAATTACACAATCAGATGATATATCATCACATTCACTTTTTGATGTTTTACGATTAATATTTGGATTGAGCAGTGTACAAATAACTGAATAGTGAATATCCCGCGTGTTAGTTTGTTAGAATATAACAGTTTTATTATAGTTATTAAAATCAACAATAATCACTTTAAACACCATATAATAATAAGGCAGCACAATTTGTAGAAAATTAATTAATTAAACACTCAATATAACTGCACAAAATTAACATTAATAAATTAATACTTTTAAATTTGAGTAAGGTTTTTTGTTAAATATTAAATACATCATAATTTATTAAATTAATTCTTATTAATATAAGTGTATATGTAAAAAAAGTGCGAAAATACTAATAAAATAAAGCTAAGAATGTTTGATCTAAACGGTCCTTAAAAAATATAAATAATAAATTTATTGTAACTAAAAAATCCTCTAAAAAAACATTTGTGTCTTAAGACATGGAATTAAAAAAGTTACAGAGGAAGAGCAAGAGAGTTACTTTTATGTCGATTCCCAAAAGAGGAATAAAACTTCTTCCTAAATCTTTTAAGGAATTCTGATACATTAATTTTAAATCTCTAAAGCAACAAGGATTTTTGTTAAGACATTCCGTATGGTATTTCGAAACAACATAAATGAAAAGGAAAAGCAAATATCTGGTATATTTTCAAGCAGATTTAATTTATTTTTTCTGTTTAGAAATTGTCCTTTAATGATTTATTCAAATTTAATTGAAGATCAGTTTCACCTTAAAATAAAAATAAAAATAGGAGATATTACGGAAACGTTGTATAAATAGTTTCTCTTCTTTCTTAATGATAAAAATTTGCTGCAGTTTGATATAATAGAGTCTCAGTGGATTATAAAAAGATTTATGTTATTTTATTTTAAGATTTTATCTTTTAGTTTATTAATTTTTGATATAGAATGAAATGAAAATACATATCGCGAGTACTTATTGTTCTTACTTAAAAGTTTTGAGTTCATCCTTCTTCCAGTTCATCTTCTAAAGATTCCCGTTTTTTTTTTTTTTTTTTTTTTTTTTTTCTTTTGAGAGAGAGAAAGTGAGTGTGTTTTAGATCGTACTAGTGCTACATCATGACCAGTGTTACTAAACTCAGGGATTCTTTTATACAACTATTACCAACAATATCGAGGAGTGATATTTGATATACATAATGGACGCATAATCTTTGAAGTAATTGGCCAACTTGTACAGTTAAAATTTAGTGGTGAATATTAAATAAAAAAGTTACTAAATTTGGCAACACTGGCCATGATATTTTTTTTTCTTCTTTTAATAGAAACGTAAAATAATTTAATGTACTTACTAAATGAAGAAATTAGCATTAATATTATCCATAAGAAATTAGCATTCAGTGATTAACTTATTTTTCTTTATTATGTTAAGATTCTGAGTTTTTAATATAGTTGTAGATAGTATAAAAAAAATTTTTAAAGCACATAAATCGTGGACATTAAAAAAAAAAAAAAAAAAAAAAACTTGTATTTTGCGCTTTCAATCAGGTTTCTCATAGTGGGAACATTGAATACTAGTATTTTCTTACAGCAATTTTAGACATGACTGTTCGTTAAGAGACATTTCAATATTCATTCCGAAGAGATGTTATCACCATAGATATAGTAATAAGACATAGATTGATTAGTGAGGGGGAAAATGTGATACCTTATTTCTCGGGAAAAGTCACTCTAATGGCTGTCTTTTATCGAGTAAATTACACACAGGAATACACGCGGTTAATTTAGTAAAAAAAAAAAAAAAATTATGAATAATTTATTTACTAAAGGTGAAGGAAAAACTCTAGATACAGTTTCAAATTCATTTTTTTTTTTCTTTTTTTCAATACTCTCTAATGGCTGATTTTAGAACGTTTTTTCGGCATCAAAAATTTTTGCTCGATAACATGAAGATGCTAGATGTATATATATTACTATATCTATGGTTATTACCCGCCCTTTTTTCGCACCTCATAACTAGTAGAGTAATTTTCTGCAATATATAATTATGATCAAATAATAAGTAAAATACTCTTCAAGTAAAGTGGAGTGAAATGAAGGTAGTTACTATCAATGCTCCGTAATCTATATCTATATCTATATCATTATATAAAGCGCAAAAAATTGTTTGTTTGTGGAGGGTAATCTCTGAAACTACTGAACCGATTTAAAAACTTCTTTCACTGACCGAAAGCTACAGTATGCCATATTGTTATAGGCTATATTTAATTTTGATAAAATAAATTTTAGTTTAAAATCTGAGCATTTTAATTAAAATCCCCATAGAAGCCGTAATAGAAATGGAAATAATGAAATATTAAAAAAACTAGCTGCTGCCAACATAAAAGAAACATTTACATATTCATTTCGTTTTTAAAATATCTTGACGTGAAAAGAAAAGAAATATATTTGCACGTGCATTAAATTGAAATTCATATAAAGCTTTTTTAATTGTTAAACTTACACGTTAAATCTGACGTCATTATAGAATTAAAAGTGTTTATTTTTCTAATAATTTAATTTGATATGATATGATATAATATCTAAGCATCAATGTTTAAACCACGGAGTCTTTATTACTCCGTGGTTTAAACTGATGTGTGTAAACGAAATTGGAATTTAAAAATAAATAAATAAATAAAATAAAATAAAATAAGAAATTCTATTTTATAATATTATTTATTTTAATTTATAATTGTTGCCAAAAAGATTTACGAATTAATTTATTTTTAGACATATAATAAAATATATTTTCACGCGAACAATAATATAAAAAGTGAACTGGATTTTTTGTAAAAAAATAATAAAGATCGAGGAAAATTATTTCCCCATTTTAATCCCCATATTTGGATATAGATATGTATAGGGCAGTTCCTTGTTTATAAACAAACATCTCAACTTTTATGAGTGGTTGGCAAAAAGGCTTGGGAAAAGCATAGCGATGGCGGATCGCTATGCGGTTAGCAATGGTGGGCGGGGCGCGGGAAAGTCGAGCGCGCTTTTTTGCCAACCACCAGACGTCACGAGGAAATGCTCTATTAGTTATCATGTGCATCCGTTAGATTAAATTGTTTTTGTTGTAAAATTGATAAAATTGGAATTGTAAATTTCAAAACTCTAGAAAAAAAAAAAAAAAAATGGCAAATTTCCATATTCGATTGAAAACATAAACATTTCATTTCAAAGGATGATATTTACACAATAAACATCCAACTAATAAACTAATTAAAAGGGAAAGGATAAATATTCTATCATAATTTGAAGTCAAATTTGTTTTCAAATGTCTAAATAAAGTATCTGACATAATATACTAATATGTTGCAGCGGAATAGATTTGATATCCGTCATCTTTGGCAGAAAAAAAAAATATCGCCAAATTATCTGGCGAATATAATTTAATTCCTTTCAAAAATCATGGTTATTTTAAAAACTTACATTAAGAGTGTAACGAATAATATGAAACAATATTTCGTACAATACATATTACGAAAATATACATCTGGCATGTATATTTTCGTATTACGTTTTTGATCGCCAAATGCAAAAAACGCCAAGGGTAACAGTTTTGAAATTTAAAATTAAAATTTTGTCAATTTGATAGCAAAATAACTCAATCTAACGCATGCATACAATAACTAATACATATCTATACCCAAATATGAGGATTAAAATCGGGAAATAATTCTTCTAGAATTTTAATTAAAAAAAAAAAAAATCCAATGAGCGATTAACATGGAAAATCTTTTTCTTGCATCCACGGGCGGTCAGTGATGTCATACTTCGCTTGCGTATTGAGATGTTTAAATTTATTTAGCGACTATTTTTAGCAACTAACAGTTATGGCAAGTAGCTCAATATACATAGCGCATACAGCCATTACTGAAATGTAAATAGCATTTAATTATTTGAGTTACATTATGTTGACTGGAAACCTATTTAATATACCTATTCTCTATAGCTATACTAATATAAAAAAAAGAAAGGTTTATATGCATATGTAGAGAACGATCGCTAGAACTAAAAAGCCGATTGCTTTTTTTTTTTTTTTTTTCTTTCAATAATCAAAAGTTACACTGTCTCTCTCTAAGTGCTAGAAGCTATAATAAATTTTGGTAAAATAAATTTTTAATTAAAATTTTCAATATTTTAATTGAAAACAAAGCATAGATTTGATATCTATCGTCATTGGCGATTTTTGTATTTGGCGATCGAAAACGTAATACGAAAATCTGTATATTATCGTAGTAAATACGAGATGTATGTGTTTACTTCAATTACCCTACTACCGTAGGTAGTGGAAGTATTGTATAGGTTTTGGCAATTGGTCAGTGTGTGTGTATATGTGCACGTGTGTGTGTAATCTTCTGGCTGTCATATCTCCAAAACTAATAAAAATAGAACTACTAAACTTCACAAGTGATTCAGGTCTGGTGTACAGATAAATTTTCCAAATTTTCGTGAAAATTGAAAAACCGGAATTGGGTCATCGAAAACCAGAAATGGGACCCTAAGCCCATATTCAAAAACACCTCTAAAGATTTTCTTCAAAGTTGCTATATAAATAATATATTAGATGCCCTTTCGATTGAAAAGTTGCTTAGTTCAGGAAAATTGATAGGCGTCCTCTATAAACAGCTCAATTTCAGACTTCGCAAGTGCGTTCCTTTAAAAACGCCTGTACGGATTTTTTTCAAACTCGCCATGTTAACTTCCTATTAAATATCCTTTTGTATGTAGTAATTATTGTTTTTAGGTCAATAATTGAGTATGTTAAGTTTTGGTAAAAGTTGGTATCTCAAAAACGGCTCTAACATATTCTTGAAATTTTTTTCTTTAATCCAATTTAGATAACCTTTCTCAAGTATTACGTGCTTATTACAGGAATATTAACGGTCATCCTGATTAGGTAGTTCAGTTTTAGATCTCGGAAATTCGTGTTTAAAAAAATAACTATCTATTTTTTTCCCCTTATTTTTTAACTCGCTATGCAAACTCTGTTGTATGTGTCTTTATACGTGTATCAAGTTTCTCTTACTCGAAAATCTCAAAAAATAAGTAATATCTCCAAAAAATTGTATATATTACGTGTAATAGTGGGTAATGGAAGTCGTGTGGTTGTTTCACACCAGATTCTGTAATAGTATATATTGTACGAATATTGTTTCATATTATTGATTTCTCCTTTAATATACATCATTAAAATAATAATGAATTATGGAAAAAATTAAATATATTTGCGAAATGAAAAAATAAATAATAATTAAAGCTATTATGACGTCAATTTTATCAAAAACATTTTCATGTAATAGGTTTATTTTTCAATATTTTTTATTCATGAATAAAGAAATGTTTCTTTTTATGAAATAAATAAATAAATAAATAAATAGCATTAAGTAAAAATTGCCAACATTTAACAACTAATTAAAAAAAATAATTGTAAAATTATATTTTGACTTTCCAGTTAATAATATTGCCTGACTATAAAATATAAACTGATATATTTCTTGATTTTTTACATATCAATCCATCTTTAACTAAAATTTGTTCATCAGTGCGAAGCCGGACGGGTCAGCTAGTAAAGTATAAATGTTGAAATGTCTTCGTTAATATCTGTTATACCACTTTTTTTTTTTCTTTTTTTTTTTTTTTTCAAAGTACAACATAAAAATACTTGTATTCAAATTCCTCACTGCGAGAGCCCTGATTTTAATATATGTTCACTTTCTGAATTTTTATTTATATTTTATTCAATTTCAGTTTCTAATTTAATATTTACATCTATATTTCATCCTTTTATCATATTTGTAATTTTGCTTTCAGACTGAAATTTTAATTCTCCGACAAATTAAGATTTTTATTTAAGTATTCAGGTCTTAAGAGGACCTAGTACACTGCTCAAAATAAAAGGGGAGCATGCAAAAAAATAAAGAAACCGTTGCGCGATAGCCATGTATGGGCAAAAAATGCAGATTACACATGTAATAAAATGAAAAAAAAAAAAAAAAAATATTTAAAAAACTTTTAAAACACATATTTTTAATGTATCATATCACATAAATCTTTTCGAAATTATGACTTTGCAAATTTTTTTTGTATTAAGGTGAAATGATAAATTTCGGCGGAAAAGAATTTGTACTCTTTTATAAACCACGAAAGTCTAGGCGGTAAGGCAGTCAAAGATTCGATACATGCCTGACCGAGTTTCAAAAAAAATTTCTGAGGCATTTGATCCATTGCTATGATTGGCCATTAGTTATTGCTCTGGTTGTGCTATCTATCGGTCATTACAAACGTAAATATGCATAAAAACTTTTTTTTTTTTTTTTTTTTTTTGTAAATAACTGCATAATTGTTTTAGAATTATAAAAATATGCGTACAATGTTGCTGCCTGCAAACAGTTTTTTAATTTTGCGTTTTAAAAAATACTAAATTTTTGCCTTAAATTTCAGCATTCGAACATAAAAAAAGCTTCTTAAAAAAACTCTTCAAAAATTCTTAGGATACTGTGTAGGCAACGAAAAATTTTATTTTATCAATTGACATCTTTTCTACTAATTATCTGTAAAAACTAACACTCCGGACCTTCGGGTATCGAACGCTCGACCACCGCGTTACTAACATGGTGCTCTAAACCTCAGCCACAAAGAGACAAATGAAAAAGCTTATATTTACCTTAAAATGGAGGCGCATTTTTTATTAGCTTGAGATTCACAAACATACCGTAGTCAATGACAGTAAGTACATAAGAATTTGGGGATGAAACATAAAACAGTTGTTTAATTAGCAAGGCAATAATTTAATTGCATGTAAATAGCAAAATAACTTAATTTTGGAAATGATACAGTATGTTTAATATGGTGTGTGGTCTCCTCGAACTGCTAAGACTACCGCAGACCTGTTTGCATGGATGCGATGAGGTCATAGATAAGACTTTGGGAAAACTGTTCCATTCTTGAGGAAGTGCGATCTCCATGTCTTGGACAGCAAAAAGGAGGCCTTGATCTTGTAGAAACACGTCATTTGAGTGTATTCCAAACATGCTCGATCTGATTTAGATGAGGAAAGCATGCTGGCCACTCCATACTCTGTGTTTCAACTCCAAGAAAGTTCTCCCCAAGATGAGGTCTGCCATTATAATGCATTAAAATAAAGGAATTGCCAATTTCTGAAGCATAAGGCTCGAAATGAGATCTCAGTATCTCATCTGCATACCTTTGGGCCATAAAACTGACAATCCGAGTGACATACAGGTTCGTATGGCCGCCTATGATGATTCTAGCCCATACCATGAAACCAACTCGTCTGTAATGTGATTTTTTCCAAACGACTATAAGGTTATTTCGAGTGCCTCTTTCTCACAATATCAAAACACGTCTGGTGTCTTACTCTAAACTGAATCGGGACTCGTCAGTAAACAGCACTTGACTCCAGTCTCTTTGCATCGAATCTCGATGTTTAGCAGCCCACCTTCTTCATTCCTCATGGTGCCTTACTGTCAACGGAATACACACCATTGCTCTACAAGCATAGAGACAACCTTGATGAAGTGTATTCCAGATTGTTTAGCTTGAGATCCTTCGACCTGCGGCCAAAAGAAACTGTCTGAACAGCTAAATAGCATTAGTTGTTCTGTCTCGACGAGCTGTTAACAGGATATATCGTTCATTATTTGCTGTGGTAGTACGTAAACAACCTTCTCTCCTTGACCTGGTCGGTGTTTAACATTCCCTGCTTCTTGGAATCGATTCCACATTCTTGAAATGACACTTTTTGCCCTGCTTCCACTACACTTCTTTGAATATGATCATATTTAAGTTTTCCGATAATACCCCAAGCCATAGATTCCGTTGGATCACGTTGTCATGACATTTTCCAAGTCACCTTTTCTGAAAACAAAAACCGAAAGGTTGAATTCCACCACTGAAACAGTGAGGAAAAGGAGCTTCTACGAAATCACGATTTCTTCCTTTATATTCTTTTTCTGGTTTTTGACGTCATGAACGTTGATTTGAATATAAAGTTTTCTTCTTCTGTTTTCTGCTGCGTTTTAAATTATGGATGTTTCATTTGACATTAGTTATCGGTATAAGTATTTGCGTAATTTCGTTAAAACGATGAGCAGTGTATTACAATGTCATTTTTTCCCACAGCAATAAAATTTGTCGATGTTAAATATAATGTATATATTAATACATAAATATTAAATTTATCCTACTTTCTACTTTTTAACGTATTAATCATACGAGTAGAGGATTGAAAGTGATATCATTATAAAGTTACGATTAATGGGAATTTGAGCGAAAAAAAAAATTATCTTACAATGTCAAGAAGGAATTCAAAGATACCCTTATTTTTATACACCTTTTTCTCTTCACACACGTAATATTTTGTAGATAGAATTCCGGTAATTTTAATCACCCACGTTCTTAGAAACGGCTATTATATATGTATTAATACACAAACATAAAATTTGTTGTACGTTTTTAGCCTATTATTAATAAAAGGAGTAACATCGTTTGAAAAGTATGTTTAATAAGGATTGATATATATAAATATATATATATTCTCATATGACATGAAGATGGTATAGAAAAACTCTTTTATTTTTATGCACTTTTTTATTACCATGTTTTTATTAACTCGTTTCCTTGTTTTTTTGTGCAGTACAAATCTTGCAATCGAATTTTACCTAGCTTCCAGACTAGCGAGACGTTTGAAACTCTTAGAATAGCTCAGAACACGGTGAAAATGCATTTTTTAAATAATTTTATTCAATGAATAAATGTTTGAAAATTTCTTATATTTGCTCTCTTTATTACACATTTGATCATTTTCTTTCGAGTTCATGGGATAATTAATCAAAAAAGTAAAAAGATTAAATATATATATATTTATTAACACATACAATTGTCAAATTAATATGATTCAACAGAAAATTTAAAACCGTGATATGTAAAAAGTTCTTTTTATCTTGTATATATTCATGTTAGACACGCAAACATTTGTATTTAAAATTTCTATATAGGTAAGTAGTTAAAACTTGACTATTTTTAATTTATTTTTTAAAACTTTAAACATAATGCCACATAGGATAAATAATGTTTGCCTTATTGTAACTTTCTTGTATTAGCTGTCCTTTCGTAGCAGAAGTGAGCAAATTTCTTTTAATGTTTTCTTTTAAAAATCCCGAAAGTAACCCCCCTTTTCCAAATGCGTTGCAGCGCTGACCTTGAAGGCTTGAAGATCAAAAGTAGATTTGTAATATGTAAAGGTGAAAGATAGATTTACCTGCCTTCCGTATGTACGCCCGGTATTAAGATGGATAAAAAGGGTGGAGAGGTATAATTTCACTTTCGGCAAGAAAGGGGGCGGGGTTACTTTCGGGATTTTACTATATTTTATTTGCTTGAGAATAGAAGTGAGTACCATTGTATCTTTTTAAAACTGTCGACATTTTTTATTAAGTTAGTTTGTTTTTACGATTGAAATGCCCAGAAAAAGATCATTAATCGGTCGGATTGAGAGGAAAATTGCTGCAAAAGTTAATAAGGATATCAATCGTCATGTAAGCAAAGATATTCATAGTGTTACTTTTACTTTTTCTACTTTTTTTAAGGTCGAGTAATTTTTAAGAATATTGCTTAGACAAAAATTTTGAATTTATACACTTATTTAATATTGAAAAACTTTGGTTGAGCTACAATTACTGGGCGATATTAGTGATATTAAAAACACAAGATAAAATCATTAAATGCGTAGTAACTTTGTAGTTAATGGTGTGGTGTTTTTATTATTATTTTTATTTTTTTATAATCATAATTTCAAGAACTGAGCTGCTGTGACAAACCACGGCCTAACTACAAACACAAACATTTATTATATCTATTTACATAGGGGAATAACCGTCAGCTCAAGGACATTACATACAGTGATCCAGTCTTAGGAGAGCGAGGCGAACAGCTCTCTCACTGGTCGTGTGACGCGTTACCTAGGCAAAAGTTCTGCTTACTACTAGGGACCCTATATAGAGAGAGACTGGACATTGGCGCGCCGGCTTTTTGACGAAATTCTCCATTTTAGTGCCAGTTGCTACATTGCTTATTATTACGCTGAGAAGAAATTTCGATTAATTTACGTCATAATCGAAAAAGAACTTATTTATTACATTTTTACTTTGTTGGAAGATAAATTGCTTTAATTTTAGAATACTTTTAAAAGATAAAAATACATAATTATTTATTTTATATCATGCTTTAAGTACTTTGAATTCTCTTATTGTATGCTGTTTTACGTATTTATTTCCTAAATATGAGATTAATTACATTATTTATTTTCTAGCTATTAGTTTTTGAGCATTGTTTTGCAATATATTTAATATGTTAGATCTTAATTTAGTTTTCTGATATATTTTAAAATACATATTTAAAATAACTATATAAAAAGATATTTTTTAATTATTTGCTAGTACACAAAATGTATCAGATTTCTTAAAATAAATTGATAAAAATAAAGAAAATAAGGTGTATATTATTTGTTAGCACATGAAATATGAATTTATTTTAAATAATAATTGCCATAATAAATTTTATAAATAATATTTAAATAAGTTATTATTTTTATTTACATAATATTTAAAAAAAAAAAAAAAACAATGAAATAAGCAAATGTAAATAAAATAAATAAAAACATTTTTTTAATTTCTAAAGACATAGTTAATATTTTTACAAATTATTATTAATTAAATTTTTATTTTTAATATTTAATTAAGTCATTATTACTAATAATGCGTAATTGAAATAAATAAAATATGTATATTTAGCTTGCAATTTTTTTTATTATTTGCTAGTACGCAAAATGTATCAGATTTCTTAAATAAATTGTTAAAAAAAAACAGAAAATAACGTTTATATTATTTGCTAGCATATGAAATATAAATTTCTTTTAAATATTAATTGCCATAATAAATTTTATAAATAATATTTAAATAAGTTATTATTTTTATTTACATAATATTAAAAAAAAAAAAAAATTAAAAAATCAATGAAATAAACAAATGTAAATAAAATAATTAAAAACATTTTTTTATTTCTAAAGATATTTGTTATGATTTTTACAAATTATTATTAATTAATTTTTTTTAAAATATTTAATTAAGTCATTATTATTAATAATGCGTAATTGAAATAAATAAAATATGTATTTTTAGCTTGTAAAAATATTACATAAATATTTTTATAAAATAATAAAAAATAATTTCTGTTCTAGTTTCTAGTTTTACATTTACTCATGAGTTACTTGACAAAAACTAAGATTACCATATATTTGTTAAAAATTTTTCTAACTTTTTATATATAGAATGTATGTCCTCAGAAAAAAATAAGGTAGAATTACTTTCACTAAGGTAGAATTACTTTCACTAAGGTAGAATTACTTTCACAATCAACGTATTTTGCTTAATATAGAAATATACAACAAAAATTCCTCTGTTTTCCGATCGGAGTTGAAAAAGTAATCATGTCGAAGGTTAAAACAAAATTCGTTTTTCTTAAAATTCTTTTTTTCTAAGACGAAAAAAATTACATATTTATATTCTGCATTACTTTCTGCACGAATTTAGTACAGTTTTCTATCATTTATGTTGTATAGTGAAGCGTCAATCACGAAGAAAAAAGCATTACGTTCTACGGGGATCGCTCCGAATTGGCACTAAGATGGCCGACTTTCGGTCAATGTCCAGTCTCTCTCTATATAGGGTCCCTACTTACTACGGACTCGTAGCGCCATCTCATATCTTATTGGAATACCACAAAATGTTATGTAATTCTTTGCAGATAAGCATGCATTTTCTAGTTTTTTAATAACATTTTAGTGTAATATAGTAATATTTAACCTTATTTGACAGCAAAGTTTTAAAATCTTCTAGCTGCTGGTCAGAGGTATATGCATTCATTGAAGTGTTATTTTTTCAGTAGTACCAACGTTTATAATTCAAAATTATTATAATCATGGGTCTTTTACCTTAAAAAAAAATTAACATTACATATAACACACTGTAAATAGAAGCGTCTTAAATTCAGACAGAAATGTGTCTGAAATGTCAATTCAGACACATAAATGTCTGAAATACTTACGCGTGCAAAATTTCAGACGCATGTACTGTCTTAAATTAAGACACGTAAGTGTCTTTTTTATAAATGAGCTGAGATAAATGTCTGAATAAGGTTGATATGTCTGAAATTAAGACATATAACATTTTAGACACATAAAATTTCAGATATTTTAGAATTTAGGCACTTAAAAATTCAGACATTTGTATAACTTGACAAATTTTCCATATGAAATCTACTTTAAGCGGCATGCATATCCTGCTTTAATATTTTTTTAACAAATAAATTTGATATTACTTTATATAATATAAGTAGTTAACTTATTTAAAATACTTAGACGCGAAACTAATTCGGTTAAAAGTTAAAAAACAAAGTTAATTTTTATTTAAAGTTCTCACATGTAATAAAACAACAACAACAACAAAAAAAAAAATATTAAGATAAACGAAGCATGTACCTTGTAGCTAAGAAGGAAATTCGTAACTAAACATTCTTAAGCAATTTGTGCATAACTGATTTTTTTCCGCATGTTGATTATTTTATGTTCCCTACACTTCAAAATGTAAAAGAACAATTTTTTTGGTTTCATGTACATAGTTTGTTTTCTTGCAAATACCACTTTAAAAAAAATCGTTTAAAATCCATAGTCTACTATTTTTTCATATTTATTACGCATTTTACAAAAAAACTCTAAACCTCTACACATGAAATTTAAGATAATAATATGCATTAATCTTTAGCTCTTATGGACAGTTTTATTGCAAAGACGTAAAACTTGTTTTACGGTACTAAATTTAAATTAATTTATATTTTTAAGTCCCTGTGGCTCCAACCAGACTCCGTAAAACCAACAAATCCGTAAAATTTGTTTTACGGATACTAAAATATATTTCATTATACAAACAACTTCCAATGTGAGTACCGATGGCTTGATTGGGAAGACGCTGAACTTTGACTCCATTGATTGTCGGTTTGACTCCCGGCGAGGGCAACGGTAATTGTTTTTGTAAAAATCATTAATGCTTTTTTTATGCTCTAGGTTATTCTAAAACCTTTTTCACAGGTAAACAGTATAACACTCATCTTTTGATTTTTTATTTATTTATGAAAAATATTCACTGTAGACAGGATGAAAGATGGCGGAATTTCAGACACTTCACGTGTGAAACGATATGCCTTTTAAGACACTTTTTAGCATCTTAAAATTGAACACCCATTTTAGACACAATTGTGTCTGAATTTCTGACACTTGTGTTTACAGTGCAGTGACAAGGATTATCCTCAAACGTATACTTACATTTTCAGTCTCAATGGGAAAAAAAGTGTTATTTTTGTATATTTTAAACACCATACAATGAAAAATCGACAGATAGAGATATATTTAAAGATTTTGCGATAGCTCTTTGGATGATGGATATTAAAAGAAAAAAAAAATAAAATAAAATAAAGATAGAAAAAAAAAGATAGAAAAAAAAATGCGACTTTTTATTTAATAGGAGGTGTACGTATCTTTGTTGGATATGCATATTTTTTTTTTCCTTTTTCCCAGGTAAATGTAAATTTTCACATTTCTTTAATTTTTTATGAATTATGTGAGATGTTTTACGTGTAGAAATATCAAAACCATGCATTTCACATTTTTTTTTTTTTTAAATCCTTGTTCGATCCTTCTTAATTTCACTCCTCTCCTTAGTATTGCCAAATTTAGTGACGTTTTTACTCAATATCCACCACCAAATTTTAACTCTAACAATTGCACATTCAGTTGGAAAGACGACGATTGAGCAGTTTTCTGGGTAGCACGTGTGCTCAAGGCACGCATCTACCCCCGGAAGTTCACTTGGTAACTAAAAGGAGTGAAGATCAGATAATGCAGCGAAAAAAAAAAAAAAAAAAAAAAAAGGAAAAGAAAAGGAGAAGTTAAAATGCTAATTTACAGGCTGGTGAGTTTGAAACTGCAGAAGATTAATGATTGGATAAAATACAGCACTCTCATTGGTCAAAACGGCCGGGAGATAATCCACACCAAAAAAAGTTCAATTGGAAGGTTATTCGACCATTATGTATAGCAAATATTACTCCTCAAGATTATTGGTGGTTGTTAAATAAAATAGTCCCTAAATTTGGTATCACTGCTAAGAGCATTAGGGCTGGCAAAAGGTTAATAATCAAATAAGACTATTTCTCATCAGAAAGCGCAAAAATGTAGCCTCCTTCAATCCATTCCTTATCTTCCAACGACATTTTAAAGCGAAGAATATTTAAATTAAACCCTACCTCAATTTTATGTCAGTAATGTTTTTACTTTCAAATTTAAAATCGTGAAGAGAAAGTCAAAATCCCTACAAAAATGGGTGAACATCTATCTAATTATACCTTCTGTATGAGCAATTTGTAGACCAACTTGTCACCTTAGAACAATCTAACGTATTTTTTATTAAATTCTTTCAATAATAATTGAAAAAACGAATTTTTTGCCGCGCAAATTTTCCTGAAGTTCAGGATACGTCAAATCAATTTTTCATCTCCAAAAAACCCTTAACTTTCGTCCATGAGAATAAAAAGTATATGTATATATATATATATATATAAGTCTCTTCCTTAGGTGTATGTTATTAATATACTAAAAAAATAATTATACCTACTCTTTGGTCATTTTCTTTTGCTATTACATGCGCAAAAATAATTAAATGAGTCATAAAGTAAACGAACATTTAAATAGATATTTTCTGATTTGTTAACATACAATAAATTATATGTTATTACTAACATCGTCTTTCGATTTTCAAAAAAGAATTTTAAATATTATCATATAAAACAAAATTAATCAAAGTATAATTTAGAAAGAAGTACTTTAGCTTCAGTGTTAAATTAATTCCCATTAAGTAGAGTATAGCAAAATTTTGTCAGCTTTTAAAATTCAAAGAAGAGAGGAAATTCGTTAAATTAACTAAGATACTTAATACTTACAAATTGAAGAAAAATACTTTTTAACTCAAAAGGAAGATTTGTTGCGGTTTTCAGACTTAAACATAAGATAAAAGAAAAGCTAATTAATGAACTTTTTAAAATAAAGTGCAAAGAATTCCTTAATTATGTTAAATGATTTTTCGTTACACGGAAAGTAACAGAGAATTTTCTCCAGGTAATATTACATAATGGGAAACAAAATGCCTAATTAAACACATTTTCTTGGGAAAATTCATTTTAATTTTAGAGAAGTGTAGCACATACGTGAAAATAACTAAAATGAAAAAAGTATGACAGATGAGCTGATTAGTAGTATTTCCTGTAACACGTAATAAACGAAGTTTATACTTTGTCAATTAAAAGAGCTTAAAGCGTTTGTTTAATAAAAAAAAAAAAAAAAAAACCCTTTCATATCATTGCATAAACTGTTAATTTAGAAAATAATTTATGTTGATACAAGACTTTAAATTTAGTATAAATAAAAATGAAAAACAATGAATAATTGTAATTATTCAAATTTATTAAATATCCTTTTTCTAAGAACTAATAAATTAGAGGTAATATTATAAAGCTATATTTACTAAAAAGTTTGCAATTAAAATGTTAAAAGTATCATCATATAGTTAAAATTTTAACGTTTTGTTCGAAAGTGGGTAGTGACAGCAAGATAAATTTATATTGATTAAAATTATAATGAAATATAACTCAACATGTTATTATAGTTTCTAAAAAATATATAGAAAGTTCTTAAAAAGTGAAAAAGTGAAACTTTCTTTACGAATCGCGGTTTCTTACACTTTTATTTAGTTGAAATTTATGAAATACATTCTTTTAAAATTTATTCATAAATTTTCTATGTCATCGCTTCCTGCCATCTAATAATAGGATATACTCGATCGCAGGAAGCCATGTCCAACAAGGAAACATTCAAAAGGTGTCATCTTCAAAAAATATTGAAAAAAATATATCTGATTCTACTCTTCATAAAACACCAGGAAGTGAAAAAATTATCGGCTGAAATGAATTACAGCGACAACAAACAATTATCAAAATTAAGCATATTTGGTGATTTAGCGCTGTTAGGCGTTTAGTTCGTTAGCACCAAGATTGCCGTGTACGAACAGAACCGTGTTTTGTTTCTCCGCCAAGTACTCAAAATCAATCGCATAACAATGTAAAATCGCCAAATATGCATAATTTTGATAATTTTTTGTAGTCGCTGTAATTCATTTCAGCCGATATTTTTTTCCCTTTCTGGTGTTTTAGGAAGAGCAGAATAACATATCTTTCTTTCAATATTTTTTGAAGACGACACCTTTTGAATGTTTCCTTGTAAGTGTAAGAAAATTATATTTAGAATTACACATGTAAATATATTATTGGAGGCGTAGTTAATAATTTGAAAGAGTTAGTTTGAAAAAATTATTTCAGAAAGTCAAAATGACTGTTTCAATATATTGATAATTTTTATTCTTTTTTAAATATCAATATCGATAAATTTATGTAGCAAATATTTTCTTATTCTTCATTAAATAATTTTTAATTAATTACGTGACATTGTTTCAGCATTCATCGAAATTATCAGAACCCACATTCTTTATATCATAAATTTGTGATCTTGATTCATCTTCCATAAATATTGTCTTTTTACTTCATGGACAGAATATATTTAGATGGATAAATTATAACCTAATAATCTTTATTATCGTCTTGTTTCGACAACTCAGAATTTATGTTCTATAAATCTTCTTTTGTCAACTTCTACTTAATATACATCAGACTACTTTCTCATTTATCAAAATTGTCAAAACTATATTCCCTACTATTGGTGTAGATATATAAATATTCTGAATTGGGAATTAAAAATCAATGTCTCTTATTTTAATAAGATTATTTAATTATCAGGAAATGTTTTAAGTGGCGTGCATAGTATTATTTAAAAATTAAATTTTAATAAGATTTATTTTAAATATTGAATTTAAAAATTTTCTTACACTTTTACAGTATCATTAACGAAAGTAAATATTAAAATTTATTAAGACGTAAGAAATACGTTATGTACTTAATT
This sequence comes from Salticus scenicus, assembly GCA_963930645.1. NCBI lineage: Eukaryota > Metazoa > Arthropoda > Arachnida > Araneae > Salticidae > Salticus > Salticus scenicus. Next base: position 12,693,916 of record OZ005659.1, on the reverse strand, counting down.
ATATTCTTTAACCAAGGGATCCAGACATAATATCGTATCAAAAAAATTATATGATCCACTTGAAAATTTGTATTTGTGTCATGTGTGATGCACTGTAAAAAAATGTTGTAATTTTTCCTGCACTTTCTGCGGTATATTTTCAAGTATTTATGCTGTGAAATAAATTCAAGCACTAAATGCTGTAAAATCGACTTCCTGTGGACTTTAGACAGGAACATCTGCTTGTGGAAGCATAACATCTGCGTCTCTGAACTCAGATGCAGATGAACCATGAACGAGGAATGAACAACGTAAAGAGCATGGAATGAAGAATGTCCATTCATCAGAAAGGTTAGTTTTTAATTTTTATATTAACATTTTGTATTGATTAATTAAAATTTCGTTAAAACGCATTAGTTGTAAACATATTGTAGCATGTCTAGTTCACGACACCTATAAATTTTCTCTTAACGATTTACAATTAATTAAATGAAAATGTTTCTTATTAATCATTCAGTATAGTCATTTTAAAGGTTTTTCATACAATTACATTTATCAAGTTATATGCTGACCAAGGAAGTGCTAAATGCACTTTTTTATATGAACAGATTTATGTTAACGTGTATAAACTTGCACTCATGAAATTCAACAAAAAATATTGATTATTTATTAAGCAATTTATCATAACGAATTGAATATGTTTATGATTACAAATTAATTTTTAACCCTAGAACACTAGTGGTACGTAAATTTTACGTGCGGTCTTCATTTAATGGTTTTTTCTGCACTTTCCCTACTATTGATACACTTGTTTGAGTTTGAGTGCTTCGAAATAATTATTCAGATAATGAAAAATTAGTAATATTGAGTAAAACAGCAAATAATTAAACATATTTTAAAACAATATTAATGTAATATAAGCAAATAAAACGACTTTTATATGAGCGCGTCAATTTTAGGTATCTCTAGTGATAGAGTATTTATGAACACGCTAGTGTTATAGGGTTAAAAGAAGATTTTCTTAACTTGAACTTGAAATGTATAACCTTTGACTTCAAGATAAGTAATATAACAAGTATAAAAACATAGTCCTTAAGATATTATTTGACTTTTTTTTTTTTTTTTTAAATAGCAAAGAATGTTCGCCTGATAGTATGATGCACATAGTTTATTTTAAAAATTAAAAGAGGTATATTTCTGGGGCCGAATCAGTGCAAAAATTGAGAGCGCTTTAGGGTCATATTCAATGACTTTGACCTTGAATGTTCCTTGTCATATTCAATTTCATATTAAACTTAATTTGTGTAGAGATCCTTAGAGATTAATTTGAAGATTTCATTAGGTCATTTTAAACGAAATTCTAATTTTACATTCCAAAATTTTCTTTATTTCAAGAATTTTAATACCAATTTAAATAGAGGTAGAATTATAAAAAAAAAATTAAATAATTAATTTAACTAAATCAGGATGAAAGTTCTTTTGTTTCAGTATAGCTTACAAATTCGCCTTCGGCGACCAGTGGGTTTGCGATCCTTCAGAAAACTCACCGTATTAAACTCCTGCTCGGTGACGTCTTCGACGTTGTTTTCCTGTTTCAAAATCTACGACCGCCTGTTCACTCACCCTGCAAACACTTTTGAAAATTCTGCCTGTAGCAAATTTCGACAGTCAGCCGAAATTTGGCGCCAGTTGCATTCTATGCCCGTTTTATAATCTGAACCTGGATGTTTGCTCACCATCCAAACGACCTTTGAAAAATTTGGCCAGACAAATACGCTAGTTTAAATTTATGTGTATATCGGCCGACAGGTAGCGCTGCTGTTAATTAACTGTGATCCGATAGTGGGGTTTTTGAATACCGGAAGATTTTTCTCTCTTTTTTATTTATTGAATTTATTTTATTTTATGTATTTATTTATTTATTTTCAAAATCGATATCTGCTATAACAGATATACCTATTGAAATTAGATTTTATATTATATTTATCTGCCGTTTTAAATAATCTTACGTTTACTGTTTCCAGAATTTTTAATTTCTGTAGAATTCGAAACACCCTCCTTTTTTTCAGGACATTTTTCAGCCATTATTCAGTAACGATAATTTTTTGGTTTGATAAAAATTGCCATTCAGATTTTGAAAATATCTTGAAGAAAGACGGAAACTTCCAGCCCTGAACTTTTGTCATGAAATAAGCTATTAGAACGAGAGATCTATTTCTTTCGGACAAAGTAGAGTAAATGAAAACAATTTTTTTCTTTTTCCCTTTGGCACCAAATAGAAATAGCATAAAAGAAATTTTAAAACATTAATATATATGTAACTGCTGCTAAAGAACGTAATTTCATATTTTAAGGAAAAGAATGCGCTATTTTTATTTTTATTGATTTATTTATTGCGCTTTTTAAATATTTTGACCAAATGAAATAATAATAATAATAGTAATAATAAATAAATAAATAAATAAATAAGGATTTTATTTTATTTTTCTCGTTTTTTTTGAAAAATCAATATAAACGAGAAAAAAAAATACATATATTGGATTCGTAAAAATTTTCGATCTCCGTTTTTCGATGGATTTAAACGTTTTCGGATGTCCTGAACACGATTAGTTAACTTTTAGAAAAATTGCTAAAGAAAAAGATTTACTTCCCCCCCCCCACCCCCACCCCCACCCCATACAAAATAATTTGCGTTTAAAATGCGCTAAAAAAAAAACCCAAAACCTGTATCGACCGACTACTGCAATTCGACTTACCCGTAGTAATCTGTATATATATATATATACGGTAAACTCTCGATTATCCGCAAACGGATTACACACGTTGTGGATAATTCGTGGAGTGGGAAATGGGCGAAATCAGAAAAAAGGTTTATTTTTTTTTTTTTATATCATCAACAATAAATAGATGCAAATGATAGCTTAAAAAAAAGTAAATATAAAGAATTATGTGGTTTTTGCTTTATTTGTTCTCCAGTAGAATACGCTACCAAACACGTCAAGATTTCAATTTATTTCAAAACATTGATGTGACCGCTTTTTTTTTTTTTTTTTTTTCTTCTTTCACACCAGTTTTCCTGGCGGGTACTTTCTTTAATATTCAATCGTAATTAAATATTGGAGAATATTTTTCTACAAATAAAGTGGTGTGAAAATGTGGCGGTTATTCACAATTCTGTGGAATAAACTAAATGTTTGCATGTCTGCGGTACTGTTTAATTTAGAGCATAAATTAGATTACAAATTGAACCATGGCTTCATCTTAAGTTCACTTTTTTTCTTTATGTTTTTTACATCCTATAGTATATGAAGTACAGTCAAACCTCGTTGACGTGAATTACTTTTAACATGAACTGTTTCCACAATCCCCGTCAAAAAGAAGATTAGTTACTGATAACATGAACAAATTTTTTATCCCCCATGAGATTCACGTTAATGAGGTTCGACTGTACAAATAATTTTACTTTTTATAAATATTTCCATTGTTTGTATTATGTTTTATATACGATACATTCAAGTTTTTAAGCTAGAATGCATTTTATGTCATTTCAATTTCATGTTCAGCCTTTTTGCGGTTTATGTACGAAACCCATGGCTCTCAATTTTGCGGATAATCAATTATGCTGTATCTAATCTATATACATGTATGTTCAAAAAAAAAAAAATTAACATCTTTTAACGCAGATTATAAACTAAGCATGTCAAAACGGAAATCAGAAATTCTGGCTGCGTAAGATAAACAAATACTGGATGAAAGTTGAAAATGAACCCGATGAGTTTATTCACTCTAAAACGCCTAAGCATCACAGTTTTCCTTCAATCAAAGACACTGACCATACCACAACTATGACTTTTATATACTGTAGATATTGAATGAAAGGCTTGCTTTTTTATTTTTTTCCTCTGCCTCAAAGTGCAAGCGAATTACTATAAATTTATAACTGTCTATCATTAATTTTAATGCGTGTTAGTGTATGTTTAATAGGAGACACATATAAACTTGGTGTTAGAGATTTTTACATTTTTAATTTTTTTTACGTTTTAAGATTGAAAAAAAAAAAATATATATCTTAACTTTTTAACGGAATGACACCTTAGAACATTGAAAGAACGAGCTCTGGCATTCCATTATTTAATATTTTAATTATAATAAAGCACAATCACAATAACTATATACATCGCGCGCAGTAAACAGAACATTAGGATACATAAGAACGAATATTCTTACAGGGCGCTGCCTGCGGCCCATGGCCACAGGGGCGTCTTACACGAAAACAGCTACATCTCTCAGCGAGAGCCGACGAACTTCTGACTTCTGAAAACAAAATGTTTTCACTTCATTTTAAAGATCGGCAAAATATCATTAGATATTTTGCCGAGAATAGCGACAGCGCCGTCTATATTCTTTTAAACGATAGGGAAGATGGCTCAATATCGATAGGCTATTTAATATATTCGTAAGAGTTTGAATTTAGCGCTACAACTTTAAATATTATTTCTTCCTTTCTTTTCATATTTTTCTTTTAATTTATTCCCTTGTTTATTTATTTATTTTTACGCAATAATAACATTATATACTTAAAAAAAAAAAAAAAAAAAAAAAGGTAGCATTTTCTTGTTCTAAGCATTAGTTAATAAACAATATGGCATTTTTAGCAGTCATAGCTACGTTTAAAAATAAAACTGCAATTAAATATCAACCCTTCAAAATCATTTAGAATTTCTGTAATCGCTTTTAAGAGTATTATGGCTGACACAAAGAAATCTCCCCCACCCCTCCTTTTTTTCCCGTTTAACCCATATCCTACCAAGCATTGAAAAAATGTTTTTCAATGTCTGTGTATACACACAAAATCAAAAAACTTACCAACTTTTCATTAGTTTAATCGGTACAGGCTGTCCTAAAAGTAGGACAATAATTTAGGACATTTGGAAATATAAGGAAAACAGACCATCTATATATATAATAATAACAGGAGACTTGGCGTTGGAATATTAAAACCCGAATAAACTACTACGGCAGAAACGCCAAAGAAAAATATTGGAAATGCATACAGCTGTTTCGGTAGCCTATAGCGTACCGTCTTCAGTGCAAAAAGGATTCTGAATCAGGAGAAGTGCTCGTATAGTGCTCGTTCAGGAGAAGTGCTCGTATACGAGCACTTCTGCTGATTCAGAATCCTTTTTGCACTGAAGACGGTACGCTATAGACTACCGAAACAGCTGTATGCATTTCCAATATTTTTCTTTGACGTTTCTGACGTAGTAGTTTATTCGGGTTTTAACATCTATATATATATATATATATATATATATATATACTTATATAATTGTTTTACCAATACAAAGTGTAGAATATTACTTCAATAAATTTGTATATCCATTATTCTTGAATGTAAAGCCTTTTAAGTAATAATATGTTGAAAATGTAATAAATAAATCTTTAAAAATCGTCATTTTAAAAATTAAAAAACATATATTAAACGTTAATTTAAACTAACGATAAAGACACATTTGTATTTATTGGACTTTTAAATAATATATCGTCTTTAATTTGAATTAAAATATTCAAAAGAATTGATATAAACATCACTTATGCATGGTGTCCTATTTTAGGACGAGGGTGAAATATGGGTTAAACAGTTTCACACACTTTTATAAAAAATTATTAGTCTTTAAGTTTACATAAAAAAAAAATGCTGTGAGATATTTTAGTGCATGAATAAGAAATACTTGCCTATTTCTTGTATTTACAAATAAAAAGGATTTTTTATTTATTTATTTATATATATTTTTTTTTTCAAGCATGTCAAAAAGTAATGGATTCAGGTTTCATAATGGCCTGGCCTTAGTATATATATATATATATTTTCTAAAAAAGGAATTCTGAGTATAAATAATAACCAAATGAACCTAATAAAAATTTCCAATATTTTATTCAGTGTCTATTTGTGGACTAATTTAAACATTTCGGTTATAATGTGAGAATCGAAGGTGTTTGTCTGCCCTTGGGACCTAGGTTCGAGGGGAGTACACTCAATAGCAGTTTTCCTGTGAGTTTTGGAGAAAAAACACAGAAAATTCCGTACGGCTGTGCGAATGGACATGACCTGGTTTTGAACTAGCTTTCTACGAGTCGGGTCGTCTTGAGAACATCATTCAAAAAAAAAATTACAATTGAAAGCATAAATTTGTAGACATAATTATAGCTCTTTAACTGATTTTAGACACGTGTCGGAGCTCCGTTTTCCTATACGCGGATACCCACCTGGAAAAAAAAAAAAAAAAAAAAATCCGTGTAAGCATGACAAAAAAATATCCGTATACGTTTTCTTTTCTTCAACAAATCGAAAACTGATCATCTATAGAAATTGTATGAAAATTTTAAAGTACTGTATTAAAATTTTTATTTACTATTATTAATATATGTATATATATATATATACACATATAAGAAATACAACATAACCTTGCTTTTACGTTTTGAGAATTTAAATTATTTCTTAATTTACATTTTTTTTTTTTTTTTCTTTTTTTTAAGATATTTTTCTTTTCAATGAATTTTAATCCTCGCTTTTATGTTAATGAAATTTTGAATTTTCTTCCATTTACATTTGTCTATGCAGAAAATATACAGGGAATACTTGTTGTAATTTAATTTAAAAAAGTAATGTAAAATAAACACATAAAGGAAACGAATGCCATCAAGGCAGATTATATTCTTTATCGCCTTCTCTAGAACAAATAAATAATGCACCAAGCAAAACTGTCACCGGAGGAAGCTAAGTTGCTGATTATGGGAATTTAAAGTGATCAATGACCCTTAAATAGCAGATGTTTAACTGTGAATCACATACATGCGACACAAATTATTATAGTAAAGTTAAACATCCACATTGGAAAAAAGCAATAAAGAATAATACATCATTTTTCCCCAGACTATAAGTATTAAACAATAAATTACGAACATTTAAATTGAAGTGCATTTTTTACTTTCTTCTATATTCAATAAAAGAATTGGATTCATAAAAATTTTCGACTTCGAGTTTTCGACGGATTTACACGTTTTGAGAGGTCTAGAACACAATTTTATCATTTATAGAAAATGTCTGTCTGCCTGTGTGTGTGTGGCAAAAATTTTGTGGCGACTGTATCTCCGGAACTACTGTTCAGAATTATATATGAATTTATATGTAGAGGCACCTTGACCTAAATTAGAGCCCATCAATTTTTGTCAACCGATCAACAGGTGGCGCTGCTATCAGCAATTTTCGAGATTTAGGAGGAGGCTATATCTCAGGTTCTATTGAGTATAATCAAACAAGGCTTGAAATGTGAAAAGGCTATTACGAGACATTATGATGATCCAATTTGAATTCTTATCGGGTTATAAAAACGTACTATTTAAGATGCCATTTATAGGCAATAAAAATGCATACTTTGGATATTTAGTGTTAGTTGTCTCTTAAGATGCAAATCGTTTGCATTCATCCTGCTAGATAATAATAATAAAAAAACAAATAAATAAATAAATTATTTGCACTTAGTAAAATATAGGAAAGTTTAAAAGAAATTCTTGTGGTGGCCACAACATACTAGTTTACTCTTGAAGTTAACAATTTACATAAATCGTTAAAAATTATCATTGATCTATTTTTCAGATTTTTTAATTTTTAAACTAAACAATTAGTGATTACATTTCAAATTATTTTTTAAATAATTTACCAACTGTATGACAGTGAAAATTTACCTTATTTTATAATTTAAAAAAGTTTTGTATGATTTTTAGATGAATAAGTAATTTTTATTTAATTTTCGGGTTTCGGGCCGGGTTCGGGTCTAAAGACAGCGGGTTTGGGTCGGGTGCGGGTCGTAAAAGTTTCTCTACTGTGGGTTCGGGTTGATATAAAATTCATCTGTCGGGTTCGGGTCGGGTGTGCAGGACTCTAGGTTAGACCTTAAAATTTCATAACAATGAGTGAAATAACAAAGTATAAACAGAAAGCAACCTGGTAGCTACGAAGAAACCGAAACTAATTACAAAACGCTTATTCTACGCTTACGTCATCAACAATCGATTGTAAAATCATTCGATTATTAAAATCATTCGAAAGCAAATCACTCGATTATCAAAATCATTCGATTATTCCCATCTCTACCGCCTACACTCAGTGATGCCAGATGGTCGAAAATTATTTCCCCAAACAGGTCTTCAAATTTTCCCAAATCAGGGTGTTTTTTTTTTTTTTCGAAAAAATCCCCAGCTTGATTTCTACTAAAGAGAAAAAATAAAAATATCTTTAAAAAAAAAAAAAAAAATCAAGCAGATTTTTCTATGATTTAAGCTCAGATTGTTCCCCAAATGAAGGCAATTTTTGAAAAAAAATCCCCAAATAACAATAAAGCTATTGAAAGTCTCTAGTCGTAGGGATAAATCATTATGTTGCCAACATTGACAGAAAGTTGAAGAACTCCCCAAAATAGTCCCCACAAACATTTGGTCCCCAAAATTGTCCCCAGAAGCCTCGAAAATCCCCCATCTGGCATCACTGCCTACACTGTAAAAAAAAAAAAAAAAAAAAAAAAGAAAGGAAAAGAAAAACAGTATTTTACAACAAAAGGTGCTGGCACCGCGGCTGCCAACACAGTTGCTGTAAAATTTACAAGCTGCTGCTTTTACGGTGCTGTAAAATTTACTGCACTTTGTTGTGAATTTTTCAAGATGTTGTTTTTAGTAGTGCTGTAAAATTAACTGCACTTTGCTGTGAATTTCACAAGATGCTGTTTTAAAAAGTGTTGTAAAATTAACTACACTTTGTTGTAAATTTTACAACACTTTTTAAAACAGCATCTTGTAAAATTCACAGCAAAATGCAGTTAATTTTACAGCACTACTAAAAACAGCATCTTGTAAAATTCACAGCAAAGTGCAGTAAATTTTACAGCACCATAAAAAACAGCAGTTTGTAAATTTTACAGCAAATGTGCTGGCAGCCGCGGTGCCAGCACCTTTTGTTGTAAAATACTGAATTTTTTTTTTACAGTGTGTCTGGTGGGAGCCACAGGGATTAATATAAATTAATCCCTGTAATCCACACATAAATATAAATTAATCAATTTAAATAAATAACAATATCATGGAATGGAATTTCATTATTTTATCTATATTTAATTTTAAGTTATTTTATCATTTGCATTTAAAGATTCAAAATACATTTAAAAAATATTGTACATCATTGCTGACACCAAAGCTGAACACTGTTCAAAAACATGAATTAAAACTTTTAAAATAGATAGGCTCAATTAAATTCATTATGAATAATCTTGATAAAAATTTATAAACATAGTCTTAAAAGTCTTTGAATCAGAATTCATAAAAAATTTTGTGGTGGGTTTATCTGTATGTTAGTGCTCTGACAAAGGTATGTGTTGCCATGAAATTTGATTCAACATTATTAGTAATTACCAACTCTTGTTTACTTTCTATTCCCCATAAGGTAGAGGAAGTATTGTTTTAGGGTCAAATTTTCGAACATGAGTTTTTGTTTTATTTACACGTTTTGAGGTCCCCTGAATCCAAAAATCATATTTTTAGCGGTTGGTCTGTGTGTCTGGCTGTGTATCTGTATATCTGTCTGTTATCAGCATATCTCAAAATCAAATAATAACAGAAAGTACAAACTTTATTTTTTTCTCTAAATTTGTATCATATAGAGATGCTACACTAAACTTTTCATTGATCTCAAGCAAATGGTTCGTGTACAGGGGACCCAAGAAAATTCAAATACATTACGGCCGTGGGGGAAATTGCATGTAAGTAGAGTTTAACATCTGTATGGACTGCACTAAAACAAATGAAACGAATACATATTTTTTATATCCGTAAAAACATGTTTCTTGTAGAATATGGTATAAAAATCATTCACTGTTCGTTTTTACCTCTTAACATCCAATCTGTATTTATAGTATTAAATTTCAGTGTAAGAGAAAGTCATGTGAGTGACACACCAGATTATTTTAATATATTTTAAACGCTTGAAAAATAGAGTTTATGAATGAGTTTAAAACTCCTAAATATTTTATTGAATTTAAAGTAAAAATTATGATTATTCTCCTGATTTACATGTTGCCCTACCTTTGCGTTCTTTTAAATATTTCTTCCTCCTAAATCTGTAAATGTTTACTTTATTTTCACTAATCGATTTTTTCCATAGATAAAATGCTCAAATAATATGATTTCAAATTAACTTTTAGCCTAACAACAAATACACCTTTTCCAAGTTAAAACACGCCAAACATGTGTAAATAAAATGTGCATAAAATATGTATAAACACTTGTAAAATTACATCGTTGTCTGCCAGTAATGTTGTTGTCATTACATGTTGTCGTCCTTATCGTTACGTGTACTGGTAAAACTTAATGGAGAATTATATTATGTTTAAAAGAGCATATTTATAACTCTCTATAACTAGAAACTGTCGGTCTTTTCTATGCATTATTTATATATATCAATATTTATACAACGTTAAAAACGCCAATGTAAAAAATGTTAAGTACAGACTGCAGTTTTGGTAGCGAAAAGCGTACCTTCATCAGTGCAGAATGACGAAGTGGATTATTGCTCATATACATAGTTCACCATGTTTTTTTTTTTTTTTTTTTTTTTTTTTAATGTGAAATCCCTTTTTACTATTGTCCCGATTAGTGGCGCCCTCTTATGTCTAGAAAACAGATTAAAAGAATTCCATTACACAAGCTTTCAAATCCAAGAAATAATTTCGCTTACCCGAACTTGTTTTTCTCAAACTGCCGTTACTTTTCAAGGCACATTTTACCAACAATCTGAAGGTTTAGCTATGGGCTCTCCTCTTTCACCAGTTCCGCTGATATTTACATACATTATTTAGAAAACATTCTCTTTGAAAAATTATGTTTACCATTTTGGACCCGTTATGTGGATATTACTTTTAGTCTGATCGACACTTCGTGGCTCAATATAGATAACGTATTACAGATCATAATTTTTTTTTACGATAACATCCAATTTACATACGAAATTGAAAATAATGGTTCACTCCCTTTTCTTGATATACTGGTCACTCGCACTGAAAAAAGTTTTTCAACTACTGCTTATCGTAAAAGTTTTGCTATTTCATTACTTCCTCATTCTCGTTCATGTCATCCACCTAACAAGAAAATGGACGCATTTTATACTTTTGTCAATCGTGCCCTTAACATTTGCTCGGATCCTGGATCCGTCCATTTTAACATCAAATATCTTAAAGCAGTTGCTACTGACAGAGGTCACAACCCTTCCATTATTGATAAAGCTCTTTTAAAATTACAAAATCCTCATATTCCTCGTATTTCTACATCTAAGTGCTCTCCCAATATCGGTATTGTTTTGCCTTTTCCCCCTAAATCTAGTTTTGACATAGCTAAAGTTCTTAAACAATATATATAACTTTAAAATAATTTTTACACCCATAAATAAATTCTTCCTTTCTAGATCAAAAGACCCTATTGATACACGGAACTCATGGGGTATATATAGTCAATGTGGACAATCATATCTTGGTCAAACAAAACGTATGCTCAAGTTTCGCCTTAAGGAATATATTCAGAATGAAGAAGCTAAAAAATTGGCCATTGCTAAACATTTTGGTAAAATAACCATAATTTCAACTTTAATTCAGCTAAAATAACTTGTCAACCTAAACACTTACAAGAACTCGATTTTCTAGAAGCTTTACATATCTATAAAAATCATAAAAATATCATTAAAAGCGATTTTGATGAACGCCTCTCTGGGATTGTTGGAAAAGTTACATAAAATCCCCAGTATCTTAATTTTTTACTTTAGATAAAGTAACAAGACATAGATTGTTCATCGAGTGGAAAAAGTGATTCCTTTTTACTTGGGAAAAGACTCTTTAATGTCTGCCTTTCCCCGAATAAATAAACACAGGAATACACACAGATAATTTAGGAAATTAAATTTATGAGTAATTTATATACTAAAGGTGAATGAAAAACTCCAGATAAAGTTTCAGATTCATTTTTCATTCTATTTTTTCACTACATCTATTAATTTAGTTAATATTTAAATTTAAGCTCTTTTTATATAGCAAAAGGAACGTTCTTTACCTGCGCCGCTGCTAACTACATTTAAAAGAACTTTGAAAATGCTATATTAATTACTGATATGAAATCTTAAAAAATATCTAACTTTAAAATAATATAATTCCATAAAAAATCAAAGGGGTATTTAAATTATAATAAGAAACAAAGCAACTGTCTATCAAAATTATATTTTTCATAATTTAATTAAATATAATTTACTTATGATAACTTATCTCATTTATTTTCTTATACTTATTAGAACAATGAAAATCCATAGAATATTTCGACATTTTGAAAATTCATCAACATTTTATTCTATTACTATTTCCGACTTTTATACTCTCCATATTCTCTAATGGCTGATGTCAGAAAAATTTTCCGGCATCAAGAATCTTTGCTCTTTAACATGGGGATGATATATCTATAGGAATTACTATATCTATTAGTTTTACATAGGTTTCTTCATCCCAAATTCCTATTGGCTTACAGCTCCAGTTTCCTAAATTCCTATTGATTGTTAATCTGACTCCATAATCCAATTTCTCACCTATGTTTACATGAGCAATAATCCACTTCGTCATTCTGCACTGATGACGGTAGGCTTTATGCTACTGAAACTGCAGTCTGCACTTAACAATTTTTCACATTGGCGTACTTAACGTTACGTAAATATTGCCATTTCTGTTTATCATCAAGTTTAGTTATTTATTATATATATATATCTTATTTATGATTATTAGTTGCTAAACATTTATTAATTAAAAACTAAAGATTTTATTTTAATTTAGAAAATTAAAAGGTAATGAAATTTGATTTCCTTAATGTGTTTTTAGAAAATTTTCAGTATAAATAAATTTAAAAAGTATATTATTTATTTATGCCCAAAATGACATATCCTGTGGATGTTATAAAAGTAAAGGAAAGTGTAATTAAAAAAAGTATTCTGATATTAATATATTTATAATCCATTAATACAAGAGTGATTATAATCACATTAGAAACAGTTAATATCCCAGAGATTAAAAGAAAAATCCGATTAAACATTAGAAACATTTAATGCAAAACACTGAAAGTTTATTTTTCTTCCAAAAGAACTCCTCAGAGGAACCTAATTGCTTACGAAATAAATGTTGCATCTGCATCCAAAAATGTTAAGTAATTATCTAATTACACACTAAATGATAGAAATTGCAATGGAAGCATTTATTTCTATTTATTTAGTTAACTCAATCGTATTAGGGTAAAACAAAAACAACTGTTTTTAAGGGGACAATGGAAGATGAAAATTGTCAAAATCGATGCAGTTAAATACACTGAGCCACCAAAAATTACTGTACATCCTATTTTCTCGTTTTCTTCTTTTGTGGATAATTTTGAAACAAATGAACATATAAATATAAAATTTGGATGGCAAATTCGTTTTCAAATTATTAATCGAATTTTATATCACTTTAACACAAATATTTTTTGATTAAAGTTTAATCACATCAAAACCGATACACTAAAAATATACAGTTTAAAACATTAAAATACACAAAACATAAATTTAAACGTTTCGAGCCTTTTACAGGCTCCTCATCAGTAAAACATCAAAAAATAATTTGTTGAGTAGAACAAGAGAACTCCTTTAACAGAGTACAGTGTATTCAGTGGAAACTGCGCATGCTTCAGTAAGCGGGGAAAACTGTTGCTTCGTATACCAGCCTTCGAGGAAAATTCTTGAATGATAATTTGAATTGTTAGATATGATTATTTTAGTATTGCTAAAATCAGGTAGATGGTCGGTTTCTACGGCACGTTGCACTATTTTAGAACGTATATTGCGGTTTTTGAAACTCCCCCCCCCCTTGTTTTAACTATAGTTCGTGGACTGGAACCTGCCTTTTTATTTACGAATCAGTTACCTCTCACAAAAGTGTCAATGTTTTCAGAACAATATGTATATTTGAATGGGTTGTACAAGGAAGTCATGTAGTGTCCACATCAGACTTTTTTTAAAATATATACTTAAGAAAAAATTGAGTTACAATCAGTTTTAAAATTACTCCGATATTGATGTAAAAAGAGAATGAATAAGATTTTACATTACATTGAATTATCTCGGGAGCTGTTTAAATCTTTTAAGATCAAACAATTCTTTAAGCACTGCAGATTAAATAACTTGCTTTGATAAAATGCATTTATTAAATTTAGTTATACAAGATATGATAAATTTCTAATATTTTAAATGCTAAGAACAAAATTTTTGCAATAAGTTTTGAGGACATAATTTATCATATTATTACGGTAAGTGCACCAGTAATTGATTCTTTTAGAGCAATCTCTGATGTTTTTAATGTTCTAGTCATCAGAAAATATTTTTAGAAATATTAGGTTAGTACATATGCTATGAAAGACATTCAGAACCACATATATGTTAAAATATTTACATTTGATAACAATTATTTTTTTTTATGATTTTTTATTTGACACCAGCTTAGTGTTCCAGTAATTGGCACTGCCAGTTTTTCATTTTATCAGCAATTGGCCCCCTATGTTCGAGTGTTTGACACTGCTAGTTATTCATTTTACCAGTTATTAGCACCCTATGCTCCAGTGTTTGACATAAAATGTTAAAATTCTTAGATGTAAAATATATGATTTTATGATTTTTCTTATTTAGTAATTATTTCGGGATATATGTCAATTACTGGAGCATGCCAATCCCTGGAACACTTACCCTATAATGCCAAAACCAAAATTAGCGTTTGCTACAAACATGGCGACTTGGAAAGATTAGCCATCAAATTTGGTGGCAAATATTGTTTCAGGTTGGCAGGAATTAGTAAATTCTTTCTCAATTTTAACTGAATTAATTGTTTCGGTAAAATGTATCGTTTTTCACCTCTAATTTTCGGCAAAGAAAACAAAAGTAGCCATCTATACTTGAAGGATTTTCAATAAACTAATATATGTATTTGCCAACGAGAGATTCTGTAATAAGCCATTCCTGAAAAAACTAGCACATTTTTTTGGCGGTATATATAATTCTGTTATCCTGACTTTTGTGGTTACAATAGCAGGTTTTCAGTTTTTTTTTTTTTTTTTCTTGATTATAATCTGCGTGTTTATTTACGAATCAGTTACTGCACACAAATATATCAGTGTTTTCATAACAATATATATATTCCGATGGGTGTATAAGGAAGTGATGTGGTGGCCCCATCAGATTTTGTTTGAAGAAGTAAACAATTGAATAAAGCGTTGATAAATGTAAAATTTACTGATAAACACTACATTAAATTATTAAAATCGCATTTATTCTTAAATTATATTGGGCCATTAATGCAAAATGCTCAATATTTTGTAAATTTTTAATATAATTTTGAAAAAAAAAAAAAAAAAACATTTATAATGTCATTTTATAAAGTAATATCTGTTTTTCCTATTTTATAATTTGAGATTCACTATAATACAGAGCTGCCAATTTTTAAATATATTCGATTATACCTGTCTTTTATTCATACCACTTTTTTGAAGATTAATTTTCTTCTTATTTCACTGCAACTACATATTGGAGAAAAATACTGTACAAAAAATTAGTGTGTATTTTATAAAGTATTATCTGTTTTGTTTATTTTGTAATTTTAAATTCATTTTAATACAGAGCTGCCAACTTTTAAATATATTCGATTATACCTGTAGTTTATTCATACCACTTTTTTGAAGATTAATTTTCTTTTTATTTCACTGTAACTACATATTGGAGAAAAATACTGTACAAACAATTAGTGTGAAAGAAATGTGTGCGCTAACAATACTACAAAATAAACTAAGTAGTTGGAAGTTATATTAATAACTATTATAATACACTAACTAATCTTTAAGAAAACATAACTAAAAATAAAAACGTATTATATTATTTAAATCTATTACTACATAATATGTTTGTTTCAGTTGTAATGCTTTGATATCTCTATGCACAATCCTCCAACAGGCATTATTTCATTTAAAATACCGTACACTGATTTCTAACTAGACCATGGCATGTGAAGTTACAATAGTTTTCGAATGCTCAGCTCATTCTGATTTGAAGTCATCTGAATGCTAATATAAACTCATTCAACGGATTAAAGTACATAATCGCAATCATTAAATCATGGTTGGTATGGCCATGAACTTACACAAATGAAATTTATAAAATATTCTGAATCACAAACCAGGTTTCAAAACATTGTTCAAGTATATGTAAATCTATAAATTTAAACATATATCCCAAGTATATATGTTTACATACTGCAGTTTTATATTTATTAAATTATTTCTCATCCGGGGTCAGTAAACACTTACAAATTTACATTATAAAACATTGAAACTGACTAAAAATCATTGCGGCCTAAAACTATAAACTTCTGTAATTTAAACTTTTTGCATATAGAATTTTCAATTCATTACTTTATTATTCTCTGTCTAAGGGATTCTAAAAAAATAATTTTTTTAAAGATATTTAGTCGAAAAGTACAAATTTTTAAAAATCCATGTAAAATTTTATTTTCATGTAACTCAATTCATATTTATTGTAATCTTTTTTTATTTATTTAGGATTTTCAAACTCCAAGATCTTGTTTTAAAGCCAAAGTTCTGTTAATTTTTAAATCATAATTGTTGAATTTCTTCCATTTTTTTAAAATACTCTTTCTCCCTCTCTCTCTGTATATACACACACACATATATATATATATATATATATATATATTATATATTTATTATGTGAAATGAAAGCAAATTTTTCTAAGGGCAAAACTGAATCATCTGATATCAGGCTGACGCATTACCTGCTTAAGTAATCAATTAATTCACGTAAACGCCACTATTTTTCATATAATATATATATTCTTCAAATTATGACGCAATTTTACGAATGGTTTTATTTTTAATTATTTATTTTGATAATATCTATATGGTGAAAAAAGACAATTTACCTTATTATGTTTAATAGGAATTTTCTTCTAAAATTTTCTGACAAAAATTATAAGCTGTTTTTTCAGAATTAAATTCCTTATTCCTAAAATATTAGATAAAAACTTTTGTTTAAGCTCTTTTAAAAGAATAATGTGTATTCATTCTTTCTAAGTTATAATGAGAGCGTTACGACTTTTAAAGAGTTTTTTTTGTCATTAGGACAAAAAGAATGAAGGTCATTTTACTGATGTAATGTAGAAGAAATGACTCTTGAATAATATTTGTGATAACAGTTTAAAAAATATACTTTTAAACACTCGATTTGTGTTAAGAAGTTTTTATTGGCTTTCGTCCAAAAAATATAGAGATTAATGAAGTGCTATCTTATTTTAAGAGCATAGGACTCAGAAAAAACGAGGCTAATATAAATGTAGTACTTTTAATGTGCTCATTTAACCAAATTACATAAGGAAGCATACACCTATTTAAAAACATTTGTATATATTTTAATTTTAATGAATTCAAACCAGTATCATTGAACTATTATTTTTTATTTTGTTCTCTCATATACGTCTTTGACAAATGTAAATAGATGTATTCAAGAATCTACTTCATATTTATTATACATGGTGATTCAAAACCCATATTACAAACTGTTGGGAAAGGTAGAACACATAATATGGATTGGAAGTTGTACAGGAACGCATGGCCTCAAACTTTATTTTAATCCTTTAACAGATGAATGTTTTAAATTAACAATTTTAACAGGAAAGCTACAATTACTGTTTTTAACAGTGAAATTGGCATGTGGGAGTGGCTTTTGTATATTGCATTTTTAACTAAACGTTTTTAGACGTTAATGTTTATATGAAAAGAAGTAATATATCAATATTACGTACAATATAACGTTTAGTTGTAAATCTGTTTAAAAAATGTACGCCAATATGTGAGTTTTACTGTTAAAAATTAGCCCAAGACACCCAGTTCTTAAAGGTTAAAATAACGTTGCGGCCATAAGTTCCTATGCAATTTTCAATCCTTTTGATATTCCCTACCTAGTCCAAAAGATTGTACGAAAGGTTTTGAATCATAAGGTATATTTCTTATATCTTTATATATTTGCATCTTATTTTTTAATACGTTATTTTTTATTTTGGTAAGGACTAGTACAAATATATATGATAAAATAAAAATAAATTAAATTAAATAAAAGTAAATTAATATAAAATAATTAATCAAAACACGTGAAAATTTTAAGATTATCGCTAAAGACTAAGAAAAATAAAATTTTATAATTTATTGCAATTAATAATAATAATAATAAAATTATTATCTCAGAATTAAATTATTTTAATACTTAAAAAAAAAAAAAGTCTCTTAAAAAATAAATATATAAAAATAAACAAAAATAAAATAAACCTATTTTATCAAAATTCTCTTGATTTGAATTAGAATGTTTAACCTTTTCCCGCCAGATGGCGCAAGCACTCATCTAATACGTAGAAATTTAAAAGAAAACAATGTGTAACTGAAAATAATTTAAAAAAACTGAAAGTAATTAAAAAAAAAAAAAAAAAAAAAAGTTTTACAGGAAGAGAAGGAAAAAAAAAACTTTTGTCACACGAAGTTTGAAAATCATTTTCATTCATTTCTAATCATCAAAAAATATTTATTTTAGTGCCAATATAACATGAAAATTCTAAAAAGAATTTTAATCTGATATATATTTTGAATTTTTTGACGAATTTAATCTTTATTTCCTTTAATCGTAAAGTGTACTTCATCATTTTATCATTTCATTTCTGGTTGTACTGTGTTCATTTGTATGCAGCTAAAATTTGCTTAAAAAATGAAAAAAACTAAAAACCAAAAACATAATAGCATAAAAAGGTATTCACAAATGCCAACCAAAGAACAGAAATTGCCAATGACAGTAACATTATATCGCAATTAAGATAGGAAAATGTAGTAAAAAGGAAGAGAAGGATGGTTATACAATATAAATGAAATAACGTTTGGACCTGATAAAAAAAGTATTTTTTTCGGCTACTTTTGCCACACATAATTATTTAATCTTTTACTTTTAAACTTCTTCCATATGTTAAAAAAGCATACATATATATATGTTTATTATTCATAACTATATATATATATATATATATATATATATATATATATATATATATATAATATACATATACAGTAGGTAACAAAAGTGTCCGAACACTAGCAAAAATTCCTATGTAAAAAAAGTAAACTTCATACGATTTTGTTAAATAAATCTTTATCGAATCATGTTCTTAGACTGACTAAAAACAGGATTAGACAAGGATTTATTTAACAAAATCGTATGAAGTGTACTTTTTTTACATAGGAATTTTTGCTAGTGTTCGGACACTTTTGTTACCGACTGTATATATCATGTAATGTGTAATTCCATTTATTTCAAGTATAACAAATTAAATTAATTTTATGCGAACAAAGTTTACATAGTAGTTTTGAATCTTATGCAAATTAATATATTTTGGAACAATGTGTTAAAAGAGTTTCGTAATTCACAACGTATTGAATATACTTTGTACAAATACTCATATGAAGTTTGTTATAAAAGTCTAACCCATTACTTATAAAACATCTTCCTTCTAATAATAAATCGTGTACACATAGGTGTTTATTATCGCAAGGAGTTATCAAAAACATAAAAATCCTAACTCTAATTCAAAAGACATAAATTAAATTATTTTAAGTGAACGAAATTTACAATATTAGACTTGAATCTTGATTAAGTTACTATATTTCGAGACAATGCATTAAACTAGTTACGTAATTCACAGTGTCTTGAATATACTCAGTACAAATGCTCAAATGAAGTTTGCTTTATTGCAGAATAATTTCATAGACGAAATTTGTCCTCTTTCTGTCAAGTTAGTGATAAATGAAGATAAAGGAATGCTTTTGAAGCTAAATACTGTAATGAGTACATTTACATAATTAGAGTGGACAGTTTGCAAACTTACAAGTAATCTAGTAAAAAAGTAGAAAATGTTTTAAACATTATTTATTACCGTGTTCTAATTACTTACTTGAGATTAAAATGATTCAACTTATTATTGAAAATACTCTATAGTAATTCGATTATTTTGGCTGATTACACTATAAATAAGTAAAATTTCAAAAAATACATTTTTAAAATATTACGAAAATATATTTTAAAACTATTCATATATACTATATTAAAATAATTTAAATGCAATAAAGAAAAGAATTGTTTTTAAAATTTACACGAGCATATCTAATTTTCAAAATTCTCATATTTTGTACCACTGAATTATATGTTTATTTTCATTTTTACTTATCTCTAACAATTTTTTTTATGATTCTTACTATCATAAAAATTTTCTTAACGCGAATTCAAATATTAAATTTTATACCCTTCACTGTTGATTTTTCTATTTCACAGCAATTTTTTAGGACATCGCCTGCCGTAAAAAACTTTAGTGCGATACTATGAAATATAGAAAACGTTTAGTTTTTACTGCCTGATAAAATGTTAGTAAAGAAAATAAAATTCTTGGGAATTTAAACCGATTTAATAAGTCTACTTTCTATATAGTTTTTGTAAAAATATAACATTTGTCAGTGTTTCCCAATATTGCACGTATATTTTTATATGTTGTGCATTATTTTAGAAGTATTTCTTTCTTCTTTTCCTCTCTTCTTTTTTCTTTTCTTTTCTTTCTTCATTTTTATGTTTTAATACTAATAACAATAATAATAAATTTAACTTATTTTCGTGCTTTAACATTGTTTTTGAGTTTTGGAACTAATCATAGTTATAATATTTGCTGGATTAACTTTTTATCTACACCAATACAAAGATGCCAACATTTAGATTTTTTCTGCAGTATTTTTAGCCAGGCCTCTATTTCATAACACAAATATTTAAAAATAATTTTTTTTTACGTATTTTATTGAAGTTACACATTGGAGAAAACTTTTCTATAAATAAACTGGTGCGAAATAAAGGCGGGACTAAATACACTCTGTAATAAATTAAAATGTTGGCATCTATGAGCAATATGCAATAACTACATAAAAAATAAAGTAGAAAAATATTATAAAGATAATTTTTAATCGTAATATAGTAACATGTTTTATGTTATATCATCGAAAGCTAAATATTTGTGATAAATATAAATATAGAATACTTAGTTACAATCATCTACACACACATGTTATACATGTAATAAAACATGTTATTAAAAAAAAAAAAAATCATTTAATCTCTTCCAAGAAAATCTTGAGCTATTCATAATCATAATTAGAGTACAGCATCGGGTCGGTAAATCCGAATTTACCCGAACCGAACCCGACCTTCGCTTCGGTCGCTATTCATATTCATAATGCACCTACAATAATATATGTTGTTTAGTTTTATTTTCTGAAATTGTTTATATATTTATTTATTTATTACTTCTTTACACAAAGTATAAGGAAGTATTGTAATTCCGAATTGCGAAATGCATTTTATATCTCGCATAGCTCAAAAACGAATCATAAAATGTCGCAAATTTATACGTGTGACTGTCATTATGTCTAGTTGTACCCCTGCAAGTTTCGTCTAATAGGAGCTCTCGTTTTAGAGATATCATCGACTTTACATAATTTTTCGTGACGTCGGTATGTGTGTGTGTACGTGTGTATGTATCTCGCATAACTCAAAAACGGTTGAACACAGAACGTTGCAAATTGGTAAGTGGGTTTGCTTAAAGACATAAACAAGTTCTATTCGACGAATGCATTTTAATTAATATTCAGCACATAGATAGATCACGTAATGATATTGTTATAAAAGTTGCCGACAATTTTGAGTGCAGGAAGTGTTTCTTAATATATAAGTAGGTTCTAGTTGACGAATGCCCTTTATTTTGTTTTAGCCTTGTTTGTCATTTAAAGAATTTTCGAAGAAATTAGTTCAGCTCTATAAACCAATGAATCTTTCAGGAAAATTACAGAGTTCTGTTCTTATTGAAGTTAGAGCATACAAACTTTGGCAACCGTAAACAAAAAATTTTCGCCAAAATCAGTAGTCAAGTCGCAAAATTCGATGCCAAGACCTAAACAACCGTTGGCTACAAACTTGGCGACATGGCAAGATTAGCGATCAAATTTGGCGGCAAATATTGTTTCAGGATGGCCAGAGTTAGTAAATATTTTCTCAGTTTTAACTGAATTAATTGTTTCGGTAAAATGTATCGTTTTCTCCCGCTGATTTTCGGCAAAGATAACAAAAGTAGGCCATCTACACTCGAATGAATTTCATTAAAATCTATGTCATGAATTTGCCAATGAGAGATTCTGTAATAGATCATTCCTGAAAAAAAAAACCTAGTATATTTGTTTGGCGGTATATAGATATGACTTTTGTAGATGGAGTATTTATTTATTTTTATTTTTTTTCGTGTTTGGAACTTGCCTGATTTTTTACGAATCCGTTGCCTCACACAAAAATGTCAATGTTTTCATAACAATACGTATATTTTAATGGGTGTATAACGAAGTCACGTGGTGTCCAAATCAGATTTCCTTCCCCCCCTTGTTTTAAGGAAAGTTCGTGGACTGGAACCTGCCTGTTTATTTACGAATCAGTTACCTCTCATAAACGTGTCAATGTTTTCAGAACAATATGTATATTTGAATGGGTTGTATAAGGAAGTCATGTGGTATCCACATCAGACTTTTTTTCAAATACATACTTATATACATACTTATATAAAAATCGAGTTACAATCAGTTTTAAAATTATTCCGATATTGATGTAAGAAGAGAACGAATAAGATTTTACATTGCATTGAATTATCACGGGAGCTGTTTAAATCTTTTAAGATCAAACAATTCTTTAAGCACTGCAGATTAAATAACTTGCTTTGATAAAATGCATTTATTAAATTTTGTTATACAAAATGTGCTAAATTTCTATTTTTTAAAATGCTAAGAACTAAATTTTTGCAATAAATTTTGAGGACAAAATTTATTGCAAAAATTTATCAAATTATTCTATAACCAAATCCACATATAATCCTTTCCGTTATTATGATATATCAATCATTGATCTTTTCACGAAGTCTCAGTATCTTTTCTTTTTTTTCGGTTCGTTTAATTAATTAAATTCATTGATGTTAAATTACACTTGTTGTAACGTTCATTCATAAAGTACAAGAGAAAAATAATTAACGTATTAACGTCTAACAAAACACAAAATTAACTTACATTAATTAATTAATGCTACACATTAAAAATCAAACCGCTTACAAATCCACCTTGCTAAATTTCTTTTTTATCTTTTCGTAAAAATAAAAATAATAAGCTGATTAATAGGAAATCTTTCTAAGTGCACTATTCGATTTTTTTATATTTTTTCTTAAAACTGAAAAGGATGCATATACTTATAATTTAAAAGTAATTCAATATAATTTATAATTTATTATTAATTTATTATAATTTATAAATTATATTTATTTTTATATATTTTTATACTTATAAGCTAATAAACGGATAATTTGTAGACAACAATTATTTCTTATGCAAGCATAAGAGAATAATTAAAAAATGAAATACTATATATATTTTTTCATTTATTTATTTATTTATTGTTACATTTTAATTCAAGGATTTTTTGCATAATTGTTTCATTTTTTTTCTATAAGATATGAATAAATATGTGAAAACCTGTTTTATACTCTCCCTCTTTTCTTACCCTCTTTAAAAGCATTTGTTCGAAAAATTGTTGAAATTCCTGAAATTGATTTTTAGGATATTGTGTCATTTTTTACCTTTTAAAGCAAGGATTTATGGATATTGTTTACCTTTGTGATATGAAAAGGTATGTCAAAACCATGCTTTGAAGTCTTTACCCATTATAGGGTGAATTCATTAAAAATCTAAGTTAGTATTTAAGTATTTTTTTTTTGGTACGTGTTAAAAGAACAGTCTTAAGGATTATTTCTTTTAACAGTGAAAGTATATATAAAAATAGTTTTTGCTCTCCTCCCACATTTTGAGAATAACTCTAAAATTCTTTAACTATGTTTTTAGATATTCGTGCATGTTTCATTTAAAAGTAAGAATCTTGAGAGCACATATTTCATTTGTTTGCTATATAATGTGAATCATAGAAACATGTTTCCTTCCCTCCTTTCTTTCAGTGATGAATTCATGAAAATACGTTTTTTGTTTTCGTATTTACTACACTTTAAAACACTTAAATAGACCGTATTAGGATTATTTATTTTGTCTCTGATATTAGAAGGGGTGTATGATGAACACATTAGTTCCATTTTTCCATGGATGTGCAAACACCTAAGTTCCTTTAAGCTAATATTTAGATATTCGTATTTATTACATTTTGAAGCAACATCTGAGAAATATCGATTTCTTCTATGAATATAAAGGATCATGTGAAAAACGTGGTTTTTTTTTTCCTCCACTTCTTTTTGAGCAACAATTCCGGAATCCCCCGCCCCAAATCAAGTAAAATCAAGTTTAATTTAAATCAAAGACGATAACAAGAAATTACAAAGTAAGTACATAAGCGCAAATATTAATTATTTAGCAATTATTTACAAAAATAACATAAAAAAAAACAAGTAAAAGCGCACAGCATTTCATTTTTAATAGAATACATACAGTAATATATCTTTGATTGGAAGCCTTGAGTAAAGGTACAAAACTACACCTGACACCTTTATACGCTTCCAATCAAAGATATACATACAATCAAAGATATCATCCACACTACGCTTCCAATCAAAGAGATATGAGGTCCTATATGTATTCTATTAACATTAAAATGCTGTATTCTTACTTGCTTATATATATTGGATTGTTCTGAAAGTAATTCCGTTTTTCTCAGCAGAGGATTTAATTGTATTTTTTCACACCATCTTCACAATTAAGCTGCATTACCATTATATATTGTGACAGCTGATATAGTAAGGCTTCCTTGTGAAAAAGTCCGTTTTATTCTGCTCAATAGATTTTGATAGGCGCCCTATCGAATAAAGAAAATTAGAAGCGACATTAATGGCATATTTTGTTTTTGCTATCAAAAAGGCGAAAATACTGTTCAAAAAAGGAAAACAGTATACGATGTGTATACAGAAAATTTATTTAAAGAACCCCAGTGTCAAAACTCGTTTACCAAATTTTATTCCGGAAATTTTGACGTTGAAGTTGCATCACGTTCTGGTAAACCAGTTTATGCTAATGAAGACAAAAAAAAAGTATCTATTTATTAAAACTGCCAAATAACAACTAGAGAGATCGCTAAGAAACCAATCAAAGTGGAGAATATATAATTCAATAAAATTTGTATACAATATAAGAAAATCACCTTTCATTTTCGAAGGAAAAACTAAATTATTTTCCGAACAACCCAATATATATGTATATATACGTATATATATATATATATATATATATATATATATATATATATATATATATATATATATAAATGTTTTAATAATTGCTAAATATTTAATATTTGTTCTTATGCATTCACTTTGTAATTTGTTATTATTACTCAGAAAAGATTTCACTCAAAAAGATCAAAATTCCAATATATATATATAAATATATTTGTGTACGTGTGTTTGTGTTTTTTACATTTTTAAGCAAAAAAATGTATGATTTCTTTCAGTTTTTGATACGCATGTTGGGAAGAAAAAAGCTCTTGCCCCTCACCCCTTTTTCTTTTGGGACGCGAAATACTGAAATTCTTGAAATTGTAAATTAAGAGTTTATTTGTTTATTTTGAAGGAGATTTTTTTAATAGGGTGTCTGGACATAAAGGGATATTTGAAAAACATATTTTGGCTTCTATCACTTGGGGCATAAGTTTTGTAAAATTTTATTTTATTGTATTTCAAAGTTATGGAAGAGATATTTTCATGAAGTTTTATGTGTCTAAATGGTAGATTTCGGACATGCCAATAAAGAGACAATCAATAATTCATTCAGTTTAAAGCATTTATTATTGTTATTATATTATTATTATTTAAGGAAACAGGAGGTGTTGTGTTTCAATTATAGCAATAATGTCACATGTATCAAACATTTATGCTGCATAAATAACTTTTTAATAAATTATTCTTGGATGTGGAACAATAACTTAATAAATACCAGATTCTTGACTCATTTTTGTGGATATTTTTTTTTCTTTAAAACTAGCAACAAGAAAAAAAATAATTCTCAAATACCGTAATTAAATGTCCCTTCCTATGATTAATATTAAGCTAAATAAAGTTTTCTTAGTATTTTTTCCATGCTTTGATATATATATATATATATATATATATATATATATATGTATTAGTGATATTTAATGGTGCTTTAGGGAAAAAAAAAAAGCTTAAACTCCAATTAAGAAGAAAAAAATATTTCTGTTTTCCATTACGTTTATATCGGCTAAACCAAAATATAAATTTCGTAGTTTAAAGTATTGAAAAGATAAATTGAAATATAAAAAATCGTCGTTTATTTACTTTTTTTTTTTTAATAACTTTTAAAACTTGTTTTAAAAACTAAAACAATGATTAATCTATAAAAGATAAATGTTCCTCTTTATACTGAAATTTGTTGTTTTTGTTACGTTAAGCTTTCATGTTACAAAGATATACTTTATTAATGGAAGAACACTATTGCATAAATTTGAAATGGTAAAATTTGATGAAAAAAAAAAAATTAATAAATTACAGATTATTTTAAAAGTATTCATTTGAAAACGTTTACCCTATCTAGAAGTTATATATATATATATTCTTTTATTTTAAATGATAAGCAAAAGCTATCAAAGGACCAATCTCAAAATAAAGTAAATTTTGTAAAAATGATTAATGATGTATTAAGACATGAGTATATAAATAAGAATTTGGTTTATTCTATATATTTGCTGTTATCAGGATTATATGATGAATGTCCGAATTGATAACAAAACTTAATTTAAAAGAGAGAAAACATTTTTTGTTTAATGTTTATGATAAGAAGAAAAGGAATTTTATGAAAAACAAATATTTTTAGAAATTATCTGGATGTCATATCTAAATATCTTTTCTACAGAAAAAAATGGTTTAATATTTTTAA
The DNA here is from genome assembly GCA_963930645.1 of Salticus scenicus. Lineage (NCBI taxonomy): Eukaryota > Metazoa > Arthropoda > Arachnida > Araneae > Salticidae > Salticus > Salticus scenicus. Next base: position 12,666,730 of record OZ005659.1, on the reverse strand, counting down.
GATTACTTTGATTAATGTTATGTTAAAAACTATGTCTGTGTCATTAAAAAAAAAAAAAAAGTTTTTATCTGGAGAAATGTAAAGAAATTATTTATAGACAGTTCTGATTTATCTAAAAATCGAGAAAATATGTTATGTAATATGGAAAGACGTATCTCGCTGGTCCATTTTACCATACATGAGGGTGATTCGGAAAGTAATGCCTTCAAGCCCACTATTTTGCCGATAGTACTGCAAACATTTTAAACAGTTTATCGTTAATACACTTATATTTAAGGTATAGAATGCCATTTGTTTCACTTTTCTATCTCTTTTCGTTTCAGAGTAATGGAACAGTACATAGCGTCCGGTGTTGACATCCAGTTGAAACAGTGGGCTGTAATTGAACTTCTGACATCGAAAGAGGTGTGTCTATCAACATTCATCGTCGTCAGACTGCAGAGTATGAGGATGCCTGTGTTGGTATCAGCACTGTGTGGAGGTGAGCAAGGTTTGTGAAAATCCAAAATCCAATCTTACCAAATCGCTATGGTCAGATTTAACGTGGACTGCCCACAGAATCAAGCAAACAGTCAATTCTGCAACACTACAATGTTCATCCACACACAAGTCACAAAACTCAGAAAGAACTGCAGTGCATGAGATTCACGAATATTCTTCCTCACCCTGCCTGTAATCAGAATCTGGCAGCCTGCGACTTTTAGCTCTTCTTCAAATTTAAAGATCATCTTAAGGGACAACGCTACAGTCTTAACGCGGAGATGGAAGCAGCAGTTCAGGAATGGTTCGCCAGCAGCCACCACAATTCTGAAAACCTTGTTCGTGTTTGCAAATCGTTTTTGTCCATAATAGTGGGTATACTGCAAAATGATACCACCATTTGTAGCTGACATTCCAGGCTTCTCACTGATACTTTTATCGGTGCTATCTGTCAAACACAAATAAAAGTATTACCTTGGAGGCATTATTTTCTAAATCACCCTTGATGTGAAATATATGATCAAATCATGATGTTAAATATATCTATTGAAATATTTTTTTTTTATTAATATTGTGATTCTATTTCAGAAAATGAGTAACTGGACTGTTCTGATAGTATTGAATCTAGTTACATTTTTAGCACATTACTTGAAGGTCGTGCTTGAAGGTCAATAAAAACGAACTCCACTTTTAGGCGTTCCTCTAAACACAATACCTTAATTTAAGAAGGGTGTTTTTATTTATTTATTTATTTGTATTCCTGTTAAACACTTCATATGCCGCCAGCATATATATTCGACAATGGCATTTATCACATCGTTTGCTGACGGTAAAATTTAAGTAATCTAATCACAAATACTAAAAACATTTTCTGAAACTTATTACCCTTAAAATTCTATAAAAGTCTTCTGTCCCTCTGAGTATCTTTAATCTTCTGATTCTCTTCGGAGATTTTGCTAGAATAGACACCTCTTTCCCTAGCAAGTTAAGATTCCTATATCTAAAGGATGGCAATTTTCTCGTTGGTGAGTTCTTCCTATTCCTCTTAAATAATCATCCTCTTATATTAAACGAGTCAACCACGTGACGTGTTATATATATATTTATCTTGGGAATCTCAGAAATAACTGTAATGATTTTGATAAAATTTGGAGTTGGGGTTTTTTGGGCCGAAAAAAAGATTGGACTTATTTCACATTCGCTGTTAACACTTGGGACGACCTATTGGACGTCATGATCCTTTAACTTAGGGTTTTAGCTTAATTACTTAATGAAATTATGAAGTAATGACAAAGTCAGATATATAAAATAAATCAAAGAGCTTTTATTTTGAGCTTAATGAAAAGGTGGGCGTTGGACTATAATCACCTTTAATACCTTTATAAACTTAAGGGGGCAGCCTTCATAAATAATTTTAACTTAAAATAGATAACCACAAATAATCTCAACTACTTCATTTAACTTCGTTAACTCTCCCGACTATACTCGTCTTTCGTAAGTGGGAGGATTCCCTTACGCCACTATACTACTTGACTAACTATCTTCTATTATCCTACTCTAAGCCGCTAACAACTAACAAACTTTTACTGCTTCCCCCTAAGCAGTTATCATTCTCTCTCGGCTACCTCTTCTAAGCCGCACACAACTAACTACCTTCCCAAAACAATCTTCCTTCTCCTTTTATACAAATCAATTTCCAAAATATTAGCATATTACAATTTCGTTTATTATAGGAACTAACTCCATTCATCAACTGAATCCTAAATTCTTCACATTCACGTGTTGTTCATAAAGTGCGAATTTTATTTGTAGCGTTACGCTAATATATCATTACCTCACACACTTTACTATTAAAGCCAAGTAAGAACTGCAATGTCTAGAACGCCAAACAGAAAAAGATTGGTAAGCAGACAGCTGTTTCGGTATAACTTAGAGTACTGTATTCAGTGCATGAAGATGGTATGCTAAATGCTACCAAACAGCAGTCTGCTTACCAATTCTTTCAGTTTGGCGTTCTAAAAGTTGTAGTGTTTACTTGGTTTTAATAATCCAGCGCCAAGTCTCCTTGTAATATTTTCCTTTACTGACCAGATGCAACATATAGCTGAAATTAGGTTTATTTGAAAATGGATATAACGATTTTAATGAAAGTTGGAGTTAAGTTCTTTTGGGGAGCTAAAACGACTTGACATATCCTTATCTTTAGGAAAATTCGCTTTCGTTGTAAATTTTTTATAGGCCAGGGTCAATATATAACAGAAATATGGTTTATTTAAAAATGGATATAACGATATTGATGAAAGTTTGTGGTTAAGTGTTTTTTAGGTAACTAAAACTATTGGACATATCCTCATCTTCAGGAAAATTCGCATTCGATGTTAACCCTTTATCGGCCAGTTGCACCATATGGCAGATATTTGGTTTACTCGAAAATGGATAAGCTGATTTTAATAAAAGTTTAGGGTTAACTGGGTTTTAGACAGATAAATCAATGACACATATCCTCATCTTCAGAAAAATTCTTGTTTGCTGTTAACCCTTTATTAGCCAGTTGCATCGATCAGGCAGAAATTGGATTTACTTGGAGATGGATAAAACGAATTTAATGAAAGTATGGGGTTAAGAGTTTTTTAGGGAGCTAAATCAATTGGACGTATCCTCATTTTTGGAAAATTCGCGTTCGCTGTTAACCCTTTATCAGCCAGTTGCATCATCTGGCAGAAATTGGGTTTACTTGGAAATGAATATAACGGTCTTGGTGATATCGAGTTTAAATGTTTTTGAGATGCTTTATCGATCCTGATTTTCCGGATCTTTAAGAAAATTCGTGTTCGTTGTTAACCCTTTATCGACAGGTTGGAATGTATGACAGAAACTTAGTTATTTGAAAAAAGATATAACGATTTTGATGAATGTTTGGAGTTACGTGTTTTTTAAGATATGAATCGATCGGACGCATCCTCCTCTTTAGCAAAATTCGCGTTCGCTGTTAACCCGTTATCGGCCAGTTTCACCATGCGGCAGATATTGGTTTTATTAAGCAATGGACATAATGATTTTGAGGAAAATTTAGAATTTTATATTTTTTTAGGTATAAAATCGTTTAAACTTTTTTTTTTTTTTTTTCTTTTTTCTTTTTTTTTTTTTTTTTAAATCTTCAGAAAAATTCCAGCTTACTGTTTACCCCCTATTATTCAAATTATGGCAGAAATTGAGTCTACTCGGAAATAGACGTAAACGTTTTGTTTTTTAGGGGGTATAGAATCAATTGGGAATATCCTCCTCTTCAGGTTAATACACATTTACTGCATTTACTGTTAACCATTTAACTGCTGTTTGCAAATTATGGCAAAAATTGAGTTTTCTCGAAAATTGATGAAACCATTTTGATGAAGGTTTGGGTTAAGTGCATTATGGAGAAAATAATCGATTAGAGTTGTCCTCATCTTCGTAAAAATTAGGATTTGCTGTTAGTCCTTTATCTGTTGATTACAAAAAATGGCAGAATCTAAGTGTACTTGCATGTAACGATTTTCATGAACGTTTGCAGTTAAGAAATGTTTCGAATACAAAATTATTTAGACTTATCCTCATTTTGAGGAAATATTGCGTTCATTGTTAGCCCTTTATCCACTGGTTGCAAAATATAGCAGAAATTGGGTTTACTGGCAGATAAATATAACGATTTTAATGAAAGTTTGGGGTTAAGAGTGTTTTGAAGAGAAAAATCGATTAATTTCCTTCTCATATTAGAAAATTTCGCGTTTGCTGTTAACCTTTTACCTTCTTGTTGCAAAATATTGTAGAAATTGAGTTTACTCGGAAATAGATATAATGGCTTTTAGGAAAGGTAGAGATTTAGGTTTTTAAGGGGTAAAAATTTGATTGGAAAATTCGCATTCGCCGCTAACCCACCGGCCACCAGTGGAAAAATATGACAGAATTTGGGTTTACTAAGAAATGGATATGACTATTGTAATAAAAAGTTACGTTTAAAGATTTTTTTGAGAAGACGAGATCAAATGACTCCTCATTTTCGGAAAAATAACTTTTATTGTTAACCCTCTCCTTTAAAAATTTTAGCAGAAATCGGATTTATTCCAAATTTTCAGGAGAAGGCTTAAAATGATTTTGTTAAGAACTTAAATATATGGCTGCTTTGAAACGACAAACCTATCTGATTTATTTTCCTCTTCTGGAAATTAATTTTCGCTATTAAACCTTAATCCTCCTTTTGAAAAATATGACTGAAACTTGGTTGTCTGGGAAATGGCTCTAACAATTTTTGATAAAAATTTAGGCTTATGAGTTTTTTGAGATGGAAAATCCACCTGATTTAACTTCTTAAAAAGTAACATCTTCTTAAAAATTAACGTTCACTGTTAACTCTTTTCTATCTACTGTTAACATTTTTCCAAAAAAAAAAAAAAAAAAAAATGTTTCAAATACATTTTTTCTAAGATTCATAAAGTGGTAAATAAAAGGTTAATACCATTTTCCGGTGCATTGTACCTTTATGATTTATAATTTCAAATTAATTACAGAAATAAAAATTATGTACCTTTAAGGGAATTATCATGAAAATAGCGCATATAGACAGTTTGAGATTAGTGTATCTTAAAATAAACTTATGTACCTTTAAGGGAATTATCATGAAAATAAGCGCATATAGACAGTTTGAGATTAGTGTATCTTAAAATAAAATTATGTACCTTTAAGGGAATTATCATGAAAATAGGCGCATATAGACAGTTTGAGAATAGTGTATTTTAAAATAAAATTATGTACCTTTAAGGGAATTACCATGAAAATAGGCGCATATAGACAGTTTGAGATTAGTGTATCTTAAATTAAACCCAATGTGTTTGCGTTGTTTTTGTTTAAAGTATTGATGCACCCATTTAAAATTAATGTGCACAGATATATTGTGTGTCTATTATATTATAATTTTTGCTTGATACATTTATACGATTTATTAGTAAGTTATTCTTTAAATTTTATTCTTTAAAATTTATTTAAAAGTTCATAAAATTACAGTAAATCTCAAGCAAAAAATTTAATTTGCCAAATTACTATTATCATAATAAAATGAAAGTAGTATAACAAAATATTCCCAACTACAAATACACTGTTATTTCAGCAACAAAAACAGTTTTTCAAGAACTTATTCAGCATAAGGTAATCTATCATCACTTCATCCACTGTGATATATTTCCTGTCACGTATATATCCGGTGCTGTTCAAAAAATATCCGAAACATGTGTTGTGGAAAAAAGTGAAACATTAGTTTTAGGAAATTAATGTGGTTAAAATAATTTGAACATATATAAATTTTTTTGGGTTCATTGGAGGAATATTTATTGTTAAAAATACAATATATATATATATATATATATATATACTAAGAGTTTTAACTTTAATTTTAAATATAATCAGTTTTAAATATGAACAACTGGATCAAATTGTTTCATGCGAAAGTTAGAAAAAATAAACATTTTTTTTTTTTTTTTTTTTTTTTAACGCTATGCTTTAGTTTTAATATTCTTTTTAAACGAATATGTAATTAAAACTTTGTTATGCTATTTTGTTACTTTTTGCGTACTCAATTGAATACACTATCGTGTAAAATATATAAAATACAAAAGGTTACCCAAGTCAAATAATTATCAAAAAGTTGTCAGTACGAAAACTCTCTTAATAAATAAAGTGCACTAATAAATTTAATAAAAACATTTACAATTTTATGAATGTCATGGTAGTTCCTAAATTTTTAAGATGACTTGAAGACTTTATAAATATATTTTTTCAAATAAAAATATTCATTAAAAATTTTAAAACACGACGTTGTGCCTTTTTCCTTCTTGGAATGGTGAATTTCATAAAATTGCATCTTATATAGTGGGTCTCTACGTCACAGAAGGGATGTTTTCAACAAATATCATGCTTCTAAGTATAGGTTTTTGAGCTGGACGATGATGAATTACTTTCTCAGAATAAACGATTTTATATATAGAAAATAGAAACAAAGATATTATCATAATTATTTTTGCTTAGTAGTAAAAGCTAAGTAGTTAAACAAATGTGTTTAAGTAAACATAACTACTTAATGTTTTGAAAATATTATGTATGTAATAAGTTGTCAAGAATACTTTAATCATTCACAAAAAATCGCTTTTTGCAACTTTCATTTAGGTGATTTTATATAAAAAGAAAAAAGGAGATAAATCTGTATTAACCCTTTGTATCCCACCGGGACCATCGAAATAATTCCTCAATATAGCCTAAATTTACTACAGGATTTCATTGGAACTTCAAATTCGCTGTAGTTTAAACTTCCCCTATATTTAAGCTATAGTTTAAGCTAAATTTAATATGAGATGTTTCTTATGCAGCAGAGAAATATAATAAAATAGTTTCAAACTATTTGTTTTCCAAAAATAAGGTAATTTGGAATATAAAGGATTAAGCAAAACTTTTCTTCAAAAATACATTATTTCGAAATAAATCTTCTTCAAAATAAACTGCTCATTATTTATCATTGGGAAGTTTTTTTCTTTAAGAAACTGGATAAAACATTGTAATTTCGCATAAAAAAAACTAACAGCCTCAGTATCATTACAAAATCTGCTGAAAATTACATGATGTTGTTTAGTAAAGAGAATTTTTTACGTTCCTTTGTTCTTAGAAAATGTAATCTGATCATTAAACAAGATAATATTTATATGTATGAAAGTTTTATGTTTTGCAAAAGCTGCATACGTTTTAAATATTGTAATAAAACTTTTTGTGCATGTGTAAAATTAATCGTAGTTTTAAACCAATGATTATTCGTTGTTATTAATTCATTTTTTATTCATTACATTATACAGAGTTTTAGTAAAGAGAGTATATGAATATATACAGGGTCCACCAAAATCCCCCCTCCCTCCTACCTCGGAAATGCGTCAGTATTCCTAAAAATGGTGAAACGCATGTTTAATGAATTCGAGGAAGATCTCTCTTGATGAAAATTTTTGCGTCTGTAGGGGCTAGGGGGGAGGGGGGTTAGAGAGGGCATCTTTAAAATTTCAAATAGAAAGGCATGTCTTGTGATGCATCTCTGCAAAGGTCTCTTCAAGACAATGGATTTTATATAAATAGTTTTGTCCTGCGATGATTATTAAAGAAGATACATGAAGATTCCACATTTCAAAACTCGAAAAATGTCCCACCTACCCTCGTATCTCGGAAGTGCTTCGGAATATGAGAAATATCGAAACACGTGTTCAATGAACTCAAGGGGGACCTCTTTTGATGAAAACATTTTATACCCGTCTGGAGGTAGAAGGAACGCTGAAGAGAGCAACTTTAAAATTTCAAACAAGTAGAATTTTTAAAGTTGTATTATCCACAAGTCAATGCACAAGTCATTTATCCCTGGATACGTCTCTTCAAGATAATGAATTTAATATAAATAGTTTTGTCCTGTGATGATTAAAAACGAAGATACACGATTTTGTAGGGATTTGAAATTTGGATTTTATACTGATGTATCTCCTTTATTAATCATCGCAGGACAAAACTATATCAAATTCATTGTCTTCAAGAGACGTTTCCAAGATTGTATCACAAGACATACATTCTCGCTTGAAATTTTAAAGTTTCTCTCCCTAATGGCCATCCTACCCCTCCCCTCTACCAGATCCAAAAATTTTTCACCAAAATAAGTTACCCTCGAATTCATTGAACAAATGCTTCAGCATTTTTCAAAATTCCGACGCATTTCCGAGATAGGAAGTGGGGGTGTGACTTTTGAAGGACCCTGTATATATACATATACTCTTTTTACTAAAACTTTGTAAAATGTAATTTATAGCAAAATAATTAATTACAGCCAATAATCATTGATTTTAAACTACAATTAATTTTTCACATACACAAAATGATTTACCATAAGATTTTAAATATATATAACTTTTGCAAAACATAAAACTATATATATATACAGCAGATTTTTTTTTTTTTTTTTTTTTTTTTTTTTTTTTTTTTTAGTTCATTTAAGATTAAATAAAGATTTGCCTTCGTGAAATGAACTCAGAATAGATATTGTAACCTGCATGTCATCTATTTTAGTGAACTTTTTTCTTTAAAACATCTTTATGTCTTGTATGTGTAATTTTGTATGCTTTTTCAGATAACCTATATGCAAATTATTACTAACACAATACATATTAATTAATGAACACTAAATACCGCTTCTTAAAAATATAGTAATGGTTGATTAAAAATAACGTATGTTATTTAATAATGATTAAGATTAAGATTTGGATCTTTGTTCAGTAGATCTTAACTAACTTATAATAAACATATAGGCACGCGAAACTATGTCAAAATATTCATATTTTTCACTAAAATTCATATATAGCTGCCTTCAGTGTTGAAAACGCATAATGTGGCTTAATAAACATTTAAATCAAATTGTCACTTACATTACATAATGCATATCAATACTTTTATCTGGCTCTGTGAAACAATCATAAACTTAATTATACCATATTCTATGGGAAATGTGAATATGTCAATACGATTTATCAATGTTGATTTCGTAACGTTTTATACAGTAAACTAGGCTTTAAATAAGTAACTCTTTCATGCAGTAATATAGCTAAATTATTTTGTGTGTTTCTGTATCAAATTAGCAGTGTAAATTATGAAATTTCTCACAAGGAACATGGCATAGTGAGCATGAATAACTTATATATATTTCAAGTCGTTTTAAATTGTGCGGAAACTAGAGCTTAAATAGGATAAAGCAAATATAAAGCAAATTCATAAACACTATTCAAATTTACAAAAAACTATTAAAAAGAAATTGATCATTTCGAATACAAAGATTTTCTTTCATTCTTAGAAACACTATTGAAGGTAAAATCTTTTTTAAGCTGTAATTGCTAAAATTAATATAATTTGAATCATACTATTAAATAATTTTTCAAAAAAAAAAAAAAAAAAAAAAAAAAAAAGGAATTTATTGGAAATTTAAGAAACAATTTTGGAAAACCGGGCTGAGTTATATTTTAGAAAAAATGCGGCTTCCACAAAAATGTCACCAAAAAAATTAAACTTTTCATTTCGGCATGTTTCTATTACACCAGTTTTGTTAATGAAAGGTGTAAAGAAAATGGAGCAAAAGTAAACTTTTTTTTTTCGTCATGTTAGTAGTTCACACATACAGTTCATTAAAATGATAATTTAAATAATGAATTAAAATATATTTTAGAACGTATATATATTTTACAACATTTTCCCTTTTTATCCAGTTTTAAATTCCACACGATAAAAGTTTCGCTTAAAATTAAAATAAAATGTAATATACAAACAGTTTAATAAAATGCAATGTCGTGCATATTAAAGAATATAATGTTTTCAGTTTTCAAAAGCATTTACACACACTCCCCCCCCCCTCTCTCCCTCTCTCTCTCTATTTACTTTTTTTTTTCTATTTTACCATGACCTACTCTCTTAAAATGAAAAATGATCTAGAAACGTGCATAAATGTGATTCTGTGTTTTGAATTATGCATTTATAAGTGTGAAGAAAATAACTTAATACATAATTTAAAATTTTGTTTAATATTCATTTCTCAACCAAACGTTTATGAATGGATTGATTAAAATTTTTAATCTAACGAAAAATGTTGTACAAGAAATCTGCATCAACACAAACGAAAAAAAAAAACGAATATATTATTAACGTTATGTTAGTTAGGTCATTTACAAATACCTAATAGAAATATATTTTATTTTTATTTGTCTTTATTTATTTCTTTAAGTATATTTCGATATGTGTCTAGTTATTATTAAAAGAAAGTCTAAGAGTATCTAAATTTATTCACTAAACACGTTCATAGTTAACAAAAATTAAAAATATGATAGCATTTAAATGTCATACGTAATTTAAAGATTAACGATTATAATTAAATGCATAAATGTATAACACTCACAGATATATACGAATACATACTCATGTACCTTTATAATGAAGTATTTACAATTAATCATTTTGTTTCAAAGCCGATATAATTTGAGGCATAATTATGTTGGTTTTGGAATAAAAAATATTAGTAAATACTTCTGTAAACATACATGAATATGCACGCATGCATATTCGTGTGTTTAATGCCTTTAGTAATTAAATTATTAATCTAAATACCCTGAAAATTATTTATTACATATTTTCTATTTAACAATTATAAATATCTTTAGCTTTAACTTGCCAAATGTATAAAATCCAAAAACAATTTTAAAATTAATAAATATAATTAAATATTTTAATATACAAAATGCAGAAATATGCATGATAGATATTCGTTAATACTTTTAGATTATATATATATGTGTGTGTGTGTGTGTGTAAAATTTAGTTTCTTTTTCAAATGTATGTAACTTGGTGTATAGACATTATAATAATATTTTTTGCAGTTGAACAGTTTCATTTTAGTATTACGCTTTAAATCACAATATACAGAGATACCCATATTCTCAATCATGACTAATAAGTATAATTAAATGCATAAATACACAAAAATGTTTTTGTAGATATTTATGTACGTGTGTAGAAGTATCTATTAATTAAAATATATTTCAAAAGTTATATAATTTGAAATGCAGTTGTTTTTATTATAACCGATAATTATTGCAAATAAACAGCTTACATTTATACTGTTAAAAATGATTTCTTAAAAATGAGCTAAATTGTCTCAAAATAACTCCGAAACAATATACACTTAAATTTGAAAACCCATGTACTCATTTTTGAGTCTATTAACATGTCAAACATGGGTATATTTGGATTCTTATTTGTCAACCCCATTTTTGAGTATGTCATTATACTGAAAAATGAGTATATGGTTTCTCAAATTTAAGTATATATTGTTTCGGAGCTACTTTGAGACAATTTAGCTCATTTTAAAGAAACCATTTTTAACAGCGTATTCTTATGCTTACACTCTTAATGCATACTTATAAAATATAAAGCTACATATAGGGTGGTCCGAAAAACATGATAGAAAGTATTTTAAGTTTCTGATTTCAAATGTATTGATGCAAATATAATTCTTCCATATTATAATAGCACATATAGTGACATTTCAGTTGAAGGCTTAATTAACGGAAATAAAGAATAAGCAATATAGAATCACAAACCTTTTAAGATCGATTATATATCGTAAGAAAATTTTATGAGAATAACCGATGTAATGTCCCCGTTCGACGGGCATGCCGTTCAGAGTTCAAAAAGAAAAGGACGCTTAGTGAAGAGATAATCGCGCAGTAAGTTATAGCACTCTAAAGTCTCAATGATTTCTAAGCCATCAGATGACTGATGTAATGGTCCTAATCTCCCACTGATTTTCATTGTTTACAGGTTGATGGACAGATATGAATCTACAGGGAGTGTTTAGGATGCAAAAAGAAAGGCGTCGGGATGAAAATCAGCAGTTGTTACTGACGACATCAGGGCGCCTGCACGCGCATACTTTGAGGATCAGCCAACCACTTCCACTCGACAGGCGGTCCAACAATTAAGCATATCCAAAACATCATTACAAAGGCTAATGAAAGCAGTAGGATTGTGTCCATACAAGATCCAAATGTGACAGCCGCTAAAGGGGGGGGGGGAGATACTGTGCAGCGGAAAGATTTCGCAAACCACATAATCGAGGAACTTAAAAATTGTTCCATCAGTGAATACAAGATCTGGTTCAGTGATGAGACCCATTTTCAGTTGAATGTTTTCGTGAACAAACAAAACTGGCGCCACTGAGGTACGGAAAATCCTCATCTCAGCGCCATCTCTTCACTGCATCCACAAAGGGTCATGGTGTGGTGTGCCATATCGTCGAAGCAGATAATTGGTCCGATATTTATTGATGGTGTGGTCACAGGATTGAAGTATCGAGAGTTGCTAGAGCGTGACTTTGGCCCTGATGTGGGCCATCTCAACAGGACACGCCGGTACTGGTTCAAGCCACATGGGGCTCGTCCTCAAAAAACTTCTGACGTCTTCACGTGGCTTGAAACGACGTTTCGTGAGCGTTTGATTGCATTGGATGCAGAGAAATTCACGGGGCACGGGATAGAGTGGACCCCATACAGTCCGGACCCAAATCCGTGCGACTTATTCTTATGGGGTTACATCAAGTTTAGAATCTATAGGAAAAGCCCTGATTCACTGGAGGACCTAAAATTGACTATCAGAAGTGAGATTGATGCACTTGATTACGACACACTCCAGCGCATTATGACAGAATTTCGGAACCGGCTTTATAACACAATAGTCGGGGACGGTAGACATTTTAAGCATCTTGTATATTAAATGTCATTCATATCTTTATTCAATAAAATATGTTTCATTTTCTTGTATGTTGTCTTTTTTCCACAATGATGGCTTACTTTCTATCATGTTTTTCGGACCACCCTGTAAATGAAAACTATTTACAAACTAATAGAGTAATAATAGAATTTCATTATTTACAAAATTTTAAATAGAAATTATTTTTATCCTAATTTTTAGATTAATCAGAATAAATTAATGGATAAAACACACAAATATGCATGCTTGCATAGTCATGTATGTTTACAGACGTATTTATTAAACCTTTTTTATTCAGAAAATCTTATAATTTTAAAGATAGTTACTTGCATTATGACTGGTATTCATTATAGTTAAGCAATTTAATACTACGATTAATGTTTATAAGTACTCAGATATTTATAGCTGCAACCCTGGCAAGTATTTAATACCTTGCTTAATTTAAAGTTTTGTAAGTATAATTAAATACGCAAATATGTATGCACAAATATTCAAGTGTATTTACGAAAGAATTCAATAATATTAACTTTCTATTTCAAAACAAATGTAGTTTTGAGTGTAATTACTTTCATTATGACAAATATTTATTGCAGTTATGTAGTTTAATTTTAATATTAAGAATTACTAAAAGTATTTCTCACCATTTTAGCTTCATTTAATTCGTGATGAATGAGAAATTCTTTGAAAAGAATGCATGAACATTACTTAAGACTCTCTTTCGAGAATAGTTTTAGCTCAAAGAAATACTTTTGAGTGACAAAATAGCATCTTAAACAAATTAATAGTGTCAACTCAATAATATATTTTTTTTACTTTAAATAACTCTACCAATAAAATAAAAATATTTCCATATTATTCTTGTAAAAGTTATTATTTTCTGCATTAAATATGTTATTAAATCTGCATTAAAATCTGATAAAATTTAATCTGTTTTTAAAAATCTATATTTTAAATAATTTAAGTTTTTAATTATATTTAGACATTTTTATTAATATTTCATATTTTAACACACAAAAATTTGAAATTAACTTTCATTATCAAACTTATATTTCAGAAAAAAGAAGATTAACAAGTTCACTTTTATGTGTTATTGGTATTTTCTTTTGTATTTAATAGAAAATATCTAGTGTGTAACCCCCAGGACTTTCTCTTACCCTTCTTTTTAATACTATAACGACATATTACAAATAAAGGGGTAAGACAACTGTATATAAACCAACGTTAAAAACGTTTTAAATTACGTTTAGGAACAGTTTCCTTTGACATATAAATCGGTCCCCGTTCAGACATAGCATTTACATTTATTTGAAATTCAAAGCTGTTATTAATGTAAAAATATGTACCAAATTATTACTTTCCCTTACCCATATATATGGTACAGAAAGTATTGCTTTGGGGTTAAATATTCGAAATTTAGTTTTGTTTATATTTACACGTTTTAAGGACAGATTCCATTGCAGTTGGAATTTCGAGGTTCAAAAAAACCATTAATCACGCTCCCGACACAAAGAGCCAAAGGTCTTGTCATCAGTTGTAACCTTTTTTTTTATCAGATTGCGCTGTTACTTCAAAGGAAAGCATTCAAAATTGACAAAGATATCTGCCTCTGGCCCCTCAATTATCTCAGCTGGGGGTTAGAGCCAGGGACTTTCTCCCTTCGAAATAACCGGTTGAATCACCTCCAACAGCTTGACCACATCAAAGGATTCTGAATAGCGCCGCTCGAAACGACTTCGAACCAACCTCAGTGGAAACTGCACTTTAAGGTCCCCTGGTTCATGTAGAGAGACACCCAAGAGAATTCAAATATTTGGGGGAAATGGGGAATCCATGGGGAAAATTGCAGGTAAGTAGAGTTTAACACCAATAGGCTGCAATAAACCAAATGAAATGCATATATATATATTATTATTATATGCATTACAGCAGATTTCGTGTAGAATATGATATGAAAATCATTCAACGTTCGATTACAGGGTTACAGGGCTACACAAAAGAGCTAGAATGAAATAGAACAATACTTGGAAATAGATGAAATTCTATTTTAGGTGGTGTTGTGTGGTAATATAGGATTATACTAATGTGCAGCATGTGGTGTGTATATAATTTTTAGAAAATATACAGGGCTGCCAATAATTAAGCGAAAATATTCTTTTTATTGAATGTAATTAGAGGAAGTGCTTTTCTATTATAATTTGCCATATGCAGGATAACGTTCAAGAATTTAAACTGATCCTTCATACCCATACGAAACTTAAAATATCTTTTTAAACTAAATATTCATCGCTTTTTTTATATATACATGTTTTGAGACTACCTGAATACCGAAGTCAAGTATTTAGCGTTTGATCTTTGTCTCCGTCTCTTATAAAAATAACATGAAAACAAATAAATTCAATTGTTGTATTTCGAAGGTAATATAACTTTGTTACTTGAAAAGTTTGATCAAGATTTATAAGTTTCAAGGAATAGTGCATGTGAATGTTATCTGAATAATTTTAACTGAACTTTTAAATTTAATAACATAATTGAATTTTATATAATTATAGGTACAATAATAAACAAGTGGTTGGAGGGGGCATTAACCCCTCTCAAACAGAATTATTTATGAAGTAAGCTTTTCTGAAGCCTAGTTTGATTTTTTTTTTTTTTTAATAGGTTCATAAAACAGTACTCGTTATCTTACCCCGTAATCTCCAGTCTGTATTTATAGTATTAAATTTCAGGGTAAGAGAAAGTCGTGTGAGTGACATACCAGATTATCATGATCAAACTTTTCATTCTGATAAGAAATTCAAAAAACATCATTTAAATTGGCTGTAATTATTTGTTTATAAGTTACGCCAATAAAAGATACACGCAAATACCAACCGTTAAAAATCATTCGCAAGACTTTAATATTCAGGATACTTTAAAACGCTTAATTATATGCAAGAAACATATTTCTATGCATATAAAAAATATACATTTATTTCATTTTGTTTAGTGCAGCTTATAGACATTAAATTTACCTGCCAAAAATTTTGTACAAAGATATAATGCATTTGAACTCTTTTGGACGTCCCAGTGTACGAACTTTTCATTTGATCTCAATGAAAGCTTTAGTGTAGCATCCCTATATGATGCAAATTTAGAATACCGAATTTGGTAATCCTTCTAGTATTTGTTCTATAGATATGCTGATAATAGACACACACACATGTACACTGACTATTTGTTCTTGAGATATACAGACAGATGTACACACAGAGAGAGACCAAACGCCAAAAATAAGATTTTTTGGACTCAGAAGGTCTCAAAACGTGTTACTAAAACAAAACCAAAATTTAAAAAAAAATCGCCCCAAAACAATTCTTTCTTTACCATATATGGGTAAGATAAAATAAAAAAAAAATTGGATTCATAAAAATTTTTGACTTTCGATTTTGAATGGATTGCCATATACTCTTTCTATTCGAATTCATCTATATCTATATCTATATCTATATCTATATCATTATATAAAGCGCAAAAAATTGTATGTTTGTGGAGGGTAATCTCTGAAACTACTGAACTGATTTAAAAATTTCTTTCACTGACCAAAAGCTACACTATCCCTGATTGTTATAGGCTACATTTAATTTTGATAAAATAAATTTTAGCTTAAAATCTGAGCATTTTAATTAAAATCCCCATAAAAGCCATAACAGAAACGGAGATAATGAAATATTAAAAAAATTAGCTGCTGCCAGCATAAAAGAAACATTTAGTACATGTTCATTTTATTTTCAAAATATCTTGACATGAAAAGAAAAGAAATACATTTGCACGTGAATTAAATTGAAATTCATATAAAGCTTTGTGAAATGTTAAACTTGCACGTTAAATCTGACGTCATTATAGCGTTAAAAGTGTTTATTTTTCTGATAATATTATTTGATATGATATGATATAATATAATGATCTAAGCATCAATGTTTAAACTGATGTGTGTAAACGAAATTGGAATTTAAAAGTAAATAAATAAATAAAATAAAATAAAATAAGGAATTCTTACTTCTAAACTTCTATTAAATTATTTATTTTAATTTATAATTGTTGCCAAAAAGATTTACGAGTTAATTTATTTTTAGACATATAATAAAATATATTTTCACGCGAATAATAATATAAAAAGTGAATTAAAAAAATACCATCTGCATTTCATTATGCATTTTTTAAAAGCACAATACGCAAGCGAAGTGATGACATCATTGGCCTTCATTGGATGCAAGTAAAAGATTTTCTGTGTTAATCGCCCACTGGATTTTTTGTAAAAAATTATTAAACATCGAGGAAAATTATTTCCCGATTTTAATCCCCATATTTGGAAAAGTTATGCATTAGTTATCATGTGCATGCGTTAGATTAAGTTGTTTTTGTTGTAAAATTGATAAAATTTCAATTTTAAATTTCAAAACTCTAGAAAAAAAATGGCGAACTTCCATATTCGATTGAAAACATAAACATTTCATTTCAAAGAATGATATTTACACAATAAACATCCAAGTTATAAACTAATTAGAAGGGAAAGGATAAATATTCTATCATAATTTGAAGTCAAATTTGTTTTCAAATGTCTAAATAAAGTATCTGATATAATATACTAATATGTTGCAGCGGAATAGATTTGATATCCGTCATCCTTGGCAGAAAAAAAAATATTGCCAAATTATCTGGGAAATATAATTTAATTCCTTTCAAAAATCATGGTTATTTTAACAACTTACATTAAGAGAGTAACGAATAATATGAAACAATATTTCGTACAATACATATTACGAAAATATACATCTGGCATGTATATTTTCGTATTACGTTTTTGATCGCCAAATACAAAAAACGCCAAGGGTGACAGTTTTGAAATTTAAAATTAAAATTTTGTCAATTTGACAGCAAAATAACTCAATCTAACGCATGCATACAATAACTAATACATATCTATACCCAAATATGAGGATTAAAATCGGGAAATAATTCTTCTAGAATTTTAATTAAAAAAAAAAAAAAAAAAAAAAAATCCAATGAGCAATTAACATGGAAAATCTTTTTCTTGCATCCACGGGCGGTAAGTTATGTCATATTTCGCTTGCGAATTGAGATGTTTAAATTTTTTTGGCGACTATTTTTAGCAACTAACAGTTATGGCAAGTAGCTCAATATACATAGCGCATACAGCCATTACTGAAATGTAAATAGCATTTAATTATTTGAGTTACATTATGTTGACTGGAAACCTATTTAATATACCTATGCTCTATAGCTATACTAATATAAAAAAAAGAAAGGTTTATATGCATATGTAGAGAACGACAAGAGAAAAACGGAATCGGGTCATCGAAAACCGGAAATGGGACCGTAAGCCTGTATTCAAAAACAGCTCTAATGATTTTCTCCAAAGTTGCTATATAAATAATCTATTAGATGCCCTTTCGAATGATACAGTTGGTTAGTTCAGGAAAATTGATAGGCGACCTCTATAAACAGCTCAATTTCAGATCTCGCAAGTACGTTCCTTTAAAAACGCCTGTACGGATTTTTTTCAAACTCGCCATGTTAACTTCCTATTAAATATCCTTTTGTATGTAATTATTGTTTTTAGGTCAATAATTGAGTATGCTAAGTTTTGGTAAAAGTTGGTATCTCAAAAACGGCTCTAACGTATTCTTGAAAATTGTTTCATTATTCCAATTTACATAACCTTTCTTAAGTATTACGTGCTTATTACAGGAGTATTAACGGTCATCCTGATTAGGTAGTTCAGTTTTAGATCTCGGAAATTCGTGTTTAAAAAAATAACTATCTATTTTTTCCCCCCTTATTTTTTAACTCGCTATGTAAACTCTGTTGTATGTGTCTTTATACGTGTATCAAGTCTCTCTTACTGGAAAATCTCAAAAAATGCATATAATTTTTTATTAAAATCACACAATCAACTGTGGAAGAAAATCATATTTATTGAAGTTTTATTTTTCCGACTGAGTGAAAATAATGCCTGGACCGGGAGTCGAACCCCGGATCTTTGACTTTCAAGGTCAAGGCTCTATCAATTGAGCTATCCAGGCCGACAACCGGTCGATATTACTCACTCAGACGTATGATAGACCAGATGTTTCTGCCTAAATGTTGTCTGAGTGAGTAATGTCGACCGGTTGTCGGCCTGGATAGCTCAATTGATAGAGCCTTGACCTTGTAAGTCAAAGATCCGGGATTCGACTCCCGGTCCAGGCATTATTTTCACTCAGTCAGAAAAATAAAATTTCAATAAATATGATTTTCTTCCACAGTTGATTGTGTGATTTTAATAAAAATTGTATTTCTTTCTCCCATTGTTTAATGGTGTTTTCCATTACCTGCGGCTTATTTCTGTGTAGCTATCTATATGATAGACCAGAAGTTTCTGCCTAAAGGTTGTATGAGTGAGTAATGTCGACCGGTTGTCGGCCTGGATAGCTCAATTGATAGAGACTTGACCGTGTAAGTCAAAGATCCGGGGTTCGAATCCCGGTCCAGGCATTATTTTCACTCAGTCGGAAAAATAAAATTTCAATATATGCATATAATATCTCCAAAAAATTGTATATAATATGTGTAATAGCGGGTAATGGAAGCCATGTGGTTGTTTCACACCAGATTCTGTAATAGTATATATTGTACGAATATTGTTTCATATTATTGATTTCTCCCTTAATATATATTATTAAAATAACCATCAATTATGGAAAAAATTAAACATATTTGCGAAATGAACAAATAATAAAATCTTTTTGTAAAAAAATAGAACCGACTCCAAAAAGGAACTACTATTCAAACAACTGAAAATGAAAGAAAATTTGCAGAAAATGGAACTGTAAATTGCGCCTAAAAGTATAAAATAATTTCCTTCGCCAAACAACCTATAACACTACAATAAATCATAACTTTTGAAGTCGGCGCAAAATTAAATAAAATTGAATTAGATTTTAAAGGTTTGTCTTTAGATCGGTATCAACAAATGCTGTTGTTTCGAATGATCCATTTTCATGTTTCCTTTATTATTTTATCACTGTATACAATTGGTCCATTAGTAGCATCTACATAGAACAGTGAACACTCTTCACAATGCGGTATTTATGTTTCTACGAAGTTAGAGTTTCCTTTGCAAATTTGGTATAACTTTGATAACTATCATCCTTGATGGCTTTTGGATTTGGTGATCAAAATGTAAGGCAAAAATATACACGCAAGGTGTATCTTTTCATAATATATAGTGTACGATGTGTTGTTTCATATTCTTAATTAATCTCTTGATATACCTTAACAAAATAATCATGATATCCCAAAGAAATTAAAAATGTTTGCCAGATAATTTTGCGATTTTTCTTTCACCAAGGACGTCAGATAACAGCATCTTCGCCAACTTTTGCTGCTTACGAAATCGTATTCGTTTTCTTGAATCAAATTAGTTCTCGGTTGCGTTTTGCAGGTAACAATGTGAGATGTGTATTTTGAATAGGATTTGATTTTTGTATTGAATAAAGGTATCAATTTTATTTAATTTTGCGCCGACTTCAAAAGTTATGATTAATTGTAGTGTTATAGGTTGTTTGGCGAAGGAAATTATTTTATACTTTTAGGCGCAATTTACAGTTCCATTTTCTGCAAATTTTCTTTCATTTTCAGTTGTTTGAATAGTAGTTCCTTTTTGGAGTCGGTTCTATTTTTTTACAAAAAGATTTTATTTTTCTCTTTTCAGTGAAAACTTATTTATACAGCAGAGCATCAGAAGACGTTCGACGGAAGTTTCACAAATCACAAGTTCCAAGAAAAGTGACATTACTCAAAAAATGGTTTATGTCACTGAAAAATACATGAAATGCACCCAATGTGAACAAAAAAGTTACATCTCCATCTAAAAATTTATCCACTCGAGAGACAGTTGTGCCAGTTTTATTATAGTCAAGTTATTTTTAAGTTGATTTTTCTCAAATACTGCATTTTTAAGTTGTGCTACTTTTCTTGCCTTTATCGGATATGAGCAAAAAACTATCTATTGAACGAACATGCATTAAATTAAAAAGTCTTTAGAAATGTAAAGGACGGATACGCTGTATTCGTAACCGACAATTCTGTTAGGCATATATATTGAACTTTACAGTGAATACGTGTCCCCCGCTGCGCTGGAAATTGCGCAGCGTAAAGTTCAAACTAAGAGCAAAATATGCATTGCAGCTGACGGACAGAAGTTTCAACATCGATACTTACATATTGCTTTTACCAGTGTAGCTGCATGCGTTCAGCCGTTAGAGTGAGTATCCTGTAATTTGTTTATATCTTAATTAAATCATAATGAAACCTATTTCAGGCCAAGATCATTACGACAACAAAAAAAGTATTAAAATTAAATCATCTCTTACGAAGTTATAAGATAACAAATTTCAACATCAACAACGAGAAGCATGGTTTGCATTGAGAACCTCTTCCTTTATGAAGTCGGTTTAAAACGTTCATGCGTTAATCGATGTGACCGCTTACAATAACCATACTTTGAATTTTACATAGCATAAATGTCACCCGCTACGCTACAACATATGCAATATAGTTCAAGTGTGCAGAAAATAGGAAAATTGTGAACAAACAAATGCACGTTTTAAGCGTTCTGTTTTTAGCATTAATGTCTAAACTATCTTTGCGTACTACATCGATAATGCTCTGCAATTTTGTAATTCACTTTTTTCCCCTGTCTTGAAACGTTTCCGAGATAGGATCGCTAACTCCACTCTTTTCCACCAGGTGGCGCTTTAGACGGTTGAATCGCGTAGCACATGTCCACTTTACTATACCTACATACCACTTTTATAACTATAGCTGCAGCTGTTCAGCAGTTAAAAGAGTCGGGACTGACTTTTTTGGGCACCCTGTATTTTCTTTTGATCGTAAAGATCTTACAATGGGATTTATTTCAGACCAAGACCTTTACAAAGTATCAAAATCGGATCATCTGTTCAGAAGTTATGAGCTAACAAACAAAAACAAAAAACATACGCTTTGAATTGAGAACCTCCTCCTTTTTGAAGTCGGTTAATTAGAGCATATCTTACGAAGTTATAAGCTTACAAACACCACCACCAACAACACATAGATTGAATTAAGAACACCCTCCTTTCTGAAGTTGGTTGAAAACGACTTTTCGCTAATCGATGTGACCGCTTACAGTAACAGTACTTTGAACCACAGAGTATACGTGTCATCCGCTATGCTGCAAAGTGTGCAACGTAGTTCAAGTGTGCACAATGTAGAAATTGCGAACAAACAACTGCACGTTTTAAGCGTTCTGTTTTTAGCAATAATGTCTAAAAACTGTCTTTTCGTAGTAAATCGAAGATGCTCTACAACTTCGTAATTAACTTTTCTCCCATCTTGAACCGTTTTTGGGATAGGAGCGCTAATTCCGCTGTTTTTCACCAGATGGCGCTTTATTTTCTTTAGATTGTAAAGAAGTTATAATGGGACCTACTTCAGACCAAGATCTCTACAACAAGCCAAAAAGTATCAAGTAACCGTATTTTGAACTATATAGCGTATGTCTCACCAGCTACGGTACAGCATGAGCAATGTAGCTCAAGTATGTATAGTGTAAGAAATTGCGAACAAAAAAATGCACGTTTTTAGCTTTGTATTTTTTGCATCAATGTCAAAACTATCTTTTCGTACTAAATCGATGATGCTCTGCAATTTTATAATTCACTTTTTCCCCCTGTCTTGAACCATTTCCGAGATAGGAACGTTAGCATGAATGTCTAAACTATCTTTTTGTACTAAATCGGTGATACTCTTCAGCTTTGTAATTCACTTTTTCTTTAGAACCGTTTTCGAGATAGGAACACTAACTCCGCTATTTTCCACCAGGTGGCGCTGCAAGCGGTTTACCTTGTACGGCATGGCCACTTTGCTATACTTACATACCATTTTTTCCACTATAGCTGCAGCCGTTTAGCAGTTAAAAGAGTTGGGACTGATATTTTTGGGCACCCTGTATTTTCTTTAGATCGTAAAGATATTACAATGGGACCTATTGTAGACCAAGACCTTTTCAACAAAACAAAAAGTATCAAAATAGGAGCATCCGTTCAGAAGTTATGAGCTAACAAACATAAAAAAAACATACGGTTTGAATTGAGAACCTTCCTTCTTTTTTTGAAGTCGGTTAAAAAATAATTAAAGCTATTATGACGTCAATTTTATCAAAAACATTTTCATGTCATAGGTTTATTTTTCAATATTTTTTATTTATGAGTAAAGAAATGTTTCTTTTTATGAAATCTATATCATTATATAAAGCGCAAAAAATTGTTTGTTTGTGGAGGGTAATCTCTGAAACTACTGAACCGATTTAAAAACTTCTTTCACTGACCGAAAGCTACAGTATGCCATATTGTTATAGGCTATATTTAATTTTGATAAAATAAATTTTAGTTTAAAATCTGAGCATTTTAATTAAAATCCCCATAGAAGCCGTAATAGAAATGGAAATAATGAAATATTAAAAAAAATAGCTGCTGCCAACATAAAAGAAACATTTACATATTCATTTCGTTTTTAAAATATCTTGACGTGAAAAGAAAAGAAATATATTTCCACGTGCATTAAATTGAAATTCATATAAAGCTTTTTTAATTGTTAAACTTACACGTTAAATCTGACGTTATTATAGAATTAAAAGTGTTTATTTTTCTAATAATTTAATTTGATATGATATGATATAATATCTAAGCATCAATGTTTAAACCACGGAGTCTTTATTACTCCGTGGTTTAAACTGATGTGTGTAAACGAAATTGGAATTTAAAAATAAATAAATAAATAAAATAAAATAAAATAAAAAATTCTATTTTATAATATTATTTATTTTAATTTATAATTGTTGCCGAAATGATTTACGAATTAATTTATTTTTAGACATATAATAAAATATATTTTCACGCGAACAATAATATAAAAAGTGAACTGGATTTTTTGTAAAAAAAATAATAAAGATCGAGGAAAATTATTTCCCCATTTTAATCCCCATATTTGGATATAGATATGTATTAGTTATCATGTGCATCCGTTAGATTAAATTGATTCAAAAACACCTCTAATGATTTTCTTCAAAGTTGCTATATAAATAATATATTAGATGCCCTTTCGATTGAAAAGTTGCTTAGTTCAGGAAAATTGATAGGCGTCCTCTATAAACAGCTCAATTTCAGACTTCGCAAGTGCGTTCCTTTAAAAACGCCTGTACGGATTTTTTTCAAACTCGCCATGTTAACTTCCTATTAAATATCCTTTTGTATGTAATTATTGTTTTTAGGTCAATAATTGAGTATGTTAAGTTTTGGTAAAAGTTGGTATCTCAAAAACGGCTCTAACGTATTCTTGAAAATTTTTTCTTTAATCCAATTTAGATAACCTTTCTCAAGTATTACGTGCTTATTACAGGAATATTAACGGTCATCCTGATTAGGTAGTTCAGTGTTAGATCTCGGAAATTCGTGATTAAAAAAATAACTATCTATTTTTTTCCCCTTATTTTTTAACTCGCTATGCAAACTCTGTTGTATGTGTCTTTATACGTGTATCAAGTTTCTCTTACTCGAAAATCTCAAAAAATGCAAGTAATATCTCCAAAAATTGTATATATTACGTGTAATATTGGGTAATGGAAGTCGTGTGGTTGTTTCACACCAGATTCTGTAATGGTATATATTGTACGAATATTGTTTCATATTATTGATTTCTCCTTTAATATACATTATTAAAATAATAATAAATTATGGAAAAAATTAAATATATTTGCGAAATGAAAAAATAAATAATAATTAAAGCTATTTTGACGTCAATTTTATCAAAAACATTTTCATGTCATAGGTTTATTTTTCAATATTTTTTATTCATGAGTAAAGAAATGTTTCTTTTTATGAAATAAATAAATAAATAAATAGCATTAAGTAAAAATTGCCAACATTTAACAACTAATTAAAAAAAATAATTGAAAAATTATATTTTGACTTTCCAGTTAATAATATTGCTTGACTATAACATATAAACTGATATATTTCTTGACTTTTTACATATCAATCCATCTTTAACTAAAATTTGTTCATCAGTGCGAAGCCGGACGGGTCAGCTAGTAAATAAATAAATAAATAACATCAAGTAAAAATTGCAAACATTTAACAACTAATTAAAAAAAATAATTGTAAAATTATATTTTGACTTTTCAGTTAATAATATTACCTGACTATAACATATAAACTGATATATTTCTTGATTTTTTACATGTCAATCCATCTTTAACTAAAATTTGTTCATCCGTGCGAAGCCGGACGGGTCAGCTAGTATTAAATAAAAGCAGTATTTGTTAAAATGCATTTAAAAATGTAATTTTAAAAAATTCAAAGTAATTTTTAACAGATATTTTTTGAATTTTTATATTTAAGAAATGTTTTCTGAACATTTTTCGAATATTTCAGATATACATTTTGTTTATAGAGCATTTCCTCGTGACGTCATGTGGTTGGCAAAAAAGCGCGCTCGACTTTCCCGCGCCCCGCCCACCATTGATTTTCCGTTAGTAGTAATCAAGTAATCGCCATCGCTATGCTTTTCCCAAGCCTTTTTGCCAACCACTCATAAAAGTTGAGATGTTTGTTTACAAACAAGGAACTGCCCTATAGTATTTGTGATATTTTTATTTATTTTTTAATTTGTATTAAAAAAAAAAAAATTGCTAACTTAATGCTCTCTCTAATTGTTAATAATAAAATATTATTTTCAGAATGGTAATAAATTCTACATTAATTTTACCAAATATATACTATATAATGGTTTACATTCCTTTACTCAATTTCTAGATACAGTTTGAAAGCCTCAAAAATTTCTCATGACAGATTTTTTCTAAATAATACTGAATGGTATATTTTTGTTCTTCCTTTATTTTTTTATTCAGGGAAAATTATAGCCAAGTTTGTCATTCTCCTCCTTTCTTATCCAATGTGATAACAGAAATGACAACTGGAAAAGAATTTGTTGACTTGTTTCAGAGTTCATGTCTTTCAGTGACAAAACATAAACAAAAAAAAAAAAAGTTATTTCTCAGACAGATGATAGTAAGTTAAGTTCTAGACAAAAAGCAGAATTACAAAATGAAATTTTTTAAAAGAAGTAACACAACACATTTTTTTTTTTTTTTTTTAAGGATCTTAATATTTTCTGAAAATATTTATTTATGCTATGTATAAAGAAATATCCTATCATAAAATTTTTAGAAAAATATAAATAATTTCATTTCTTAACAAATTAAAAGGAAAACAAATTGCCTATACCAAAAAACAGTATAAAGAAAGAAAGAAAAAGGAGAAAAATATTCTACTTTCATTCTTTGTAAGCTGAATTTAATTTAGTACGGCAGGACTTATTTTAATCTATTCTTCCATATAAAGGCATGCACTAACCGTATTTCATTCCCTAGCATCGGTTACTATATTCATCTCTTAAAATTACTTTGGTATAGCTTTAGCATAATAGCCCTTTCGCGGTTTATATATATATATATATATATATATATATATATATATATATATATATGTGTGTGTGTGTGTGTGTGTGTGTATTGTTATTTTGGTGATGAATTAAAATTGGTATTGCAGTTGCATAAGGAAACATCTTGGCGAGAAACGTCTGAACTACTTCGGTGCCAAATTTATAATTTCACCAAGAGGTCCAAGCTGTTTCACTGTTTCAGCACGATTTTTCTCAATTTTATTTTAAATATTTTTTTTTAACTTAGTGCGATAGGGGAAAATGGAAAAACATATTTAATTGGTCTAAACATGCAAAATGTCTCCAGATAAAATATTATCCGCTTTCCGTTCTGTTTATTATTAGAAAAAGAATGGCTAAAGTAGTTTTTCTTGTATCATTGACATCTCTATAAATTAAATAAAATTATCCATTACCATTATGTTTCATTCTCCATGTGCACCTTTTATTTTCTAAATTAAATATAATCCAAAAAAAAAAAAAAAAAAAACTTTATACAATAAATGGCGACAAGGCGAAATCGCTGTCTGAAAGAAATAGTCTTGTCGTAATAAAAACTCACAACAATTGTATCGGCTTTAAAAAAAAAAAAAAAAATCGTGTTCTTTCATCGGCGAATAAAGCAAGCACAAGCACAGTAAAAACAAATCGGCATCACATTGCATATATCATAAATTTGAAAAGAAAAAAAAAAAAAAAAAAACCTCGCAGCTATTATTTCGAGCCGAAACAATACCACGACACTTTTTTGGCGAGGAATGTAAACAAGAGTGTAACAACGAGTGCACTAGTACCCTGTCGCTTTCTTTACGAATATTTTTGCTTAATTTTTGGATTAAAGAAGGGTCTTGGTATTATTCCGATACGAAACAATGTTGAGATTGTTTTACAAATTTATGATGCTTGCATACAAAGTTTTCTTTTTCTCTTTTAATACCTATCTATATCAGTGATCCAGTGGATTTTAAACAGCAAATCTCTTTTTTCGTTTGCAAAACAAGTGCATTGGCGTACTTAAGTTGACATAAGTTGCTTAATATATATAGTTTCATAGAAAATATGTGATTTTTCGCGCATGCGCAGCAGAAAATATTCCGTACAAATACTCGTATCTCAGCAAAAATTATATGTCTGAATTTTATACTTTAAAATGACGTTCCTTTAATGTTTTGTTAATTTTTTCTGCAAGTTTTGTAAAATTTTGTTGAAATACATTCTTGTTATAAGCTAAAAAATAATTAAATTAATATATATATATATATATATATATATATATATATATATATATATCTGTCTAAATAATCATGCGATTCCAACAAAAATACATAGTGAATGAAATTATGCGTGAAAGTTACTAGTCATTTATGGTCTTTTATAATACAGGGGATCCAAAGAATTTGTACGTTTCTTTAATTTATGGTGAGTCCACTAATTTCACTGGTGAATAAATTGGTAGTGGAAAATGCAAGTTTTTAAATGTTCTTCGGATGTCTGAAGTTTCAAGACGTTTTTTCAAGGTTTTTTTTTTTTTTTTTTTTTTATAAAAGAAATGTCCAAAAAAAAAAAAAAAAGTATTGTTTTTATTATAATTTCTAATTATTTGATCATCCACTGTATATATTGGTAGTATTTTCGTGTCAGTAATGCATTTTTTTAAAATTAATATATAATTTTTTTTTTTTTTTTTTTTTAATGACTATAATAATTATTTGAATATTCTTTGTTCACAAATACATTTTGTTTACCATTTCATGAATTTTGATTTACATAATAGGATAAAATGAAATTTTTTAATAAAACTCTTAATAGGTAATGAGAAAAATTAAATAAAAATGACTAATGATTTATTTCTTACATGAAAAAGTGAAACGTGAATTTTATTCAAAAAATTTTTCTTCCATAAATAGCTTAAAAAAAAAAAAAAAAAAAAAAAAAAAAATCCAAATCTTTTCTAAAGATTCAACGGTTATTAATTCTTTGTATAAATAGTATATGCATTACATTTTTTTTTCAGGTTTATTTTTCAGTTTTAGAGAAGTTTATAGGTAAATTACATTACTTTTAGCTAATTTAATTTTAGTTAATTTAATTTCCAGAAACATAATATAGCAGAATTACAGAGCTTTCCTTGCTGAAAACTTGTAAGTTTTTTTTCACACCACGTTTTTTGAGTAAAAATTTTCACCTAACTTTATCGTTGACCTATCTAATCTCTAGAAAATGCATAACCAAATTCCTAATAAAAGTTTCCGGGACCAGCATAGCGTACAAGTTGGTAGCTATGCACTTTCATTTGTTTCTGTTTTAAACAACTTTTCCACATATCTTACCAGTTATCTTCATTTCTGCCTTACTGAATGTAGTTCCCTTCTTTACATGCTAAAGATTTTAGTAATCCATACTCTTATATACATACTACTCACTTACGTGCTCACATTATATAGCTAACAAGTATTGCGATTTTTGGATATTGAAATTTTTTAATCGAAGTTTTTCGAGAAAGTTTTTCGTGATTGATTGAGATTAAATTTTCTACAAGAAGTACCGGTATCCAAAATTCATTACTCTTGGCCACTGTCGATTATAAAAGTGCACAATCATTTGTAAAAAAAAAAAAAAAAAAAAAAAAAAAAATAATTTTTTAATTTTTATAAAGAAATCCATTTCGGAAGAAAAACAATATTATTCATTCAGTGACGTCATAAAACAGAAATAAGTTTGACAGTTTAATATTTTAATCACAATTAACTTTTCGTTCCGTTACTCATTACTATAAAAATTTCCTCCTGCAAAATTTCATTTTACTTTTCTGGGAATAGATTTCTCAAGCTTCCTATAATACCTCACCAGTTCACATACATAAAATATATAAGTATTCAGTCTTGTAAATTAGAGATTAATAGCACATACTTATTATAGAACAAAATGCATCTTTATATTTTAAATTCAACAAAAAATTAAAAAAAAACCATCCAAAAAAAAAAAAAAATTTTTTTAAACTGTTAATTAATGTTTTTCTCCTCATTATGAAAAATCACGTTCTTGTAACGTCTTTGATAATTATAGTATAACAGTAAATCCTGAAGTATCTCATTAAAGTTACTTGAAGTGAGGAACAATACAAACTCAGTCCAATTATCACGATTTCAAAACTTTTATAAAATAAAAATAGCAATTTTTGTTGAATGGTAAAATATTTTTTTAAGTGAGAACTAAAACTGCAAACTATATCTTTATATTTAGTATATTTTTATTTTATTTTTTTTATTCTTGTTCACAAGTTTTAAACCGGATGCATTTTTTTTTTAATCTACAGTGCGCGAAAAAAGTATAAGGACAACATTTAATTGCATGAAAATAGGCCTTATTTCCATTTCACCTAAATGAAATTTTTATATTTCTTACTTCTGCTTCATAATTTTGTGATAACACTTATACCACATAAAAAACATAATTTAGCTTCAAAATATTGATTTTACAAAATTTAACATTAAAGGAAATACGGAAAAAATTATAAGGACATGTTCTAAAATACTTAAAAAATGTTTCAATAATCAAGAAAACTACTTTTTTTTCTATCACTTGAATAAGCCGAGAGGTCATGGATCCTGAAAGATCTTTTAAAATGTCCACAGATATTTTTTTCCAAGCGTCTTTGATAGCGACGACAAGATCTTGTGTACATTGATACTGTGTGCCGTTTTTATAAACTTCTCGGGCTAGAAGTCCCCATAAGTTTTCGATTGGATTAAGATCGGGACTTCTCGCCGGCCAATCAAGTAAATTTACAGAATTAGATTCAAACCAGAGTTTTGCGCTCTTAGAAACGTGTATCGAAGCATTATCCTGCTGAAAAATATAGTCCCCTGAAGTAATTAGTGGCGCTTCAGGTAACAAACTTTCTCCTAACATATCAACATACCTGTCCGAATTCATTTTACGGTTGATGAATACAATTGGAGTGGTTCCATTTGCCGCAAAAGCGCCCCATACCATAACCGAGCCACCACCATATTGACGCCTGGAAAACACTTTCTTGGTCTTTCGCAGATCATACCAAAAATAACGAAAACCATCAGGTCCATCAAGATTGAACTTTTTTTCGTCCGAAAAAATTACATCAGCCCACTTTTGACCAAGAGAAATGTATTTTTTGGCAAAGTCAACTCTTCTTTTCTTATGATGATTTGTAAGAGGGGGGCGTGACACTAATTTCCCATAAGAAACTTGAGGATGTTTACTCAAAACATTTTGAACAGTCCTTGTTGAGCATGGTAAACTCAAATTTTGTCTAACTTCATTTGCGGTTTCTTTTTTCTCGCAAGCTCTCCTTAAAATCAATCTTTTTTGTCGACGAGTGAGAATTTCTGGTCTTCCAGTTCGCTTTTTCATACCATACATCCCAGGATTTCTTAGAAAATTATAAACCACCGTTTTAGATCTCTTTATTTTTTTTAAATTTCCCATCCACTTAATCCACATTCTCGAAAAGCAACAATTTTTCCTTTTCAGTGTGAGAAAGTTGAGTTCCTTTGGGCATCGTTAAAAATTTCACACTGAAAGTCGCCGAGTGGGAAATTCTTTTAGCAAATGAATCATTTAACTCGGAATTGTCATTTATGCTTTCAAATATGCAATTTTTTAAATAATTACTGGAGAAAAAGCAATGTCCTTATATTTTTTCCGTTTTCATTTAGGTTTAAAAATCAAAATTTAAATTTTAGCAGATTTAAAATTGAAAATTTTAATTACTTTACGCATGAAATATTTTAGTTTTACTTCTTTTTTTTCTGCAAAAATTTGCATACGATTCTTTGCATACGATTCTATTTTTTGCGTGTCCTTATAATTTTTTCACGCACTGTAATCGCAAAAGATGCCTCAGAATTTATATAAATTTAGCATATGTTTTGTACATTATCTGCAAAATAACGTTATAATGTACTAGAAAATATTGTGTACAACATTTCCATATAAATACGGATGAATTTAAATGACTAAAAATATATGCAACCACTTGGTAAAGCATTTGTTGAACTAATTGCAAATTTCCATTTGATTGAAAAAGTTTGTAGTACACAGATCCTTATTTTATGTATTTCTTTTATAGTACTTTGCTGCACCATTTGCAGCAATTTTTAGTCTAAGCAATTGAATTCTAAATAACGCTGATCAAATGCTTTGACGAAATTATTATTTCAAAGCACAGTATATTAAAAAAAAAAAATATGCCCAGTAATAATAATAATAATAATAATAAAATGTATAAAATGTGCCACAGTGGCCGGCAAAATCGTCGAACGTGGAGCTTCAAAAAAGCGATGATTCCTCTTGGTAGTTCTACTGCAGAGTGACTGGGAAAGAAGAGAAAAAAAAACACTCAAAAAATAACAAAAAGATAAAATTATACAGACACGACATTATTTCATTATTTAAAACATGAAAATCTGACATTGACAGATTTTAATTTAGTGCCAGAGGCCTACAATTAAACTTGTTAATATCGACAAATTCTTCTTTAGTTAATTCGTGACAATCTAAATTCCATGATAAAGTTTTCATTAAATCAAACCAATGTGTTTCAGCTGCAGATATTGTAACAAATAACGTTGGAAGTCCAAACTGTCTTATAGCCGCAAAACAACGTTTTTCTCTTTTTCCCAATGAGGGGGAGGTGTGCCTTGGGGGGGACTCATGTAAAAGGTGTGCCTTGGGGGGGGACTCATGTCAAAGTTGTACCTTGGGGGGACTCATGTCAAAGTTGGGCCTGGGGGGGACTCATGTCAAAGTTGGGCCTGGGGGGGACTCATGTCAAAGTTGGGCCTTGGGGGGACTCATGTCAAAGTTGTACCTTGGGGGGACTCATGTCAAAGTTGGGCCTGGGGGGGGGACTCATGTCAAAGTTGTGCCTTGGGGGGACTTCATTCAATAAATCCCCATTCAATAAACCGACTGAAATAGGCCCTTAGCACTATTAAGAGTGTATTATAAAAATTCGACAACGCTGTACCGACTGAAATAGGGGTACCTTGGGGGGGACTCATGTCAAAGTTGGGCCTGGGGGGGACTCATGTCAAAGTTGGGCCTGGGCGGGGACTCATGTCAAAGTTGGGCCTGGGGGGGACTCATGTCAAAGTTGGGCCTGGGCGGGGACTCATGTCAAAGTTGTACCTTGGGCGGGACTCATGTCAAAGTTGGGCCTGGGGGGGACTCATGTCAAAGTTGTGCCTTGGGGGGACTTCATTCAATAAATCCCCATTCAATAAACCGACTGAAATAGGCCCTTAGCACTATTAAGAGGTGTATTATAAAAATTCGACAACGCTGTACCGACTGAAATAGGGGTATCTTGGGGGGGACT
The DNA here is from genome assembly GCA_963930645.1 of Salticus scenicus. Classification (NCBI taxonomy): domain Eukaryota; kingdom Metazoa; phylum Arthropoda; class Arachnida; order Araneae; family Salticidae; genus Salticus; species Salticus scenicus. Next base: position 12,633,954 of record OZ005659.1, on the reverse strand, counting down.
CATGTCAAAGTTGTGCCTTGGGGGGGGACTTCATTCAATAAATCCCTATTCAATAAACCGAGTGAAATAGGCCCTTAGCACTATTAAGAGGTGTATTATAAAAATTCGACAACGCTGTACCGACTGAAATAGGGGTACCTTGGGGGGGGGGACTCATGTCAAAGTTGTGCCTTGGGGGGACTTCATTCAATAAATCCCCATTCAATAAACCGACTGAAATAGGCCTCTAGCACTAGTGCAAGAGTGACGTATAAAAATTCGACAATTGTACCGACTGAAATAGGCATCTAGCACTAATAAGTTGGTGTTGCTAAACGAAAATACGTAATTATGAAAAAGAAAGTTAATAAATATTCCTAGTAGAGAAGTGACATGGAGTTCAGTTAGATTATGATTGCAGATGGATAACATGGAGTTAAGAGTAGATTATTATAACAGATGGATAACATGGAGTTGGAAGTTGATTATTATTTATTTAATTTTAAAAATTGAAAATTGGAAATTTTAAAGTGATTTATTATAAATAGTGGAATTAATTCTAAATAATTTTGATTATTAAATGAAAATTTCTGGAATATTATGAAAGTTATTTTTAAAATAATATTTTTTGGTTAAGAGATTGAATTAGACAGGAATTGTAAAAATTCATCATTTTTACACATAACTGACGTAACGTTTTTGACTGACGTAACGACAGATTTCTCAGATTACCAGCAATATCAGGAAAGTAAATTAATTCTCAGATAATGAAATAATTTTTTTGCTTAGCAAACAAAATTCTTTTACGCAAGATGTGCTTAATGAGAAAAAAAACACAAACAACAGCGATAAGAAAAACAACGATCCGCACAAATCAATATTTCATTACCTAGAAATGAAGGCTAAAAATATCTTTCTTGTTTGCTTTCTTATACGTAATAATAATAGAAATGTAACATACCGAGGAAACACAAATATATAATATTCTAGAAAGGAATTGTTAAGGAATATCAATTTATTGTTTTATGGTCTTTTTAGCAAAAAATATAAAAACGAAAAAATTTTAAATTCTGAAATTAACAATCATGAGAGATTTATATTAATTATCAAAGGGTTTTTTAATAAAAAATTAAAAGATTATTGAGAAATTACAAATATTTATCAGATACTTTTTAAAATATCTTAAATCATATGGAAATATAAGTTTAGTTCACCCTCATGTGAAGGATATGAAGAAATTAATTCTTCATAAAAATTTTAGATCTTGGATTTTTGACGTTTCATATCGTTTCGAAGCGTAGTGAATCAAGAAAATCACAAAATTCTGGTGTCCGTTTGTAGGGAGTCAATTTGTTAATGTGTTGTTTATTAGTCTTTGTACACAATATTTTAAGAAATTACACATGACGAGACAAGACATGAGTAGAAATAATCCATTATGTGCGATTTAGGAATTTTCGATTTTTAAGTGAAGGGAGGGGGGAAATAATTTTTTTTTTTTTTTGAGGGAAATACCGAAAAATCCTGATTTTTGAGTAGAACTCTACCAAAAATGGAACAAAGATATTGAAAAGGGCTATGCGACTTCCATAAGATGTGTCCATTTTTTTTTTTGGGGGGGGGGGGTTACGAGGGGGCAAACTCGAGACACCACTTTTAGCGCTAAATTTGTACTGAGGAATCTATGGAAACTGCGGTCACGAATTTTGGTGCCTGGATTGTTTATATGTATCCGACACCTAAAGTAACAGGATTTATCAAATGTACCCCTGGGGGGACAGAATGCAAAAACACCTTTGTAAACATAACTCAGCTCCAAATTACTTCACAGTGAATAAATTGTCCTACGGGGAACTACACATTAGTACAATTAAAACATTATCTGCGATTTAGGAGATTTCGAATTTTAAAGGGATGGATAGGAAAAATACATTTTTGGCGGGAAATTTTGTAAATTTTGGATTTTTGAGTAAAACTCTGCGAAAAAGGGAACAAAGATGTTAAAAACAGCCATGTGACTTCTTTAGGGTATTTCCAAAACACATTTTTTATTTTTTTTTTGTGATCTGCCTTTTTTTTTTTTTTTTTTTTTTTTTTTTGTGGGGAGGGGGGGGGGGGGTATGTGTCACAAAAGGCAAATTCGAGAAACCCTTTTTAGGCGCTGAATTTGTCCTCGGAAATTTATGAGAGCTTCAGTCACGAAGTTTGGTGCTTGGATTGTTTATATGTATACGACACATAAAGAAACGGCATTTATCGAAATACCTCTTTTCCCCTGGAGGACAGAAAGCAAAAAAAAAAAACGTTTGTAAGCATAACTCGGCCCCAAATTACTTCACAGTCAAGAAATTGCATATGGTGAGATTAGACTTGAGTATAAATTAAACATTATGTACCAGTTTGGAATTCTTGATTCTTAAAGAAGACAGGGGAAAAATCGTTTTTCGGGGGGAAATTTCAGAAATTCCGGATTTTTTAGTAGAGCTCTACTAAATATGTTACAAAGGTATTGAAAACATCCATGTGTCTTCTTTAGAATATTTCCAAAAACACGTTTTCGTTTTTTTTTTTTTTTTCTTTTTTGTGATTTTCTGTTTCCGATTATTATTATTATTATTATTATTATTATTATTATTATTATTTTTTTTTTTGGGGGGGGGGGGGTCTGTTACGAAGTAGCAAATTCAAGACACTCCTCCCCCTTCTTTTAGCGCTAAATTTGTCATGGGAAATTTATGGGATCTGCGGTAACGAAATTTGGTGCGTAAATTGTTTATATGTATCCGAAACTTATTGTAACCGGATTTTACGAAATTCTCCCCCTTAACCCCTTAAGCTCGAGGGTTCTATAAACACGTGTAAAAACACGTTTTCTCGTTTGAATTAGCTTTAAATTATTTTAGAAAGGCGAATTTGGTGTGTGGATCTTGATTAGGTATACGCATTATCTTCGTCGGGATTTTGACAACGCATTTAACTATTGTATCCAGCGAAGCGGGGAAAGCCTGCTAGTATATATATATATATATATATATATATATATATATATATATGTATGTATGTAATTATGAATAATTTTAAGGATAACAGAAATTACTACTGCGTTTGAAGAAAATATTTAAAAAATGTAAATTATAATATTGAATTTAATTTACGTTAATTAATGAATTTAATTTTTACAATAAAAAATGAATTTAAATTAAGAGAATATTTTTTCTTATTTCGAAATGCTAATAAAATTTTTAAACACAGTAATTAATTTAGCCAATTCATGGAAATTAACTTTAGAGCTATAGCCTGATAGACCGTATATGTACCGATACAAAAAAGAACAGAAGATAATCGAGATAAACCAATATAATCTAAACAAATATTTTTAAATTTTTAAAATCACATACATGCTGAATTAGGTATGTGCAAATGACTCTGAAACAATTTTGAAATACGAGGAAAATTTTACAGAGTAGTTAATAAAACAATTACATTGAGTTATTGATATTTTTTAGGTGATCAGTTTATATTAATTGTTCAAACAATTATACATAAAAATTTCTTGCGCATGATGAACAGTATTATAATGACAGACCCGCTTTACTTTTCACCATATTTCACTAAATTATTATTTTTCTCATAAATAATATACATGTATTTACATATATACATTTTAAAAAATATTAAATTTGAAAAAAAAAGTGAGTCATTATATTGTCTGTAAATTATATTCGCAACAACAGGAAAAGAGCATAATGCATTTAAATTTAGCACAGTCTTAAAAAAAATAATAATAATAACCGTATATTACAACAAGAAATGCAGTTCAAGCAATTCAAACAAAGCCTCTAATATATCCAAATCATATTGTGATACCCTCAAAACCTATGACTAATGCTTTTTTATAGTATTCTCTTGGAAACATGCACTTGTACAAATACAAATCATATGTTATTTATAGTTTAAATCTATGAAGTATATCATTAGAAATTTCTTTTACAGAGCGAATTACATTTGAATTATTTAATGAAAATTAAATTGGATATAACTTTAAATCTAAAGTAATATTATTTAAGTTAAGGTTTTATTTAATTAAAATCTTTATTTAAATAATTTTTTGTAATTATTATTTATTATGTAAATATAATGTAAATGTATATGTAAATATTATTTATTATGTAAACGTAATCCAAATGTATATGTAAATATTACTTACTTCATATAAATATTAATATTCAACTGCACACAATGTTATTTGCAAGGAAATATTATACACAAAAGTAGCAGAAAAGTGTTCTGTATATTTTGAAAGAATTTTTTTAACAAAGTAATTCCCATGCTTCCTCTTTTTAGACAATTAAAACAAACTCAGATTATATCTTAAAATAATTATCTAACTCTTTTGAATATCACGATGTCTTTTTCCATATATTTTAGAATAAGAAATGTCAGTAAATTGAAATCTTTATTTTATGACTTTTATCAAAATTAAAAATTGTAAACTGTTATTTTGTTAAGGATGAAGTATTTTTGCTGTTAAACACTTGTATATTTGTACCGTTAAACACTGCAGCATATAGTAAAATAACAATTTTGGATTATTTTATTTTATTTTTTAATCTATGTGAAAGAGTTCTTTGAAATCGTTGTTTATATATTCATTATTTTACTAAACTTAAAAGTAAAACCTTGCATAGAAAATAAGACATTGTACATATTTTTCTTTAATAAAGTTTATGAAATTTTAGTTTGATTCGAAGTTGATTCAGTGATCAATTAGTTTGAATCAAGATTATTATTATTATGTTCCAGAAAAAATAATAATTATATAATAAAAGACTTATTTTAAAATTTATTCAAAATTATTTAAATATTAAAAGAATATTTTGCTTTATGAATTATAACTTTGTAATTTGATCTGATTTTTATTTTAAATTTAAGAAGAAAGAATTGCTAAAAGAGAAAGTTAATAATTTATTATTTCTGCAATTAAACTTCAAAGCCATTTCGTCATTTGTTAAAAAGAATTACTCATATGATTGCATTTAAATACATATTATTAAGACGTAACATTTTAATAAAAAGTATACATGATTGAAAAAAATCATAGTATTCACCGTTTTATTACCTGCTAACATAAGATAAAAGACCACAAAAAAAAAAAAAAAAGAAAATAAATGACATGAAATAAAATTTACAAAGAATATTTGAAATATCTTTTGATTGTTATCAATGGTATTCACATGTTAATTAATATGACTTTTGTGAATCCAGTGTATTGTTTTCATTGATACACGCAGATAAAAAAACTCGTATCAGTAATTTACCACAGAAACTTAATCCCTGTATATATAAATATACAGTCGATTCGAAAAAAAAATGACTTAGACTTTTAATCATCAAATATCTCTCTTCAACATGTATATTTTAAAACTGCGTATAAATAATTCTACGGAATATTACAAAATTGATTATTTCGGATGATTGAATATCAATTATTAACGAAATTTAAATATTTATTTGGTATATATATACATACATACATATATATATATATATATATATATATATATATAAACATACATATATATAAACATACATATATATATACGTATGGTAACGATATATAATGTTATATAATGGTATTGATTTTTTTTTTTTTTTTTTTTTTTTAAGAGTCCCTGACTCGAAAAATTTGACTTCAACATTAAATCATTAAATATTGATCTTCGATAAATATTATATAGTTTGATACTGTTTAAATAAATCTCTACAGAGTTTTACAAAATTCATATTTCCTCAATCATTACGAAATTTAAACCTTTAGACGTAGTTTATGAACACACACACAAATATATATATACATATATATATATATATATATATATATATATATATATATATAGAGAGAGAGAGAGAGAGAGAGAGAGAGAGAGAAATACACATATTTAAAGAAACCAAAGTTTATGAGTTAACAACATGCAACACAAACAACTGAAACAAAATTTATGAAAAAGTAATTTAAGTAATTTAAGAAAGGATAGTAGCAGGCTGCAAGACTTGTGGGGTTAAACTAATTTTATGCTGGCAACATTCCCCAGACATGCCAAGACCAGAAAAAACAACAAATTACTCTGAAACTGTACCTTACACACTAGTTGTCATTCTGAAACTAAAATTCCACCAACTTCGATAACTGACATCGCTTCACTTCTGTATTTTTGATTTTTTATAAAACATTTTAGCAAAATGTACTAAACCTAACCGAATAACCTTGATCAATAGCTTGCTTGTAAACACGTAACATATCATTAATTTTATCGGAAGTTTCAGAACTTAGTTTACGTACACGCCTAATTCCATTTAAAAAAATATTTCTGAAAACTGATAGATGTAAATTCGAAGAAAAATGTAAAAGCTTTATTGTATGAAAATTAAAGGGATCTCTTTTATCATAAAATCTATAAATTATTTTATTATCTTTGATTTTTAGATTAATATCTAAATAGTCGACATTAATGGGATTACTGGAAGAAAGTGTTAATATTAAAGAGTCTGGATAAAAGCTAAAATTTACCATTTCCTCAATAGCATTAAGTTTAACAAGCAATAAATTGTCAATAGACCTGAAACATTTTATATTGTTATTTAGAATTAGATTCTTTTCATACATATATAAATAAATGTCATCTAAAACTGAACTACAGCCCCCCCCCCCCCTATTGGAATGCCACAAATCTGTCTATAAACATTATCACCATCGTATATATAATTTTCTGGACCAACAAAACAAAATAAAGAAAAAAACTTATCCTTATCCAAATCCAATGTATTGCACAACTCAAAAAAACTTTTAACATTGTTTACTAGATCTGATAAATTAATACTATTATACATCTTCAAACTCATAAGCAAATAATTCAAACACATTACTTAAACTTTATAAATTACCAATAAGTTCATAACTATTTTTTATTATAAATGTATTGTTATTTTGTAAAACCATATTAAACATTTTACTTAGTTTATTCTATAAGGACTTATTGGCGTTAACTATGTGAGAACCAAAACCATATGTAACTGCTCTAAATGAAATGGGGGTTTTATGAAATTTGGTAACAAGAACTAAATACGGAAAGTCTTAACTATTTAGTTTTAATTTTAATTTCCTACAAAATGCCTTAATTCTATTATTGATTTCCTGATTTTTTGTTTTAGGAGAATATAATTATCGTTATTATAGCTATCATAAAGTGTTTTTCAAATGATTGCAAAATTTGTGTTAGCTTTGTCGATATATGAAATAACAAATTTATCTTGTAAATTTTTAATTGAGGTTTTTAAATTTGCAAAAATATCAATTGAAAATCCATCATAATCTTTTATATAAATATCTTTTAAATCTCTCAGTATATGGTGCCTTCACCCATTGAAAACCTCAATAGCTAAACTGTATGTATAAGCTCTTTTCGATATGAAAAAGTCTATACTTTTTGTATTTATTTTACATACTATAATTCTAGACAAAATTATTTTTAATCTGTACTTTGTACCATATTTCTGTACTGATAAGTATAAAGGATTTAAGTCTATATTCTTGATTTTTCAGGAGACGAAAAATAATGTTAAACCAATTAAAAACAAATCAGAAGAATCGATTAGGAAAAAGGGATTTCGTTGACTTATACCCTTTACACTATTCAGTGATTGTCAACCTTCATTTAATAACGGGAAAAAATTGAATTAAATATTTTATATCATACATGAATGGTAAATTTCTGACTTGAACCTTTTTTACCAATGGATTTTCTCAAAGACTAAATGACATAGACTTAAATCCTTTATACCAATCGATTGAGAACTTTTTTGTTTGAGTCTGACTATGTACTTAACTCAAAATTGACATTTTTGGACTAAAATCCTTTATACTTATCAGTACAGATTTCATGTATGTTACGCAGAAAAGTATTTGAAACTATATCGAAATCTCCAGTAAGCACATGTCCATAATCTTCATTAACGTATTAAAGATAACTAGTTTCCTGACAAAAGCATATACTTTTTTCAGTACCCCCTCTCAAATATTTCGCAAAATTATTATAATTATATATCATTCTACCAATGGTTTTATCATATTTAAAAGCTTTAATAATTTTTACATTTTTAATGGGCAAAGTGTTGTTGTATTTATTTATTATAGTATTAAAGTTTACTTTTTTATAATGCTGTCCTATATAATCCAAGACTAAATAAATTTGATTATCAGTTTTTAATGCTATCTCCCTTTTATGAAAATAATTCATTAAAGCATGCTTTTTTATCCCATATTTTAATAAATCTAAACTCATTTCAAATGCTCTATTACACAATTTATTACTAGAATTTAATCTATGAAACAACTCTACCAACTAAGTTTTTCTAATATTAAAAATTATGTTCTTGATTGAAATTTTATCACAGTTATCTTTATATTTATCAATTGTACCAAAGATCTCTATAGGACTACTTAACTTATTTTTAGCATTGAAATGTTGAACGTTAGATACAGATTTACAGTACTTATAATGGTTTAACTTATCATAAATTGAATCGTAAGTATCCATCCCTCTAAATTTATACATATATACAGTCGGCTGCAAAATTTTTCGAGCACTAGCCAATAATTCCTATATTAAAAAAGTGCACTTAAGACTGTTTTGTTAAATAAATCCTTGTCGAATCATGTTCTTAGACTGACTAAGAACATGCCTCGATGAGGATTTATTTAACAAGGCAGTATTAAGTGTACTTTTTTTAGACAGGGATTATTGCTAGTGCTCGAATAATTTTGCAGCCGACTGTATATATATATAAATTTAGAGGGATACATTCTAACGTTTATATATATATATACGTTACGGTCAATGTTATTAATTTGTAATTATTAATAATAACCAAATAAGCCGGTTAAAGTGAATAATTTATGAGCATTTATCACATTGACCGGTTATTTTCAATAATTACTTCGGAAGTTTAATTAAATTGGATAATTTTTGAGAATTTATCACATTTCCCGTTCATTATTAATAATTACCAAAGATGGTTGTTTAATATAATAATTTTCAACGCGTTTAGCTAAATATTTCCATTACTAAGGAATGGTTAATTGGTCACGCTGAACAAACTTCCTGGTAATTATTAATAACAACCGGTTAATGTGAAACGTCCGTTATTTAATGACATTCACCAAACGCCTTTGGTAATAATTCTGGACTGATAAGTATAAAGGAGTTAAGTCCATATTCTTGATTTTTCAGGAGACGAAAAATAAAGTTAAACTAACTAAAAACTAATCGGAAGAATCGATTAGGAAAAGGGGATTATGTTGGTTTATACGCTTTATACCATTCAGTGATTGTCAATCTTCATTTAATAAAGGGAAAAAATTGAATTAAATATTTTATACCGAAGATTAATTCTAAATTTCTGATTTGAATATTTTTTTACCAATGGATTTTCTCAAAGACTAAATGACATGGATTTAAATCCTTTATACCAGTCGATAGAGAATTTTTTTTCTGAGTCTGACTATGTACTTAACTCAAAATCGACATTTTTGGACTTAAATCCTTTATACTTATCAGTACAGAATTAATAACAACCGATTTAAGTAATTAATATCCATTAATTAATAACATTCACCAAATGAGATGGTTATTATTAATAATCGCCGGCTGTTATAAATAACAACCAGATTTATTGCTTTTACATAACTTAACAGACACACACACATACATATGTATATATACATCTCAAACCAGTAAAATGTACTATATGAATTAAAGGGAGCATTATGTTTATAAAAAGTTTTTAATATGTGAAAATGAAACAAGCTGATTTAAACCACTTTTCAGTGTCTTTACATAAGTTTGAGAGAACAAAGCATACCGATGGATTGAGTTTTAGAGATTATAAACTAATTAAAAATAAAAATAATAATACACTGATGGAAAAAAAAAATCCCAACACCAGGAAGGAGCTGTGCTAGATAAACGAAATTTGGTAGGCGTGTTTATACATCTGAAAGATGACGTCGATTCAAATTTCGAGCTACGCGCATAAGTGTGGCGCTAGTTGCGACACTATGAACATGCAAATGAGGTTTGCTTTAAATAAGCGCTGCAAGGTTCGTGATCGTTATTTACAATTGAGATTTAACGTAGTGGGTTAATGTTAGTCAAGGATGCCTCTAAGAAGACGAAGAAGCCATTATCAACAGCTCACTGAGTTTGAACGAGGTCGTGTAGTAGGGCTACGAGAAGGTGGGTTTTCTTTCCGCGATATTGCAGAAAGACTTGGCAGGAATGTATCCACTGTGCATGAGTGTTGGCAGCAGTGGTCAAGGGAAGGTACTGCCTCAAGAAGACTGGGTTCCGGGCGGCCACGTGGCACTACTGAGGGGGAAGACCGCCGTGTTCGGCGTATGGCTGTGGCTAATCGTACTGCGTCTGCAGCTGAAATTCGAGCTGCAGTTGGCACCACAGTGACACAACGAACTGTTACAAATCGGTTACTTCAAGGACAGCTCCGAGCCAGACGCCCTGTAGCGTGCATTCCACTGACTCCAAACCACTGCCGTTTGCGACGTGAGTGGTGTCAAGCTAGAGCTCATTGGAGGACGGAGTGTAGATCTGTTGTGTTTTCTGATGAAAGCCGGTTCTTGCGACCAAGGCAGAAGCCTTGGTCGCAGTGATAGCCGTGTGTTGGTTAGAAGGAGGCCAGGTGCCTACTCCTGGAGTTATGGTTTGGGGAGCAATTTCGTATGACAGCAGGAGCACTCTCGTGGTTATCCCACGCACCCTGACTGGAAATTTGTACGTCAGTCTAGTGATACAACCTGTTGTGTTGCCATTCATGAACAGCATTCAAGGGGGTGTTTTCCAACAGGATAACGCTCGCCCTCATACCGCTGTTGTAACCCAACATGCTCTACAGAGTGTCGACATGTTGCCTTGCCCTGCTAGATCACCAAATCTTTCTCCAATCGAGCACGTATGGGACATCATTGGACGACAACTCCAGCGTCATCCACAACCAGCATTAACCGTCTCTGCATTGACCGCCCAAGTGAAAACAGGCATGGAACCCCGTCCCACAAACTGATATCCGACACCTGTACGACACAATGCATGCACGTTTGCATGCTTGCATTCAAAATTCTGGCTGTTACAACGGTTACTAATGTACCAACATTTCACATTTGAAATGGCTCTTCTCGCCAATGGCTCTACCTGTGATCTTGAAACTTTAATCAATTAAATATGTTACCTAGACAAATGTATTGCTGAAATTTCATTACTGTACAATAATGTTTTCTTGGTGTTGGGATTTTTTTTTCCATCAGTGTATTATGAAAAAATTAATTCAGTTAAATTACAATTTGTCAATCCAATCAACAACGTTTTATCAATTTAGCTCTAGGACTTGTGATATAATGCTTAAATATTTTTACACAAAGTTTGTAGTGTATTGAACATTTCATTCTTTTTAACTACTTACATGAAAGCCATATAAACATTTAAATTTTGTAATTCTTAAAAATGAATCTCCTAAATATATTGAGCGATTTCATAAAATTTAATGCCACATTTTACTCTTTTTTCTAATATTTTATGTGTGTCTATAATAAGTATGTAAGGAACTAAAAACTAATCCAATGATTTTTGTATATATATATATATATATATATATATATATAATAAGATTTTTTTTTTTTTTTTTTTTTTTTTTTATGATACAAATGTTCAGGCATCAAATTAAAAAATAATCTGAAGACTACAACTGAAATATTTAGAAACACAAATTGACTTTTGTTTTATATACGATAAATTGCCTATTGAAAGAAAAGTTTGATATATATCCTCAAAATGGAAGTTTATGCTCAATTTTGCCTAATTCTGACAGGTTAAGTAAATCGTAAATTCGAAATAACTTACGAATTTTTTAAATTGGAAAAATCATAGTCTATGATATTCATGCCAGTATCAAAATAATATTTAAAAAGTGGTTTGACATCTTTTCGATGAAAATATCCCTGAAGATTGACGTTTACGTGAAATTTTGCTCTATTCTGCCATGTTAAGAAATTCGTAAATTTCCAATAACTTACGAAATTTTTATATTGGAAAATTCATAGTCATTAATATTCATGTCAGTGTCCTAAATAATATTTCAAAAGTAGTCTGACATTTTTACAATAAAAAGATTCCATTTAATGCACGTTTAAGTGAAATTTTGTCCCATTCTCCCATGTTAAGAAAATCGTAAATTTCTCATAACTTACGAAGTTTTTTAATTCGAATGTTGCAAATGAATAGGGTTCTTGCCAGTATCGAAAGTAATATTTTAAAACTGATCGGACCTCTCTGCGATCATTTGTTCGTGAGATATCGTGTTAACAGACTAACAAACTACCGGACTAACACACTACCGGACTAACACACTAACGGACTGACACACTAACAGACAGACACCATACAAATTTTGTCATTTTCGGATTCCTCACACCAGAAAACGTATAAAAAAGTAAAAAAAAGAACCGAGGTCGAAATTTTTCACGATTACCTAAGTTCCCCATACCTATAGTATGATGGGGAACTAAAAAGGAAAAAATATATAACTTTATTTTCACGGTCAATGTCTAGAAAACATTTCGCAACTCACGAGATAAGTATGAATCAGTAAAATTCCCATTCAAGCCAAACCAAGCTTAAATTAAAGAGAATGTTCGAAAACATAGGGTAGAGTGCGAATTTGATGCAACAAACCCTCACAGAGCAAGATATGATTCTAGACGTTTTAGCTTTTTTTATGAAAACCAATGAAACAGAACCGGACTGCGAGAAACGTTACTCAGTGGTAGAGTGTTTTCCTTGAGAAATGGAAGTAATACTTTCAAGTCCCAACAAGGTCCGTTTTATTTATTTATTTTTTTTTTCCCCAAGTGAATTTTTTTTTAATTTTTAATTAAATTAAATTATTTGTTTAAGAGAAAATATTTATTACATTAAGAATCTTTTAGAGTGTACCAATTAAAAAATATTAACCTCGAAATTTAAAATTTATGTTTATTTATTTATAAAGAAGAAAATCATGCTTAAATTTAAAAATTTAGTTTTATAGTGACTATAATAATTTATTGTAACTATGATTAGAAGTAGAAAATTACTGAAAACGTAAACTTTTTTACAAAGAGCATTGGATATGAAAGAAAATTGGTCATAATTAAATGCATTACAGTTTTGTTCACCATGAAATACTGTTATCACGAACCTTTAGTAATATATTTGGTATTTCATTGAAATAACCAGATTTGTAAAATTCATATTTGCCCATATTTTGAAACTTTTGAGATGCAAGTTGATTATAAATTAATGGCAATTAGTTTTTGAGAACCTTTGGCATTTTGTACAGCCTTATTATCAGTTCCTTCAAGAACATGAAGTTTGACAGTTGTTTAATGAAATATTTGAAATGAAATTTATGTGTAACATCCAACAGTTGAACAACAGTTGTTGTCTATTCAGGATTTGTCATGCAAAAAAAATGCATAAATAATAAATAACGTAATTAAGAGCAGACGATCAACACTTGCTATTAGTTGAGTCGATAAAATATACTAATTAATAATTTACATAAAACAATAGCACAAGTCATTCGCGAAATTTTATCTAATCGTAATATAAAATTATATGCCCTTAAATTATTCATTTATTTTATTTTTCATTTTTTAAATAAAAAAATTTCCAAATTCGCCGAAGGATCGAACCCATGAACTCTTTCTTAATCAAGCCAAACACTCTATCAGGACACCACACTCTCTTGCCATCTGAACCTGTTACGTTGATATTAATAGAAACAAATGAAACTTCAAGGGTTATATCTTGCCCCATGGGGGATTGTTGTACAAAATTTCCACTTTGCCCTGTGATTTCTACCACGTTCTTTAATTTATGGTTGGCTTGGTTGAAAAGCAATTTTACTGATTCATACTTACCTTGTCAGTGATCATAATTTAACGTTAAAAAGTCTTACAGTGTAGTTTTATTTGTGCATGTAAGTCTAACAATTAACGATGAAATATATTATCAAATTACCTAATAATTACGCATTTTTTTCAAACATTAAAAGATATTTATTAAACAAAATAACAGAATATTTTTTAAACGGTAATTTAGAGTAAAAAGTAATAGTGAACAAAGTAAAATGTTGCAATGTTCTAAAATTTAATAAAATAAACGTTGATAATTTTAACGTGCTTAAATATTATTCTTAATATTTAAAAATTTAGAATAGTTTGATAAATTAATGTTATCTATCATACTAAAATATAATCAAATTTAAAAACTCTCTTTTAGAATAATTTAATATTTATTTCCCATTTCACAAATTCATGGAACTCTTTTCTTGCTTTAATAATAAATTATCTTCTTTTATAGGAATCAAACATAAGTTTTGTCATTATCAATTTAGAAATATTTTGCTTGTTTCCCAGTCAAAACCGTTGAAATTCATTAACTATGAATGACATCAATTAGAAAACTCATTAATTATTTGCAGAATTCGTTTTCAAAACTTCAAACATTAGCCCCCAAAAGAATAAAACTAATTAGCGCAATGGAATGTATTAAAGCTTTTAGCACTTTAAAAGCATTGTATGAATAAATATTATGTAACTGTCTAAACAATCAAACATTTCTTATAATAGAAACCATTATTTAACAAATAACAATTCAAATGAAACAATTACGCACTCTTATGAACTATCAGAAAATTTGCAAAAAATTAATTAATTTAATTTAAAAAATCCAACAATTCCCTTAAATGCATTTTTAAAGTTTATCTTATTGTAATGTATACTATTAGAAAGAGTGATGACAAACTAAATCTATTAATGTATTTATCATTTTTTCATTCATATTGTCTCCTACACTTTAAAAGATAAATAGATTTAGTATAGCATTCCAATTTATTATTATTATTATTATTATTATTAAATTATACTTCAAATTATTTGTTCAGAGGTTCAGATTTTAAAATCTTGACATTACACTTATATTTGCAATAATACATTGCGTGCAGTTATTTCTTATTTGTATATTTAAATATAAGGAAAAAAAAAATTATGGCCAACCTATATACAAAAATTTCGGTTGGTAAAATTAGGTCATACCATTGGAAAAATAAAATAAAATAAAAATAAGTAAAATAAAAATAAAAAAACTGCTCTTGTGTGAGGTATAAGATTGATTGAGCTTTTGAGCTCAGAATTTTGAGTATTGTTCTCTAAGGATTAAAAGGACATAAAAAAAAAGTCATTTTTAAATTACACACACACACACACACAAATATATATATGTATGTATATAATTTAAATAATCATGCAATCTTAGTTGATATAAGAACTGTAAACTAGGCGAAACAAGGACAGAAGGAAAGTAAAAATTTGCAAATTTCTCATCGAAACAAAACAAAACTTAACTTAAAGAACTTAAAGAATAAAAAGTCGTTCAAAAAAAAAAAAAAAAAAAAAAAAAAGGTTTGGGTAAGCATTTTGCAAAACTGTATTACATGGGTACAAACATAACACATAACACGAAAACCGTGTTTACCTGCACAGTTTGGGGAGCCATGCTTTATCTTTTTCTTTTTTCTTTTCCGGATGATTTTCTCTTTAAACCCGGGCAAGGACAACGTAAAGAATTATTTATGGTTCCATATTATTCTATGGAGGAAAACAATTAATTTAAACGAATGTTTTAAGGCAAAATAATTATAAAATTTAATTAAGATTTTTTTTTATATGTAAGTACATTTGATAAAAATGCATGAACAAAGAACATAATTAGTCATTTATAAAGAAAAATACATATGCTATAATAAATATTTTTTACAAAGTAATTTTCACAAGAGTAAACTTGGGAGTGTTTTTTTTTAAATTAGAATTTTGAGTTACATCGAAGGTCCCAAGTTCGAATCAAGGTTCGCTTCTGTAAAAGTTAATTTGGTTAATCTGTAAACCATATTTCGTATAAACAGTCAAAATTGCATTTTCTTTCCTACTTTCATGTGTGAAAAATGTAGAGGTGAGATGTCAAATGAATTAAGTCAATGAATCGAGCATTGGGATGGAAAATCAAAGGTCTCCAGATCGAATCCTATCCTGGTCACGTTTCATTATTTTTAAAACAAATTTGTTTAGCCCATTAAATACTTTTCACATCAGATATTTTTTTTTTCCTTATGTTAGGTAATTTCAATGAAGAAAACAATGAAAAATATTTAGAATTATATTTTTTAGAAGAGATGTAAAAAAAAAAAAAACAAATAAGTATACAGAAAAAAATATTGAACAGCTTTGAAAAGTAAATAAGATTTCGTTGTAGTGTAAGAAAACTAATTCTAGAACTTTTTCTGAATAAACCAAATAAACTTATTGATAGAAAATATAAAACTGACATTTAGGAAGACTTTTGACTATTTACAATAGATGAAAATATTTAAAATCGATTAAGTATCTCAAAATTACAATAAAAATAGTTATTACGAATTGAAAATATGAATATTTTTCGATTTGATCTCATTTTCAACTACACACATTTATTTCCCTTACAGATACTTTTTGAAGTATATAGAGTTTCAATGAAGTAAAACTTCAAAAGATGACATTGCATTAAGTAAATAAGTTGACAAACGCGTCTTTAAACAAGATTATTATTCGAGTATAGTATTTAATAAAATCTTTTATATTATTAAAAGTATCCCATAATGTAGCATTTGTTATCTGCCTTTTTTTTTTTTTTTTTCTTTTTTAACTTGGTATATTGTTTATTTATATGCGTTTGTCAAATCCAAGAATAAATTTTTCACCCATTTCCTACCATCTTATTGAGCTTAAATTTTGTATACCAATCTGAATGAAATACATGCTGATGTAGAACGGATTTAACGATGGGGTCCCGGGGCTTCAATTTTAATTCAAATCTTAACTTACTAGCTGTAATCCGACACAATGTCATCAATACATTCTTCTATTGAGCGTAATAGAAAGTAAAAAAATAAATAAATAAATAAAATGTAATTACTAATTGTATGGCGTAAAAAATTTAAAAGTCTGAAAAAATAATTAATAATAATGTTTAAACACTTATGTTAGTTATGAACTTCAAGATTGCAAAATTGTGCTTCAAGTTCAGTGTTAGTAATTCATTGTTTAACCCTTTCAGTCGCAGTGTTCCCGCTGATGGAACACCAAATTTTAATTCTCAAGTGCAAAAACTCATCCCGGAAAATTTTTAGCAAAAATTTACACTTATAACATAGCAGAAATGGTTCTTTTTTTAACGTGGAAATTTAAAATTTCTTCTATTTTAATTATGTTCGTAGATTCCGGTGTCAGTGTAATTTAAATAATCAGAATTACCTTGCACCGCAGAGGGTTAAAATACTCCGGAATAAATTGAAATATTGGGATCTACGCAACTTTCACAAGTTTTTGTTGCCGATAATGTTTACTTATAAAGTGATTTATTTATTAAATTAAATATTATTTGAATTTAATAAGGTTTACTTACAGATGTTTCAAACCGAAAATTTCTCGAAAAGGAACAATGCTAATTTTTTATTTTTAAGTATTTATGATCAGCTATGTGTCTAAAAGCCATTTTTAAAATTAGTTTAGTAATTTTTAAAATAAATTAAGTAGTGAACGTTAAAGGGTTAAAGCTTATATTCTGAAAAAAAAAGTATCTTTATTTATTGCTTTTGTTCGACGTGAATATTTATTTACTATAATAATTTAGGTAGCACGGATATATGATTCGCAATTAAACATCTGCTTTCCCACAATCACTTTAAATTCACATGATCAGCAAATTATCTTCTTCGAGTTGCAATTTTCGTGCATTGTTTATTTGTTCTAGAGAAGACGGTATGGAATATTATTATTATCTGCCTTGGTGGAATCCGTTTCCGAAATGTGTTTATTTTACTTTCTTCTGTATTCAACAGAAGAAAGTATTGGAATCGTAAAAAATTTCAACTTCTGTTTTTCGATGGCTTTACATGTTTTGAGGGCTCCAGAACACGATTTCACCATTCTTAGAAAATATGTATCTGTATGTTTGTGTGACAAACATTTTGTGGCGACGTATCTCAGGAACTACTGCAAATAACTGCGTATAAATTTATATACAAATGTTCCTTGGCCTAAGTTAGTGCCTACCAACTTTTGGTGTCATAGTTTCAGGAAAGGCTATATCTCACAAACTACTACACGAATTTGCATTTAAAATATGCAGATACACTTTGACATAAGTTCGTGCCCACCAACATTTTGTGTCAATTGCTCAACAGGTAGTTCTGCTATACGTCGACTTTCGCATTTTCAGGGAAGGCTGTATCTCAGGTTCTGTTGTATATAATCAAACAAAACTTGACACGTATCAACGTAGCCTTTATATGACATTACGCTGATTCAATTTGAATGCATATCAGCCAATGAGTTGCGCTTCTATACTACAATTTTCCCTGACAACGGGATATGACAACATCTCAACTTCTATGGCATATAACTGTACAAAACCTGATATATGACATAACCATTATGAAGAAGCATTTTTTAAGATTTGTTTATACAGAATTTTTTTTTCCTTATATTTAGTGTTAGTTTTTTCTAAAATGAAATCATTTACATTCATTATGGTAGATAATTTTAATAACTAATTGTTTTAAGATAATATTTTTACTGGGCGAATTGCTATAGGAAAATATTGAAGAAAGTTTTGTGGTGGTCACAACATAATAGCTTTAAATGAAATCACAACAAGTATTCCGCGACATTTGCTGTATATACAAGTATAAATGGGGGAAAATTCAAAATTTTGTTCACATAAAAGTGAGGATTGAATTTCATTAAAAGAAAGGTATTTAGAAAAAAAAAAAAAAAATATATATATATATATATATATATATAGTATGCTGTGGCTGCCACAAGACTTTATTCTATATTTTCTAATACAAATTCGCTCAGTACAAATAATTTATTAAAGCTCTTATTTATTAAAATTACCTACCATACTGAATGCAGACGATTTTTGATCTTAGAGAAAAATTACTTTAAAAGTACAAAGAAAGGCAGCTTTATTCTCTATAAATAATATATTAAAAAATGTGTTTTCCTAATGGTTATCTCACATGTCAAATTTTGTACAATTTTACACCACAGACGATGAGATACAGCTTTTCTATTATCGGAGAAAATTGCAGTACAGCAGCGCCACCTATTAGCCGATATGCATCCAAATTGAATCAGCATAATGTCTAATAATGGTCTTTTCACATATCAATTTATTATTATTATTATTATTACTATACGCAATAGTACCTGAGCCCTTAAATTATGGAAATTCCTGTAGATCACCGCCACCTATTGAATTATTGGTTACAAAAGTGGATGGACAATAATTTATCTCAAGGTACATCCGCATATAAATTTATGTGCAATTTTGTACAGTAGTTCCTAAGATATAGCCTTCCATTGAATTGTGAAATCAACGTGTAACAGAGCCATCTTTTGAGAAATTGACATAAAAGTTGATAGGAACTAGGTTATGCAAAGGTGCATCTAAATATAAATTTATATGCAATTCTCTGCAGTAGTTCCTGAGATATAGCATTCCTATAAATTGTGGAAATCGCTAGAGACCCTGTATAATATAGGTTTCTAATATAGGGCCTCTAGAAATCACTGCATAACAGCGCCATTTCTTGATCGATTGACTTCAAAAGTTGATAGGTACTAATTTATGTCAAGGTGCATTTATATATAAATTTATTGCAGTAGTTCCAGAGTTACAGTCGCCACAAAATTTTTGTCACACACATAAACTCAGACTCATATTTTCTAAAAATAGTCAAATCGTGTTCTGAGACTTTCAAAACGGTCAAAAACATCAAAAACCAGAAGTCGAAAATTTTTACGAATATAAAACTTTCTTCTGTTGAAAATAGAAAAAAAGGAAAAAAAAAATGTAAATTGCGAAATCATTTTAATTTCCAGAATGTAAATGCGAGGTTATATTGTATTTCTTTCATATATATATTAGTAACAGTCGAGAAAGATTTATAATACTTTCCTAATTTTGACACAATTTCTACAAAGATACATATTAGTTTCGTTGAAGAAAAGAAAACAGATCCAGATACAACTACGTATCTATTTTTTTGGCGGATATCCCCGGACACGAATAAGAAGCTTCGATACATGTCTAGTATGTGTAGAATGCTTAGATTAGTTACAGAGTTATAAATATGCCTATAAATTTAGGTTTATAATTGTAACAAATATTTTGAAAAGTGTTCTCAAGTCGACCCGACTTGTTGAAAACCAAACTCGACCCGAACCCGAACTCGATCCGCAAGAAAAAAAAAAAATCAGTGAACCCGACCCGAACCAGACCCGCAAAAGAAAAATTTTTGTCAACCTGACCCGACCCCGACTCGCTGGTGGGGTCGGGTTCGGGTAAAATCGGGTTACCCGACCCGATGCAGGACTCTAATCTACTGTATTGGAGATTTCAGCATATTTTGAAAAAAAAAATCCTGTTTTAAAAGTATTTTGAGTGTTTTTATTACTGTACATTTTGTTATTTTAGTTATATTACACATGTAACTTAGAAATAAAACAGCTAAAAAAAGATTTTTGAGATAATGAGTTTGTCCCTCTCGCTTGTGGAATTCATTCAGTATTGTATTGTCTGATAACTCTGTCCATGCCTAATGGCCGTCTACTTTCACGTATTGCTTACGAATATTTATTTTAAAATATATTTTTCCTCCCCCCCCCCCTTTTTTAATAGCATATATTTCTTCATCCATTTTTTTACATGCTTGATTTTTTTTTTTTTTTTTTTTTTTTTTTTTTAATGAAGGATGTCTTCCAATTCATACTCCGGTCTTTTTCCCTATCAATCGAGTTGTGCCTATATCCAGAGTTTTCTAAATGTGTACATGCGTCAAGATACCTTATTCGACGTTCATTCTGGTGCCAACCGGGTAAACTGTTGAACTGTCAGGTGCGCCGATAATGACACAACACATTTATTACGACCTCTGCAATACCAAAACATTTTTGTTTAGGATTTCTGTATGTGGGAGTGTGTAAAATCTTTTTTGTATTCATCGCACACCGTGCCTCTATTGTTGAAATCAAGAACTTCTTTTTAACATTGCATTTGTAGTTTCTAACATAAACAGATGCATACACTCAGAGTTCCTTAAAAACTAATGGTCTGAAGAATACACATGAATATTTTAAAGAAACTGCAATGAATATTTGTAAATATATAAATAAAACTTTTAATATTGAAGGTTTTATTTATGTGTAGTACATTCTTCTATGTGGCATAAGTTAATGGCATCCACAGAACTATTACAGGTGTTACACTGCAATCATATAAATCGTTGGGCCATCAACATATATTTAGTTCTACCGGAGGACATTGGTTATTAGCAATAATATTCGTTTATTTAAAGTTACATTTTTTGTTCTTTTCGTCGGCATTTTATTTATTGGGTAGCGATGGCTGGCCTACCATAAGAAAACAACGTTATGAGTATAACTGATATTGATGTGTTAAACATTTATATTATTGGCTTATTTCTAATCAACTTCAAAGATAAACGCTCATTAAATAACGTCACTCATTAAAATACACCCATTGAAACAACATCAAGACATTATATTTTTGCATGAAAGTATAAATTAACAAATGAATAACAAATTGAAATCTACAGTGTAAAATGCTGCATATAGACAGACGTTCTGGCCATGCATCTTGGCAACAGCCATTTTTAAACGTTATCAAACAGAGTCCAACGAAAAAAACCGTTGTCTCAATGTTGGCCCGCATAAAATTTGTTTGTAGGGCAGGGTTGCTATAATTTCAAAACAAAATTTTTTCTACCATATATATGGGTAAAAAAAAGTAAAAAAAAAAAGCCTAATATAACTAATTATCAAATTCTGAGTTTTTTCAGAAACACAAAAAGAAGAAGAAAACTATATTTTACAGTTTTAAATATAAAAAAGAAATATAACTATATTTCTTTTTTATATTTAAAACTGTAAAATATAGTTTTATACAAAGTTTTATGCAAAAATATAGTTTTATATAAATGAAAAGTATCATACTTTTACCATAAACTATAATACACTTCTATTTTTAAGAATATGAAAGTGTAAATATTTTTAAAACTTATTATATAATGTTACGATATTTATAAAATTATAACTCGAGTTTATTTTATTTATTTATTTATTTACTTATTTACCTATTTTTTTATTTTAAGAGACGGAATAAACCAATTCTGTAATCTATGTCACAAAAAAAAAGCTTTTAAAACCCTAAAATAAAATATTTAAAAAGTATTTTAATTTTTACAATTATTTACATATTTTATTAAAAGGTGCACATAAAAGCGAAATTCTTTGTTTTCACTCCACTCTTTAATTGCAATTTTAAAATAATGCAAGGTGTTTCGACAAATACTAAGTAAAGTGAATAATTAAATAGAGAGCACTTTCTTCTAACTCCAGTGGATGCTCTTTTTAAAATTACACTTCAGCTAGAAATCTATCGTTAAAACTTTTATAAATTAAACAAATGATTGTGTTAAATGCTGAGATTGTATTTGCTTTTTATACATTAATGATTATTGTACGACAATGGTGTAAGCAAAATCTTTAATGACAATTAAAAATAAGAATCGACAACATTATTAAAGCAATTAAACTCTCATGTAATATTTAAGTGTTAAGTTTTAAGAGTGTGTTATAAAAAAAATGTTTATAAAAGATTCAAGGCCTACTTATAAAAGTTTTAGCATTAGTAATTTTAGTAGTTTTAGATCATGTAACATTTAAATTCTATTTGAAACAAAAATACACTAATTATTAATATATATATATATATATTCATATATATTGTTTGAGAGAAAAAAAAAATATTTTTAAATTTTTACATTTTTGCGTGCAGTTTCCAAGATTACAACAAAAATACTACATAACACTATACATTTTTCTTAAATTAGCACTTTATTTTAGATATTGTAATATTTAGCTAAATGAGGTGCAAATTTATAAAAAAATATATACAAGAAAAATATTATGAATATACTAATTGCATAGTACAATAATATGGAGATATACTACTCCGATTCAAAAAATTAGAATAATGAAAAGAAATATGGTCAAGGGAAATGAAAATCGAATTTATCAAATAAATAATCAACAATATCAAATATAAAGTACTATAATATGAATCTGCATATTTTGCAGATTATAAAAATGTAAACACATTACAATGAAATAGAAAATATATTTAAATCAGCTAACAACAAAAAATTCAAAATATTAGAATACTTTCTAACATGGTTCAAAAAATTAGAATAATGAAAATATATTGAACATAATTTAAACTCTAAGTATTTTTACTTGCTAATCAGTACTTTGTTGCATCACCCTTAGCTTTAATGACAGCTCTTAAACGTTTTGGCATGTTTTTAACTAAAGGTTCACAATCTTTTTTATCCAAATTCGCCCATATGCTCTTTATACTAGAAATAAGTTCTTTTTTGTCTCTAGGCGCAACTTCTTGAAGTCGTTTCTTCATAATTCCCCACAAATTCTCGATAGGATTTAGATCGGGTGAGTTTGCAGGCCAAGGGAGTACAGGTATGTCCTTCTCTTTGAGCCATTTAGTTGTTGATTTGGAAGTGTGGGGAGAAGCTGAATCTTGCTGAAACAAGAAATCGTCATCACATAAATCCTCAGCTGAAGGAATCAGGAAATGTTCAAGAATTTCTTGATAGACTTCTGAATTGACTGTTGTGGAAACAATACACAACCTGCCTGGGCCTTCAGCAGTCATGCAGCCCCATACCATAACAGAGGTCGCAAATTTAAACGAACGTTTTAAACATTCTTTCTTATAAGCTTCATGTTTGAGTCTCCAGACACGTATACCTTGATTTCCGTGAGACACACAAAACACACTTTCATCGCTGAAAAGTATCTTTTTCCAATCGTCGTGATCCCAAAATAGCCTTTGTTTACACCATTTAACTCTAGCAGCCCTTTGCTTAGATGATAAGAATGGCTTTATCTTAGGCACACGTGATCTAAAACCTAATTTGCGAAGTCGTCGTAGTGTTGTAGATTTGGAGACATTTATACCCATTTCTTTCCATTTTCTATGCACATATCTCACACTCCGAAAACGATGTTTCTTCACAATCTTTTTCAATTGCCTTTCATCTCTTCTTGAAGTTACTGGCTTTCGACCACTTTTAAAGTGTTTATTTTGAAAACACTTATTATTAGAATATTCTCTCAAAACTCTACTCACACTTGCTTGAGAGCATTTCACTTCTTTTGCTATAAAAAGTTGTGTTTTTCCTATTTCGTGCAAGTACACAATACGATATTTCACAGACTCAGATAAATCGCTCTTTCGTCCCATATTAAGCAAATACTACGCTACAATCAAATGCCAAACGACTTTTCATTTTCAACGGAGCACATTTTATAGTCCCACTGATGTTCATCACGCAGCCGTTCTCTCAACTTATAAGAAAAATTTGAATATTCTAATTTTTTGAACCATGCTATCGAGGTATTCTATTTCTTTGAATTATTCTAATATTTTTTAAATAGTTAATTATTAATATATCAGATAAAAATAAATATTTATGTTATATTTATAAATGCTCTGAAGATAATTAGATACTTTTAATATATTTTTTCCTGGACGCAGTATGCAAATTGACGCGTTAGCAACATCAAACTCATTCTTTTTTACATTATTCTAATTTTTTGAATCGGAGTAGTATATATATATATATATATATTTTATCCAAAACATTTTTTAATACTCAGAGTTTGGACTTATTAGGGGATGTACAAATGAGCCAACAATTTAATTTATTCCGGAGCATTGTTATTACCCATCTTTTTCACACCACTTTTCTTAAAGGATATTTCTCTTATTATTTAATCGTAATTACATATTTGAGAAAATTTGTTATAAATAAAGTAGTGTAAAAAAAAAGCGTTTACTTATAGCGCTCCGAAATAAATTAAAACGCTGGTATGGCTGGATATAGCTGAAAATTCCTGGAAGTTATTTCAAATTCTGTTACACATTTTTTCAGTTCTTCCCGTATATAACTTACAGATTTTTATAAATAAGGTTATCCGAAATTAACACTTTCGCAACCGTTGACGTAGATTCACGTCATTTGAAAATCTGTAACTCCTCCAGTGGGCGTTTCTTTCGCGATCTGTATGTAACTTATTTCTTAAGTATATACCCAATATTCATATTTGTGCAATCAAATATACTATGGATACAAAAAATTTGATTAGAAAGAGTATAATTGTAGATCTTATCCATTTGTAATATAAATGTGAATACAGAAAATTTTGTTTTGAAATATAGTAACTTGGGAGAATAACGACCACAGACGGACTTTACTGTCAAAAAGACAAAAGTATGCGATCGCGAAAGTGTTAAGCAGATATTTTTTTTTTTTTTTTTTTTTTTCTATTGGATGAAAGTGACTGAATGATTTATCAATTTATACCAGGGCTAAGAAATTTATTTTGGTGTGATAATTACATGCTTTCAGTCGAAAATCAGATTCTCAGTAATTGTTGTTTGTAATTGTCGAAAAACTCTTAATATATATTTGAGACAAACATATAAGTAGGGACTAATCTTGCAAAAAAATTTTTTATGTAATTAAACCTATAGAAGTGTGTAATATTTTTCACAATATTCGTGTATTTCTCAGAATAATGCACTAATTTTCAATAAAGGACCGGGTACTATCGATTTCTGACATTTTGTGAAATATCTGAAAAAATATTGAATGAATCATCTTCAAACTTCGAAGTGTAAAGGACATGTTATACCTCCTATATTTTAACGAAAATTCTGCCTTGAAAGTAAAAAGGAAACCAGTAAAAAAGTAAAGAAAAATGAAAATGCTTGGGATCACCCTGTAAAAAGTAATGCTTGAAATGAGATCTGTTTGTAGCATGTGTTTATAAGGTTCCTTCCTATTACCTGCATATATTTTTCTGAGACTACCACATATATTCATGGAGATATAACATACTTGCCAACATACTAATTAATATTCCATAGTATTGTTAGCCCCACGTTCTTACTCACACCAGTATCTTTTTTGGAGTATTTTTCTTCTTATTTAATCGTAATTGAATTTGGAGAATATTACTTAAAAATTTATTGGTGTGGGAAAAAGGGTGAGACAAACAACACTACGGAATATTAAGTAGGATGTTGGCAAGTATGAGATATAAGGATTTCTTTAAAACATTGGTAAAAAAAAAAAAAAAAAAAAAAAAAAAAACAGTTGCACTTCGGGAGTGCCGACAGAAGTGAAAACGCGAACAATTACGTGTGTATTTCTTGAATCGTCTGGAAATATTTTACTGTGTAGGAAATACTTCTAAATGAAGTGTTTTTTTATTCATTAATATAAACTACTACTACAAAAATTATATTACAATCTTACTTAATGCGCTAACTGCAATAGTGAAAGTGTCCGGAGATGAGAGAAGTCGTGTAGAGCCGTACCAGATTGTAAAAAGTGAGAAAAATGGCGGCTTTTGCCTTTCTCACGGTTTTGTGAGGTCTAACTGCAATAGAGACAGTGCCCAGAGATGAGAGAAGTCGTGTACAGCCGCACCAGATTGTAAAAACGTGAGAAAAATGGCGGCTTTGGCCTTTCTCACGGTTTTGTGAGGTCTAACTGCAACGTTTCCGGCTGCAATGTTTGAGACACAGTGTCCGGAGTTGAGAGAAGTCGTTTAGAGCCGCACCAGATTTTAAAAACGTAAGAAAAATGGCGGCTTTGGTCTTTCTCATGGTTCTGTGAAGTCTAACTGCAACGTTTCCGGCTGCAATCTTTAAGAGACAGTGTCCGGAGATGAGTGAAGTCCTGTAGAGCCGCACCAGATTGTAAAAACTTGAGAAAAATGGCGGCTGGGGCTTTTCTCACGGTTTTGTGAGGTCTGACTGCAATAGAGACGGTGTCCGGAGATGAGGGAAGTTGTGTAGAGCCGCACCACATTGTAAAAAAATGAGAAAAATGGCGGCTTTGTTCTTTCTCACGGTTTTGTGAGGTCTAACTGCAATAGGGACAGTGCCCGGAGATGAGAGAAGTCGTGTAGAGCCGCACCAGATTTTAAAAAAATATACAGTATATAATTATTAATACTTCACATTAGCAAGTTAATTGTATGATACATTTTTTGTATCATACAAGGATGGAAAGCGTTTGCTGACGTTGACGCGAATTCAATGATTTTTGTCCACCCAAAAGTTTTAACTTGAAATGGAAAGCGTTAGCTGACGATGACTGGAATTCAATGATTTTTGTTCACCCAAAAGTGTTCAACGGCCTAAAGAAGTTTTCACTTCAAAAAAAAAAAAAAAAAAAAAAAAATCACCTTTTTAGTTATAACAAGCAAGGTATTAAATACAGTGCAAAATCAATTTCTGGAAACTTGACATACTATATTGGGCAGAGCATACTCTATCAGGATACAAAAATATTAAATCTCTAATGGAGTATGAGTATTGTTACTATGTAATTTAAATATGTATGTGTAAGATTTAACGAAATTTCGTTTTCATAATATAATAGCCAACAGTATTGAACTATTTATATGAAATCCTCAATGGAATATCTTGTGAATTCAAAAAGTTGTACACGACAGAATAATAATAGAGTGCGATAAAAAAATTATACTATTTATTGGTCATGATTTATTACTAAAACACAACAGGAAAAAATCTAATATTTTATATCATCCATACTGATATTGTTACCGACTCCAGATAATATAGTAATACAACAATATATCAGACTAGTTGCAACTTATCTAAACATACTAATTATGTATATGTTATGTATGTATTATGTATATGTATATGTTATTACCAACTGTGTAATAAACGGTATATAGCCACAATTAAAGAACTGGTTTAAATTTTTTTTCAGATCTTTATTATATGCGTAAATATTTGTTCTTTAATTCTGTCATTGTAAAGGACATGCACATTTGCATACTTTATGCCACATTTTCCAGTGATTATTCAGTGAATGAATCATTTGGAACATTTGGAATAAAACAACGTATTTGTCACAAATTAATAAAATATGACATCTGTATATATATATATATATGTATATATATATATATTTATGTGCTCTTATTAGTTATAGGGAATAAACAAAAGAAAAATGATTTTCTGTAATTCAGAAACATAATATATGTGCATATACAGTAATTACGAAATCCAGGAACAATGCTTACTGTACTACATCTTTCTAAAATGTTATAATTGCAATAAACTGGTTTGGTTTTACTTCTGTTCATTTTATAAAACAGTAAAAAACAGAGTATGATAGTCCCTATTAACCTCCTTGAAGAAAGAAAAAAAAAAGAGAGAGAGAGAGAGAGAGAGTTAAAGGGTGAGTCAGATTGACTTTAGATGACATACACAGATATTAAGGGTGTCATATAACTAACCTATAAATTTGAACCTAATAACTCTTGAGTCGTTGCATATAGCTCCACAATCTATTTTATTAACAGGGATTAACAGGAAGGAGGGGCCGCTTACCACTCCAGGAGTGGTGTCGAGCGATTCTAGCTAAGCTAGTCCCCTCCTCCGGAACGTTTATTTAAAAAACTTAAAAAATAAATAAAACAATACAAGACCCGCTAGAGACAGGTCTCCCACGGGACAAGCAGTGGCGGTAAAGAAGTCATATTTCAATTTAATACTGAACTCATCACGACAAGGGGCCCCAATGCAGAGCAGAGATTGGTTAAGGTAGTGCCGGGCATAATCCTTCGCGACAAGGGGCACTTGGTCAGGATGCTGTTGAACTGCAGGCAAATGTTTACTGAAATTGCTTATGGTAAAATTGCGATATGTGCATTGAGCCAGTAGTGATTGAAAATCAGTACAGGAGTAGAAACATAAGCAGTATTTAATTGACTTAGTCTATTAAGTTTGAAATTTCCATAAGAAGACGAAAAAATTTTGTTTAGCTTTTGAATTAAAGAGGGTCTTGTAATTATGTTCTCTAACCAGTTGGGAGGTTTAGTAGGAGGGTTCCTTAAGTGATAGGAAGAGGTAAGGGGACAACTATAATAATAATGCGAAACAGTTCCTTCCTGACCACAAGAACACAGGGGTGAGCGTCGGCGGTGAAACTTGTTAAGGTAAAAGGGGAAAGGGCCGTGATTCGTGAGGAAGACTGTAATTTGTAAAGAACGTGGAAAGGATTTTTTTTGCATAAAGCTATTAACCCGTTTAGATGTCGCTATAGACAGAGCCACCTATTACAGATTGAGCACTTTTTATTTAATTCTCACCAATAATTTTAAGAAGTGATGTGATCGACGTTCCCTCGATTTTATTCGCGTTTTATGTATATAAAATGCGACTTCTAAAAATTTTTGGTGGGTATTGAATAAAAAAATCTGGCAATACTGAAGGATGGTCGGCAAATCGACCAACTAGCGGGTTAAAGTGAAAACATTTAGAAGTGATACAGTAGCGCAACCTATCACAAAAATTTGTTTATAACTTCCTTCCCATTCAATCAAACGTTTAAAGTTTAAAGTTTTCATGTCTGATCACTTACTATTACTATAAAAGGGTTAGGTCGTTTTCTGAATGTTAGACCACTTCCATAGCATTAGGGTTGCATTTTTACTACATAAATAAAAAATAAATAAATAAATAAATAAATAAAAATAAAAATACGACCTTTAATTAATATGACATTTTGGGAGGCATCATAGAAATGAAGGGGGACTGATACGAAACAAATTTATCATTTGCCCTCTCGCACTGCACACGAATTTAGCGCTAGTGAGACTCTGAGAAGGATTTACTTTAAAATTAAACAAATTATAAAACTAACACAACTGTGATATTATTAAATAACGGAATAAAAACATAAAAATATTGAAAAGAAATGAAAGAAAGAAAAGAAAAGAAAAAATTATATTTTTCTCTGGAAAATACATCTTAAAAAAAAAAAGCATTCTGAAACCGATAAATTCCTTTTCCTAAACTCTTAGCTTTTATTAAGTACCATCACGCCACATGAAGAGAGTTAGTAATACTTTAAACACATCATCCTCTGAAACTAAAATTCTTATCCTATCGAATGCAACCACTTTAGACAAATCTGAATGAGTACTTAAATAGACAACACTTGGGACTATCAAAGAAATTGGAAGATAAAGTTGTGCAAATAAGAAGAAAGAATAAATTGTACCACCTGGGACAGAAAACACTTTAGTGGCACCTGAGACGGAGACAAATATTTGATTCCTTTCTTGGTATTATGACTTCGAAAGTAAAAAAAAAAGAAAAAAAAAAAGATTTTTAAATGTAAAATATATTTCATTTTCTTTTAAAAAATATTTAGAATACACACACATACACGTATATACATGTATTTAAATCTGAAATAAAAAATAAATGCTTATTGATTTTTGTGAAGAAAATATTTTAATGTATATAGTGTTTACCAAAAAACTAAATTTAAGCCTTAGTATTGACTTAAAAGTCATTATATTGAAGATATATAGCAGTTCCGCAACATAAGTTTCAACGCTATTTCCGCTTGTTTAATGTTCAACATTTGTTCATAAACATTTTAGTTTGGAATTATTTCTTTAATAATATATCTAATCCAAATATAGCAAACTTTAAATAGTAAACAAAAATATAAAAGGTAAGAAATGTTCCGTTTTAGTTTTTCCATTATTTATTAAAATTTTATCTAACCCAAATGATAAATAATAAACTAAAGTATAAAATGTAGAAAATGTTCCGTTTCAGTTCAATTTATATTTTAACGTCTGGGATTCGCTGAAATATTCTGCATTAATTCTTTAAATGATGCTGAAAGTGTAATATAACTTTAAAATTAACATAATTGTTTTCTAGAAAAACGATTTGTCACAACATTATTCTAAGCGAAAACTTAGTGCTAGTTACATTTGTAAAACGAAATATCAATAAATATCGAAAGGCAAAAAGAGAGTACTTTTCGTATTAGTTAAGATGAGCTAAAATGTTCAAATAAATTATGAACGAAAGATAGAATTTCGTTTTTAAGAAATATTTTTTAAAGAAAACTCAATTTTATTGCTAGGAATAGCTTTAATTTTATGACCATCTCTCACTGAATGACTGAGACTTTTCTAGTCAGTTTGCCTTTGACGTCTCAACTGCAAAAATGTATTGAGAAGAAAACTGAAAGAAAAAAAAAATGAAATTTCCTTCAAGGTTTAAATAAAATAAATAATAAATTGTAATTAATAAATAAATCATAAATTAATCATAATTAATAAATTAATTAATAAATAAATCATAATTTCAATACATAGAAATTCAAAATTCTGTTAAGTGCTTAATATTTTCCTTTACATCTTTTATTTTTTAATAAGTACGATTCGTTTAATAAACCACGACAGCGCCTCAAACTGATTATGATGCAACAATATTTTAAATAAAGAGTTATGACATTTTAAAACTTTTTGGAGTATTTTGCAGTTTAAAATATTATGATGTCAATATTTTTATAATAAAATACGTATGTGACCAGATGTTAAATGAAATAAACTGGCTAAAAGGAGATGGAATAACAAATTTGGCAACACGTTAATTTGTAAATATAGATTGCTAAAAGAGTGGTCTAACATGTTTTAATATAACTTTTAAAAAGTATTTCATTTGCTGTCTATCAAATTGTTATTACATGATTATTTATTACTAAATAAATATTATAAATGATAGGGGAAAAATCTCCATCACAGAAATTCATCACGTAGACAATATTTTACATGTATATAGGGAAAAATGATATGATTTTGTTAATCCTTTATTCGGCATTTGATCAT
Organism: Salticus scenicus; assembly: GCA_963930645.1. Classification (NCBI taxonomy): domain Eukaryota; kingdom Metazoa; phylum Arthropoda; class Arachnida; order Araneae; family Salticidae; genus Salticus; species Salticus scenicus. The sequence continues at coordinate 12,601,919 of OZ005659.1, read as the reverse complement.
GCAAAAAACCTTGTATGTAATAAAAAAGGTGATGCGTATACGAGACATGAAAAGGTTCCTTCTCTCACCACCACTATTTAGAATATCATGAGAAAAAAAATTACTTTACTAAAAAGAGTGAAAAAAGAGAAAGACTCTGGAAACAATATATTCCTATGTAAAACAATTCAGTTTGTTTCACACGACATTCTTACCAGGATTCGTATTATTTGTGAGATTAAATAACTTCATTTTATTTATTATGTAACAGAAAATGTTTACGGGCACCAATACTGCTAAAAGACAATAGAAATGTTTCCAAACACCATTATTTCGTAGCTTGCCAATGGGCAAACTAGGAGTATTTTATTCAAAAATAACGAATACCTTTCCGAAACTGCATGAAATATAATTCTATGTAGGTATTTTTCGATATTTATTTAGTTGTACGGCACTTGACAAAAATATTTGAAGTTTATCCCCAAACTAACACACTACTTAATGACGTATGAAATTACGATATGAAATTACGCTAGCCTTGACTATCTCATGTTGAATAGGTTACAAAGATATACGAAAACTTTGTACTCTTACAAGTTCTCAAATAAGCTTCTGATTGAATCCTTTATTTTCAATGATTGCTCAGAAACAACATGTGTTGCCTTTGTCTGTAAAAGGATATCTGTACCTCTAAATGGTTGTTATTTGGCTTTGTTGAAACAGTTCATCATTCAACTTTTAAAGCAATCACGAGTATTTTGTTTTATTTTGATCGTTTGTCGATGGAGGGTACTACATATGCCGACCTTCGCGACAACTGTTCACCATTTGCCATGTGAAGGATTAAAAAGTCCTTAATGTGTTGTTTGTATATGTAAGTGTGTGAATGAGTTTCAAATTTATGAATTTCTACATTCTTCTCAGAGAAAATAAAAACAATTCTTGAACATCTATCATAAAGTGAACGATATGTAAGTAACAAAAATATCATCCTAACACCTTAGCAATAACACGTTTTCCTCTTTTTGACATTAAACTCCGTTTATGGATACTTTTTTTGAAGGTTAAAATATTTAAAATAAGGTCACATCGATTGTACAAATACGAACATATATTATTAAATAATCTAACATCCAAATTGAAAAAAAAATCCATAAACAAAGTTACGAATTTCCAAATGACACTGATTTCATTGCTGTCAACTTTTCTGGTTTTTGTATACGAGTATTCTTTAATAGTCTGATTTTTTTTTTCTATGAATGTCTCTAAAAGTTTTCACTGATTAAATAAAATAAGATTTTCCACTCAGATAAAATGATATTAAAAAGCGTAAAAGATAGCAGCTGTGGGATTCCCGTCAACTGTCATGAAAGTGTTTATGAATTTCTTAAAACTTAGTTTAAAAGTTACTTCTATATGTAATTTGTCATAGTAAGTTTATTCACACATTTTTTTTTTTTTTAAATTAAGATAGTATGAGGAAAATAAGGTAGAAACATCAGAAAAACAATACGTTTTTGGAAAATCAATCCCACATACAAAGCTAAATATCTGTATTTTAATCATAATTTATACAAAAGTTTTGAAAACTCGTTAATATGCAAATTACTGCGTCAGTTAGTCATACGTTCTGCAAAATATGTTCTTAAAATTCTAAAACTTCTGACTTCTAAAGATTATGCTGAAAACTCATTTATTAATATTACAAAAACTCTTTTATGAATGTGAACTTAAATTTTACTCACATTTCATGAACGGAATATTAATTCACAGCTAAATGTTTTTTAAAGCTTTATTTGCTCTATCAGAGATTTTACCTAAGTATCTGTTAAATTTATTTAAATGTTGTGTAATAATTAAATTAAGAAAGTAATGTACGTGCAATTTTCTTTTATTTTCTTTGTTTCTTTTTCTTTTTTTTTTTTTTCCCCTAAATTGATTTAGAAAAAAAGTCATCGAGCTTTTCATTTCACTGAATAATTACTAAATTTTAAAGAAATAAAATATGGAAGTGAATATATCGCTGAGATAAAAAAAAAAAAAAAAAAAAAACACTGGTACAATGAAATATTACGTAAATACTACATAATGTCGTAAATCCATATGGAGAATGAAAGGTTTGTTCTTTCACTTTAATTCAAGATGCTCTGGGTTCGAATATCGGTTTGGACAGGAAAGTGCATAGTTGTTCAAAATCCACTTTAAGCAGCGGGTGCTTGCTAAATTAGATTTAGCATACAAAAATCATTGTATAAAAAAAAAGTAAATTAGAATTATTTAATAGAATAAAGGTATCATAAGCTTAATTTTCTTTATTTTACTTAAATGTATTTTTTATAGGTTAATCCTTCTCCCTCTAAAAATATTATAGGTATTAAATGTTTACATCAAATAAATTTAAGTAGATTTTGTATTTATTATGATAATTTACAATAAAATGGCATTTAATAATATCTGTTTTTTTTTTTTTTTTTTTTGCTATTGTACTATGTTTATGTTTGTTATATATGATCGCATATATCAGGGAATCAGAAACAACTCATATTAACTTTTGTAATATATATTGCTTTATATAAAGCTTCACTTCCATTGATAACGTTTAATGAACAATGTGTGAGTATTATAGTTTAATTCATATTTCTTTTGATAATCCCTGGGTATACATTTTTTGAATCTCATGGATAAACTTTTGTATACTTTCAGTTCACAACGTCTCACGATGGGTTCTATATAACTAACATGAATGAACGAATTATAGGTGCATGGTTCGCAAGAATCGAAGCACCGCGACCAGAGGTCTATTGTACTACCCCACAAACGTAATCTTTAAAAATACCCACGGCAGAAATAAAGCCCAGCAGACACCTAGCCGGAATGTCCTGAAGCTCCCAAGGCTCAATTAAATGCCGCCCTAAATTTTCAAACCTGTAGGCAGAGAAGACCTCACATATTGCAGTTTCCTCCTAGTACTTGCAAACCTTAAAAATGGGTCACTAGCAATACCCATGACATACAGATGCCTTTTCAAGCGACAGTGTCCTGTAAGGAGATCAATCACCTTGCTGATGCTATTCCTATTAATCTTCATGAGCTTCTTAGCCCTAGCACTTGTATTACCACAGTTAAGCTCTTTAGCTTGCCTGCTCCCCTCAGTCTTGAGCCAAGTAGAGTACTACAAATTTCTCATGATGGAGTAAATAGTACCCCTCAACAAACAAACAGAAATACTCAAGACAGATTCAGGACCAATAAAAGGTGAATCAGAACCCATCCTAGCCAGCTCGTTAGCTAACACATTCCCCAGGATACCAGTATGATCTGGTACCTAAAGCAGGAAGATTTTATATGACTAACATGGTTGTATTTCCAATTCTCAATGACTTTTAATTTTAGATATTTTTATACAAATTTAGTAAATTTAAAAACGTATGTTATATTCGCGTTACATATTCGGAAAAGGAAAAGTTGGTGCATAATGTTAAAATTGGTTATTTTGCAGGGTTGTAGAGATTTAAATTAAAATTGCTGATTTAAATCAATAGATTTTTTCATTCTTAAATCTTTGATTTAAATCACTTTTTTTAAATATCAAAATTATTAGCTTTAATGGAATGAAATTCTTATCTAGCTTAAAAAAATGAGATTTTTAAATATTTCTTATGTAAATTAAAAAATACAATTTGTAAAATAATAATGTATTTCATTAAACGAGCTCTAGTTTTTTTTATATATTGACTTTAGCTTCATCTCTACTAAGCAAAATTAATCGACACAAAAATTATACCTTGCTTTTCTTAATTATTTATACATTTTATTACATATTTTCCTCTTTTATTATATTTTCATTTTTTATACAAGCACAGCCTTATAAATGGGGTATGAATTGCAAATATTTAGTTAGTATGAATTAATTTATCAATGCATATCATATACAGGGTAGTAGAGGTCTGCACGGGCCGGGCCGGGCTCGGGCTTAAAAAATTTTTTCAAGCTCGGGCCGGGCCGGGCCGGGCTCGGACTCAGTTTTTTTTTAGTATATTCGGGCAAGGCCGGGCCTGAGTGAAATTTTCTCCGGGCCAGGCCGGGCCTGAATGAAATTTTCTCCGGGCCGTGTCGGCCCGAATCTTTTTCTGGTTTCCTCGTTAATCAAAGAAAAAGGAAAATGATAAAATATTTCTTCAGTCATTTATTTTACGTAATTTTGCAGCCTTGTACGTCACATAAAGTTCTATTTTGTTAAAAAAGTGTCTGTAACGTCAATTTAATTGTCTATCAGTCTGCCTGTCCGGAATCTGATTTTTCGCAAATATTTTATAATGCCTCGAAATTAATATATTTTATTTAAAGTAATATTAGATGGTTTCCTATTCAAAATAGTATGCATGTCACTACCAGTTTGCGTACATGTACATAACAAAAGAAATTAGGTACATTGCTGTGTATAAGGTTTTGTTTCTTAAGATCTGTTGACTTTAGGTGGTATAAACGCTATAAAAATCTTTCCGCTGTAACTTTTTCTCTAAGGCTCCTTTTCCTTTTCTCCAGTGGACGAAAGTAGCATCATTTTTATCATGGGCAAAAGCAACTTTTCTATTGAATATGGTTGGATTAACATTAAAGTTTTGTTTACCGAAGCATATGAAAGATTCGGATACATTATGGTATATAAGAGAAAATGGTTGAAAGTGCATTTTCAGTAGTATTAACCATTTTAAATACCTTCCTATATTGTTTGATGAATGCTAATATTTTCGATTTTACTTTCTGTTTGTCTTTGTGCCTTGTCTATAATAAGGAATTTCTGTTTATATATAATTGTCTTGTAAAATTTCAGCAGTTTTGTTAAAGAACGTACTATTGTTTGTATATATAAAACCTCTGCAAAACACATACTAAAAATTTTTTTATGAAAAGGTATTTTTTTTTTTTTTTGTTATTTTACATATTTTTGAATCGGGCCGGGCCTGATTTTATCGTTTTTTGTCCGGGCCGGGCCGGGCCATAAATCGTTAAAAAATAAACAGGCCGGGCCCGGGCCGTATTTTTCGACTTTATAACGGGCCGGGCCGGGTAAGTAAAGTTTTCGTACGGGTCGGGCCGGGCCTCGAAATTCCGGCCCGTGCGGACCTCTACAGGGTAGTCCAAAAAACATGATAGAAAGCATTTTAAATTCCTGATTTCAAATGTATTGATATAAGTATAATTCTTCCATATTGTAACAGCACATATATTGATATTTCAGGTGAATGCTTGATTACTAGAAATAAATAATGAGCAATATGGTGCCACTGACTATAGAAGAAAGATTATTTATTGTAAGAAAATTTTATGAGGATAACCGAAGTAATATCACCGTTCGACGGGCATGTCGTTCAGAGTTTGGTAAGAAAAAGACACCTAATGAAGTTTTAATCGCGCAGTAAGTTATAGCATTCGAAAGTCGCGGTGATTTTGAAGTTATCAGATGGCTGTTGTTCTAGTCTTAATCTCACACTAATTTTCATTGTTTATAGGTTATAGGCCAGATTTTAATCTACTGGGAATGTTTGGGATGCAAAAAGCATCTATAGTTGTTACTGATGACAACAGGGAGCGTGTATGCGCATTCTTTGAGGATGAACCAACCATTTCCACTCGACAGGCGGCCCAAAAATTAAGCATATCCAAAACATCATTCCAAAGACTCACGAAAGCAGTGGAGTTGTGTCCATACAAGATCCAAATGTACCAGCTTTTAAAGGAGGGGGACACTGTGCGGCGGAGAGATTTCGTAATCGAGGAACGTGAATCGAGGAACTTGAAAATGGTTCGAACAGTGATCACAAGATCTATTACAGTGACAAGGCCAATTTTCAGTTGAATGGTTACATGAACAAGCAAAATTGGCGCCGTTGTGGTACGGAAAATCCTCATCTCACTCTCGTCTTGCTACTGCATCCACAAAGGGTTGCGGTGTGGTGTGCCATATCGTTGAAGCTGATAATTGGCCCGATATTCATTGACTGTATGGTTATAGAAGTGAAGCATCGAGATATGCTAGAGCGTCACTTTGGCAGGGCCATATCAACATGACACGTCGGTACTAATTCATGCAGGATGGGGCTCGTCCTCATAAAACTTCGCACGTCTTCACGTGGCTTTAAAACGGCGTTTGGTGAGCGTTTGATTACATTGAATGGTGAGACATTCACGAGCCACGGGATGCTGTGGCCCCCATATATTCCGGACTTAAATCCGTGCGACTTCTTACGGGGTTAAATCAATGACAGAATCTATAGGAATCCCCTGAATCACTGGAGGACCAGAAATCGGCCATCAAAAATGAGATTGATGCACTTGGTTCACACTGTCGCATGTTATGACAGAGTTTCGGAACCGACTTTATAATACTATAGTCGAGGACGGTAGACATTTCGAACTTCTCGTATATTAAATGTCATTTATAACTTTATTCAATAAAATAGGTTTCATGTTCTTGCATGTTGTCTTTTTCTCCACAACTGTTGCTTACTTATCATGTTTTTCAAACCACCTTGTATATATGCTGGATCGCATTTGCCCGCTTTGCGGTTGATATTTAGAAAATAAAATATTTTCTTCCTTATATATCTCTCATAGCAGTTTATATCATTTAATATTGGTTCGCATGATATTCTAAAAATAATGGCATATTTTACATTGTAGTGCTTAAAAAGTCCTGAAGCCTCCAAAAAGTTTTAAAAACATCATAAACTTTAAATTTAATTACATAAGTATAATCAGTTATAAACAGTTCGAGGTAGCTGTCACTGCTTGTTTAATAAGTTGTACCCACTCAATATAAAAAAGATAAAAGAAAAAGTGAAAATATTAAGATGGTAATGAAAATGGGAATTTTCTCCAGGGATGAAGTGTGAAAAACTTTTCTGGATTTAAATGATGTTTGTTTAGCTTAAGTAAGAATTTTTTAGGATATAATATATATATATTTTAATTTTTGTTTAGAAACAATGAGTGAAAATTTATTTCTCTTAATACATTGCTTCAGTTATGACATCATTTTCCCCAATATTTCAATTCAGATTGCACCAGCTGAATAAGAAATTTACTCGCCACAAAATAATAATTCCATCTATAACTAGATCAAATTTTTACTCGCCACAGTAAAAGCTAATGACGAGCTGGTGAGCGAAAATTTCGTGCCCTTATTCTAGTGTATGGAGAAGTTAATGAAAATGGGCTAGGAGAGATCCGTTTGTACCGTCAAAATGAAGCATTTCGAGTGATCAACACGAGTTGTTGAAGCAGCAGCACGTGTCCGTGACAGACTTGGACTGTTTGAATGCGTTTGCCAATCCCTGATTCGCCATTATGAGGCCTGTATTTTTCCAGATGGCAGGAAATCAGCTTTCTACCTAACGTTATGCGCCCAGTGTTCATAAACCTGTTTTTGTAATCCACATCTGTATTGATTTATATTGTATTCTTGTCTCGTTAGCGAGCATACATGACGCCTCCGCCTATATTTTTCCATGTAAAAATGATTTGTTTCGGTATGCCTGACCTAACATGCTTGTCGGAACTCTTTTGAAGCACTTTGTATATCTCTACTTTTCATAATGAAATTTTTTTTCTTAGCCAAGATAAGAAATAACATTGGGAAGCGTCTTTTTAATGGCTGTGAACTGAGTAGATTGACAAAAAAAATCACTAGAAGATGAATATCGTTAACCCTTTTAAAGAAAAGGTAATTACGCTGATTTAATATCAAAATTCATAAGAACTTTTGAAAAATGTTACTTATAAGAAAATAAATAAATGATTTTTTCCCAATAAGTTATAAAAATAAAATATCGTTGAAATTTTCCAAAAGGAACGTCTACAGTCAGGAATTAAATTTAGACAGTATAAAATGTACCCTACCACCCATCAAATTGTTAAGTGTGATAAGGGCAATTCCAAGAATTATGATAAACAGTAACTCATGCCGTTATTGTTTAATGTACCGACAATTTTTCCGACATAGTGTACACCATTTATATTTTGTTCTAAAAGAAAAAATGCGTCAAAAGCAGATATGAAATCTATATGGATAATTCGATGTATTATACTTGCTGTTTTGTATGAAGTATACTCGCACAATTTTACATTTTACTTAAATAACAATAAAAAGCTTAAAACTCTTTATGGATATAAAGGGATAACTGGATGCTTAAAAGTATTGCATTTTTTGTTTACACGATTAAAAAATAATTTTAAATTATCCGATGTAATTTTTTCGATTTATTTTTTCAATTGAAAATTTAAATAAAGTATTTATTTGAAAATGTATTTATTTAGTTTTGAATGAATAACTTAATTTGTTTTGTAGTTGATGCTGAAGAGGTTTCGAATAATTGCCTACTTCATAAATAAAATACGGCTTTACTATCTGTATTTTTTATTTTTTATATTTTCATTAATATTTTCAGTATTTTCTCTTCTTTTTTCTTTTAATCTTAACATAAATAAAAGTCATTGTATGATATTTATTTGTGGATATGCCTTAATCTCCTGCAACCAGACACAGTTCCTACTTATTACCAGGTTTGAAATACTATGAGAGTTTCATATCTCTAGCCCATGCGCAATGGGAGGGGAGAGGAAAAACCCTCTCGAAACACACACTTTTGCATGATTTTTATAGGAATAATGCATCTAGAAACTTCAAGCTAGATATACAGGTTAGTTTTAATGTATGCGTTCTCCCTAAATAGAGGTTTTTAAATATTCAAAATTAAAGAAACGGTAAAATTGAAATCACTCTACAAATTTCTAAAATTACGCTCTCGGCAAAATTTTATACGTGGAAATTAACCATTTCACTGTAAATACATCAAAATGGCGTAGTGTCTTAATATAGTTAAAATAAAAATTACTTTTATAATATGGCAGAATGACGTCACTCTCAGAAAATCTCCCAGTTGAAGTATTATCATTTTAAGGTTCTTGATAGGAAACGTGCATTTTCATTGAGAAAATGCCTACTTTTTAAAATGATTGTGCAGGCTTTTTATTTAGTAGCTACAGAATAAGTTGTAAGAAATAGTAATCTTACCCACATAGTATAATATATTATAAGAAGCCTGACCTCTCCAGGGTTACGTTTCACAAATAAATTATTTCCAAAATAATTCATTTGTGATAAAAGATAAGTTTTAATTTTGAAGCATATTAATAAATATAGGAACTAAAAATCTGACTCTTATTATTCTAAAAATGATTCATTTAAATATAGTAATAAGTGAGGCAAAACCAGATAGTTCCAAGAAAGGTAACGTAATATTAAAAACTGTTGATTAACAAAAAATAATCGAAGATAATTATGAACATATGAAAGTTATATATTTACTGTAAACTTTAGATGTGTTACAATATTATATATATGTGTGTAGTCTGTTTTTCATTTGAAGGAAAATCTCTTAATTGAGAGAACATATTTATTCTTAAATACGTAGCTTCTTTTTACCGAACAGAATAATATCTGTATAAAATAGCATACATTTACAACTATGCTAATTAAAAAAAATTCTATATTGAACAAAACATTTAAATCCAGAAAAATGTTCATGTTTCAGTAATTAGCTGGATTTGCTTAAATTACTTTTAAATTCCTAAACAAAAGAAATCAATCAAACATAACTTTAAAAGTTAAGTATAGAAGTTACTTTAAAATCTAGATATATCACCATACTATAATCATTAATGTCTCTGATTTAAAGGAATATATATATTTTTTCAGCTATATAAGCTTCGTTATAAAAAAACACAATAGTATTTTTTATATAATGATATACATTTACATCTATAGTAATTTCACGTATTATTCTTCAAATATACAACTCATTTAAACACTAATTACTTCCGTCATTTACTTGCTTTGTTAAAATTGGCTCAAAATTCCACAAATAAAGAAAAGAGGTAATGAAAATTAGTTGGAGACTTAAGCTGATTTTAAATTCAACATTATTACCATATTACTTTCTGTATTAATCTGTATGATTTAAAGGGTATTATTCTTCTCAGCCATACAAACCTTTTGCTATAGCATATAATAGTACTTTATTTAAAGTTATACATCTACCACTGCACGAATTTTACTATTTTTTCTTTAAGTGAGTGTTTCAATACATTAAACGTCTAATGCTGCGGCTATTAACCGGCTTTCGTTAAAATTACTCTCGAATTCCCTCTTTCATTTCTCATTTTATTACTCCTATAGGGTTTGCGGCTGTTTTAGAGAACTTTTAAAAACTGCATTTAAAGTTATGTTAATCTGTACTGTATTTGGTCAGTTTCTCACAGTTTAATATCTTTCGACTTAAATTGGGTTCATTAAAAGATTGAGAGATTAAACTTTTTTACTGATCATAAATATTTTGATGAGTTAATTTAATTTTTATTGCATTTTTTAATTTAAAACAATTTTTTTTTCTTTATATATATATATATATATATATATTCTAAATTTTTGGAGGAAAACAAATCCACTAATTACTAAACTTTTAAAACAATTCAATTTTTTTAATAATTTCTTTTTCTTTTTCATTTTATTATTCACCCTTCGACAAATAACGAAGATGTTGATGAATTTGAGCTCAAGTTAATATTTATAAATAATTAAATTTTTATTGTATTTCATTACTAAAATTTCAGTCTATTTATAAAAACACAGAATTTTTTTTTTTTTTTTTTTTTTTAATTATTTATTATTTATCGCAACGTTTGGCAACTGTTTTTCATTTGACAAATAGGGTAAATTTAATAAAAGGTTGGTTTGAAAATATTCAAATTAAAAACTTCTTCACACACCAGAAAACTAGTGAAAACACTACCATTTTAGAAAGGACGTGGCCTTTCTTCCTCAGGTGCAAACACGTGCTGTTGCTTTGATGGCAAAAGCAAGACTGCTGTCGACATTTGAAAATATCGACTGCTAAATAGACGAAGATCGATTAGTATATATATATATGAATTAAAAATATTATTGGGTAGAATATTTTACTGCATCACTAGAATATTTAAAATAGTTTTCATAAAAAATAGAAAAGTATATCAAATTAATCAAAGATAGTCATGAATAATTTAGACACACGTTTACTGCAAAATCTAGATCAAATGCAATACATTATTTTGTAAAAATATCTAAATGAAAGGAAGTTATTCTTAATTATACAAACTACTTTTTATCAAACAGAATAATATTTTATATAGAATTAAACATTTACAACTGGTAAAAAAGAAATCTTTGAACTGAACATAGGATCCAAAATATTTTAAAAACTTCTATTTTTAAATTATTTGACTTCAGCTATAATTACTCTCAGATTCATAGACAAAATAAAATATAGACAAATGTAATTATGTTAAATAATATTAAGTCATATTAAGTCAAATATGATTATAATATTATTTAAAAAACCATTTTACCATGTTTTTATTAACTTCGATTCTTGTTTGTTTGTTTGTTTGTTTGTATGTTTGTATGTTTGTTTGTTTGTATGTTTGTATGTTTGTATGTTTGTTTGTTTGTATGTTTGTTTGTTTGTATGTATGTATGTATGTATGTTTGTTTGTTTGTCCAGTACAAATCTTGCAATCGATTTTTAACTAACTTCCCGACTAGCTAGATATTTGAAACTTTCAGGACAGCTCAGAAAACGGTGCAATACATTTTTTTAATACTTTTAGTCAACTGTTTCAGGTCCCTACTGCCTTCAGCAGCGTTTATATGATTCAACAGAAAATTAATTTAACTGACTTCCCAACTAGCTAGACATTTGAAACTTTCAGAATAGTTCAGAACACGGTGAAAATGCATTTCTTAAATATTTTTATCCAACTGTTTCGGGTTCCTGCTGCCTTCGACAGCATTACCAGTACAAAGATTGCAATCGATTTTTCACTAACTTCCCGACTAGACATTTGAAACTTTCAGAATAGCTCAGAACACGGTGACAATACTTTTTTTAATACTTTTAATCAACTGATTCAGGTCCCTACTGCCTTCGGCAACGTTTATATGATTCAACAGAAAATTTATTTAACTAACTTCCCTACCAGCTAGACATTTGAAACTTTCAAAATAGTTCAGAACACGGTTAAAATGCATTCTTAAAATATTTTTAACCAACTGCTTCGGGTTCCTGCTACCTTCGACAGCGTTACCAGTACAACGCGTTCAATCAATTTTTAACTAACTTGCCGGCTAGATAGCCATTTGAAACTTTTGTAATAGCCCAAAACACGATAGCAGTGAATTTTTTTAATACCTCTATCCAATTGCTCCGGGTTCCCGCTGCCTTCGGTTGCGTTTATATGATTGAACACAAAACTTAAAAACATGGTATCTAAAAAGTTCTTTTCATCTTGTAATTATTTATTACTAGAACTATATTCTTAATTAATCTCTCTATTTTAAAGGGGCATAATATTTCTCACCTATATAATTTTTTTTACACAAATCAAATTTGTACTCTTTTACAAAGTTATTGTTTTACTACTGTGCAAATTTTACCACTCGAATTTTCTCGAATTATACACCACTTTTCATTAAACCATTAATTCTTTGGTTAGTTACTAATTTAGTTAAAAATTACTCACGTTTTCCAAAGAAAAGGAAAGTTAATCAAAAATAATTAAAACCAGGTAGTGATATAAAGTGATTTCAAATTCAGTCATATTAGTATATTCTGTATTAATCTCTCCAATTTAAATTAATAATATTCTTCTGAACCATACGATACTTTCCTTGTAGCACATAATAATAAGGTTATTTAAACCTTATTATTATGTGCCAATCTTCCAATTTACCAATTTTCGCTTGAAATAAATTATTCAATACATTAAACTTTTAATGCGTCTGTCATTAACTGTCTTTGATTAAATTTCCTTTACATTTTCTATTCCATTTCTCATTTTAGTGCTTCTTTGCTGATTGCTTCTGCTGTAGAAAATTTCTAAAACCAGCTTTTAAATTTAGATTAATCTATTCATGGTTTGTGTATTTATTCTGTCCTTCAGCGATAATTGTTTTTCGATTTAAATCATATCCATTAAGAAATTGAAGAGTTAAATTTTTTTATCGATTATAAGCATCTTGTAAGGCTAACTTTAATTTTATTAGATTTTCCAATTTACTTTTAATTCCAAAAACCTTTTCAGGAAAATTTTAATTAGAAAAATTTAGAGAATAACAAATTCTTAAAAAGTTATTTGAAACTTCCTTTCCTTTTAGTTTAACTGGTCATACTATTTCTTTCATACAACACAGTTACCCTTTTTTTTTCGATAATCTTGATAGAATGTGTAGGCATTTTTGTTTTTATTTAAAATATATTAAATTCAAATTTTTATAATTGTATCAATCAAGATTATTAGATTTTATAAAAAATTGGTACACTTATTAATGAAGACAAAATATACCTATTGCTGTGTTTTTTAGTTCAAGCGAATTATTGGTTCAAAAAATATTAAATCAAACCCCCATTTTAACTTTAAATTATTAAAAATAAATAAATTAATAAATAAATAAGTAACTAATAAGTAAATATATTTCTTTTTATGTCGAAAACTGTTAAACGTGTAAACAATTTCTTCTTTTAATAAATAAAACAAAAATGAGAAAAATCCTACTAAAGAAATGGAATAACTTCAGTATAGAACCCCTTGGCGAAATTTGTAATTTGGCGCAGAAGTAGCTCGGCCGTTATTCGCCGAGATCTTTACTTATGTGATTATCCCTTTCACTTCATCATCAAAATGACAACAAAATTTAAAAGCCGCCAAGGGGCTCCTGTGCTAAAACTATACCAAAGAAATAGTAAGAAATGAATATAGTAAGCGTTTCTTGGGAATTAAATATAGTTACTGTATGCTTTTATATGGAAGAATGTAAGTCCTGTCGTACTAAATTAAATTCTGTTTTGAGCAAAATATTATACCTATTACTTAGAAAACAAAAACAGACTTAGGGTTTTTTCTTTGTGGTAAGTTTAAATACACAAAGCAATAACTTAAAATATCACGTGATTTATATTCAAGTTATGAACAATTTTGCAAGTATATCACTCGAGATTTGAAATGAGTACTGAGACATCCTTTTTTATTTTTATATTTATGTAATTTACATTTTGTCATCTTAAGAAAATCGCATAATAAAAATTTATTTTAAATATAAAACAATGAATAAAATAAAAACAATTAAATATATTTTAAGTATGTAAAAAATAAATAAATAAATAAGTAAGTAAGTAAATAAATTCATAACCAATAATCTGAAAACGGAAATATGTACCATACCTGTTTAATAAATTTAAAAACACAATAATTTAACTACAAAGTGAAATATTAGTAATATATTTACAATCTCATCAATTTCTTTTGACATAGGAGAGTGAATTAAAAAAAAAGGGGGGGGGGTATGCCTGCGACTTCAGTTCAAAATTTGTTTACACTTTTACCCATTTCTAGAGCTGTACTGAATACTCAGCCAAATTTTGACCAAGTTCTCTACCAATGCTGTATTTATTTATTTATTTATTATTATTATTTTTACATAATTAAAATATATTTAATTGATTTTATTTTATTCATTGTTTTATATTTAAAATAAATTTTTATTATGCGATTTTCTTAAGACGACAAAATTTAAATTTCATTAAAAAAATTAAATAAATTCCTAACCAATAATCTGAAAACGGAAATATGTACCATACCTGTTTAATAAATTTAAAAATACAATAATATAACTACAAAGTGAAATATAAGGAATGTATGTACAATCTCAAACACTTTTGTGCGAAACTATTCAATTTGAATGTTGCAATATATATATATGCTTATTCATGTTACAGTATTTCAAAATTTATAATTAAAAGTTAATAAACAAAAGTAAAGACAGTCGTTTAAAATTGAATTATTAAAGGGATAAGAAATTTAATCCGCTCTACTCATACATGTAACCCAATTAATAATCGCTTAGACAGAACTAATTTAAAATGCCAACGACAGAGTTTGTAAATTCGTTATCCACATTAAATAAAGTAATTATTTATAATTTATTGATATCAAAAATAGTTTTAAATTATTTCGTGACAGAGATTAATATACAGAACTCTTAAATTAAATTAAATTTCCAAAACTTTGAGTAATAACTTTTAGAAATGTTTAAATTCTTTTTAATTAAATTGGAAGACAGGTATACGGTATGGTTAATTAGAATTTAGCTTTGTACTCAAGTATCATTTTTACTTTAGTTTATTTAAAATGAATTTCTTTAAAATAATATTTATATGAATTTTTGTAAAGAACTTTACAAATAAACTGCAACAACTAATATGAGAAAAAAGACAGAAAGGAAAAAAGAAATTACAATAGCGTAGAATTATATTTGTCAAAGAGCTTAATTTACTGAATAAATGTGAAGTTTAGAAAAAACATGACTGTACAGTCGGTAACAAAAGTGTCCGAACACTAGAAAAAATTCCTATGTATAAAAAGTAGAGTTAATACTGTTTTGTTAAAAAAATCCTTGTCAAATCCTGTTCTTAGTCAGTCTAAGAACAGGATTCGTCAAGGATTTATTTAGCAAAACTGTATTTAGCGTACATTTTTATATAGGAATTTTTGCTAGTGCTCGGACACTTTTGTTACCGACTATATATTTAATTTCAGTTTCTTCAAAATATATTTTTCATGTTATAAATATATTTCCAGAAAAGCAGCGCACATACGCACATATACGGATTTTACTGTCCAGAAAACGATTGAAAAATAAATAAAGTAAAAGTCAGCTATTATACAGTCGGCTGCAAAATTATTCGAGCACTAGCTAATAATTCCTATATTTAAAAAGTACACTTAAGACTGTTTTGTTAAATAAATCCTTGTCGAATCCTGTCTTAGTCAGTCTAAGAACAGGATTCGTCAAGGATTTATTTAGCAAAACTGTATTTAGCGTACATTTTATATAGGAATATTTGCTAGTGCTCGGACACTTTTGTTACCGACTATATATTTAATTTCAGTTTCTTCAAAATATATTTTTCATGTTATAAATATATTTCCAGAAAAGCAGCGCACATACGCACATATACGGATTTTACTGTCCAGAAAACGATTGAAAAATAAATAAAGTAAAATTCAGCTATGATACAGTCGGCTGCAAAATTATTCGAGCACTAGCTAATAATTCCTATATTTAAAAAGTACACTTAAGACTGTTTTGCTAAGTAAATCCTTGTCGAATCATGTTCTTAGACTGATTAAGAACATGAATCGACAAGGATTTATTTAACAAAGCTGTATTAAGTGTACTTTTTTTTGGCAAGGATTATTGCTAGTGCTCGAATAATTTTGCAGCCGACTGTATTTCCGTGATTATACACTACTAAAAATCATAATTCAATATTTTATTTAAAAAAATATATATGATTCCAGACAAAAAAATTTCAATTCAATATTTAGGTGCTACATTTTGTCATTTTAGCGATGGATACTTCAGAAATGGCAATACTAATATAGTAAAACATAGCACACCAATATTCTAAAAATAATGGTTGGAGCTAATTTGGAACCATTTCCCTTGTAAAACGTAAAAATTAATTTTTAACAATGGATAAGGGTTAGTTAGTAAAAAAAGAGATTTTTATGGAAAATCGAATGTATAAGTATTCTACACATATGTATATATATAGGAGGAAGAGAAAGAGATGGGGTGAGGAAGAGAGATAAAATGTTTGCTTTCATTAAAATTTTCCAGTACCTGTGATAATGTTCAAATTACTGATAATAAGAAGTTAAGGTGCATCTTTAATTCATTCGACAATTTCCTAAAAGTAATTCAAATAAAACAGCGAAATGCTATGATTAATGAGTTATTCTTTGAAATATTACTGGTAAGAATTGCATTGATTTAAGATACACTTTATTTATAAATACATTTGTAAACTTTTTTTTTCTTTAAGCATGCTGCTCAACTTT
Source organism: Salticus scenicus (assembly GCA_963930645.1). Classification (NCBI taxonomy): domain Eukaryota; kingdom Metazoa; phylum Arthropoda; class Arachnida; order Araneae; family Salticidae; genus Salticus; species Salticus scenicus. Next base: position 12,584,939 of record OZ005659.1, on the reverse strand, counting down.
TAATAAATATTATATATTTATAAAACTCTGTAACATTTTTCGCTGATTAAATAAGATACAAATGTCAGCTAAAGTAGTATTAAAATCGTAAAATTTGGCAGAATCCAAACGTATAGGATTTTTTTTTTTTTCTTAATTAACTAAAAAACATTAGTCTTTAATTAAAACTAGTTTTTTTTTTTTTTCCTTACAAAAAGTGGTAATAAAAACACGTGAAAATTTGTAAATATGCACAATAATAAGTACTATTAAATTTATTAATAAAATATGTGGTGGAGATTAATAAAAGTACATAAAATATATATTTCATATGTAAAGTTGTGAGGTATAGCAAAGTTAGCTACAATTAAAATTCGCACTTCACTTTACGAGTAAAACGTGAATGTGAAGAATTTAGGATTCGGCTGATCACTAGAGTTAGTTCCTGGGTTGAACGAAATTGTAATATGTTAATTTTATAAAGTATTTTGGAACGAAACTGTATAAAAGGCGAAGGAAGATTGCCTTTGGGGGTTAGTTGGAAGGAGTTAGTTAGTTGGAAGGAGAGTAAGAGAGTTAGTTAGAGGGAGGTAGCCGATTAGAAGGTAGGCTGTTGAGTTAGCTGCTTAGAGTAGTGTATTAGATGATTGTTGTCGAGTAGTACAGTCGGTAACAAAAGTCTCCGAACACTAGCAAAAATTCCTATATAAAAAAAGTACACTTAATACAGTTTTGTTGAATAAATCCTTGTCGAATCCTGTTTTTAGACTGACTAAGAACAGGATTTGACAAGGATTTATTTAACAAAACTGTATTAAGTGCACTTTTTTTTATGTAGGAATTTTTGCTAGTGTTCGGACACTTTTGTTACCGGCTGTACCGTGGTATATGGAATCCTCCCGCGTACGAAAGATTACTGAGCCGCGAGGGTGAATGAAGTTAAATAAAGTAGTTGAGATTAATTGTGAGAATCTATTGATAGTTAAAAGTATTTAAGAAGGCTGCCCAACTAAGTTTACAAGTTATTAAATATGATTAAAGTCCAACGCCCATCTTTTTCTATTAAGCTCAAATAAAAGCTCATTTATTTTATAAATCTGACTTTGTCTTCACTTCATAATTTACTTAAGTATTTCAGTTTCAGCTTCAAGCAAAAGTTAAATGAGCATGGCGACGACAAACCGTTCGTCATAGTGGCGCCCAAATCAAGTCGACCCCCCCCCCCCCCCCCGAGCAAGTGTTTTTTGATGGCACGACCAGTGTGCTCCAATTTTTTGAGCAGCTTGAATATTTTTTTGGCTTTTATAAAATTGATATCGAAAAAAATATGCTTGGTTAGCATATGCCTTAAGAGGAGAACCGAGACAGTGGCATAAATTAATCGCCTGCCATTCACTTGGGCCAAATCCAACCTATGACGATTTAAAGAGCAACGTGATAAGTCTTTTTGCCACTCGGTATGACAGATTGAGATTAGAACATGACCGTTCCCTCCCCCCTCACGAACGTCAGTGGGAAGCGGTAATAAAGCCAGTGGAAAAATCGCAAGAAGTTATTAAGTCGCAGGAAGCAAGCTCGATTAATTTAGATCAACCTAAAACTGTCAAAACAAACGTTATTTCTAGTGGCAAAAGTCAAACATCAGTTGTCGCTAACGAGCAAACCTCGCTTTCAAACAGCGATACAGAAAATTCTACGTCTGTTATTCAGCCCTTAGCTACGGATAAGAAATCCGAAAAATTATCTAATATTGCGACGGAGGTTGTAACGGAAAATCCAATTAAAATTAATGTGGCGGCTAAAACCGTTAAACTGAGCGAAAGTGACAAATCATTAAATATCGTGGCTAATCCTTCCGCCAATACTTTCAATTTAGGCTTTGAAATTGTTGAGCCGGCAAACCCTTCTAGTGGTTTAAATTCATCTCCTGATAATTCCCATTTAAAAACAGACAAGTCGGCCGATTCTGTTATTTTCACAGAAACTGTGGTAAAAGAAAGTGAAAAGTTTATCCACTGTGCTTCTAAAGATCTCGTAACTAATTTTGAAGAAAATCTACTAGTTAATGTAAATGAAAGCAATACAGTTCAAAATGCAGTGTTAACTAATTCTAGTTCTGCACATCTAGTACATAAATGCAACGATAAAGTCGTAAATCGAACAAAAAAGTCAGATAACTGGGTCGCTAGTTTAAATGACACGCCGCCTAAAATAAAAGAAAATGTCGCAATTTCCTCTAAGGAAGCGAAAGATTTGAAAGGTAGTAAGCCCTCCAGGACCTCGATCTCAACGAGTAGAGAGCGAGCGGAAACTTTTCCGGGAACTGTAGACAGTGACAAGGTACCGGGCTCGAGTCCGTCCCAGAAAAGTGCCTCTCCGATGCCGGACTCCGCTCTACAAGCCACCAGCGCTGAAAGTTCAACAGCAACTCCACAAGACAATCTGACCCTCATCGCTAATTTTGCTGATATCAAGGATGCCAGGACAATCTGTCAGGTCGTATCGTTCAGTATTTCATTTTTTCTCGAGTTTTGGTCTATCATAACAATTATGAAATCTACGACATGTAGGACTTTCTTTTGGATTTTCAACCATGAGCTAAAAGCCATGAACTTTTTAAAATTTCAAAATGTAAAATTTAAACTTGGAGCATGAACTTTCAACTCCCGAAATTTCATGTTTTGATTACATGTCATAATTTTTTTCTGTTATATAATATATTCATGTATGTACGTTAATGTTTTCTGTTCCTTTAGTCATCTCCAGCAGTGACTAGCGCGATAACTTTTTTTCATTGTATAAATTTTCCCCCTCTTTAGTTTTTTGAATGATCTATATGTATGTACTTAAATGTTTTCTGTTTTAGCCATCACCTGCAGTGATTAGTACGATAAATTTTCTTACCTTTTTGTATATAAATTTTCTCTCTAGTTTTTGACATGATCTATATGTATATACTCTAATGTTTTTCTATTTCCTAGCCAACAACGGCAGTTTTGAAAAAACTTTTTGAAATATTTTGTATCATTATCTATGTTTTCCTAAATGTCGTAAATTGTATAAAATGAATATTTCTTATGGTACACTTTTGTATTTTTCACTAAAAGTTTAATTAATGTATGTATATATTAGTATGGGGAAAAAAGAGAATTTTTTTAAAGCTATTTTGCATGTAATTTCGCGTTTAACGACTAACCTTAATCAAACTAACAACTTAGTTTTTTCCGTATGCAAATAGCTAGCTGAAATATTGCTTATCTATACAATTATTATGTCATTTATCTTACTTATTATGTCTTACTTATTATGTCATTTATATACAAGTGTAGTTCACGTCTATTTTTTATTTATATGTTAAAAATAGTTTTAATTCTAGAAATTCTGATGTCCAGTCCTTCATCTGAAAATCCAGGCGGATTTCTTCAAATTGTTACTTTTCAAATGAAAAAAGAGGTATTTTTGGAATCTTGCCAGCGTTTTTCTTTGCTGAAAGTCGAAGGTGCTTTTTGGACGAGTGCCAACAGCGGATCTCTTTTTAAAGATTCATCTGATAGTAGATAACTGGAAATTTTTGATAAACTCTTCTGATAGCTCAAGACATTTCAAGATTTTCTGTTTAATAAAATTATTATGTTACAAGGTGCTCAAGTCAAGACCTTAATGTTAGAAGTTAAATTGAAGAATGATCGCATTTTTGTGTTTAAGCGATCCCTTTTGTACTAAATTTTTTTTAATTAATGAAATTTTTCTCCTTTCCATGTAAGGAAAGTTGATCTGTCATTCCCCTCTGTATCGCTGGACTTTAACTAAGTTAGTGCATAGAGTTTTCTGCCGTAAATCACCTCAGATGGAGCTTAAAAATGTATTTTTATCATAAATCTTTCCTGAGTGGGCAGTTTTTAAGCTCGGCACTCTTAATTTTTTTCACTATTAGATTTTTAAAAAGCCAATAGTTCTTGTTGGGCAGTTTAATTTAAGTTTTCCCCCCTCTTTTTTTTTCTAAAGTCTTATGCAGTTTAATTTTAGCAGTAAGTACCTGCGGCTATTTTTCACTTAACATAGCATTGTTTCACTTTAAAATTTTTACGGGTTGGGGATTTTTAGGTGAATTTTTTTTCTTTTGGGGAGGAACTGTGCGGTATAGCAAAATTAGCTACAATTAAAATTCGCACTTTACGAGTAAAACGTGAATGTGAAGAATTTAGGATTCGGCTGATCACTAGAGTTAGTTCCTGGGTTGAACGAAATTGTAATATGTTAATTTTATAAAGTATTTTGGAACGAAACTGTATAAAAGGAGAAGGAAGATTGCCTTTGGGGGTTAGTTGGAAGGAGTTAGTTAGTTGGAAGGAGAGTAAGAGAGTTAGTTAGAGGGAGGTAGCCGATTAGAAGGTAGGCTGTTGAGTTAGCTGCTTAGAGTAGTGTATTAGATGATGGTTGTTGAGTAGTACCGTGGTATAGGGAATCCTCCCGCGTACGAAAGATTACTGAGCCGCGAGGTTGAATGAAGTTAAATACAGTAGTTGAGATTAATTGTGAGTATCTATTGATAGTTAAAAGTATTTAAGAAGGCTGCCCAACTAAGTTTACAAGTTATTAACCCGTTAGTAGTCGCTATCGATAGCGCCACCTATTACAGATTGCGAACTTTTTATTTAACTGTCACCAATAATTTTAAGAAGTGATGTAATCAACGTTAAATTGATTTTATTCGCGTTTTATGTTTGTCAAATGCCACTTCTAAAAATTTTTGGTGGCTATTGAATAAAAAAATCTGGAAAAACTGAAGTATGGGCGGCAAATCGACCAACTAGCGACTACTAACGGGTTATATATGATTAAAGTCCAACGCCCACCTTTTTCTATTAAGCTCAAATAAAAGCTCATTTATTTTATAAATCTGACTTTGTCCTTACTTCATAATTTACTTAAGTATTTCAGTTTCAGCTTCAAGCAAAAGTTAAATGAGCATGGAGACGACAGCTAGGTCGTCACAAAGTATAATTTGTAAAATTATGTAAAATTCAATTTTCAACATCCTTTTTACAGTCCACTATTGTTGCCTTGCAATTTACTTTTCAGGAAATAATATAGATAAGAATTCAGGAAATAATTATATATTTGATGATTTCTGTTAATAAAGCGAACACTTTTTTGTTTAGCATTAGCATGATTAGAAAGATAACAGAAGTTTATGTAAAAGAAATTAACAAATAAACTGTTTTAAGTAGATAGATTTTTTTTATATTCCTCTTTTTATTTTCCCCCCACTTTTCCATTTATTTGGTAAACGGAAAAGAAATTGTCCGGTCGAATTTAATACACGGCTAAAGAATTTAAATCTACACAGGTTATATATCTTTTCATATTTTATGATAATATTACGATAGAGCTAGATGAACACTGAAATACGACTTTTCTCCAAAGTTAAGTTATTTTCGAAAAAAATTAAAAAATGTATTTTCACAAAACTTTTTTTTTAAATAGAAGTTTAATAAATACATTAACAGCACACATGATATATTCCGCAAGCGTTGGACAACCCCTTTCGTTTTCTAAAATAAATTTCTTCTATAAATACTAAAGCTATGGGATAAATAACTTTAAGTACCGGAAAAAAGTTATTAAACAAGGATGAAGGTAAAGATGATATAAAAATGTTTTATGATTCATAAACTGCATCTCATGAATGCGTTTAAAAAGAGTATTACGTACTCTAATAGTTAGTACTTGAAACATATTTATATGTAGTATTTTTTAAAAGTAAAGTTTTATAGCATTGAAAAATTTACCAATTAAACAATTGTATTATATATATATATATATATATTATTTATTAAATAAAATTTGTATAATTTAGTATATTTGTATAAAAAAGGCGTCAAAGGCAGCACTAAAAAATTAAACAAAAATTATAAATGGAAACAAATAAATAGCTGTAAAAGTTTAAGATAAGTGGGCGTGGTTAATAAAAAGAAAAAATGTTAATAAATACAAATGCAACGAATTGAAGCATCGAAAAAACATCTGAAAAATAACACTTCATGTGAAAAACACCTATGAGCTTCCTCTTCAGTGGGTGGGAGCATCAGAAAAGACAACTTTTAAGAAAATGAAAAAAGGCCTAACAGGTTCAGTATATATGTATATATATATACCGAAGAGCCATTACATTATGACCACCCTCCATCTGTAACAATGGCATCGCCCAGGAAAAATCACTGTGCGTGCACGGCTGATATTGGAGTATATAAAACGGCCGTGAATTGTCTTTCCAAACATAGCGCGATTAGCGACATAATGGGAAAAGCAGATGATTTATTAGACTTGATGATTTATCAAAAGCAGATGATTTATAAGAAACGGCGCGTTTAGTGGGCTGTTCATGTTTAGTTGTTGTGAGCACATGTTGAAAGTGGTGTATGGATGGTGAAATGACAAGTCGCCGGGAAGCAGTGTGTCGTCCACGTCGCATTGATTCCAGGGGAGAGAGGTGATTGCTACGCATTGTTCGCCGTTACCGAAGAGCTACAACAGCCGAAATCACCAACAGCTACAACAGTGGCGACCCAGACAGTGTTTCTCAACACACTGTGCAGAGTACATTGCTACGTATGTGCCTACGTAGTCGGCCGAAGCATTTCCTTGCACTGACGAAACGTCATCGCCAGCTGCGGCTGCAATGAGCGAAGAAACATCGGAACTGGACATTAGAAGAATGGAAGAAAGTTGCATGGTCCGACAAATCACTTTTTCTGATCTATCACATCGACGGACGTGTGCGAATACGCCGATTTCCAAAGAAAACCCTTGCTCCCGGATGCGCAGTTGGACGGGGACAAGCCGGTGACGGGAGTATTATGGTGTGGGCAATGTTTTCACGGAGCACATTAGGACCCATAATCACCATAGAACAATCCCTGACGTCTGTGCAATGCGTGAACATACGTCTGTGCAATACGTGCAGGCCAGATTCACACACTCATGACAACAGTATTTCCGGCGGAGAATGGTGTCTACCAATAGTATTATGCACCATGTCATAAAGGTCGAATCGTCATAGGGTGGTTCGAGGAACATTCCAGTGTCTTTCAAATCTTGTCTTGGCCTCCAAATTCACCTGACATTAATCCAATAGAGCATTTGTGGTCCCACCTCGAAAATCAAATTCGTGCTTCCATGAGACCCCCTTGCAATGGGCGGGAATTGCAGGACCAGTTGCTGCGCGCTTGGTACCAGATACCTCAGACTACCTATCAGCACTTTGTGGAGCCAATACCACGCCTGGTGCTGGCAGTTTTGAGGGCTAAATTTGGTCCTACATATTATTAAAAGGGTGGTCATAATGTAATGGCTCTCGGGTGTATATATGTATTCTAAAATTAAGGGTATTTAATTATAACGAGTTTAATATGTAAATATATATACATATATTTTTACATATAAATTTATAGTTATGTGTAAAGTATGTATATATATATATATATATATATATATATATCGTCTCATTACTCTTTAAAACATTACTAAATTTTATGATACATAATAATTTTATTCTATAAAATCACATTATATATCAAAGTATTAAAGGTATTCACAAGGTAGTTCTGCTAGTAGTTTATTATCTGATTTATATCTTTATTATTATGAAAGAAATTCTCTTTATGTAATGACTTAATGTTCTACCGATATATTGATGATATTATCGTTTCTTACTTTAATGATAGCAATATCAACACCTTCATAGAAAATTATCCTCAAAGTCTCTCATTAACTAAAAATGAATTGAAAAATAAAGAAATAAACTTTCTGGTTAAAAAAATTATAATGACAATGAAAAATTAGATTTTGATATTTTTGATAAGAGAAAGGTATTTTCTTTTAAAGTTAATTTATTTACTCATTACAAATCATGTTTACATAAAACTATTTATAAAAATATTCTAATTAATTTCCTCTCCAGAATAAAACATCTATGTTCAGATAAACAAAAAAGTAAAAACGTTAAATCAATCTATTTTCAGGCTAGACTTTATGGTTATCCTAAATTTCTAGTAAATTCAATTATTAAACCTTATTTCTAATTTATTTTATCCTGATATACGGTGTTAGCATAAAGATAAAGAAAAAAAAAGTGTCCTTTTGTGTATTTAAATAAAAGACATTAAAAAGGTGGAGGTTGGGTGGACAGATGCTTGATTACGGATGATGGGTGGTGTTGTTTGGCTGGATGGTTGGGAAGGATTGTGAAAGAAAAGAGTCATTACTTTTTTTCACAATAACAGATGTGTTCATTCATCTATGACTTGTTCTTTTGAATCCATGAAACACTTCTATCTCTACATGATTTTTATAAATTGCGAATTTACGTAACTCAAATTAACCTTTGTAATAAATTCAAATTTAATTAAATTTTGACTTTAAGGTTTATTTGCCAAAAATTAGAAGAAACTAATTACACTAAAATTTAAACTAAAAATTATTTTAATTAATCGTTCAGTAGATGAATTCATTTCCCTTATTAACTTTAACTGTTTTCGGTCTCATGGCTGTTGTGGAGTGTTTTACCTTTTTCAAAAGTAAATAAAGTTAAAATTTTGTTTAATAAATTTCCTTAGGGTTAATTTATTATGATGGGATTGGTGTTTTATGTTTAATAAGTTTATTTCTCTCATATTTTTTTCCACTTCATAATTTTATCATGAAAAAAAATTGGCGATTGAAGTTTAATCAGTTTATTTCTTTCTCGGTTTTTTCCACTGCATAAGTTTGTTTCTAACTTGGTTTTTTCACAAATTGTTTGAAATTATTTTCATGTCTTTTAGGTGACCTCGGGCATTGCATGCTGTAAATTATTAACAGTTTGCATACAGCATGATAGAAAGATAACCTATTTTGCATACAACATTCATTCAATGCCCTTGAAAAAGTAATGCATTTGTATGTTTCAATAACAAGTTACTTTTTTTTTTCTTTTCGTCAACTTTATTCACTTTTCATAGTTCTTCATGTGATACTTGGTTTCATATAATGCAATTTTTGGAAGGATTTTCAATATATATATGTTACCGTTAAAGCGCAAAACCCGTTAATCTGAAGATTAACTAGCTAATCTGCAGATTAACTAAAATGACCCGTTAAAGTGCGGAATAAAGAGTTTTCTGCATTTTAACTAGGTAATCTGCAGATTAACGGCTTCTGTGTCGTTAAAGTTCAAAAGTTTGTTTCGAGCCTTAGTTTTTTTACATTCACTATGACGTCAAACAGTCATGTGATACAGATACGCGAATCCCAGTTTAGTCTGTGACGCGATTGGCCTTCAAACACAAACCGAAACTTTTATCCCTTCCTCTCCGCTGTGATAAACAGTAAGCGCAAAACGTGGATCATCGAAGCTATGACATTAGATTTCTTATTATGACCAACATAAATTTTAAAGTACAAGTAAGTTATAATTGTTTTGAGTTTATTTCTTCTCTTTTTTAATTCTGTCAATATAAGTTTGATAAGGGTCTGCATTTTATTAATGAAATATAATCTTAATTAAAAGCTCTTTCTCGTGAAACTTCATTTTAAATTATGAATCTTAAATTTACAGCACAGTAATTATTTTCTCCCGAAATAAAACTATTAAACCACAACTTTTTAAAACTACTTTATTTTAAAATTAATTTAAATTACTATTACTTACTGAAAAAAAGAACACATGTATTATTTTTTAGCTCTGGAAAATATGGCATTCAATATTAAGGCATTATTCAATAAATACTTAAAATGAAATTTTTATGCATTTTTTAGCATTTCATTACAATTTTTCTCTTTTGTTTCTTTCAATTTCAAGTTTCCTTTTTTTATTTTATGTATCATGATTATATTTTTATTTTTAATTTTGTTCGCTTTTTCAAATAATTTCGTTGTAGTTCATCACATAAAATGTGTTAATAAAGTTTTTTTTTTTTTTTTTTTTTTTTTTATTGTAAAATTAATATATTTCCTAAACTTGTACAGATATGTATGCTGCAAAATATAGTTTAATAACGCATTGGAAAACTGTCATTTTAATTTTCATGCGTTCTAAAAATTATTAAAGCAGTTTTAAATGTTTGAAGTACTTCTTAAAATGCTTCTGATTTGTCTAATTTAATATTTCTTTAGCTAATTAAAAATTGGTGCATATTTTTTTTTAAATATAGTAATAGCAATATAAGTTGTCAATAAAACGTTTTTTTTTTTTTATTGTTAAGTATTTTTATTTGAAAAGAAATCGTTACTGTATTACAATTCTAACATTCATTTATAAAATAGACTTTATTGTAAGCTATTAAAGATATTATATTTCATATTAAAAATGCATAACATCTTCAAACTTATATTGACAGAATAAAAAAGATGAAATAAATAAAACAAATATAACTTTAAAACACATAAAAATTAAAACACATACAGATTAAAATAAGTAAAGAAAGAAAAAAAGAAAAGCAATCTAAACTTTTTTTTTCTTTTCCCGAATGATAAAAACAAATACAACACAGCGTGCAGTAAAATTATACCACCAGAGATCTTATTTTCACTTTAACGAGTGCCTAGTAGGTAATGTGCAGATTATCTAGGTAATTCGCAGATTACCTAGGTAATTTGAGAAATGAAACAATTTTCCTCACTTTAACGGATCACCCTAGCTAATGTGCAGATTGCCTAGCTAATCTGCAGATTAACTGATTTCTGCACTTTAGCGGTAACATATATATATATATATATATATATATATATATATATCGAATTGTAGTTAATTCTATGTAGAATAAGAAATTTAAAAAAGTTTCTCTTTTATAATAATCCAACTTTTGAGATATATATATATATATATGTAATATAAAAATCCTCTAATTAGGCCTTTTTATATTAATTAATATATTCTTTAATACTGATTCAGATTTGTTCTTTGCAAATCAAAACTTTCATTTCCGCTTTATTGAATATAACGGTTAGGAAAATTAAACTTTTTTTTTTATTATTCTAAGGTATTTCTTCCAAATTGTCTTTTTCCCTCCAGACCGAAAATATCCTTTTAGACTTGATTAACGTCCTGTCTGAAAAGGAAGAAACAAATAGAAGAATTAAAAAGCACACCCTTTAAGCTACACCCTTTAAAAAATTACACCCTTTTTGATCACGTGACGTTACGTCAGTAGGGGAAAATGTCCCTCGCCTCTTCTCCTTTCTCCCTCATGTAACATCCTTAAAATATTGCGTACATCCTTAAAATATTGCCTTTTTTCGTCTTAGAAATGCTAAACAAATATGTGATCTGTAAAAGTTGCAATACCTCCAAACTTGTGTTAAGGGAAGTGATGCAAAATTAATTCGAGGGTTTTCCTTGCAGCCCGCTAATCTCAAGCATTGTTGGGAGATATTGTGTAATCGATTCGAAAACAAATCAATAAATTCTTTGCAATAAAAATAAGCAAAGCCGATGATCCGAAATCATTCTTAAACCTTATAGACACATGTAATGAAGCAATTCGTAATCTGTCTACGCTCGGGTTAGAACCAAATTTGTTACGTGATTTAATTCTTGTAAATTTTATGTTACCCAAACTCGACAAATCGGTGCGACATCGATTTGAACTTAGTTTGGAAAATACCCAAACAATCCCAGATCATGTTCCAGATCAATTCTTTCCGCACATTCTTAGAAAAAGAAGCTGTTAGTCAGACTAAAATCGAAACTAAATCGTTCCAGAGGAAGCCAGTGGATGTAATTCCTACAAATCCAAACACCAGTATTAGTAATTCGAGTCTGATTAAAGATAACAAATGTATTGCATGCTTTCAAGTTCACCAGCTTTTCAAATGTCAAAATTTTAATCATATGAATGTGCAAGAAAGATGGAAATTCGTTAAATCGAAATCGCTGCGTGAGAATTGTTTGCGCAGTAATTATCCAGTTAACCAATGTCGCATCAATATTAAATGTAAAGTGTGTTCTTTGACACATCATACTTCACTTCATATCTATACCTCAAATTCTACAGAACAGGTGGTCAGCATTTCCACTGACACCATCTCCAATAATTCGCATTCCAAATCGGGGACTGAACACAGTCACATTTTATTATCCACTGCTATTATAAACGTTAAATCTCCCACCGGTCAAGTGATGCAGTACAAGGCTCTAATTGACTATGCGTCTCAAAATTCTCTTCTAACTCGTAGGGTTGTAATTGAATTAAATTTACCTTTATTGAGCACCTCACATCGCTTGATCGGAATTAATGGCATGTCGGCAGAAACCTGCCTAAACTTTACCAATACTGAATTCTCGCCTTGGTTTTCTGACCAATATCAGTCGTTAAAACCCTTAATCGTAAGTCGGGTTACTGCTCCTCTCCCGAATTTTCATTTGGGAACATCATCATGGCCTCACACGAAGCATCTGCAATTGGCTGACTTCAATTTTTTGGCCTCCAGCGAGGCCGATGTCCTTCTCGGAGCCGACATCTTTGGCCAACTATTATCTGTCCCCCCTATTAATGGAAAAGAAGATGAACCCTGTTCCATCCCGAGCACACTGGATTTCTTACTCAGTGGTCCCGTCCAAAATCATTGAATTGGAAAACCCGAAACTTCGCATGCACATGTTAATCTTGCTCACTTGTTCAACATGTACGAGGCACCTTCACCATCAAAATTCTCCTACTCGGATTCAGTACCTCTTCATCCAGATGAACATCTAAGCGAAAGTGCCAATCGTGCCCTTAAAGTTTTCAAGGCTTCCGCACCAACCTCTAATGGAACGTCGTTAAATTCGATACTGTACAAAAGCCCAAAGCGTCAATCTAGCATATTTTTTAATCGTAAATCACAGTCATCCGCACATTCCTTTAACCCCGATAAGGCCAAACGAATTCTGAAATTGGACTGGAATTTAAGTGAAGACACCTTACGTGCGCCAATCCATGAGGAAAAAGCAGTTACCACAAAAGGCGAACTTTTGTCCGTTATTGCACGTATTTTCAACCTCTTGTGCCTTTTGTCACCATCCACAATAATCCTAAGGTATCTCTTACAAGAGGTGTGGAGGGCTAAGCTCTTCTGGGATAAACCATTACCCTCAGTCCTGTTACAAATCTGAACTAAATTCTATGAAGAAATCCCTGTTTTTCAAAAGCTGTCAATTCCCAGATTTTTCCACATATCATCAGAGGATGTTATTCACCTCCACGGTTTTTACGATTTATCCACAAAATCGTATACAGCAGTTGCATACTTTAGTGACTCTTCATATTCAATATTAAAGCAAATTACCACCAAAACCCGCATAGCTCCTCTTAAACCACTAACTTTGTCATGATTGGAACTGTCCTCTGCGTTACTTCTAGCCGAGCTATTGAAATTTGTTAGAGACAGTCTTGAAATTCAGTTTCAAGAACTAATTATCACACAGAACTAATTATCATATAAAACTCTTCCGAAGCCTAATTTGAATTGTTTAACACAGGTTTACATAACAGTACTCGTTATCTTACCTCTTAATCTGCAACCTGTATTTATAGTATTAAATTTCAGGGTAAGAGAAAGTTGTGTGAGTGACACACCAGATTATTTATTTTAAAAGAATCAACTGTTCATTGAAACATGAGAATAACTGCACAAAATAATAATGAATATGATATTTTCTATGAAGATGATAATCTCGTATAATAACGATTATTTGCACTGGTACATTTTAGATTATATAAAAAAAAAAAAAAAAAAAAAAAAAAATGCAATAAATCACGTGAAACATGTAATAGAGGAATAACGATTAAACATTGAACTGTATACTTATAATGGGAGTAAACAAATTTTAGCAATTTTAAAGTTTTAGCAATTTATAGAAATAACAAAATAGGTTTCAGAATCAACCCACGTATGTACCTTTAATTATTTCTTTCACTGAATAAAAAATTAATTAACATAGACACATGCACAATTAATTATACATAAAGCTTTTTGTAAAGGATTTAATAATGCTACTCTTTCTCTTTCATGCTTTTAATGGTGTTCTTTATTCCCAAGCTTTAGAATTATAATTATTTACATTTCGTGATTTCAACTAGAATTGCCTCTCCATTTTTATTTGCATATCTTTAAAACGAATGCTTAATAATCTTTAAAAAGAGTACTTAATCATACAATCTTAAATTAGATGCATCTACTTATTCAATAATTCGATTTGTGTGGAGGAAGAGAGTAATTAGAAAACAGTTTTACTGAAATATCTACAAAATATGAAAAATGCTTATAAATGAAGAAAAAAAGGAAAGGAAAGACTTTTACTGTTAGCATATTTAATAGAAATATATTATTTCTCTTGAATATTATTATTAGTAATTTTTTATTTAAACTTTTCTTTCGAAAACGTAAAAAAAGAAAAAAATATTTGATATCAACTAAAATGGTGTAAGAATTAGGGTAATATTGAATAAACGTATACCGTTCTCGAATTAATAATATTTTTTAACGAAAACGTTTTGTTTTACCAGCAAAAAAAAAAAAAAAAAAAATCATAATTATTGAACTTTGAAAAAGTTTTTCGTATCATTGTGTCATCATCATCATGTTTAATCAAGTCAATTTTTTACCTTATAAACGACAAAAACAACATTTTTCCTTTTTTAGATTTTTTTTTTTTTTCCAAAATCAAAAATAAAAATAAAAAAACATAACATTCTTTCAAATTATTGCAGATATGTTTTTCAACAACTCGTTTTAAAAGTATTGTAGAGTTTTTCTAAAAGGTATTCACACAATAAAAATTTACATTTCCATGGTAGTCTTAGTGATGCTCCTCTATAAACAGAAATGTTACCTGGTATATTATTATTATTAAAAATATTTCTCTTTAATTTCACAATAAGTGGTTAAAAATAATCTTTATTGTTTACATTTATACATAATTTGTTTCTATGCTGACATATGCAAAATTTTGAAAAAAAAAAAAAAAAGACAATAGCTCCACCTGTTGTGAAGCATACATAAAAACTTTATAGACACCAATTTATGTCAAAACGCACCTAAATATATAGCTTCATAAAATTCCGTTCATTAGTTCTGGTCCTAGATTTGTCACATAGACACACTGATAGACATTCACATTTGCAAGAAAAATAAAATGGTAGAAATGCGTTCAGGTCCTCTTAAAATTTAAAAAGCAAAACAAACAAACAAATAAAAAAATAATTACAAGATAAAAAGAACTTTTTATATACCAAGCTTTTAAACTTTCTGTTGAATCATATAAACTTAACAATTCTGTGTATTAATAAATACTTTTTTGAATTTTGTTGATTAAATATCCCATCAACTTGAAAGAAAAGGATCAAATTCGTAATAAAGAGAGCAATTATAAGAAATATTTAAACATTTACTAGTTGAATAAAAGTATTAAAATAATGCATTTTCATCGTGTACTGAGCTATTCTAAAGGTTTCAATTGTCTAGATTGTCAGGAAGTTAGTTAAAAATCGATTGCAAGATTTGTACTGCACAAACAAACAAGAAAGTGACTCTCTAAAATATGAAGAGTGAGATCCAACTCTAAAAGAGTGGCATATCACTCTTTGAACATGCCAAAATGGAGCCACCCTGTAAAAAGTGAAAAGTCTCTTTTCGAAAGAGTAAGATTGCTCCCTCTCTATTAAGAATGAGAATATTCCAAGTTATTCAAATAGTTTCTTTATTTTTCCTATAAAAAAAATCGGATACACTAGACGGTATCTTATTTTTTTCGCATTGACTCTAGTTCAACGGTGGAGAGAATGCAGTTTTGAATTGTCGGGAATCAAACCGAGGTTGTCCTCGTCGCTGGCGAGTATCGTACCACTGAACCACTGACCACATACAGAAATCGCTTAGTTTCCTATGATAAATCATTCACATAAGAGATTAATCATATATATATAAATTTTTACTTCATTTATCAAGAATATAAAATTTCAGAATCCTAACGAGCATTTTACAATTACAGTTAGAATTATTTTATATTTCTAAAATTAGAATTATATAAAAATCAAAATATATACTTGTAAAGAAAGTCCACAAGACAAATAGTTATTTTTAAAGTAGCTTAGAGGAAAACAAAATTTACTTGAGTGTGTATGTTTTAAAAAATAAAAAAAAATATTTGCACACGAGTTAAATATTTGCACACGAATCTACAGAGTTTCTTAAAAAAATCATGTGTTCAGGAATATAAATCTTGCTGATGATTTTAATTATTACTAAAATATTTTAGCCAATTTTTTGGATATTTCACATGCGTTGAATCAATGAATATAATATCAAAAATTAATTCCTATAGATTTTAAGGCATTATGCATTAAATATTTGCAATGGTGTTTTCTTTTATACTTTAAACATTTTTGAATAAAACTACTTGCTTTCTATTACGATTTCGATATCTTGTGATTTTCGATTATTTTATCAATCGCATAAAAAAATTTATTTACCAAAATTTCTTTTAAAATAATTATTTTCCTTTTTTATTCATAAATATCTTCAATAAGTTTTATTAAACAAGTCACATGCATGAGATCGTAAAGAAATTGTTTTTCATGTATCATTCGAAACATGGTTAATAGGTGGCGCTAGCTATTTTTAACTCCTCAGAAGATTGATCTTGCAATAGATGTTGACTTCACTCTTTCGAGAAAAGTGAGAAGTATCACGTTTTCAAGAGTGATAATATCAACTTCTCACTTTAATTGGTGTCAAAAATGCGGTCACTTTTTTCAGCAGTGAGATCCTCACTCCAGAAATTTTAGAGAGGAGTTAATACAAACGCGGTAAAAACTAAAAAACAAGTAAACGAAACTATTTTACGAATCCAGTTTGTAGTAATACTTTAAAAAGAAGGTTCCATCTATTTTTTCTTTAAATTTGAAAATTTCGTCAAATTGTAACAGCATAAAGTAACATTATTTAATGAAAATCATAGAGTTACAACAGTTAAATATATATATATATATATATATTTAAAAAATATATATTTTTTTTTTCATACTTTCATTGTCAATCATTACCTTTCAGAAAGGAGAATTAATTTATCGAATATTTCAAAATGTGCATTGAAGATATATATATATATATATATATATATATATATATATATCCAATACGAATTCCTTCTCTGTGTAACTTTTGTGGACTATGAAAAAACTTTTGACTCTGTGTCACCACTAGCAGTTATGGAAGCATTAAGGAATACTAATATTAATTAAGGATATATTCACCTTATTGAAAAAATTTATAAAGAAGCAACAGCCATAAAACTTCACAAAATGTGTAATGCATTCAAAATCAGAAAAGGTTTAAGACAAGAAGACCTAATGTCACTTAAACTCTTCAATGTAGTACTTCAAGAAGTTTTAAAAAAAATAAATTGGGAAGACACAGGAATGAAAATTGATGGAGAGTTTATAAATCATTTGAGATTTGCTGATGATATTGTACTACTTGCTTCCTCATTTGGTAATTTGCAAGAAATGCTATAGGAATTAAGGAAAACAAGCTCGTATGATTGCATATGAACCTGAGTTAGACAAAAATTATGTCAAATTCCTTTATTCCTCCAATGAAATTACTCTATATGGATGAATTAGAAACGGTATGCAGATATACTTATCTTGTACAAGCCCTTACGATGAACGGGAACATCATGGAAAAAATTAACAACCGAGTTAAACTTGCATGGAGAGGATTCAGAAATAATAGCGGTATTCAAAAGTGCTCAATTTGTTTGATATGAAAATATTTTAGTCAACGCATTTTGCCTGCTTTAACTTATTTTTCAGAAACTTGAACATTACCGTGTAAACCTATACAAAAACTTCAAACAACCAGGGAAGCATGGAGAGATACATATAAAGATTCACCCGAAGAGATAGAAAGCGAAACACTTGGATTAGAAAGCAAACCAAATTTACTGATGATATTTCTAAAGTTAAGAAGTTAAAATGTAGCTACGCTGGGCACGTTACCAGAAGAAATGACGATAGATGGAGAACCAAAGTCCTATTTTGGTTACCAAGATATAAGAAAAGACCAAGGAAGAGACCACTGTGTTGTTGGAAAGATGAATTAATGAAGCTTCGAAGAGCAGAATAAAAAAGAATTGTAGGAAACAAGGCAGATTGGAATCACCTAGGAGAGGCGCTCATCATGCAGTGGACTGATAAAGTCTGAAATCGATGATGATGTTATATAAATAAAACTGTATAAAATGATGTGTTTGCAATGTATTATGAAACTATTTTTATTGTTGATGAATTTTAAATGAAAAAATCTCAGAAAAATGATATTTTTTAATCCTATTTTCTTAATAATGCGATGAACAATCTTTTGATTGTAATTCTACAGCTCTAAATGTAAAACCTCTGTTGATGTTAAATATTATTATTTTTTTTTTCAGTGATTTATTATAATTAAATAACTTTTTATTATATATAAATACACATGCTGAAAAAACAATATATATATATTATTCAAAATGTATTCAAAGTAGCATTATGCGACTTTCACTGAAATGCACAGAAATACGTGGGATTTTTTTAAGTAACAAAAGCTTTACTACTAAAATCGCTTACACTTTATCAATAAGACTGCGCTTTAATTGTAAAATTACTTTTTTACAGTGGGCAGTAGATTCAACACCGCAACTAGGACTATAAATATTCAACGGAATGACCGCCATTCATGGGAATGGCCGTGAGATTTTTCGCTTTGGGCATTCTCATAATAAAGCTTAAATAACAATACTTTATCTCTTAACAATATCATGATTTTCTTTAAAAATGTGAGGGGATACTGAAAATACTTCGACATTTATTGGTAAAAAATATAATGAATACATTTTTCTTTTGTATAGATAAAAAAAATCCCATTATTTTATGCACATTTTAGTGAAAACTGCATAGTGCTGCGGTCAAAATATAATGCTTTTTGAATAACATGTCGTTTTTGTTATTTTTTCTGTGATTTTTTTTTTTAATCACCCCCAGTATATATAAATAAATAGGTATGTATGTGTTTTTCATTTATTAATTTCTTAATTATTTGTTTGTCTTTTCATAAAAGTAAATTTTGTAACATGTAAAATGTATAATATTTAAAAGGCTAATAAATCGAAGTTAAATTCTCTTTTAAATTTTTAAGCATTTAATATGTTTTCTAAAATATTTTCAAGTGAAATAAACACGAACAATGAAAAATTTAAAAAATATCTTCGAGATTCAAGTTAATAAAAAGAATATTTTCCACAGTTAGATAGGTTTTCTTTATATTAATCACTCCAGTGACTATATTAAAAATAGGAAAGAAGTAAAAAATAAAATAAAATCAGAGTTTATCGCCAGATAAAATAAGAAATAATATATTAGATATTATTTTCGAAATGAATCATCCACAAAGAAAAAAAAAATCTGTCTCAGAAACGAAATAATTTATCATAATTTAGAGATTAGGATAAATTATCTTTTCATTGTGTTTCTGTAACTCGAGAAATAAACTGATACTGATAGAAATTGTTGGTTGCTTACGCCTCAGAAATTTATCATCATAAACAATGCATTTGCATTTAGAAAAACTGGCAGGAAAAATTGATACTGGTTACATATTTTATTTTACTTCATTGATCAAGCGAGTAGTCATAGGGAAAAATCCATATTCATTCTGCCGAAAATAATGTATTTAAAAATATTGTTTATTAATTAAAAGATAACTAAGGTTATTGTCCTATCTTAACATTACTAATTAATGTGTTGCTAAATGAAGTTTCGAAGTCGTAATGATATAACGTAAACGTTTATAATTTATAATAAAAACACTAAAAAAAGAAAAAAAAAGAATGAATAAATAAATAAATAATAAAATAAATAAAATAAATGTAAAATAAAAGTCGTAAATGAAAATTGTTAAATGCTTTTTGCTTACTTTTTTAAAGGGAGAAAAGTGGAAGATTTTTTTAAAATTAACTTTTTAAAATAATAAATAAATAAATAAAATAAAAACAAAACAAAATTATTACATTGACACTTGTTGGCTTCCTCCCCATAAGTAATCTATTTTTACAAAGAAACATATTACGAAATTCATTATTTTTTGTTTATTTATAAATTCTCATACACCCATTTATATCCTTTATCATCGGTTTATGATTTTTTAAAAATAATAAATTAAATTTTTATAATATAAGATTTATATCATAATATATTAAGTTTCCAAAAAGTAAAACAAATACTAATATTTTAATTCAACAACATATTAAAACACTAAAGCTACCAATTCGTTGCAATTTAGAAAACTTTCATTTCATCACATAAAAATAATTATTTTCCTATTATTTGATTGCAGATAAATATAATAAGAAAACATTATTACAAAATTGTGGTATAAAGATTATGCGCAATCCGTAATATTTTGACGCATGTATCACAATAGGATAAATAAATTTTTAAGTTGCTTTTGCTGTTAATTTAACGAGTTTGTAACCATTACTTATCAAACAAGTAAAGCAATAAACAAAATTATTAAAAAGCTAACAGGATTACATCGAATGTGATTCTTTTTCCGAAAAATATTTGTAAGATCTCTGTAACAAAAAAAATCCGGAGTATAACAAAAAAAATCCTCTACTCGACTTAATGAACGTTAAGTAATTAAGGACTGTTTAAATAAATTATAATAAGAGAAGTATGAAGTCAGTCTGCTCAATCGAATCAGGCGTTAAACGCTATTGAACTTCAAATGATTTGAGTCTCTAGTTTATGATAATAAAAAGATTTTTGTTGCGTCTCTGTAAAAATAAATATGTCCTAGAATTACCAAAATCCATACAGTTTGTGCAACTGCGGCGTGGAACATGCATATACATTTTCAGTTCAATCAGATAAAGCATTTAAACGACATCGCAATTTAAATAATTTAGACGAATTGGCTACAATGATAAAGAATTTTTTGTTGTGTCCTTGTAAGGGGGAAAAAAAAAAAAAAAAAAACTATAATTTCTAGATTCACCAAAACTTGTACTGTTCATGCGACGTCGACTTTGTTCGACATCGGTTTCAGCTCAATCAGATAAGGCATTTAGACTTTATCATATTGTAAATAACTTCAGCTTATAATCCGTAGTTATAAAGAATTTTTTGTTGTGTCCGTGTAATTTATACATATATATATATATATATATATATATATATATATTTACATATATAAGGGATGTGGTACGCTGGTCGGTAACAGCGAGGCCGAAGACCGTCGTGTACGATAATGGCGACTGGTGAACGTTACCTTTGGGGGTACCGGACCATGGGCTCAACTCGGCCCTGATCAGGATGAAAATTCGAGTTCTTGTTGTTTGCTGGTGCTGTAATCTTTCGCCAATTTCTGGAGCTAAGTTGTTCTTCCTCTTTCGTGGTGCTCCTGTGAAAACGGAAGTTGCTCTCCTGCCTTTTTAAATCCGGGTAGTTAAACTACCGGGGCTCGGAATTTCCGTGTTGCATTAGAAAAAACAATAAGAACATACACACACACACATATATATATATATATATACATGTGTGTGTGTGTGTGTGTGTTTTAGATTCACACACATCTATACAATACGACCACCGGTGACCTGTAACTTGTATATAAATTCTAAATTCGTTTGAATGAAACGTTTAGACGCTATCATAATTTGAATAATTAAGTCCATAGGTCATGATAATGGGAAAAAAAGTCGTTGTGTTCCTTAAAAAAAATGAATGCGCGTTATAGTTTTCAAAATTTATGCAATTCAGTCAACAATGACTTATAATATTCGCACAAACTTTCAGTTCATTTGAGCAAAACTTTTAGACATTATTGTGTTTACTCATAGGCATACATACACACATACAAACACACACATATAATCAACACACACACAAAAAAAATCGTATAAAATTGTAGATATCTTTAAAATGAGAGCTCGAGTCGAGACAAAAGTTTGAAGTGAGTAACTAGATATCAGAACTGTCGCAAATAAAAATTTGCAGAATTCTACGACAATCCGTTTTTCAGCTACGCAAGATACAAAATCCAATTCTCAAACGCTGATAACAATAACTTCCTTACAAAGTACTATTTGGAAAATAAAAATACATGTTTACGTTATGGTATAATAACATTTTGATTTTGTACTTCATTCGTTTTTAACCATGAATAAAGTTTTTTTTAATTTTTCTTACAACATTGTTGCAGCTATAAGATCGTTCTTTTTATTAAATTATCCTTTTCAATTACTTTATTCGTCCTAAACCATGGATTACATTTTATTTTCTTTACCTCAAAGAATGATGTAGCTACGATGCCAAAGTCTCAAACAGAATGGTTTATATTGAAGTTTGATTGTTGTTAAATTAAGGTTATTCTTACAATAAAAATCATAATAGTTAAAAATCATAACGTCTCGTAGTGCAATTAAATTTTAATCACATTAAAAACTGAGACAGATAATATGCACTAAAAATATACATTTTAAAATATTAAAAACACAAAACACAAATTTAAACGTTTCGAACCTTATATATATATATATATATATATATATATATATATATATATATATATATATATATATATATATAATAATATTTTAAAATATATATTTTTAGTGTATATTATCTGTCTCAGCTTTTAATGTAATTAAAATTTAAAAATCATAATGTTACTAATGTTTTCAAATCTTCAAATATTTCAAAATTACAATACTAATCATTATTTTTTTCTTTCAAGCATTGACAACGGAATTTTAGAAGATTCAATTAAAAAATAATAAATAAAATTCTCTCACTGAAGAGCTTGGTTTAGAACGAGAGACAATCTGATTTTTTTCTAACTGCCTGCTGTGATTGCAGTGTACTTTAAGCAGAATTAGTAAATAATTTTGAAATTGAAATATTAAATATTTCACGATTTTTTTTATTATTTTATCGATCACAGTTTCCGATATTGTTTCTTTTAAATAAAGAATTTATTTTTGGAGTATTCTCTATTTAGTGATATATAGTCAACGAAAGTGGAAGTATTATACATCACTAAACATTACTAAAATAAATATAACATTATTTAATATATAACATTACTAAAATAAAATATGATAAAAATATTTTCTTCTGCAATAATAATAATAATAATAATATATATATATATATATATATATATATATATATATATATATATATACACTTGGATTAAAACCAAAAATGTGGATTCTTTTTCAAGCTCATTTTTCTATTATACGAAGTTTCTAAACTTACTGAGAGCTCAAGCCAAGTAGAAATGTTCGAATTGCGAGTCATTTGTGACCAAATAAGCGTAATTGATAATTACTGCCGTCGTATGTTTTAATAATTCCATTAAGAAAGAGACTCAATCAGGCATCATCATTATCTTTCTCCATTACGTTTCTCATTTTAGTCTTCCCGGGTATATGTATATGTATACATACATACATACATATATATATATATATATATATATATATATATATATATATATATATATATATATATATATATTCATTCATCATAAGCTATTCTTGGATCTGATCCAAACATTTCTTTTTTTTACTTATTAAAATGTAATACTTCTTCGTAGTATTTAATATTTAGAAATATCACACTCTATGTACAATTAATTAAAACAATACTTTTAGGCAGCAAAAATAAATAAATAAATAAATAAATAAAAAATAAAGAATATATTTTAACTGTTTCTTATATATGTTAGCCGTTGAAACCGAAAAAAATACAGCAAAAAATTTCCATCAAATAAAATACTTTTATAAAACGCACGTATTGAATTCAGTTTTGTGTTAAAACATGAACTCTGGTTACTTTTTGTTGGTTATAAAACCTAATTTTATAGTTAATTTATTTTTTAAAGCAATATATATTAAGGAGTATCTAAATTAATAAATTAATAAATAAATAAAAAATAAAATATAAAATATAAAACTTAAAATAGGAGATGTGGGGGAGGGTTAGTAGAATGGATGAAATGGAAGTGTGTTTGTAGAGAGTAAAAAAAGAAGAAAAAGATTCAAAAAAAAAAAAAAAAAAAAAGAGGGTAAAGAATAATAATGATATCATACAAGACATGTTTCTGTAATTTTGAGAAAAAAAATCTGGAATGACTCCACTCGACTTTCTAAAAATTAAGTAATTAGCTGTTATACAAATAAATTAAAGTAAAACAAGTCGTTAAATAAACAAAAATGAAAATGTAATGAGTATTTTCCCCATTGTTAAATTTTACGCTATTAATTTGAGCCCATAGATCATAATAATATAGAATTTTCGTTAAAAAAAATATTAAGGGCTGTGTTTGCCAAAATCTATACAATTTGGGAGACAGTGATTTATAACATGTGTATAAATTTTCAGTTCAATCGAATAAGGAGTAGACGCTATCGGTGGTCCATATATATGGTCCATAGGCCATAATGATAAAGAATTTTTCTTTGTGTCCCTGTAAAAAAACTATAAGTCTTATTTTCACCAAAATTGATAGAATTCGTTCTGTAGTGTCCTATATCGTACGTACCAACTTTCAGCTCATTCCAACAAAGCGTTTAGGCACTATCGTGTTCAATCACTCATATACATACACACATAAATACACACAGATATATATATATATATATTTATACAACCTTCCTAAAAACTTTGTATTTTCTATTTTATATCCTTAACCATGTCTCTGTCAGTACAAAAAAAAAAAAAAAAAAGCTGTGTACACTTTTGTGTATATCAACAAAAAAATTATAAAATAATAAAAGACAATAAAAAAGGTGGCGGTTGGGTGGGCAGATGTTTGATTACGGAGGTGGGGTGGGGTTGTAAGGGTGGATGGTTGGGTGAGTTTGTGATAAAAAAAAAAAGTAGAAGGCTTGTTGCGTTTGCTTTGTATTACTATGCAAACTTTCTTTTTCCAATAAAATTTCAGTTTCTTCCTTTTTGAGTTGTCAACTATATTTAATGTTTTAATTATACTGTTAAACACAATGTGATCAATCGGTGAATATCATTTTTGCTTCGTGGTTTCATTGTTGTTTATCTGCTTTGAAATTTTGCTTTTTTAAATCCATATGGTTCCTGTTCTGGTCGTGGCAGGCTGGGTGAGTGTTGCCGGCGTGAAACTAGCTTAACCCCACAGGCAAGTCACAAGTCTTGCCGCCTGCCTCCTTCTTCCTATCTTGTGTTTCTTGGGTTGTTTTTTCATTAATTTTGATAAGTTTATGGTTTTAAGTTAAGCTTTGTTGTGTTACTTTATTGATTCGTTTGTTTTGCAGGCTGTTAATTAATAGTTCTGTTTTCTTTACATTAGTGTATTTCATCCACTGATAATTTTTTTTAAAAATCTTATTGGTCATTGGTGTTTCAGTGATCTTGTATCTGTTGCTTGACTTCTACTATGCTTAATAGATCATCTTTATTTTATATATATATATATATATATATATATACAGACACACAGATCCACCGCTAAAAACATGATTATCTGGTTCAGAGGACCTCAAAACTTGTCCATATAACAAAAACTCGATAAATTTATCATTTTTGTCATTTTATTCTTTACTATTATTAAAAATCCAACCCTATCTGATGATGTTATATTCCTTCTTTACATTCCTCATATGAAACATTTTGCAGTATTGTTCATTTCTTAACTTTGGATAAATTATATTGTTATTATTATTTTGAATTAAAGAAGAAGAAACTCTTACTGCACTTTATTTTAAATATTTTAAATTCTTTTTAATATTTTAGTAATTTAAATTAGAATACGAACTAAGCATGGACGCTACAGAAAGTAAGATCAGGAAGTATTAATTTAAACCATTTACACCTCGAAAAAATATGTACCGCTTCCAATTAGAACGAATAAGTAGCCACTTTCTGAATTCCTAAACAAGAAATATAGAATTCCGAGCTAAGGTAAACAAATAACCTGTATAGACGAAATGATCGAGAATGACATTTCTAGATGGTGAATCAATACTATAAATTTTATGAATCCTTTGTATTGCGAGAAATTCTCGCTTGATTTTCTCGAATTGGGTTATAAAACCAAATTATAGTTACTAAAACTCGCTTCTTGTGTTCCCATTTATTTACAGAGATTTTTATATGATATTGACCATGAGAATATAGGAAAACGCTCTAGAATTCTCGCAGGAGTTTTTAGAACTCGCTACCACAGACGACTAGAATATGCAAGGATGACATCGAACTATTTTTACTAGACCCACAATTTAGATTCTAGATGTTAGTCACATAACTTTATTCCAGTGTATAGTCTCAACAATATTAGTTTTTTCTTTGAATCTACTATTTATCAAAACTTTGATTTTTAATAATATTTGAATTAAAACATTATGAAATAAAATTTTCTGTTGAATCATATAAACGCTACCGAAGGCAGCGAGAACCCGAAACAATTGGTTAAAAGTATTTAAAAAATGCATTGTCACAGTTTTCTGAGCTATTCTGAAAGTTTCAAATATCTGGTTAGTCGAGAAGTCATATGATTGTTGTATCATATAAACGCTACCGAAAACAGCGGGGACCCGAAAAAATTGGCTAAAAGTATTTAAAAAAAAATGCATTGCCTTCGTGTTCTGAGCAATTTTAAAAGTTTCAAATGTCTAGATAGTCTGGAAGTTATATGATTGTTGAATCATATAAACACTACCAATCGCAGCGGGGACTCGAAACCGTCGACTAAAAATATTAAAATAAAATGCATCTGACCTATTCTAAAAGGTTCATAAGTCTATATAGCCGGGAAGTTAGTTAAAAATTTATTGCAAGCTTTGTACTGGTAACGCTGCCGAAGGTAGCAGGGTCCCGAAGCAATTGGTTAAAAATATTTTTAAAATGCATTTTCACCGTATTCTGAACTATTCTGAAAGTTTCAAATGTAGTCGGGAATTAACTTCTAGTCGAGAAGTTAGTTAAATAAATTTTCTGTTGAATCATATAAACGCTGCCGAATACAGTAGGGACATGAAACAGTTGACTAAAAGTATTTAAAAAAATGTATTGTCACAGTGTCCTGAGCTATCCTGAAAGTTTCAAATGTCTAGCTAGTCGGGAACTTAGTGAAAAATCGATTGCAAGCTTTGTGGTGGTAATGCTGCCGAAGGCAGCAGGTTTCCGAAGCAGTTGGTTAAAAATATTTAAAAAACACATTTTCACCGTGTTCTGAACTATTCTGAAAGTTTCAAATTTCTAGCTAGTCGGGAAGTTAGTTAAATAAATTTTCTGTTGAATCATATAAACGCTGCTGAATGCAGTAGGAACCTGAAACAGTTGACTAAACGTATTAAGAAAATGTATTGTCACCCTGTTATGAGCTATCATGAAAGTTTCAGATGCCTAGTTAGTCAGGAAGTTAGTCAAAAGTCGATTGCAAGCTTTGTACTGGTAACGCAGCCGAAAGCAGCAGGAACCCGAAACAGTTGGCTAAAAGTATTTTAAAAAATGCATTTTCACTGTGTTTTGAACTATTTTGATAGTTTCAAATGTCTAGATAGTCTGGAAGTTAGTTAAATAAATTTTTTGTTGAATCATATAAACGCTGCCGAAGGCAGAAGGGACCTGAAATAGTTGACAAAAACTATTAAAAAAAGTATTGTCACCGTGTTCTGAGCTATCCTGAAAGTTTCAAATGTCTAGCTAGTGAAAAATCGATTGCAAGCATTGTACAGGTAAAGCTGTCGAAGGCAGCAGGAACCCGAAGCATTTGGTTAAAAATATTTAAAAAAATCATTTTCACCGTGATCTGAACTATTCTGAACGTTTCAAATATCTAGCTAGTCGGGAAGTTAGTCAAATAAATTTTCTGTTGAATCATATAAACGCTTCCGAAGGCAGTAGAGACCTGAAACAGTTGACTAAAAGTATTAAAAAAATGTATTGTCACCGCGTTCTGAGCTATCCTGAAAGTTTCAAGTTCATGAAGTTACTGAAAAGTCGATTGCAAACTTTGTACTGGTAACGCTGCCGAAAGTAGCAGGAACCCGAAACAGTTGGCTAAATGTATTTAAAAAACGCATTTTCACCTTGTTCTGAACTATTCTGAAAGTTCCAAATGTCTAGCTATTCGGGAAGTTAGTTAAATAAATTTTTTGTTGAATCATATAAACGCTGCCGAAGGCATTAGGACTTTAACAGTTGACTAAAAGTATTAAAAAATTGTATTGTCATCGTGTTCTGAGCTGTCCTGAAAGTTTAAAATATCTAGCAAGTCGGGAAGTTAGTTAAAAATCGATTTCAATATTTGTACTGGACAAACAAACAAACAAACAAGAATCGAAGCTAATAAATACATGGTAAAAAAATCTTGATGCTGATCATTTCTTTTCTGATAAATGTGATTTATTGTTACTGTGATTTTGTTGTTTAATAATATAATTGCGGGGCAAACTCCATATGTTAATATTATGGTTTAATTAAGTTTGTTTGTCATTTGAAATGCAAATTTTAGCTTAAAATTTTGAAAAATTACGAAGATTTTATTTTATCAAAATTGTATTTCATTAGATTACCTAAAAAAAAAATTTATTGAATTGACTAACTGTAATGTTTTCATTAAAACATAACAGTATGATAATAATATTTACCTCTATATGCTATTACATGCATCTTTATTTATTTACAGATTACATTTTTAACTCCTGCATTTCGAAAATTCTATAGCATTATAATTGATACATCTACAGCCATATTATTTTAAACATATTTTAAACAAAAGAATGATTTGGTAAAGAGCAGAAATGACACTCGAATCTTTTTAAATTAATGAAACAAATGGCTAATTGTTAGACAAAACCTTTTTCTTATATTTCTTCAATAAATTACTTTTCTTTTTAATCACACTGGCACAATCTTAAAAAGCAAATCGGAAAATTCATGATAAGAGTTACTTGTTTTTTGAAAAGCGTAATTTATAATTTGAGTCACTGCATTGTTTAATAACACGAATGCGAAACAAATTCCATCTAGCGTTATTATCTTCCTTCATTTCATTCTTCGTTTGAAATTTCTCGCAGCATTTTTCATTTCTTATCTTTGGATAAACTCCAAAAAAATATATTTTCTTATTAATGAAGCAGAAAGTTTGATTGCAGTTTATCTTTAAAAATTTATTCAACCCTTTTCTCTGCTTTAGTTATTTATCATAGTATTTATATTAAACTTTGGCGTTTCAAAAATAAAGAACAAGAAGTACTGCAATTTAAGACATTAAAAATCCCAACACACTTAGTTTGTGTTTCATTTCATTATTTAACAAACCTTTGGATTTATAATTAAGTTTAAATCAAAACATTATTCAAATAATGAATATATGTACTTTAAATGTACTATTTATTAAAATAATTTCGTCTGTAATAGTACAGAGGCTGTTCGCACATTTTTTAGACGATTTTGATAGAGTGTACTGAAGCAATTTCACTCATATTTCGTGTTTTAATTGTTCAGTTTGATAGCCCTTGTTCTTAACTATCATTGTACATCATAATTTCTATGATAATAATGCTTTTTATAATATCGAAAGAGGTATATTTTTCTACTCCTCTTGAACGGCTTTCCAAAGTCCACAAAGCGTTGTAGTGAGTGTTTGGATAATGTTGATTTTGAGAGACAAAAAAACAAAAATCCAACAGTGATACATCAGGATATTTAGCAGGAATATCAGTTAAGGGTATGGTTTTAATTACCTTTTTTTGTTCAATATTTTTATAGAAAAGCAATTGCGGATTGCGATGTGTGGCTGCTTGTTTTGTCTTGATACAGTTCAACGGATTGATAGCATTGTGAATAAAGATGTGGATTTTCATTTTTGAAAATTGGAATTAAAATATGTTCTTGATAGTATTTAGAGCTGATTTTGACATTTTTGTCACATATTTTTTTTTGGTTTTATCTTGCGCTTTTACGAAAAACCAGTGGCAATAATAAATCCTTTAGAAAAACTTTTTTTTGATGCTTTGAACCATATAGCAAAAATTTTTTTCTCCACTTTTGTGATAATAAATTGATCTTCTTTTATTGCAACCACTTAAATAGACCCAAGATTCATCTATTGTTGCGACATTTTTCATTTTTCTCCTGTTAAATGCTTTTCATAAAGATTTCACTAAAAACTCTCTTTGGCAAGAGCGGAAACCTATCCTTCCATCCACTGCCTTTTTAAAAGCGCATTTTTGCATCTAAACAAAAATTCTAAATATCAGAAGAAAAATAAAACTTCCAAAAATGTAACTGTTGTAAAACTAAAATTCTCCATGCAAACGATTTTTTCTTACTGCGAAATAAAATCGTCTAAAAAATGTGCGAACAGCCTCTGTATTTATCAAACAGGTACTAGTTCAAAGCAAAATAAGAAAGACGTATTCCTTCTCATTTCTTATATGATAAACATAAATTATTATTATTACGATTTCATTGTTTAATAATTCCAACACTCAACAAACTAATTCTGTTATTATTGTCTTCCTTTATTACATTTCTCATGAAAAATGTGTGTTTTATTTCATGTCTTTGGAGAATTTCCAAAACTTCATTTTATGTACTTAATGAAGCAGAATCTTTAATCACACCAATTCTTTAAACTATATTTAACCATTTGTTTCACAAAAATCGATTATCATATAAGGTGTATTAAACACTGATGCAACAAAAATGTTTTGTTTCATGATTGCAAAGATTTTATTGTAAAGAATGAAATATTTTGTTTTTTAAGCCTTTGTAATCCGAACAATGTCAATTTACGTTTTATTGTACAATGTAACAAACTGTGTGTTTTATTTTTATGCTTACATATATAATTAAATAATATTGAAATTTATGAACAATTACATTATGCTTCGTGTTTTTTTGTTTTTTTTTTTTTTTTCGAATTACTATTATCAAAAATATCATTAATATCAATACCAATAATCATTCATTTCATTTTTTTCAACAAAACATTTTAAAACTACATTAAACAAGTGAACGTTTTATATAAAATATAACAGAAGTCGCGTAATTAATAATTGTGTTTGTAATATGCATGATTAATTCTCAAATAGAACACGTTACTTAAATGCTTCTTTTAACAGTTATAACTTTTAACGACGTTACTCAAGTATATAGAAGTCAAAAGAAAAAAAAAAATATATATATATATATATATATATATATATATATATTATGAGTGTTTTATGTTGTAATTATTTCCTTCGTTTAATAATTTTAATGCGGAGCACACTATACCTTATTTTATTAACTTTATTCATTATGTTTATTATTTGACATTTGAAGTATTTGTCAGTACTTTTTTCCTCCAATACTTGACTACCGTAGGTAATGGAAATATATAAATTAGAAAAGAATTATAGTAAAAAAAAAACTATAGCGAGTTTTCAAAAAAGGTCTTCTGAGTGCCAAAAAGTGTTTTTTTTTTTTTTTTTTGAAATTTGTCAGTGCGTATATATGTACGTGTGTACGTGTGTAGAAAATCTGCCTATCATATCACGAAAACCATGAAGAATAGCACGCCAAAACTTCATAATTAAGATGAGTAAAGTGTACAATACAGTTTTACAATTTCTGGCGAAATTTGTGAAACTGGAAGAGGGTGATCCGTATCTCAGAACTCCGTAATACGAATCTTAAAAACAATTCAAACACATTTTTACAAAACTACTATTTAACTTTCCTTTTAGATGACATTTTGTGTAAATTATTTGGTTACTTCAGTAATACGAGTAGTAAAAGAATACGTATAGGTCTGTTTTATCTTTCAAAAGTGTGTTTTTTAAGAAACTTAATCAGCCAAATATCTTTAAACTCGCTAAATAAATTATCTTTTGTACGTTTTTACGGCGTACACATTACATACTTACTACAAGAAAAGTCTTAGGCAACTTATTTGTTAGGCCAATTTTTATATCTTCAAAGCACACTATCTCTAAAAATATTTTTCAATATTTGTAGTAGTGCACTTGTTACACAGTAGGTGTCTTGTAGAAAAAATTCTAATTTTCTCTTTTATTGTTTTTTTTTTTTTTTTTTTTTTTTTTTTTTTTTTTTTTTCACAAGTAATTCGATCAGCATGTTTAAATGCAGTTTGTTTTTAAATCTTTTTAAATCTTTTTAAACCACTTTATACTGTTTTATTTGCTTATTGTCTAATGTGTATAAGCATAAAAACTATAGAAATAAATAAGAGAAAGGTTTTTTAATTTAAACGATTAAAAATTCCAACACGCAGAGAGTAGATTTTGATTAGTTATTTTACAAAATTCTTATTTTATAATTAAGTTTATATTAAGGGGTTTATTGTAATAAGTATGGACATATACTAATAAAAGCATACATACTTTTTGACAAATGTTATTCATTAAGAAGTTACTGAATACTACTTTTTCAAAAAAAGGAATTTAACTGTAGCTTAAATAAAAATGTATTTATTAAAGAGAACATGAAACGCACTATTATTATATAGGATAAATCTAAGATAAATTGCCATAGACTTGGCCAGACGATATATGGCCTATAAAACACTATATATCTTTGCATCCCCCTACGGAAGTTTTGAAAGATACACAAATGTTGAATATCAAACTTACTTAGAATTGTTATGATACCGGAATTTTCAAGATTTGGTTCTGAGCTATTAAAAATTGACGAAAATTGAAGTACAATGGAAAAACGAAAATAAATTCTGGTATCGAAAGTAATTTTACAAATGAGAAATTACAGAATTTTTAAAAAACAATATTTTTAAAAACATTTAATACTGAGTCATTCTACATAATTTCTACTGAAGCTTTTGAGTGAACTGTATAAATATCAGACCATTTGGATATTCTGTAGTATAAAATGAATTGAAATATTGTGATTTAAAAGGATAAAAATACAAAAAACAAACAAAAAAAAAAAATGCTGAGACTATAAATATAATAATTTTCTGCAAAAAAAAAAAAAAAAAAAAAAAAAAAAAAAACGTAAAAATTTCAAAATGATACCCGTTTAATGGAATAATATGATAAATATTTTCTTAAATATTTATATTATTACCGCTAATGATAATAGTTCATAGTATGTCAGTACCATAAAAACACGTTGTTTACTTTAATAACAACTCATTTTTAACACAAATTTTCAAAAAGTTTCAACACATGGTACATTGCTTTACGCAATGAAAAGAACCTTATAAAATTTCTGGTGTTCAAACTTACAAACCAAAGCAATTATTATACACTAGAAAAATTTAGAAACTAAAATATAATAAATTTATATAAATAAATAAATAAAATAAACATGTATTTCGAACTATTCTTTCACTGTATGACGCTTTATTCATAGGTCCCATGTGATAATTGCCAAAATGCTTATCCCGGTGATGTCTAATTCATCCAATTGAGATATTTGAATCAAAAAATATGACACGCTGTCTTCCTAGTGTGGCACCCTGTAATTTAAATTCTTTCATTAGTAATATAAATTTCCATTTAATTTCATTCCTTCAAATATAAAGTAGTAATAATAATAATAAAGAAAAAAACAGAAAAACAAAAACAAAAATTCCTGGGTCGAGTTATTTGTTTTTGCTTAAATGTGATTTATAGTTAAAATCATTGTCTTTTTTAATATTTTCATTTTGAAACTCGGTCCATCTGGTGCTATCTCATTTGAGATTTCATGCTATGATCTTCAGTTCAAATCTTGACGAAATTCTCAAAATTCTTTTATTTTTATTATTATTTTTTTAATTAATAAAGCAGATAATTTAATTACAAGTTATCTTTAAATTGCAATCAGTTAAGTGATTTATTTTAACTGTATATCACAATAAATATTTTTTTAAACTTATATTTAAATAATTATTATGATACGTGTAAATATGCGTAACATGTAAAATTATTTACACAGAAAATGTATGATTATTTCTAAAACCGCCGATTACAACATGTCATATATTAATTTAAAGGTTATAATATAACTGTGTGTGCTGCTGAACACTTTATTGATTTTTTGTCTGTGACAGAAACTTCTCAAAGAGGACAGGGTACTTCACATCATGAAAGGCATCAATGTGTTTCGAATACTCCAAGGAAAACATTTCAGCTGCTTAGAAATTTTATTATTTTAATTACGAAATTTATTGACAAAAAACGACGGATTTAAAATGGTACTCTATTAGCCACCTTGTAAAATGTTTCTCTTATGATGTTGTTCTTCTGTCATGAAGTCATTTTACACGGGAAAAGTACAATATGATCCATGGTTGTAGGTAGGTAGGTAGGTAAGTAGGTTAGGTTTATGGTCACACCAGTACTGCGCTATGCCCAAGCAGCACAGAAACGTTCTCTGAAACGTTCAAAAATTGTTCTGCAAACACGTTCTAAGAACGTTCCCTTTGAACGTGTTATAGACGTCTATTTGTCCATCTTGAAGACGTACAATAGTACGGTTCAGGGAACGTTCAATGAACGTGTAGCTATCACCATTGGTGTTATAGAAGCGTTCAGAGAACGTTCTATGTATACGGTCTCAGAACGTTCTGAACGTTTTTAGAACGTTTTCAAAACGTTATACACATTTTCAGAACGTTCTAGAAAACGTACTGTAAACGTTCTAAAATAGTGCAATAAAAAAAAAAAAAAAAAAAAAAAAAATTGTGACGTCATTATAAAAAAGCACCCCACTACTTTTTTTTTTTTTTTTTCAATTCAAATAATGTTTCAGAAATTTTAACATGCTTACTATTCCTTTAATTTCAACGTATATGCATGAAAAATTCCATATTCTACGACAGTAATTCCCAAAAAGTGTCATAACGTCGCTATATCCCTTAAAATATATCTTATATTTTTGCATTTAAAAATATATATATATATATTTATTTCCCCTAATCTGAAGAAAATGAAGATATAGTATTCATTACAAAACTTTGAATAAACACCATAAAATGCAAGAACTCGCAACAATTGTTTCGTGTCAAAAGAAGACACAACTTTTCTTCAGGCGAACAATGTAGACATGAGAGCTGCAAACAAGCACGTTGAGTACATTGAATGTGTTGCCGCTTTGTTTGTAACAGTTGCATTTTCTTGAATTTTATGGTGTTTATTCAAAGTCTTGTAATCAAAACTATTACGTCATTATCTTCAGATTAGGAAAAAAGAAATTTTTTTTTAAAATGCAAAAATTTAAGGAATTTTTTAAGGGATGTAGAGATGTTATGACACTTTTTGGGAATTACTGTCATAGAATATGGAACTTTTCATGCATATACGTTGAAATTAAAGGAATAGTAAGTATGTTAAAATTTCTGAAACATTATTTGAATTAATAAAAAAAGTAGTTCATATCCCTGTTGTTGTTTGTATCATTATTCTTCATTTGCTATGCACAACTAAACTCTTCAATTATTTTGCTTGTTTTAATCCTTGTGACTCCAAATGCATCATTCTGTGAGTAATTTTAGTAAATTACTGTTTTAGTATTATACAATTTTACATAAATGCATTAAAATATAATATTATTATGTATATTAAAATTTCTCGAAATCTATTTAAATTTACAATAATAACAAAAATTTTTAATTTAATTTAAAAAAAAATATTTTTACTGTTTTCCTAATAAAAGTTTTATTTTTCCACCGTTTGTACATTATTTTAGTTTAGCCATAGAATCTAGTCTGTGTATTAATTTTTAGATTCATTGATAAGTTAAAATTTTAAAGATTTTTATTTATATACTGAAGTTTGTTGGAAAGTTTTTTCATTTAAAAATGAAAATATTTTTAAAACATTAACTTATGAATGTATACACAAATTAATACCTAGAAGTATTTAGACTCTATTTCCAAACTATAGTAATACATAATCGATGGAAAAATAAAACAAAACTTTGTTAAGAGGAACATCTAAAATATTTTCAAAAAATTAAAACTAAAAATTTTATTATTATTGTAAATTTAAATAGATTTTGAGAAATTTTAATAAACTTAATGATATTATATTTCAAAGCATATAGAATGCAAAACTGTATTTAAATAATTTATTTAGAGTTTAAAAATTTTCCATACATATGCATTGATATACAACAATATAAATAAAGTTTTCTCCAAAACTACTTAAATTTAAAAATAACAAATTTCATTTTTTTTTTTTTTTTTTTGAAATTTTTTTAAAAATCTCTTTCTAACTAATTTTTATTATTTTCACCTGATTTTATATTACTGCAATGTAACAATAAATTCTAAATATATATGTGAAAAAAAAAATAAAGCGCAGTGCTTTTCTTTGGGTGTGGATTCAATAATTTGTTAATGTTTTAAAAACACTTTTAAGCTTGAATGCTAAAACTTAAACTTCAGCTCTCAAACATAAAAATATTTATAAGAAATTAACTAATCATTCTACTAAAATATATCGTTAAACAATAGTAATATGAAACCAGCAAAAAACAAATTAGAATGGAACATTTTAAAAAATTTCAAAAATAATAATAATAAAAATATTTTGAATTTACTTTTAAAAATTTAAATAATTTCGGAGAAGTTTAAGCTCACATAATATTGTTATATTTCGATGCACATATTTATAAAATTTGTAATTCTTAAAATAGCTAAAATTGTAATATGTAAAATGAAATTAAACTTATCTTTTATCTGTAGATTTACTTCGTCTAGCAGCAAATCTTAACTGAATAAAACATGAAATTAAGCAGATGGTATCATTAAACGACTCATTACGACTACTGTCTTCGCCTTCGCGCTTCTCCTCACTTGTTTTGATTTTTGAAAATACATCCGGCTGGCAACCATACGAAAACTGAACGGTTGGCGAGATTCTGTAAAACATACGATTATTATTTTAATTCTATTATTAAAAAGAAACTATTTTATTTTTATTCTATGTATTATTTTTATTTTTTTAAGGTTTTTAAAGTAAAATTTTGAAATTCGATCGTAGCTAAAGTAGTAAATCCTTGTTTCAGAATGCCTATGTTACTTCAAATAAATTGCATTGTTATTTTAGTTTTAAAAAAAAACTAATCATCAAAACCAGGGCCTGTTTACCAAATAGGTCCGTGAAGCCCGGGCTTACTCAAGAATTTACAAAGGGGCCCCCCAAAATCTCACTTTTTAAAATATTTTTTTTAATAATTTTTTGTCCAAGATTTTTTTATTTTTTATTTTTTATACGAAACTTTTATCTAAACTACGAAACTCACTAGGCAGTCTTGTGTTTGTTTATAAAAAAGTATTTTAAATGACATATCATTTTCTATTTATTTATTTATTTTGCATTCATATTAATGCATTTTATGTTTTCTAAATATAAAGTCCATAATTATAGTTTGAAATGAAAAGAAGTTTTGATTTGAATAAAATTTAAGTACTTAATGTTTGATATTGTCTAAAATTATCTGCAGCATCCACTACCATTTTGTTATCAGGGTGCTTTGTATTTATTTTTCACTGACAAAGTATCTACTATATTATTAGGTATTGTGTAATTACATGAGATTTGTGTGTATTCGAATGCCATTTCCTTTCTGCACCGTGTCAAATTAATATAGAATTAGCATTATATGTTAAATAATTACTGTTCTGACATCATTTGCATAAAAATTAGACTATATATTAACTTATGCTTCTTCTTCTTCTTCTTCCTTTTTTTTTTTTCCCTTTAAAAATGTTATGGTGAATAGTCACATAATCTAAGCTTGCATAAAAATCTGTACATATAACAAAGAATAGATGATTTGTATAGGACTAGGGGGACCCCCTGAATGATACCTCTCTTACCTCGCTTTTCAGTCTTAAACGGGCCCTGATCAAAACAAAATGGAATAAAAATTGCATAGAAAAATTACATTCACAGTGAAAAATAAAAGAAATTCAATAAAATTTTATATTTATTACTTTTTGTTCTGTTTTTGCTCTTTAATTGAAGAAACTGCTTAAACGGTATGAAACATAAACTATTGTATTATGTAATTTGAAAACAATTTATATATATATATACACACACACACACATATATATATATATATTATTCAAATATTACAGCAATTACGCATGTTTTATTAATTTTAAAAATGTTGCAATTCGTATAAATTATAAAAAACTTTTCAAGTAATTTTTACCTTTATATTAATCTCAAGTGAAATTTACCTCAGTAATGACACATCAATTCTGTATATCGTTTTAATTAAGAAGGAAGAAATCCCACAAAATCTAGTTTTAGATCATTTATTTTATTTTATTTTTTCTAAAAATGAAAGCATAAAATAGATTTTTTTTAATTATTATTGTGGTTGTCTTTGTATATCGTTTAAAATTTGCATACGTCCTATATTACTATACTTAAAAAAAAAGAAAGAAAAAGTATAAAAAAGAAGACAAAAGTCGAAAAGAATTTCACACACTGAAAATTTACTTTGCGTGAGTTCGACTTATATAGGGCATGAAAATGATTTCGGATCCCTATAAACCTGTTATTAATACTGATCATATTCTACAGGAAACACAGTATTTTACATCTAAATAATGTATGCTAATTTTGCTGTAATGTGAAGATTATACAACTTTTCAAATATGTTTTAAAGAAAAAAAGATCCCATAGACTCTAATATGTCGGAATTATTTTCTGAGATCCTGTAAGAAAACGAAAACTACTTTTTTTTTTTTTTTTTTTTTTTTTTTTAAATAAAAAATGCACCACAGTAAAGCTGAATAATATATCAGAGATGTTCTAAAATAATTAACTGAATTAGAGAACGGAAAGATAGATACACAATGGAACCAAAATCATAAACGCATTTTGAATTTGTTATAATGTTAAAAATGCATAAAAGAACTAAAAATGCTCTTTAAGAAGTTTTCACGTATATCTCCCAATGTATCTTAATATTTTTCTCTCGCAACGTGAATCTTATGTTAATCATGCCACATTTTATAGAAAACATGTTTTTGTGCATATGAATAGTATATGAGTATTTTCTGATGTTTTATGCAGCATAAAAATAAAACAAATATTTCTTTGCAGAAGTATCTGTCATAGTCCATGATATGCCAGAGTCCTTTTCAGACATCCCGTACATAAAACAATAGCTTTATTTATATAATTTACAATTAAGAGAAAACTATAATGAACTTGAAAAAAAAAAAAAAAAATATATATATATATATATGTTTCAGAGTATCATAAAAACATTTTTAAAATTAACCTCCCCCCCCCCCCGTAAAGAAAGAAAAAGGGGGGGGGTCGAAAAATAGACAAACCGATATCATATAATATTTTAAAATTTGCCGGAAAATGTTATTAAAAAAAGTCTTATGTAACACACACACACATAAATAAACACACACACACATATATGAGAGATCCTACTGCGGAGATTTTAATATATTTATTTTTGGATAGTAATTTTTCCTCTAGTTTATTCCAGAGTATACAAAAAAATTCTGTAAGAAAAAAGTGGGACATAAAACATCAATAAATATACATAATACATATATTTAATTATTCATCCATATGTGTCTTTAATTTTTTAATTATTAAATTTAATAATTAGTATTTGATCGGTATAAGATTTAAAATATGAGTTTTAATTTTAAAACAAAAATTATCAGAAATTAAGCATTATTCAAATATGTTAGCTCTCCCAAGAAAGTTGAACAATATTTATGATTTCGGTTTGTCTGTCTGTCTTTCTTGAGTATTTTTAGAATACCGTGAATGTGATTTTGTGTTAGCTATGACAGTGTTATTTAGCTCACTATGTCATGTTCTTTATTGAAAATAGTATGAAAGCACAGTTTTTTTTTT
This sequence comes from Salticus scenicus, assembly GCA_963930645.1. Classification (NCBI taxonomy): domain Eukaryota; kingdom Metazoa; phylum Arthropoda; class Arachnida; order Araneae; family Salticidae; genus Salticus; species Salticus scenicus. The sequence goes on along the minus strand of OZ005659.1, from coordinate 12,545,053 downwards.
TTTTTTTTTTTTTTTTTTTTTTTTTTTTTTAATGCAAGGATTTGCAAAAAGAATTCAGATACATTACAGTCTATGACGATTATTTCTTTAAAGCGCATTATAATATTTTGAATCAGCACAAAAACAAACAGAATAAACATATATTATTTAGATTCACAAAAGCATTTTCTCTATAGATTATGCTACTGTTAGCAACGATTTGCATATTTGGACACAAAGAGATGTAATGGAAAACGCTAGAAATGCATTTTCAGTTGAGTTATGCATTTTTCAAAATTTCAAATAAAGTTAAGATTAATTAATAATCTTTGTTCGTCTGCCTGCATTCACATTTCCATAAATAATTTAAATAATCTTTGAAATCAATATGTATCATTCAGGTTCTATAGCTAAAGTATAAAATATTTCTTACAAAAAATCTTGCACCTAATACAACTAATTTGTGAAAAAAATAAACAATAATTCGAATAAACATTGGTCTAAAAGAGGCATTTTAATTACTTGAATTTCAGCGTATTTATGCTACAGTAATCATAGCGAATTTAATATACATATTTCTGATTAAACAAATGAAAATAGCAAGATTAACAGTAATAATTCCTTTAAAGAGAAATATGTGGATTCATTGGAAAATTGTCGATGTGCATTTGCATGATCCTATGCGTTTTTTAAATAGGCATCCAAATAAACAGTTATAATAAAAAGAGGGGGGGGGGCTTTAATTCTTTTATATTATTTTCTGTAAAAACAAAGGAGAAAATGGCCACAAAGAGCGAAACACACGCCTAAGTTATAAACCACTGCCATCCGCATAGCATACGCAGATGTTTGTGGCTGCTGATAATGCAAATAGTATTATATTTATTCAACTCAAGCTTCTTTTTAAAAGCAAGGATTTATACATTCAAAAATTAAACCGTTATATATATATAAAGTATATATATTAAGGTTTTTATGTACATTTAAAACAATAGTAAATGTAAAAAAAAATAATGAATAATTAATTTGTAGATACAAGTAATATATAATATTTAACATGTAAGTATCTCGATACTTGAACAACTTTTAAATCACAAAATATTTCAGAATCAAATATATAATATATGTATATAATTACATCAAACTATTTTTTCTGATTTTTATGAACAAAAATAATGTAGTGAAAAAAAATCTTAGTGTCATTTTTTTAAAAAATAATTTAAATAATAATAATAATAAATCTATTGTGTAACAACAAGCCGACTTCAATTACCTACATCTACACACATTATATACTGCTTTTGGATATAGTGTGGTCAAGAGACATAAAATTGATATGCATTAAACATCTAACAATTTTTGAACAAATTGTCCTAACTTAAGACTTAAGAACAATCTAATATATACGTATATCTGACAACTTCTCGTTTTTTTTTTTCTCTCTCTCTCTCTCTCTTTCTTTTTTTTTTTTTTTTTTTTACACCATTTTCTCTGAGTAAAAATTTTCACCTTATTTAATCATTAAAACTTTATAGGAAATGTATGAAAAAATCCTATAAAATATTTCCGGTCAAAAAAAAAGTACAAATTGGCAGCTATACATACGGCGTTAAAAACACACAAAAGAAAGTTTATATATCGAATTTAAAAAATCGATAAAACTATTTTTTAAACACCAATTTCTGACCTACCTAATCCTGATGCCTAACAATTTTCCAGTAGTAACTAGAAATTACGAACGAAAATACATGTAAAAATTGGGATACGTTGCAAATTTGAAGAAAATCATTAGAGCCGTCTTTGAGATAGAATTTTATATTCGCTTACGGTTTTACCTAAATTTGGTAAATTAACCGCGTTATCCTAAACCTGAAATCACATACAAATGGACGTCTAGATGGAAGTTAGAATGACGAGTCAGAAGAAAATCCACAGAGCCCTTTTTATGCACTTGCGAGACTTTTTAAACAATATTATTCAGTTATAAATTTTTATATTAATATTATATTTAATGTTAACATTTTATGAAACAAAAAAATAATACAACTCAAAAATTATCTGAAAAATAGTTTTACATCGTTCAAGAATATAAAACAGAAATTTTATTGCAAATATCAGATAAACAAAATTTAAAATTATGTTAAAAACCAGTCCACCTCATCTCTTTTATTTTCCAACTAATATTATTTTTAAACGTATCAAGAAATTCAAGTTCATTTTTTTTCTTTTTCTTTTTTTTTTTTTTTTTTTTTTTTCAAATTTTTTTATACATTATAAGTGGAAATGAATCGCTTTATAATATTCATTATAGTTCACTGAAACAGAACGTGTTATGACGGTGAACTATTTAACGTTTTTCATAAAACTTTAATTGCACGTATTATGGATGGTACAAAACACACCTTTTTAGAACGTTCCAAATAATACTATTTTTGAACGTCGAGTAGAACGTTTTTGTGACACGAAACACGGTGTTTGAACTATTGCAACCGTTATTTGACGTTCAGAGAACGTTCTGGTGCTACTTGGGTGGGTAATTGGCGAAAGTCTGGCACGCACCCCTAGCGATGTTCCGGAGATATGCAATCACAATATTGATCCTCCACGGACAGGATGCCCCCCCCCCCGCTTCGGTGATCCCCAGAGGTATAATTTTGAAGAGAACATGGAGGTCTTTGCAACCACGAGGGTTTTTACGTGCAAAAGCCACCATTAGTCTACCTACATTATGGTCTTTGGCCGGCTCGAGTATCAAACTCGCAGTCATCCAGTTGCGAGCTAGGTGCTTTACCATCTGGGGTACCGCAGCCCGGATCCATTATTGTAAAAAAGAAATGAAATAAATGTAAATGTTGCTATTAGTAACCTTTTTACTCTACTTTTAGAAAATTAATTTTCTTACTGGCAATCGTTTACGTATTCAGAGGAAGGTAAAGCAGCGAATAAGAAAAGCTAAACATGAGTGAAAAAGTAAAGTGAGTCGGGGGGAGGCGAAGTCTAATTCGGAGGTGGGTGAGCAGAGAGATCAGGGGGCAGAGCCCCCTAGTTTTGATACAAGAAAATTATTTGACAATCTTTAAAGTTTTTTTTTTTTTAAGGTTTACAGAGAAATAATTATTTGCTTAAATGTATTGACAAGCGTAACTGTGAATACTGACAACGTCTAATAAAAATAAATGCTAGTTTGTGTTAATATAAACAGCTATAAATATAATAGATTGCAATAAAGCAATAGATTGTTTTAATTTTATTTTTGAAGAAGTATATCCTTCTCATATAATCAGGGACTTTTTTTTCAGATAAGTCATTTCTATAAATATAATACACGTCATTAGAAATCGGACATTACATGTAATTATTTTTCTACAATCGCCTTAATTATTTCGCTACTTAATAAGAGAAATAAAAGTGAAATTGATCCCATTAATTACCTTAATTATTGTCAGAGAATTACTTACATGATTAAGATACGTTATTTCTCTTTCCCTGTTTCATTTTGTTACATTGTGATAATTACGAAAAAGTAAAAGTATTTTGATATGGTCCACTAAATATTATACTCTCAATATGATTTAATGGAAATGAGGCTATATTTCCTGATAAAGTATTTTTTTTTATCTAAAAATTAAGTGACTTAAAATAATTAATTAATAAATCGCATTGTTATTATTATTTATTTATTTATTTATTTATTTTTTTGTATAAAACTTAGCGCTTTTTTATAACCGTTGGTTTCATTGATAACACTGCTCTGCATAAAAATAGGCTCCAACACTTTTTTTGCAAATTCTTATATAAAATTACTTGAATGTGAATATGACACCCGTTTTGCACTATCACCCCCAGTAATTTGGGGACGCCTCCCTATTTTTATCACTTTTCAGTAATTTCATAGCTATAAATAAGAAAATTCTAAAATATGAACATTTGCAGTAAGAGGAATATTTAGGGGGGGATTTGCCACTGAAATTATACTAAATTAGGTTTATTATATTTTATTAATCAATTAATATTATTTTTTATTATACATTACAGTTTTTATGCTTTTAAATGTTAAAATAATACTTTTCTATTCTCCAAATCAAATTCATGACCATAAAATTACCGAACATTGATGGGAGGGGGTGAAGTCCCAAGAAATCGGTGGGTGATTGGGCAAAATGCAGATTATATTCAGATTCTGGAGGTCGTTTTACATAAAATCAACAGGAATGGTATCAAGGCTGGAAAAAAGTATTTTGAAGTGCAGTGTAATTAGTTTTTTAAAAATTACAATTATTGCATTGTTTCTACTAGCGTAGACACAAGATATTGTTTTCAAAACTCAGTGCATTATTTTTTGATTTGAGATCGTCTACATATCACAAAAAATTCACTTATTTCATTACAGTTATATTACGGATATTTGGTTGAAAAAATACATAGATTAAGCTTATTTCTGGAATTTTATTGGAATTTGCAAGAATAGGATTTTCAACATGTTTAAACTAGGTAATTTCCACAAAATTTAATATAAAGTTTCTTAAAAGTTTCCTAACCGAAGAATTTATATTTATAAAAGGAATAATAAAGTATTCGAAATAAAATTACGGTAATAGTTGTATTCAAAAGTATTTGTCTATTTTTTAAGGAAATTTATGAAAATAATATGAATGTAATATCACATGAAAGTAAATAGCATTGTAAGAATCTTTCAATAATGAAATCTTTAAACTAATTCTTATCGATATATTCTAATCTATCGATAAAACTAATTCTTATCGATCTTATTTTAATAATAAATTTGTATTTTTGACTAGATTTGACGGCTGTGATATACATACATATATATTATCATTCAATAATCAAAGAGACCAAACGATTCATATTTTTATGGGAAATGATTGTAAGAGCTAGTTAATTGCAGCTTTTTCTTCGCTGTTTTCCATTTTACCTGATGAAAGAGTTTTTAAGGTCAAGATAAACTAGTTGTATAAAAACTAAGCTTTTATTAAAGATCTTTAGAGGGAACTTATCAACCTAATAAATTAATTTTACTTTTACTCAAACTGTTAGAAAACACAGCCTTATCGGCTTAATCTATTACTTAACAACTTTCTTATACTTGAAAAACCTGCCGGCTTGAATAAATCACATAAATTTGCACACACACTTAGAAAAAATTAAATATATATATATAGTTTAGTTTGATCTGTAAAGCTCATCCTCATACTCTTAAAATGCACACTCAACATGAACGGACCTTCACTTAATTAGTTTAATTGCAGAAATATTCCACATTTTACACATAAAAACACCTTAACTGAAAATAGTGGCCTAGAAATGAACTCTAAAATTTTCGAACTACCATAACCTCGCTCCAAGTACTTTTCACACTTCCTCCGAAACCAACGCCAACTAAACGAAACTCGAAAAGACACCTCACCCTCAACTAACCAAACTCTCTATGGATAATTTGCCCTAACTCCAGCACATCATCAGCGGAGCTGTTCTGTGCTTAAAGCTGCTTGATGGGAGTGCTCGGTTCGATCCCAGGTGACGATCATCGACCTAGGCGTTCGGAGTTTTCCGTGGTTTTCTATGAAACTCTCGTAAATATGGCCTAGGACCCCTTAGAAAGCCACTCCACGGAGAGAATTCTACCTATAGGCCCAGGAACCAAGTGTAGTCAATCGACCTTAAACCGTACAACTACAATAACATTCTCCGAAACAAACGCCAACGGAACGAAAGTCGAATGAACATTTTACCTTCAACTAACCAAAATCTCAATGGCCAAATTATACTTACAATTCCAACCGCATTTGAAGCACGTGAGGCCTCAATAATTTAAATGATGAATGAAATCTTTACTATCTGACGTGGGTGAAAGTTAAGAGTTAAGAACAAAGTTAAAAAGTAAGCATTAATAAGCAAGCATTAATTCCTGAATTGCACCATCCATTTGTATTTGAAGAACTGTGGATGTACACGAGTATGTCGGTCTGTTAAACGGATTAATGATTGAAATCCTTAAAATGTAATAAAATTTACATAAACTTTCATAATTATAGAAAATTAAAAAAATTAAAAAATAGCGATATAAATGTTAAATTTAAGTTTTGCTATTTAATAATCATTTTTATTCATATATATTTCATAAGAACATTGTCATTTATTACGTAACTTCTAAAACTAGTATGTTGTGGCCACCACATGACTTTCTTCTATATTTTCCGATACAAATTCACTCAGTAAAAGTAATTTATTAAAATTATTACTTATTAGTTTTTTTTTAAATGAATAATGCAGGTGATTTCGATTTCAGATATTTATTATAACACTAAATACCCAACAAATGTCGATTTTATTTCCTATACGACATTTTTTTTCGTTAAAAATGAAAACTTAATTTTAAATTATCGCAAATCAGTGAATCAACCATTCGTTTTAAAGGTATTGGCAAGCCCTTTTGAAAGGTATCCATAATGATAATTTGCCCACTCATGGGGGCGATTTCCTCTTCAGGGGGATGCATTACTCCTACATATACAAAAAAAAAAAAAAAATCCCAGTGTACTATCACGATTAAAAGCAATTATTTTTAATTTTATAATGATTATTAACAAATAATTCTCTTCATGCACATTTATACAAAATTTTGTCCTTTAACAGCATAATAAATTTTTAGAATAAGCAGCATGGAGAAGCCATCTTTTAGGCAATTTTCATCAAAAGTTGATAGGTCCTAATTTATGTGAAAGCGTAACTACATGCCAATTTGTATAAAATTCTATGTTGTAGTTTCTGAGATACATTTGCCACAAAATTTTGTCTCTCTCTCTCTCACTCACGCAGACAGACATTTTCTTAAAATGGTCAAATCGTGTTCTAGTCCTCTGAAATCGTGTAAATCCATCAAAAACCCGAGGTCAAAATTTTTTACGAACCCAATGATTTTTCTATTGCATATCGAAGAAAGTAAAAAGAAAAACATTTATCCTATAAAAAAAAAAAAAAAAAAAAAAAAAAAAGTTTAATCATGAAATAAGAGAGAAATTTATGAGTATTTTTGCATATTTATTAAGAAGAGGAACCGGATAGAGCAAATGTACTATTACATACTTTACCACACATCTATAAAAGGCATCCATTTGTACCTAAGAACTGGAATAAAGCGAAAAAGATAAAATATGCTGACAAATCGAAATTTAATGAAAAATTGACTTTCTTGCATGAATTTGTGAAACTTTAATGGAAATTCTAATAGGCAGTTAATAGAAAAACATTTGTTAAAGTTCAGTTTATAAATGACAAAAATTTATGAAATGCGTGCTATAAGATAATTAAATAATATATTTATTTTTCCTAAATATCTAGTATATATGCTATAAAATCTAATGTCTGAACGATACATTTTTATAAGTTATTTTTTTTTTTTTTTTTTTTTTGTGCTTTTATCATATTAAAAAAAAAAAAAAAAAAAACCCGAAGTTGAAAATATAAAGAAAAAGAATCTTACAGTCTGTTTAAAAACATAAGTTTTAATTCTTGAGTTTCAAAATCTTGTTTTTTGAGTTTTAAAATAAAGTTATGACACCCAAAGATAATATTATATTTACTAAAGCTAGCGAATCTTTTTATCGTGTCATTTCTAAAAAAAAAAAAAAAAAAAATTAATTAATTAATTAAACAAAAAAGAAATAAAAATAAAAAATGCATTTTTTTTTTTTTTTGGAATTTTGGAAATTATATCCTTTTATAACGATATATATTTCGAAGAAGAATTGATAATCTTCAAAAAATGCAATCAATGACATTATGCGTATGTTTGTATTTAAATTTACTCTGTTTAGACTTGCGTAGAAGTAATAAATGTAAATTACTCAAACTTTGTACAGAGTTGCCTTGTTTCTTATTTTATCTTAGAATATTCGAGAAAAATATTCTACAAATAAAGTAGTGTGAAATAAAGGCGAGCAACATAAATTCTCCGGAGTAATTTATAAATGTCGGTAACTCTGTTAATGCATGCATTATATGGACTCTAAGGAAAAAAGAAAATGTGCATTAAAAATTAATAATTTAAATTTGAACTGTATGATAGCACTTTTTAAGATATGTACAAAAAACTTTATGCATGCATGATGCGTTTAAAAAAAAACAACAATTAATGTGGTATAACCATTCCAGGGGTCGATCCAGGCAAAATTTGGGTCCCTTTTGCGGCCCCTTCACAAAATTCCACATAGTAAAAAGGGACACTTCTCAAAATTCAAATTCATAAAAAGGGACCCTTCACAAAATTCAAATTCATAAAAAGGGACCCTTCACAAAATTCAAATTCATGAAAAGGGTCCCTTCACAAAATTAAAATTTATAAAATGAGTCCCTTCACAAAATTTTATTTTATAAAAATGATCCTTTTATTAAATGTTTTCATATTTTCAGTATTATTTTTAATTAATGCCTTAATTTGGCTCAACGAATCTCTGTTAACTTGATATTAAACATTACATGAAGTGATTGTAAAAATGGAAGATTTTACACAATATTTTACTTTTTCACAAAAATATTTTACATTTCACAAACATGAATAAAAATTTCACAAAAATATTTTGTTTTTCACAAAAAAAGGGACCCAAAAATTAAAACCTGGATCGACCCCTGCATTCTTTGCCATGCCTTAAGAAAAAGATCGATCCTTACTGATCAAGTGTTTTTATAACAACGGTAGTAATTCTTTAACTGCACTGCGAGAAAATCAACCTGTTGAGAGAATGATCACGGAAACTGATTTCAAATGAAAATGTGGAAAGAGTGATATTGCCGTTGTCGAAAGAGCATCTGAATTACATTAAGCTTTGAAAAGGACATTGTCACATGACTCATGTAAATTGTCTATGCCTTTGTCTATAGTTCGAAAATATCTGTGATAAAGTGTTATCTATACGAGAATCACGTTGTGCAGACGAAAAAATGAATTGATTTTACTTGCTGTCTTCTGACTAAAAATATCGCTTGCACTATACTCGTATGTGGAATCTCCTTTAAATACGATAATATTACTTCTTCTATTGTGTCGTTTTCTACAGAGTGTCCTAAAAGTGCCAGTACAGACGCTGATGTACTTTTTATTTACAAAACAACAAATCTTAAAACGATTATTTTTATGCTAATTATAAAAGGCACATTTAAAATAACGGAGGAAAAAATACAGAACTTACATTTTTAATAAATGTTCAAAATGTCCACCCTTTTCTAGGAGGCAAAGCTGAACTCGTTTGCGCATGTGTTTAGAAACGCGTTTTAACATGCTGGAAGTGACTTCTTGTAGAGAAACCTGTACACACCTGCACAGAACCTGTATTACAAAATTGTCGAACGAGCTGATAGAGCATATTTTTACTCGGTATTGCATCCTCTGGATATTTATATCGCCAAACATCTTTGCATCTTTCATACGATTTACATTCAAAATGAGCTTCAAACAGCGTAATTCTCTGAATGCGTGAAAAACTCATTTCACTTTGAAGTACAAAATAACATAAAGCTTTATTCTCACAAAACTTGAGCGAAAAAAGAAACAAATGATAAAAATAAGGTATGGATGCAATAATAAGCAGACGATAAAATTTAATATTTAAAAAAAAAATCATGGACACAATGAATTATTTAAGTTGGAGTACTGGAACTTTTAGGACACACTGTATTAGTTTCCATCATTAATCTAGCAACATTCCCTACTCTACCATGTCTAAAATTATTATTCATCTTTCAGAAGCCCAGTCTCGACAAAAGCTGTTTTCGTAAGCCTTTTAATCATCGGCATTCATGTAATGCAGTTGAAAAAATACCATTCTAATAAAACAACTTGATCAGTAAGAATCTATCTTTCTTCTACAAAGGCATGTTGAAGAATGATTTTTAGGACATTGACTAGTTTCTTTAAAACGCTCCAAATTTGCTTGATGACTTTTTGTTATTAAATGAAGAGCACTCTCTATCGATCTAAATTTGAACAATTAATTTTTAATGCAGTTGATTTTATTTGCCTTCTTTTCACCAAATTGTCGCTTACAGTATATGTGGAATCCCTTTTGAGTACGGCAAAATGATTTATTCTACAGTGTTATTTTCTATTAGTTTCCATTATCAATCTTGCAACATTCTCAACTCTCTAATGTCCAAAATTAATGTTCATCGTTCGGAAGTCCAGTCTCGACAATGGCTATTTTCGTAAACCTTTTAAACGTCAGTATTCATGCAGTGCAGTTGAAAAAGTACCTTCCTAATAAAACAACTTGATTATTAATAACGATCTTTCTCCTACAGAGGCATGCTGAAGAATGGTTTATTACGAAATTGACTACTGCTTATTTAAAACGCTTCAAATTTCCATAATGCCTTTTCTACATTTAATGAAGAATCCTCTCTACCGGCCGAAATCTAAACAATTAATTTTTATGCCGTTTTCTTTTTCGTATGATTCATATAATGCATTATACCAAGTTTCAATAAAATACTACGTCTACTACAATGGGATCTAATTAGTTCTAAAGAGTGGAAATTTAATTAACCAATCAGTATATTAGACAAATTTACTGTAGAGTCAGCCATGTATTATTAAACTGATTGTCCTACAGTTTTGGTTTTATATAAATTTTATTACGTATTGTTGATTTTTTGCTCAGCTCAAATGTGCAAATGAAAACATAAGTAAGAAAAAAATACTACTTATTCAAAATACACAAATATAAAAATCCGATATCGAGTTTTACATTTTTTTCTATACATAATAAGATTGGAGTTGGGGTTGGGGTTAGAGCCAGTTGATTGCACCTAGGCCTAAGAGTTCTAGACCTGGTAGAACTGTCCTCCGTGGGGTCTTTATAATAGGTCCTAACCAGTGTTGTGCACGAACGCGTTCATTTGAACGCGTTCATGAGCTTAGCTCAAAAATTTTGAGTTTTGAGTTGAACTTCGCTCGTTTTTTAAATAATGAACTTGAGTTGAGCGTAGTTCGTTTTTTACACGAACTTGAGCGTGAAAAAGCAATTCAAACTCAAACTCATATTAAATATTTCTGTCTGAAATATGAAAAGTAAAGTAGAAGAAGAAAAGGACAGAAAAGAAAATTACTGTGCAAAATGGATTCCTGAAAAAAAAAAAAAAAAAAAGGCATTTGGGAAAAAAGGCACCATAAAAAGGGGCACCCGGAAAAAAGGACACTTTTGCAATTTGCATTTCACAAAAACAATAAACATCAAATAACGAATTTCAAGCGTGATTTTTCATAATACATTTTTAGAAATTTCAATCATTAAATTCGTACCATGTTTACTTAGTATATACCTGGGGAAAGGGGGGGGGGGGTCTAGGAGCAGACAGAAAGAGAATAATTGTTTTTATATCACTTTCTTATTTATTTTAATTAAACTTTGTCTAACAGTGACTTGCTGTTTATGAAAAAAATTCAGTGTCACACATACTTCGGGGCCTGAAGATGCGGGGGAGAGGAATTTTTTTTTTTTATATCATCGACCTGGGATCGAACCCAGCACTTCCTGTCTAGCAGCTCTGAAGGCATTTGCACATATATTAATTTGCAGTTCGAGTGTAATATTATAGTGATATTTAATTACATTTAAAGTTTTGTGGAAATTATCTTATCAAAGAATGGCAAAATTTCGTTGCGTATTTTACGAAATATTTATAAATTGTCTGTATTTTATGGGATGCAATTTTTTTATTTAATTAATTAATTTATTTTTTAATAAATATTTACGATTTTGAAAATATTTTATATAGATTCAGTATATTTTTAGTTACGAGAAACGATAACCATATAATATAAATAACTTTTTGAAATATTTAAGGCAGCGTTTAATAGAATAATCATCATTTTTGTAAAATTCTAATTTTAGTTTTAGGAGCTACCTAAGATGAAAATGGTAAAAAAAATTTCCCGCTTTCATATAGTTGAATAGTTATTTCTTAAAACAAATAAAGAAATAAGTAATAATTATTTGTTTAATAAAACAAATAAATAAGTAAAATTTGAAATCAAATAAATATTATGATGCGCATTATTAATACAGCATTTTCCCCCGTTCTTTGTATGCCCTAACTAAAATTTGAAGGAATCTAGAATCTACATTCGTTCTTCGTGGTCAAAATGTTTTCGACATCATGTGGTTTTCTTGGAACTATAAAGCCGATTCGAATGTATTGAGAATTGTGACTGGTATACGCCGATTTGTCTGTGGGGGAGATTTGTTGCGTGGGCAATTCTGGTACGCAAAAGCAATTGCCTAAAGCCCTTTCCTTTTTTCATTGATAAGAAGAATAGTTAATGGTTAAAATGAGCGTTATCGCATGGGAATAAAAATCACACAGAAGTCGTTTGCTTTGCAACGTGGTAGGTCTTGTATAAGATAAAAATAAATTACTTCTTTGCTTAAATATGTATTTTTAATATTAAGTTCTTAATTTAATGATTTAATAGAAATAAATCTATAATATAGTAGAAATAAAGTCATATATATATATATATATATATATATTGAAAACCTTTTCAAACATTGCATTAGATAAAAATAAGCGTCACATGAAGTACTAGAAAAATTATGAATAAGTCCATGAGGCAATTAATAAATTTTAATAACAGGAGACTTAGCGTTGGAATATTAAAACCCGAAAAAACTACTTCGTCAGAAACGCCAATTTTGCATTTCCAATATTTTTCTTTGGCGTTTCTGACGTAGTAGTTTATTCGGGTTTTAATTAATAAATGTTATTGAAATGCTAAAAGTTTTATGATGTTATGTAATAATAATAATAATTGAAATAAATTTTTATTTTCCCTCCATTTTCGGCTTTTACAATCAAATATATATTTTTTTTCTATTTTATGATACATGCGATATATATTGAACCGCACTGTACTATGCATTTAGAATTGCATAAATGCATATTAAAACATATATTTAAAAAATCCACTGTTCCAAGTATTTTGACAGTAAAATAAGGAAGCAAATATAGGTAGGAAAAAAAAAATAGTTTTCCATATAAAGCTTTAAACGTTAAGTATTAATATTTAGGTAAATGTAATTAAATTCATGTTATCAGTCATGTCTTTAAATTACTAGGAAGGAAGACAATGTTATCCAATCTCTTCATTTAAAAGTTTAGATTCATAAGTAAAGCAAAAAACAATCTTCGGAGAAAACATTTTGTGAATAAAAATTAATGAAAATTTTACCTGCACCCGACCAGCAAAGCAGGTAATAAGCGATTACTCGACCCGATGCGTTTCTCTCTTGTGAGAAATGCGCCCTCTCTTGCGATTAAAAGGGTAGAAAGTATGGATCCCTGAAAAAAGGGCACCGGAAAAAAGGGCACATGCAAAAAATTTTTTCCAGTTGACTATCTCTGTTATAAATAATTCTTGTAAATTTCATAATGATTACTAAAAAATAATTCTCTTTATGCACATTTATACAAATTTTTGCCCTATATCACCATGTTAAAAATTTTGAAAAAGCGGGATGGCAACGCAACCTGTAAGACGATTTTTACCAAAAGTTGATAGGCACTAATTTATGTCATGGTGCAACTACATACCAATTTGTATGAAATTCTGTGCAGTAGTTCCTGAGGTACAGTTGCCACAAAATTTTGTCACACACACACACACACAGACAGACAGACATTTTCTAAAAATGGTCAAATCGTGTTCTACAGCTCTCAAAACATATAAATCCATCAAAAACCCGAGGTCGAAAATTTTTACGAATCCAATACTTTCTTGTATTGAATATAGAAGAAAGTAAAAACGAGCGAAATTCAGCTCGAAACTGAAAAAGTTTTAATTAAACTCATGAACGCGGTCCTGCGCAACACTGATTTAAAACAACGGAACCTCTAAATGATAGAATTTGTTTTAATAAGTTTAATTAAGCGTAAAATTAAAAATAATTTTCATGGTAATTGGTAATTTTAGAAAAAAAAAGGGAAATTACCTATAAAAGTGTTCACAGAGGATAAGATCTATTAAAAAAAATAAAAATAAAATGTACGTAAAAATGAACTTTTAGTGAGCTTCGCTCGTTTTTAAAAATGAACTTGAACTGAACGCGTTCATTTCTTTCAGACATGAGTTTGAGCGCGAACTAACTCGTTTTTTACACGATGAACTTGAGTTTGAACTAGTTCGTTTTTTTTGTGAACTTGCACAACACTGGTCCTAACACATATGTACGCTTATTTTAGAGGAAACAATGGAAAAGTCTGAATGGCTAGGCTGATGAGCTGGACCTGGGATCGAAATCTCAACTACGCGTCTTCGAGTTTCGAGAACCTAAACTCTTGATCACTGGTGGGACACATAAGAAAAAAAGTATTGGATTCGTGAAAATTTAAGACCTCCAGTTTTAAATACACTTATATGTTTTTGATGTCTTGAACACAATTTGATCGTTTAAAAAATGTCTGTTTGTATCTGTGTCTCTTTTTTTCTTTGTGTATGTATCCAAAATTTTGTGCATAATGAGCACTTGGATGAAATTCAATATTAGTTTATATTTAGTTCGACCTTAACATAATTTCGTACGGGTTAGTTTTCGATGAAAATCGGTCAACTTTCTTAGGCTTTCCCATTTTTTCAATACAGGGCACAAAATTGACGACTTTGACATTTACTGTTAAGCTTTTTTGAGATGGAAAATGCCTGCAATTATCATAAGAAGTAATTTTAATGAATAATAAAATAATAATTTTAATAGTTCATGCTTCATGAATTTGTAAAAAAAAAAAAAAAAAAAAAAAATGTTCGTATTGGCCGCAATGTATTATTTGAAATTTCTTAAGTAATAGATGTGAATTTATTAATTTTAAACCTCTATATTTCATAAGTTTTTAAAACAACATTCACAGGTTTACAGAGAAGCAAAAAATTCATTAGAAGAAATTGCCCATGAGTAGATAGACTTGAGAAGAAAAAAACAATTTTTGCGATTTTTGAATTTTCTATTTTACCTGGGGTGAAAGGAGGAAAACGATTTTCGAGGAATAATTTTGGAAATTCCGGATTTTTTAGTAGAACTTCATTTCAAAATGAACAAAGATATTGTAAATTTTGAATTAAACCAATTTTGTTTTGTTTAATGTGATTTTCGATTTTAGGGTGGACGCATTACGAGGAAGCAAATCCTATTCACCCCCTTTTTGCGCAAAATTTGTCCTGGGAAATATACGGGAGCTGCGGTCACAAATTTTCGTGCGTAAATTGTTAATATCTATCCGACACCTATTGTAACGGGATTCGATGAAATTTCCTACCTCCTCTCCCCCTACTTCAATTTGTCTGAGGAAAGCAATATTTGATGTGTGCGTGCGTCCATTATATATATATATCCAACACGTAGTAAAAAGAGATTTTGCGAAATCCCTCACTTCTCACCCTTTAAGAGCGAAGGGGGGGGGGGCACGCTTTTAAACATAAGTCTGCTCCAAGTTATCAAAGGAAAGCGATCTTTTGATGTTTCCGTTTGTTATGAGTTTGCAACGCGCACTCTGAAGGGATTTTCCAAAATACCGATCTCCCTCTAAATGGGGGGACTGTGTGGCGCATTAAAAAAAAACAAAGTTTTCAAGCTTTCAGATCTGCTTTAAATTACCTTAGAATGGCGATTTTCGGTGTATAAGTGTTGATTAAGGTGTGCAATATGTACTTTATTGAGATTTCGTGAAACTTCTAACTTACTCGCGGGAGAGTGGAAATTAAAAAGCAGGTAATTCAAATCTGAAGGTTGTGGGGACTCGAACTCCTCGGCGAGCGGAAATTCCCCTACCGGACACAGCTGGAGCTCCGAGTGATTTCAGTGATTTTCTTTTTTTTTATTTTATTAATAACGATATGAAATATTGAGAACTGATTTAAAAATAGTGTTCGGGTAAATCCTGCGAGTACATACATATATATATATATCACAGAAATGTGCTGACGGTAAAGTTACGAAAAATATCCTTGTACTAGGGAAAAAGTACGTTATCAGAAATTTTATGTAACAGAACAGCTCAGAAAATATCCTCACACACTGGGTATTTCCGTAGGACACATTTTAAAAATCTATCATTAAATAAAATTTCTACCAGTTTTACCAGCTGGAATAGAAATAGTGTCCACCACACACAAGACGACGGAACGATATTGCTGTGATCCCTGGAACCATGTCTTTAGCTCTTACTTAGCACTTCTTTGTTCTGCTTTGAAACAAAGTTTTCGGTATGCAAAGCAGAAAAAATATGCATCCACTAAATAAGATCTGCATTACGACGGATTGAGATGCAATTTTGTAGGAAATTTCTGTAGCATTAAATATATATATCTTATAGGAAAGATACAGAAATTTTATAATTTTTAATAAATTTACTTTCACTATATTATCAATATTAGTTTAACAAGAAAAGTATAGGTCGTACTTATATTGTAATGAAAGAATAATTAAATGGAGTTAATTATTTTATCTTGTTTTAATTAATAACATGAATATTCTTGTCAGAAAAATTAAAAGATATGAAATCCCACTCCTATCATATAAAAAAAATGTAATGTTTACCTATGCATAATTTTACGTTTGAAAGAATAATTATTTCGAGAAACATTTTATACTGCCTATTTCCCTAGTGTATATTTGCGGAAAGTAGTTGTTTAAAATACCAAAATAAATAAATTAAATGACGATTAACATAACGCATTCTTGAATCAGCTATTTTTCACTAAACGAAATAAAATTAGGTATTCCATGGGGAATAAATGGGAATATACACTCATCCATAAATAGTTATTCGTTTCATAATTAGATTTCTGTTAATTTACAACATGTTTAACAACATTAAAAATTAATAAAATCTTAATTTAAAATGTTCAATATATTTCTACAAGATAAAATTATTTTTATTAAAATATTATTACAATCAAAGATGTTTTTATTTTTAAGTAACATAAAATAAAACTGATTTTTTTGAAATATTTATAATGACTATTATAAGTAATTTAAAAAATATTCATAGTGAACTTTAAAATTTTCTGAACATTTCAAAATGTTCACAATTTAACACGTTGAGCGATATGTCAGCCATTTCAGATTTTAGACATTTTGTCATATATCTCTAAAAGTACTGAAGGAATCATCTTGAAACTTTTGGAGTGTGCAGAACATGTTATATTTCAAATATTTCAGTGAAAGTTTTACAACGAAAGAAAAACAGTAGAAATAAAAAAATAACACTTTGAGCACCATGTCAGCCATCGGTGGCTGACAGTGTCAAATAGGATATAAAGCAGCATAAACCATCGATAGTTGATAGTGTGAAATAGGATAAAAGACTAAAAATATTATATTGTTTTAAGTAATTATTTAAAATTTGCTTAATTTTTATTTATTACAGGAGGAATCATTATGGAATTTTAATGGATTTTAAGAATTCGCGTGGCGCTCAACGTGTTAAAAGAAATGAAAATACACCGAATTAAAAGAATATATTTTCGGAATCTATAGGTAGCTGCACCAGTAGTAGACATTAAGGTATATATATATATATATATATATATATATATATATATATATATATTGTGTTATATTCTTAAATTTAGTGGCTATAACTATCAATTCATCATGGAGTGTAAGGTTGGAAGAGATATGGTACCATTAATATCTAGTTTTGGTGGTGATCTTGGAGATAGTGTAAGGTTGTCTATTAGAAGAGTTGGGTTAGTGTAAGAAGCTAAGCATTTGGTACCAGTGGAAATGTGATAAGTGTTCTAGGAAGTTGTGAAGGTTTTGTTGTTCAGTTGGATATCGGTAATTTTAGGATATATAGTTTAATGAAAATTAAGTAAAACTTTTCTCCAATTTATTTATTAACGTATACTTCCAGAAATTATCGAAGCGAGCTTTTTAGATCACGATTTTAGGTCCTATGTTTTAATTGCGTAAAGAGGTTGAAAATTGTTGTTGTTGTTGTCGTGTGCCACTCGGAAATTCCGAGCCCCGGTAGTGGAACTATCCGGATTTTTTAAGGCATGAGGGGTGCGCGTCTTCCCTTATTTAGGAGCGCCTCATAGGGAGGAAGTACGACTTTAGCTCCAGAAGCTGGTGAAAGATGGCAGCACCAGCCAAACAACAGGAACTCGAATTTTGATCCGTATCAGAGCGAGTTAAAGCCATGTTCCGGTACCCCCAGAGGTATAATTTTTGATGGGAACTTGGAGGACTTTGACGGAATTTAACGTGCACCAGTCGCCATTAGCGTACACGACGGTCTTCGGCCGGCTCGAGGACCGAACCCGCAATCTTTCGATCACGAACCCGCTGCTCTTGCCGACCAGGCTACCGCGGCCCACGAGGTTGAAAATTAAACCAATTTTTTAAGTGTAAATAGTGCAGTCACGTTAGTTATGAGGGTGTCAGAGACCTATGACATCAGACTTGCACCAATTTTGGTGAGTCGTGGATTTTAAAGATTGTTTAAGATAAAAATCTATTTCAGTTTAATTAAGTGAAGGTTAATTAAATAGCATGAAAGTCTACCTTTCCGTATCGTTTGAAGCTCAAATAAAAAGAGATTAAGTGTTAAACTATTAACTTCATTTGAATTATTGACTTTTCTTCTACTTATTATAAAGGAAGAATATCAGGAGGCTGTAAACCATCCTTAAAAAACTGACAAATCAGTATTAATGAATTCACGGAACATGTCGGATAACCAGTTAATATATTAAAAGATTTTTTTGAAATTTATGAACATTTCACTGTTCTGGAACGTTTTAATTCTATGTTATCGTTATTAGAAATATGTAATAGCAGTCTTAGTTTAATAACAGGGATTTAACATATTGTTACGTTAATCTTTCTTTTCTTGCAAAAATCTTGTAAAAAATTTAATAACTTTAAGTGATATGCCAGTAAATCTTTAAATAAAATAATTTTGTAATGTAGTTTTGTGTTGTTAAAGATCTAATGAAACACCTTTTAAGACTGGAATGCAATTTTATGATTTTTCAAGCATGTCATATTAATTGAAATTACGGTACAAAATATGAATAATAGAAACTGTTTGTAAAAATTATTCATAATTAATACAAAAATTCTACTTTATTTACTAGGAATACATTTTACTTATACTGTTATAAATTTAAATTTTACTTAAAGATGCATTTCGTAAAATTTTGTTCAAAACATGGAATAATACACTAATCTTTCAAATAAAATAATACAACGAAAGGAATATTCTGTTTCAAACAAATAAACATTTTTATTTTTATTTTCAACTTCTGTGAAGTCTTCTTCATGTTTTAGTTCATGACAAACAGCGCATGTCTTGGAAATGTCAAGTGAAGCATATAAAGGAAGTTACTCTTGATGTATTTCAAAGATTACCAAATAACATAACTGAGTTTAACAATTTTTATTTCTTTTAAAATTTCTTTACCATGTTTAAAATTTTTACATAAATTAATATTTAATCTCTCAATCTTTTCTTCTTTTTATTGTCAAAAAATCAAAACTTTTTGTTCCATTGTAAAATTTAAAAACATAATTCTGTATCATGTAAAATTTTGATGATATGGATTGTTTTTAATATATTTAGATACAATCACAAAAGCATCTAATAGTTCTAAAACTATGTTTTAAGATCTAAGATATGTTTTAAATATATGTTTTTTAAAAATATTATTAAAAATGTTCGTTTGTTTAAATTTGAAAATAAATATTTATAGACTTCATGAAAGATAATGTATTGTCTTATAATTTCTATTCATTTTTAATTTAATATTTACATATGAATATTGTTTCATAAATAATGTTTTCAAATTAAGGAGTTTAATTTTGTTCATTTGACAATGTAAAAAACGTACTGCTAGCTATGTATGTTGGTAGTGTTCTTTCCTTTACCCAAAAAATTTTTTAATTTTGCAATCTTCAAAAATTTTAAATATATTTAATATTTTGATTTCTACGAGGAGAATTTATAAACTTGTAACATATTCCACAGTAAATTAGAGCTGTATTGTTTTATACTACCTCATTTATATTATATGCAGCTATGTAAAATGTATAAAACAGACTTTCTTAACGGACTTTCTATTGGGATTCATTGATCAATTGGATTCAATTGGGATTCAATTTCATTGATCTCGTATTACATATGTAAGTAGTATCTTTGTAATTTTTTTCTCAGAATATTCTGAATATTCGCGCGCTGTCCTCGCTGCGAAGACGCAAAATTTAAGATCCAGCTGTAAAAATTCAACCCGGAAATTTTTGAGCAAAAATTTACGTTTATAACTTATCAGAAAAAGCCGATTTTTTAAACCTTAAAATTTAAAATTTCTTTTAGTTTAATTTAGTTCATGAATTCCGGTGGCAGTATAATTTAAATGATCCGAATTGTCTTGCGCCGCAAACGGTTAAGGAGACCTTCCTTGTTAGACTCGCCAATTAAAATTCTAGAACGTTGTTTTGACAATACAAAAAACGTACTGCTAACTATGCATGTTGATACTGTTCTTTTCTTTCCCCCAAAACTTTTAAATTTCGCAATCTTCAAAAGTTTAAAATATAATATTTTGATTTCGACGAGGAGAATTTATAAACTTGTAACGTATTCCACAGTAAATTAGAACTGTATTGTTTTATATTACCTCATTTATATTATCTGCAGCTACGTGAAATGTATAAAACAGAATTTCTTTATGAAATCATTAATTGATTCGATTTCTTTTAAAACTGTGCTATTTAAAGTGTAAAAAATTTTTTGTTAAAGACCTCTAGAAAATAAATTCTAGTTCTAGTAAAAATAGTTCTATGTCATCCATAAGAATTCTAGTTCCCTTTGCTAGAGAATTTTAGACTCCCCAATTAAAATTCTAGAACGTTTTCCTATATTATCCTGGTAAAACATATGTAAAGGTCTCTACAAATAAGTGCGAACGTCGAAGTCGAGTTATAGTACCTCTAATTCTAGTTTATGAATCAATTACAGAAATCAAAGCGAGAACTTTCAGTAATACAAAGGATTCAAAAATATAATGAATCGTTTCAACATCTAGATAAGTGTAGACATTAAATAATCTATAATTTCGTCAGTTTATTTGATTAACTTATACGCAAAACTTGGAAATCTGTATTATTAGTTTAGGGATTTAGAAAATGACTAGTTTTTCGTTCTAGGAAAAGGCGGTATATATATATATATATATTTTTTTTTTTTTTTCTCCGTGTAAAACATGAAAACTTATGTTTTTTATTTGTGAGCTTTCTTTTGAGGTTCCATTTAGGATCTAAAAGGATAAGTTTTCACATTAAACTTTACAAGTTTATGATCGTTTGATATTATGATTACTGATTTAAGACAAAGTATGAACTATGTCTTTTATTTATTAAATATGGTGTTCCAGTCGAAACACTATATTTAGTAAATAAAAGGCAATATTTTTAAATTATGTATAATTATAAGTATTTTGTTTGTCATTAGTGTGTATTTAACTTCGATTACTTGTATTTAAAGATTTACTGGAGATTATATTATCTAACTTCAACTTTTATATTATAGGATTATTACACTGTATTTAGGTTTTCTTTAGTTTCAAACGACTTCAATAAAATAAAATTATACAATACTAAATTAAAATATTTTATGGTACACATGCACACTAGGGTGTATCGAACAAAAAAAAATTGTTTATATCAAATTTCCAATAGTGCGCAAAAATTGCCTTATGCTATTGTTAGTATGTGTGCAAAATTTTGTTGATCTGAGTTAATATCTTCAGTTGCCTCTGGGGTCGTTCATTATACAAAATTCGTAATTCTATCGATTTTTCAATATTTTTTTTAAATAAGAAATTTGAATCCTTTGTTCCAATAGGGCCGAAAATTTGTCACATGGTATCCTTAGAGCGTGTGCAAATTTTTATTGATGTGGGTCATCTAGTTGTCCCATCTAGTCTATTAATGTGGGTCATTTAGTTGCCTCTACGGGTCACTTATCTGGCCAAATTCGCTCATTTTAATGATTTTCCCTCAACGCTTCTATGACTGTAATTCTTTTAATTATGGTTATTTCTATTCACATTTTTTTTTTTTTTTTTTTTTTTTTTTGTATGAACAAATTATGCATTTTTGCAAGTGTGCAATGCGTATACTGTTAAATAAACACGTAAATTTATGAGCCTTCGCCCGTTTAATTTTTACGGACCCAACCGATTTTTCACTACAGGAGGGGATACCCGTATTTTCTGATATGACTTGATATTTTCCGCTAAACCACAAGGTTCTTAGCAGTCTTTTAACCCTTTTTGTTTATAGTAAACTTCATTAATCGTTTGTAGCACATATCTTCAAAGAAATAATACAAATATTGATTTATATATAAAGTGGTATCCAATATGATAAATTACGGGCAAAACATTAATTAAGGGGTACTTGGCCATTAATTATGGGATATTTGGCCGGACCTTTTGCTGACGGGCAAAAAACCGTAGATTTTGCTGCAATTTTTCTATAGTGAACAGAATCTACAATGATTCATACCAAATGTTTCATTCAATATTTGGGACCTCTTCACGGAAATCTCTGCCTTTCTATCAAGTCATGGCCCCTTCTACAAATACCTTCACAAATTTCATTGCCAACTTTCACCCTTATTCTCATGCGATGAGGAGCGGACTGCACAACATTACTACTTTCACTGTCAACTTACAATACCTTACCATTTAAGGAATCCTAACCCTAGACCAGCAACTTGGCTGAACAATATAATAACTAGAAAGCCCCTACGACTCAAATTAAAGCTTATCTATGCCTTCCTTCAAGATTTATCAAACTCAACAAATTAAATTATTTCTCTATCTTTCCTTAATTTTTTCCTCCTCTCCTACATGGCGAATACTGGTCAGGTCTGATGCTACAGCATTCCACGGAAGTGCTCTCGGGAAGCCATCATCCAGCGCTTGATGTTGCTATTAACCAACAAAATTCATATGTTTTTTGGGCTTGGTATAAAGACTCTGTGAACTTTATACATTACATGTGTGAACTTTGTAAATAGACTACCAGTCGGCTCCGGTCCTCTTCACTTTCATGCAACTTTGTCGCCCTTTGTCGCGTGAGAACTCTGCTCTGGCGACCATTGTAATTTTGTTGTTGTTGTTGTTTGTTTGGTTATTCAATAAAGAACGGGGGAGACTTAACCTTTGGAGACGAGGCTCTTTTGAATCTCCACAGTGGCTTTGGAGCCCCACTCTAAAGGTTAAAAATGCTCAAAACCGCTTCATAGTGGTGAGCGGTCTTCTTCTGTCTTAGAATCTATCAATCTTAGAGTTGTTTATTAAAATGCAAACAATAAAACATTCAGTTTGAAAAGGATAGAATATAATTGAAGTATGGATCAATTTGTTCGTACAAAAAAAAAAGTGAATAGAAATATCCATAATTAAAAGAACTGCAGTCGCAGACGTGTTGAAGGAAAATCATTAAAATGAGCGAATTTGGCCAGATAAGTGACCCGTAGAGGCAACTGAAGCCATTGACCCACATCAAGAAAAATTTGCACACGCTCTAAAGATACCATATGGCAAATTTTCGGCCCTATTTGAACGAAGTATTCCAATTTCTTATTAAAAAATAAATAAAAATAAAAACGATAAAATTACGAATTTTGTATAATAAACGACCCTAGAGGCAACTGAAGAATCAAAAACACTTTTCACACATACTAACTATAGCATAAGGCAACTTTTCCGCACTATTGGAAATTTTATATCAAAAAAAAAAAAAAAAAAAAAAAAATCGGTACACCCTAATGTATCGTTATCAGATTTATGATATGTACAAGCAACTACATATATATATGTATGTTATGTTTACCTAATTGCATGCATTTACGGGATCCTGCAGTTGTGCTAAACTTTTTTTTTTCTTGAGGGGGTGTATGAATGTTTTGGGTAATCTTCGAGTAGTATTTTGATAGACACATGCAAACATGTTACCGATATGCACACAGATACAAAATTGTAATTTCTATCAATTTATAATTTCTTAAGCACATTGATATATTATGTAAATTTAGTAAGAAATTATTTGATTTTTCTTGATTAAACTACAATAATTTTACTTTTTAAAGTAATTTCTGTTTGAACAAAAATTCTTATATTACATACTGCATTACAAATTGAGTAGATTTTGATTATCCTATAAAACACTAAATTGAGGATATTATCCTCGGCATTCAATCTTACATTGAGTTTAAAAAGTATATTGTACTGTGAAATAAAATTTGAAAAATCACTGCATTCAAAAAGGAAATAAACTGATGTTCTTTTATTAATCTTGTTATAACATTTTTTTAATTATTATTTTCTTAAAACTCATAGGTCGAGAAATTCGTTCTGATTTTATAAATTTTCAAATGCGGTATACACGAGTAGTATATTATAAATTGATTTTTTATATTTTGAAAATGTATATATGAAAGCGTAAGTTTTATTTCTATGAATAAAATTGATTGTTCTATAAAGCATATTCTATGTTACATTTAAGTTATAGATAACGTTTATTAACTGTATTTTAATATGAAACTGAATTAAAAGAATATCTGAAAACATAAGTTTTCATGTAAAGAATAGTAAAATACAAAAGAAAAAAAAAAGTCACGTTTAAATATGTTGAAGATTTTTTATTCTAAGCATGTTTTAACGACATTACAAGATAAAATATTGGGGAAAAGGCGAGGGATGTTAAAAGAACATCAGGTGATGCATATGAATGAAGTCTCTTTTTCAAAATTGTTAAAATTCAGCAAGTGCTTTACCATGTTCTGCTTTTCTTAAGAAGAAAAACAGCCATCTACTTTTATAGATTTATAACTTGTAGTTGGAAAGTACATACTTTTTAAAGTATTTCCTTTCCAAGTATAGTTAAAAGTTTGTGTAAATTTAAAACATTACAGAAATTTTATCTTTTTAATAAAAACAATGTTTTAAAGATCTTAAAATTTTATGTTAGTAGAGCTTAAAAAAAAATAATAATAATAATAAAAATCTATAATGAATAAAGTATTTTGATTGAAGAGCTTTATAAAGATTTTTTTTTTTTTTAAATTACTAAAAAATCATGAATATTAAAATTAATTAATATAGCTAAAGTGACAACCACTCGAGATTAGGATACTGGAATTTTAGTTACCAGTCGTTTAAATAAATTTTATCTAGTGATTAACTCAATAAGTTTATTAAAATTAAATTAAATTAGCCTTTTTTTTTCCCAAGTTCACATCTTTGTACAATAGTCAATATCCGCACTTTTTTTTTTTTTTTTAAGACAACCCCCCCCCCCCCCCCCCCCAAAAAAAATAAAATAAAATAAAATAAAATAAAAATAATAATAATAATAATAAAAACGGTTAATGTAAAAGAAGTAAATTTTTCCATACATTTTTTCATACATGATAGAGAAAATCTAAGACATTTATCAGTTTTTCATTCACGATTCAAATAATTTGAGTTTATTAACATAAATATATAGTAATTGTTTTTGTATCATTTAAAAGTAGTATATTATTATACACTGACGAAACAGTACACAGTTAGTTCGAAGTTGACCTATAAAATATTTACATACCAAATTCTAGCTTAATTGAATCCTTCAAGTAATACATACACACCATAGAGATACATATAAATATGCATACATGCACACATATGAACATCACCCTTAAAAAAGAATTAAAATGTTCAGAGTACTTCCAAACGTATGCCAAATACTAAAATTAAATAATAGAAGATTTGTGTGCTTAGAGTACTTTCCTTACCATTCGGAAAGTAAAATTATCGGGTCCCCCCCAAAAAAAGAATATATATATATATATATATATATATATATATATATATATATATATATATATATATATATATATATATATATATATATATATATATGTATATATATATATATATATATATATGTATATATATATATATACATATATATATATATATACATATATATATATATATATATATATTTTAATATCTTTCTACCTGTTTTAAAATTACATCTCGCCATTCATCACATTAAAAATATATTAATTCGTTTTTCGCGTATTAAATATTTTTGCAATTAAAATAGTTTAGTCAAAATACGCATATTTTCAGCATTTGTTTCTGTTTAAAAATAATTGAAAATAAACCTCAAAAATAAATTACTTTTTAGCCATAATAAGTATTGTCGCACTATAATCTAGTTCTTTTCTAGTTCTTTTGTGTAGCCCTGTAACGAACAGTGAAAGATTTCCATACTATATTGTGCATGAAACATGTTTTTACGCATATAAAAAATATACATTTGTTTCATTTTGATTAATGCAGTCTATAGATATATAAAGTCTTTTTACCTGCAATTTCCCCTATAGACCTAATGTATTTGAATACTCTTGGGTGTCCCTGCACACAAACCGTTTCCTTGATCTCAACGAAAAGTTTAGTATAGCTTTCCGAATATGATATACATTTAAAATTCCAAGTTTGAATTTCTAATGTTGTTTGTTCTTAAGATATGCTGATAACAAACGCACAAACACAGACCAACCGCTAAAAACGTATTTTTTGGATTCAGGGGGCCTCAAAGCGTGTAAATATAACAATAACTCAATTTCGAAAATTCGATAAAAAAAAAAAAAAAAAAAAAAAAAAAACTTTCTCTACCATATATATGGGTGAGAGAAAGTTAAAATATATTCACAAATAATCTGGTGTGTCCCTCACACGACTTTTTCTTAACCTGCATTTTAATGCTATTCAGACAGATTTCAGATTTAGACGTAAAATAAATAAGGTAAGATATAAAAATTCAATCTAGTTTAAAAATTAACTAAAATAGGTTTACGGACAGTTTTATTTGGCATATTATTCTGCGTGAGGAAGGGGGGGGGCTGCTACCGCACCCCTCATTCCTCGTTGAATTATACTGCAAACATAGTGAAATGTAACAAAGCACTCCCGTCATTTATATTCGGTGGAAAAGAAGGTTAGCTTAATTTTGGTTAATCATATACACATTACGTTGTGTACTTAAATTTAGTCTTGTACGAAAAACACATAACACAAAATTAGGGGTGGGAATCGATTAAGAGTTTTAACTGGGTTAATCGTAGTTCATTAATCGATTAATCGGTCGATTAATCGAATTTTTAATCGGTTTTCATTTTTCTTTATATATTTTTATTTCAATGATGAATTAACTCTCATATTCATATGTAACTCTCATATTAAATCTCTCATATATATACATATTATTCATAAGTTTGACTGAAAAAAAAAAAAATAAATAAATTGCCTAATCAATTATATCTGTTTCATAGCTGAAATTTAATTCAATTTTCAGAGTAATAATTGGTCACTTTAAGTGTTAATTTTATATAAATATTTTCACTTGTTTATTTTCTTTATATATTTTTTAAGTAAATAATTTTTTTAATTCATTTTGAAAGAAACATTAAATGAATTTACACATATTTTAGTTTTGTATTTGCAGGCCTTGTCCATCTCGCTCGTCACTATTTTCAAATGAATTCTCAAAATTCCATAACATTATCATAAAAATCTCAAATTCTTATATTTTAGTTCTTCTTTGTCACTTCGGACTAGGACACAGAATGTTATTTTCTGTTTCTACTTCAATAGTTACGATCAGAAATTCTAAACAGACAATAAACGCTTGAAGATATTGTGAAACTCTGTTGACATTTCCCCCATCAGAGGGATAGTGGAAATCTCAATCCCTTCTTTTCTTTTATTTTATCTTTAGCATTTACATTTTTTGAAAGCTTCTTGTTTCTGAGAATACTATTACCCTAGCCAACACTTTCTGTAGAAGGCTAAAGACAAGTGGTGTTGCTCCAGAATGCACATGAAGCGGCATTTTGTTTAATAACTGTCCTCCCCCTTTTCTCTATCAACAAAAGTGCAACAACTTCTTTAGACAGGTTTTATTTTTATTTATTTCCTTTTATTTATTATATTTTAATTCCTTTTATTTTTATTTTTTTGCTTTTTCATTATTTGATGGATGTTTCTTAGAATGGTTAGCAAAATATGTGAAAAAATACTTTGTAGACAGAAAAGCATTTTTACTTTAATTCGTAGTTTGAAATTTTTAATCGGATTTTGAAAATTTTTAATCGAATTAATCGATCCGATTAACTCGATTAAAAAAATTGATCGGGACTAAGCATTGATCGATTAATCGGTCCGATTAATCGATTAATCGGCACAGCCCTACACAAAATGAAATAAACTTCCAGCTTCCAGAAATTTCCGAGTACAGCCCTGTAAATGAATAATGGATGATTTTCTTACCACAATATACACAAAAGATGGTTTTAGGCAAATAAAAAATATGTTAATTCTATTTTGTTTAGGACAGCCTGCAGACGTTATACTGTACTTACTAGAAATTTTGCCCATACACGTAATGTATTTGAATTCTCTTGAATGGCCCTGTGCACGAACTCTTTGCTTGATCTCAATGAAAAATGTAAAATAACAAGATATAAAATGCCATTTTCGCTATTCCTGCTACTATTTATCCTTGCGGTATGCTGATAACAGACACACAGAGAAACATACATGCACACACACAGCCCAACCGCTAAAAACGTATTTTTCGGATTTATTGGACCTCAAAACGTATAAATATAACAAAATCTCGATTTTGAAAATTTGACCCTAAAACAATATTTTTTCTACCATATATATTGGTAACAGAAAGTAAAAATATTTATCATTTGCGAAAATATAACACATATCATAATTAAAATTTTAACATTCCAATATTGTTTTGGCAAATTATTGAAAAAAATTTAAACATAACGAAGTATTTCCACGGTCTATAAAATATATATTAGAAGCGCAAGTAAAAATATTTAAATAATAATAATAATAATAATGTATAAATTTAACGAAAGACGACTTATATATATATACCGGGCGTCCCATAAATATGTAGGAAATTTAAAAATTCATAAAAATTGAAGTAATTGGTAGAATTGATCGCGGTTTGCGAAGAAGTTATACTCCTGAAAGAAGATTGTCTTTCGGAAAAGAAAAAATGGTAGTTAAATTTTTCGTCGATAGGGGATGCTGCACGTAGGCGTAAAGAGAAAATATTCAAATCAGAGTTCTATAAATTGTACGGTTAACACAGCTTGTTTCTTATTTTGCTTTCACCTTGTGCATACATAATGTTTTAGCTGCGATTCTCACTTGGTGGATAAAGCGTTTTTGGAGAAGATGCTTTCCCAGAGCTAAGTATCACCGACTGAAGCTGTAATTAGCAGCGATGTAATTAGTTTGCAAACTGTGATTTGAGGTGATAGCGAACACATAGAATAACATTTATTTGCCTGTGAAGATTTAAATGGAAATAAATATAGTTTTTCATGGAAATTTGTTATTTTCTCACGTATAGCGCCCTCTATCGATGAAAATTTTAAATATAATCTTTTTCTTTACAAAAAAAAAAAAAAAAAAAGAAAGAAAAAAAAAAGAAAAAGAAAAAGAAAGAAAAAAAAAAATCTTTTTTTATGGGAATACTTTTTTCGCAAATGCGTACAAATCTACCAATTCCTCCATTTTCTATAATTTTTTAAAATATCTGCATACTTATGAGACACCCGGTTTAAATAAAGATAAAAATTCTGTAAGACAAATCTTTAGCATTTTGCCGAGGACATTTTTTTCTGTATGTACAAGAGAAAGATAGAGGAAAACAAAAAATGAAAAACAAAATCTAAAATCCTTTATTTTACTTCTTTTGTGTGAACTTTCAATAATAATTTGAAGTACTTTGTTCACTCGTGCATAAGAAGGCAGTTTGTCAGAATCATAGCAGAAAGAGTAGTAGATAATTATGGTTGAAATGCTCCACTGAAGTTTCAAAATGTAAACATTTCCTTGCAATTACTTTGCATGTTCTCTATTTTTTTTTATTTTTCTATTTTCAAGAATTAAACGTTTTTTTCTGAAAAGAAATTTTGACATGTTTTTACTTTACAAACTATCGTATTTAATGAACAAAAATTTTTGATTCTCAGCATCATTTTTTAATTGCATATTAGATTTAAAACATTTTGTAAAATCAAACACTTTCGGTTAGATATTTCGCTTTTGTATGTGAAAGTTATTAAAATAATAATGATAATTATATATATTTAAAAAAAAAAAATACTAAAAATTTAAAACTCGCTGATATATATGGATGAATATTTGAATTCAAAGTATTGGGTTAGCCCATAAATAATATCGTTTTTTTAAATGTGAATTTTGTGTGAAAAATGCAATATTGTTACAAATTTGTAAATAATCGTAATCATTTTTATGTAATTTCATTCAAAGATGCTTAGTCCCATTATAAAATGATAACTTTCTACATTTCTAGCTTGATTTTGCTTTGGTATAGCTCATTTTCTTTTAAAAATCATTCAAAAAGATTCACCAATGCGGTAATGGCCTTAGCGTCGTTGGCGAGATATTCAATTTTTGGAGACTTTTATGGTGACCTTGGCTAGAAAATACTTATTATCTATATATCAAATATCTAAGCTGTAACTCGAATAGAACCGAAGTTGCGAGAAAATTCTCAGACAATTTACGAACCTCCAATTACACAACAATATTTTGTTATGTTATACACTCCTATTCAAAAATTTAGCAAGATTTGCAAACAATCAGTTTTTTCAATTTAAAAACTTATCTTTTAAAGAAATGTTTCTAAACATTGGGTTAAATATCCGTTTCAAACATTTAAAGAACTGGGTCTTCCTCACGTTTTTCATTGAAAATTGGTTAAAGACAACATTTAGGGACCCATTAACAAATTGCGCCAAATCAATAATGTTTGTGATCCCCCTGTATTGCTAAGTAAATGAAATAATCTGTAACTTTATGATATG
Organism: Salticus scenicus; assembly: GCA_963930645.1. NCBI lineage: Eukaryota > Metazoa > Arthropoda > Arachnida > Araneae > Salticidae > Salticus > Salticus scenicus. The sequence goes on along the minus strand of OZ005659.1, from coordinate 12,514,078 downwards.
TTAATATAGGCCAAGTATAATTTGTGGAAGAATTTGTGCGACGATAGCATGTTAAATAACGGAGATAAAAACATTTATTTTAAAAGTCAAAAATAAAATAAAATAAAATAAAATAAAATAAAATAAAATAAAAGGATTTTTTTACATATAATATACAGGGTTTTAAACGAAAATTATTCCCACTTTCAGATAAATTGAAAAACCGCTTTTGAAGCAATATACTGCAATCGGAATACAAATATCTTATGAAATATGAGCATTTTTATGAAAAATATTTTTACTGCGCATGCGTGAAAGCTAGAATAATTTTTATTACACGAGTTGAAAGCTATATATATTGAGCAACCTTTGTCAAAAGTTCATTTGAATAGAGCAAAAAATAAACAAATTGTCGGCTAAAGAACGAGCTAGATCTTAAATATTTTTCAAGATTTCAAAATTCATAAGAGGTTTTTTACATGCCGCGTAATTAATTTAAAGATCCAATTATTTCGACCACGCTCCAAGTGTACCTTCTAGCGAAAAAACCCTTATATGCTGCAACATTTTTTTTTTTTTTTTTTTTTTTTTTTTTTTTTAACTAAGAATTTTAAGATCAAAAATATCTTTTCAATCATCATTTATTTTATCTATTACATATACTTATTATGTACCTTATTAATCGAATTATTATTATTACTATTATTATTATTTTATTCTTTTAAATTAACAATATTATATGATCATAACCTGAGAGTTGTGATATACACAATTCTTGGGGTATATATAGTATTTTTGTGAATGTGAACAATCATATATTGGTGAAACAAAAAACAAAACGTAAATTCAAGTTTCACCTTAAAAAACACATCAGTTGTTATATTCAGAAACAAGCAACTAAAAAATCGGCAATTGCTAAGAATTGTTGGGAAAATAACCATAATTTACAATATAATTCGTCTAAAATAATCTGTCAGTCTAAACACTTACATGAACTCGAATTTCGGAAAAACTTTCCATATCTATAAAAATCATAAAAGTTTCATTAATTGCGATTTTGCGATTGCTGTTTTTGCTATTTTCTCGGTTTGTTAGAAAAATTACATAAAATTCACATATTCTTAATTCTTACATAGCTTTTTTCATCACAAATTCCTATTGGCCTCCAGCTGCAATTTCCTAAATTCTTATTGGTTGTTACTCTGACTCTATAATTCGCTTCCCTACACACACACACACACAGACACACACACACACACACATATATATATATATGTGTGTGTGTATGTGTGAGTAATAATCCACTTCGTCATTTTGCACTAATGACGGTACACTTTACGCTACCGAAATTGCAGTTTGCACTTAACAATTTTTTACATTAGCGTTTTTAACAGTGTAAATATTGATATTTTTATTTATATTTTTGTTCTATTTTTTACTGGTCCTTTTTTCCCCTTCAGGACACAAATTTTATTGGAATATACAAGGTATAACCTGTTCTTTACATTGCCAAAGTTTCAAGTTGATTCTTAAAAAACTTTTCTAGATTTTTGACAAAACATTTAAATTCGAAAGTGTCCAAATACTTATTGGTATATAACGTAGTAACTTTTGTAGTATGCTTCCATGATTAATTATAATTAATCAAAGAAGCATGTTAGAAACTTACGAAAATGAAGAATAAGTATCGGTAAGCACCCTGTTTCGACACAAATCTATGCGTGATAGAGAAAAAAAAAATGTGACATTTTCTGTTTCATCACATTAAAAAACATATGTATCTTATCATATCAAATTTCGCCAGATCAATTTTGTAGATCTGTGTAATTAATCAGGCTGATGTTGATTTGATCCCAACTAATATTCAATTATAAAATACCGCAATTTATGCTTTTTAAATTATTTATATTTTATAAAAGATACTATTCTGGAACACGTGAAATAACATAATACTAACATAAATTTTCTGTTCTATGCCTCTCATACTTCGTACCTTTGGGACAGATTTTGTATCATCTGCAATATCTTATTTTGTCTTCTACAGTTTTTATTATGAATATATATATACTCCTGCTTTTTAAAATGCAGTACTATGAAATAATGACCCAAATGAGCTGAAATTTTCAGCGAATGCAAATTATAGTGGGATGCGCAAACGGTGAAAATTTCAGAATCATTATGAAGATGTGGCATGAGCAGCGCCGTCTGAACTGTTGTTGAAACCTCTTAAATAAATGGCTATATCGGAACGTTCAAATTTATCTATGGTTATCTGATAGTACAGAAAGTGAGACGAGACATACCTATGCCTCCGTGAAGAAAGTAAGCGATATTTCAACAATTTACGAAACTCGAACTTGATCTTCGTGAAGGAGGGTTTTACATCGTGAAATAGCAGCTCGTGTGCAGCATAATTGCAGCACAGTGATGCGAGTTTGAGAACAGTGGACCAATGCCGATTCTACAACTCCGTAATCGAGGAATGGATCCCAACAGGTGACGGAAACGCGTGCTAGCGACGCCTGGATTGTGACATCCCATGGTGCTAATAAACCGTAGAGCTTCATCTGGACAATTGAGAGAACGTTGGTGCACTGTTACAAATAGGTTCGATGTCTGCCTGGCCAATTCGTCTGGTTTACCTTGGACTGCGTGCAAGACCAAACTTATGCAGGATCCACTCACGCAAAACCATCAAATCTTTCAGCAGTAATGGTCTCATGAACATAGTGACTGTTGCACAGATTAGACACAAGTGTTTTCTCTGACGAATCTCGTTTTATTTTGTGTTAATATGATTGACCTATTCGTGTTAGACGCTAAGCTGGCGAACTCTAATTTATGGAGGGCATTATCGAACATCATGGACGATTTCAGATGTAACGAATTGTGTGAAATCTTAGCAGTAACAGGTACATCAGTGACGTGCTGGAGCCCGAAGTCGTTACCCTCCTTCAAGGCATACCTGGAGCTATTTTTCAACACGTTAATGGAAACTCAAGTTTTCAAAGGAATGATCAAGATTAGCGATTATTTTTCAGTAGAACATTTGTTCCTTGGCCTGCGTATTTGAAAGCTGTGTTACATATTGAGCATGTTTCGGATTTTGTTGGTCGGCGTTTCGCTCGCGATCCTCGTCCTACAGGTACTACTGGTAAATTTTAGATGCGACTACAAACAACATGGAATGCTCTTCCGCAGACAGACATTCAAAAATTGTTTGACCCTATGCCACGTCGTATATCAGTTCTTATTGCAATGCGTAGTGGCTACACCAAATAATGATTTTACACACTTAATATTAATTTTCTTGCTTTCAAAATTTAAAAATGTATTTGTACCAATACCAATTGTATGTGTATTAAGGGGTAACATTACTGTAGAATAAAAAAAAAACTTAATTTTTTTATTGGCTTACAAGATGCTTTGAACCTTTTAAAATATGAGGAAAAATGTCTAATACCTAAAACAAAATATGGTCTATGAACTTTAACTCTAGCCCTTCGGATGACCCGAATTGGCCTACCTGCGTCAACTCTATGAACGCTAAGAAATCCTCATTTTTTTTAATTGCACAGGGTGGCCATAACTAAACAGTCTATTCAGAACACCCCATAGCTGTAACTAAAATGCGGATTGGGTCGAAAATTTATGCATAGACCTTTCAAGGGGTGCGCTCAAATGTTTTGCAATAAATAAATAAATTAAATTAAATTAAATTAAAATAAAATTCCACTTTGGGGTGACATACATCAAAATACAAACAAGAATCTGTGGTCTATTTTAACATTTACAAACCATACGACATTTAAAACTGTTATTATTGCATTTTTCTAAGGTTTCTGTTGCAGCATTTTACAGATGACCGAGTGATTGCTCATTCCTTTTCCTCTCCTTTGTTGGCCCGATTCTCTGCTCTTATTCTGTGAGATTTTTGGTTAGGGCGCCATTTAAAGAGTTCGGCTATTAAAAGAAATGGTGTAACTTTGGTTTACTTGAAGAACTGTATAGGAAGGACGTTGCATGTACGGAGGATCACTGGCGACCAGCTGCAATCAGCTGTTGAGCACACTGAATAGGCCAAGTTTAATTATGGTCACCCTGTATATCTTTCAAAACTTCCATAGATGTCGATAGTATAGTGTCTGGTTATATCTAGAAGTATTTCGAAAAATAGAATTGTTTCATTTGTCTATAACACTTTTCAAAACTTCAAACACGTTTTTCTCGAAATGAGATTTTTCAAAACGGTATGCAGAAGAACTCCAACAATTTGAATCTTTTTATTTGAAAATTTAACCACAGTTTTGAAATAACAACATTTCAAAGTAAACCGCGTAGAAGACTTTTAATCAATTAATTTAAACGATGTTTACTAATAAATGACTACAGTTTTTTTTCCTTTTTTTTTTTCGGGGGTGGGGGGTGGGAGGTGAACGACTGTATTCAAACATTCGCCAATTACACAAAAATCAATATTCCTACAGTGCCCTACGTGGTTCACTAGCTACACTCATGTACATTACATGGACTTTTTTTTTCTTTCTTTCAGTTTCAAATGGTCGCTAGTTATAGCGCATGCCTCGAGAAAATTGCTGCAGTGTCACGATTTTGCAATATTTTCAGACAAAAAGTTTTTGTAATACACTTAGATATATGTTCAATAACTGTCCAAAGTATTATTTCGCTTTTACCCTTCCTTCTATCCCCCCAAACAAATGTAAAAAAAAAAAAAAAAAGAAGAAGAAGAAGAGGAAAAGAATGAAAGAACCTTTTTTAGGGAGTTGCAGTGCTATTACCCTTAAATTTCATTTTAAACTAATATTTCCTTCATGGTGTTGCAAATTTTTAGAAACACGAGTTTATGTATTTGAGTAATTTTGTTACCAATCATGTCAGCCAGTAAAATTTCAAATTATTTTTTGGCCTTTTTTTATGATATACATATTTGTATCAGTATTACACGTGCATAATTTTCAAAATAAAGATTCTATTTCTTAAATATTTTTCAATTGAATGTTTTTAATATAAGTTTAATATAGCGTATGTAATGCACTGAACATTTATTTAATTTAAATGTAATGCACGTATAGAGACTATCTTTGTGAGTAATCGATCTAAAATTTTGTGCAAAACAAAAATCCTTCAACTATATTCATTTCTTAAAATTTCTTTTACACAAATTCTTATCATTTTTACTTTTATATATAATATATGTTAACTTGATGCGAGAGGGTTAAAGGAAAGGTACAGTTTGCCTAAATATTCAAAAAGCGTTAAAAAATAAACTCTTTCTGAAGTTACATGAAGTTACATTTCCTAGCAACGGTTACCATATTTATGTATCCTTTTTTTCCACGTTTATCTCAATTTTATTTTGAGTATTTTTTTTTTTTTTTTAATTGTTGCCAAAGAAAAAGCAAGAAAAAAATTTCTGGATTTTTATTTTGTCTTCAAGCAATAGTATTGTCAATAGTAAGTTCTCGTCCGCAAAAAAATTAATAAAAAAAACCTCAAATAAGTTAACTGAAGGAAAATGGTCACTTTTCTTCCGAATAGGGAAAGAAATGGAAAATCAAAATATTTTTTTAAACAAATTGTGATATCTTTAGAGAAATAATTATAACTTCTAACTATCTTAAATCTAATTAAAATCAATTTCGATAAAAATAAAGTAAAATAATATAAAATAAATAAATAAATAAATAAATAAAAATCAAATAAGTTAATTTAAAAATAAATAATCTGAAAACATTTACATCTTAAAGAAATTTAGATTTTTGTTTTCTTTTAATTACTTTATCTAAATAAAAGTATACCATAATAATTACTAGTAATAAATTCCATTTCAATTACAAACTTTTTTTTTATTTTATAATAAAAATAAAAACTTTGCATGCAGAAGTATTCATCGAAAAACACAATAAATAAAAATACGTTTCTTAAAGACAATAATTTACGCAAATTTTTACATACACAAAACATACATACAAAATGAAAAGAACAAAGGGTTGTGAAAACTTTTATTGTCAAATGACAACTTTAATTTACATTAGAAAAAATTTAATTAAAACTCAAAGAGTTGTAATTGCTTTAACGCTGTACTTTTATTTTTATTTGCTTCGGGATATTTTGTTCTTTCACAAAAAAAAAATAAAATAAAATAAATAAAAAAAAAAAAAAATACTTTAAAAAAAGAGATAATTATCTTTAGCCTCATTATTTTTAAAAGAATTCGAATACAGTGATTATGAGAAATTGTTTCATTTCATTTGAAGTACATAAAATGTTTTTAATTTGTTAAAAAAAAAATAAGACTGCGTGTTTTAACTATAAAGCAAAATAATAAGTTTATCAATTTATGTATATACTATGTATATATTACTTATTTTTTTAATGACAAAAACAACCGTTAAGGTTGTAAAAGTTTCAAAATATAAATTACTTGAGGTTTGTTTTAAAAAGTACTTTAAAATTGAGTTATTTTGTGTAATTAAAAAGGATTTTGATAAAATGCTTAGTTGTAAAATAAAATTCTTACATTTCAATTATATAAGGATCATGGTTTGTTTCCGTTTTGTATTGAGTATTTTGAATTGTGTACAAAATTTTTTGTTTAAGTATACAGTCGGTAACAAAAGTCTCCGAACACTAGCAAAAATTCCTATGTAAAAAGAGTAAAGTTAATACTGTTTTGTTAAATAAATCCTTGTCGAATCATGTTCTTAGACTGACTAAGAACAGGATTCGACAAGGATTTATTTAACAAAACTGTATTAAGTGTACTTTTTTTATGTAGGAATTTTTGCTAGTGTTCGGAGACTTTTGTTACCGACTGTACTTTTGTAATACACCACAAATAAAATACTCTTAAAATAAGACATAAAATCAACTTAAAAGTCATTTAAGACACGTAAATGTCTTAATACAGAGCTTAGACGTAATAGATATCTTCATTTAATACACTTGTGTGTATTAATGAATTCACAATTCAGACAAAAATATGTCTGAAATAAAAATCGAGATATGAAAATGTCTGAAACATACACATTGTGAAATTTCCGACAGCATACACATCTAAATTTTCAGAAACTTTAAGAACTCAGGCAATTGTATTACTTAGCAAATTTTCCTATGTATTCTTCTTTAAGCAACATGCTAATCTATTTAAATTTTATTTCCGCATTCAATAAATGTAATATTATTTTATACTAGCAAACACGTGCGAAACTTTCGCACTTTATTTCTTTTATTTATTATCTTTTAAATTTTAAACTCATAAACCTTAGGCCAATTTTCCCACCCAATTTTAATTCATCACAAGCCAAGTTATTATTAGAAACAAATTAATATTGTGAGATGAAATGCTAATGATAATCAACCCAATATCATTCACGAAAGGCTTCAAATTAAAATTCATGATTGACCACCTAATTTCGAACTTATTAAATTTTTGCCACCATGTTGGCAATATATTTTTATTAATTAATTTATTTTGGCATAATTTTCTGTTAAAAAACTTAGTAACTATTTTGATTATACTTTTTGTTATTGCGTTTTTTAGTCAATTCATGACAAAAGTTCATATGAGGCCTATATCATGAAAATATTGCTAGATTTAAAATGACGCTTGCAAAGATTGTAAAAATACAACTTTTAAAAATACATTTTTGTATAAAGTAATCTCACCAGACAAATGTCATTTTTTTTATTTTTTATTATTAGATCACTGAACTGAGTCCGCGTGCTTAAAAATTGCTTATGTATTACTTTTTATCCTCGCGTATTTTATTAAGTCACTTTGGTATCGTTTAAAGAAATAATAATCGTAACTGATCGCGTTAGGGAAATATTTTATTGATAGTAAGAAGTAAACTATTTATTCTATGTTAGCCATGAAATTAAATTTTCAAAGAATAAATGGATGACCTACGTATTTTCAAGGATGACGTATGTATGATATTTGCATGGATTTATGTTTAGTGTAATTCATAAAACAACATATTTATGCGTGAGACTTATCTGGTAGAAAAAAAAAAATTGTATTTAATGCTTTGTCATATTAAAAGAAAAACAAATTAGGATGAACGAAGCAAAGCGAACTGCTAACGAAGAAAGCGAATTTGTAGCTGAACAATCTTGAATAACACCCCTTCTCGGCATGAAAATTGCCTCTGACACCACTTCAGCATATTCGTATGACCTCCTGAATCCGAATATGACGCTTATTTTGCCCTATCACTCAACTTTTTTAAAAATGCTCCCCCCCCCCTTCTTTTTATCATTTTTCGGTGATTTCATGATTATAAATTTGATTTTTAGGAAGGGGCAGGATTATTTTAACTGTTAAATATCTTCTGAGGGGTTACAGAGTTGGAAAATTCTAAAATATGGACATTTGCGTCAAGGGATTTTTGGGGGGGCGTGGGATTTGCCACTGAAATTATGCTTTACATATCTTATATTTTTTTTAATCTGTTATTAATGTTATTTTTTAAACTTTATATATATATATTTTGTTTTGTTTTTATGTGTTAAATTAATTATTTTTGATTCTTCAAATGAAATCCATGGTCATAAAATTATCGAATAGAGAAAGAAATTGAGGGAGTGAGTAATGTTACTAGAAAATAGTGGGTAACTGGGCAAAATGGGAGTCATATTCTGATTCAGGAGGTCATTCTACATTAGAATCAGCATTATTATTATTATTCATTTACTGGAAAATGGGAAAATATCTGCAAAATTCTTACAGCATTAGCACACTTCCACTCGAATTGCCACGCTTGTCGGGATTTAGACATGAGAATCCCTCACCCTGCATATAAAAAATGTTTTTCCTTTTATATTTTTAGTGTAGTCTAAAAGTTATTAAACTGTACGTATTAGAAATGTTGTCTGCAGACATGATACTTTTCAATTCTCTTGGATGTCTCTATAGACATTGGTCCGCTTTCAATGCAAAGTTTTATGTACAACTTCATATCACTCAGCGAGTTTGGACATTCCTGCTAATATTTATTTTTGAGATATGTTGCTAATAGTTTAACTGACTCACTCTGAAAGACACACCTACCAACCTCTAACAACTTAATTTTCAGATTCAATGCGTCTCAAATTATGCAAATAGGGTAGGTGCACCAGTGATTGGCATGCTCCATTAGTTGACATCTATCCCGAAATTATTAATAAATAAGACAAATAATAAAATCATATATTTTACATATAAGAATTTTAAAATTTTATGTCAAACACTGCAGCATAGGGTGCTAATAACTGGTAAAATTAATAACTAGCAGTGTTCAAACACTGAATCATAGGCTACCAATTACTAATAGAAGGAAAAACTGACAGTGTCAGTTACTGGAACATTGAGTGGATGTCAAATAAAAATTCATTAAAAAAAATAATTTTTATCAAATGTATATATTTTAACATATATGTCCCGTCAGGTTTTATAAATTTCATAAGAAAGAGGATAAAATATTTCTTACCCGACAGGTCTTGTTCTTTTTCGCCGGCTTATTCTAAGTAATCACAAAAGAGTTGAAATGAACACAGCTAAGTTTCACGACACAAACGTTTAATTAGGCGCACTATTTACATTTTATGTACATACTTGTTTCATTAATATCTGCAGCTATCACAATATTTAATATTAGCTGCCAAGCATTTAATATTAGCTGTCGAGCGTCAGAAGAACGCTCTTCCATATCCTTGCGGATTCACAATCCTTCTTTTACAACAGAAAAACAAAACTTTTTATCATCAGAAAAAAACCATGTTGCCAATCAATAATAAATAAAAATAGGCAGACGATCTCCAGTGGAAGAACAGCCCGCCTCCTGACGGCAAGAATGGGTCATCCTCCCACCTTTGATTCTGGCAATCTTGTACAAAATCAAACTAAAAAAGAGAAAAAAGACATATTAATAAACATTACATCAAGCAAAAATGAAAAGGAACAGAGAGAAAAGGAAAAAAAGAAAAAAAAGGTAAATAAAGTTCTATCAGTCAATTATAAATTCAGTCTATCTGGAGCTCTAATGGATCTACCCCTCCTGGTAAATCGTGGTTTTTCGTCAGGTATCTCAACAGATTTCTTGACATTCTTTGAAACAGTTCTAGACAGTTCAGAGGGATCAGGGCATCTTTTCGGTGTAGAACGAGTAGGTATCAAAGTTCCATTTGCAGCATACTTTGCACGAAAATCACTAGATTCATCAGAAGAGATCTCTAACGGATAAAGTCTTTGAACTGGGCGTATCAAAAACCCATTTCCTGTCTTGATTTTTGCCACTCGAACTATTCCGTCTTTACCAGGATAAGTTTCCACAACTCTGGCTAATGGCCAGTTGATTCTTTTTTGATTATCATGACCGACGAGAACTATGTCTCCTACAGCAATTTTTTTGTCAGTCTTAGCGATACCCTTTGAATTTTTTAATTGTCCTAGATATTCAATTCTGAATCTTTTCCGTAAATCTTTCTTCAATTTTAGCAAATATCGAAGTCTTCTTTTTAAATTCACATTTTCGAAGTTATCTAGGTCAGGAAGACCAGTTTCTTTAATTCCTTGCAAAAACATGCTCGGAGTCAATGGAATTAAATCATCGGGATCCTCAGAAATAGTAGTTAATGGTCTGGAATTCATCAAACATTCGATATCACATATAATTGTGTAAAGTTCTTCAAAATCTAGAGCTGCTCGTCCTAATACTCTTCTCAAAATTTGCTTTGTACAGCCTATTAAGCGTTCCCACCAGCCACCCCACCATGGTGAAGCTGGGGGGATAAACTTCCATATTATGTTCTGTACTAGGGCTTCCTTCCGTACTTTTGCAAGTATAGGATCAGTAAATAGCTTCGAAGCTCCTGAAAAATTTGTGCCTCGATCGCTGTATATTACAGAAGGTCGACCCCTCCTCGCAACAAATCTTCGCAGGGTTTGCAAAAATGCTTCAGAGGATAATGATGTTAATAATTCAAGATGTACCGCTCTGTAAACAGCACAGGTGTACAGCACAATCCAACATTTTTTACCATTTTTCAAGTACAAAGGTCCGGCTAAATCAACCCCGGTAATTTCAAAGATAGCAGCATCTCTGATCCTGTCTTCCGGCAAGGCGGTGATTTCAGGCTGAACAGAATTTACGGTGAAGCGTTTGCATCTTATACAACGTAAGGTAACTTGCCGTATGGACTTTCTGCACCTGAGAATCCAATATTTTTCTCGGAGATGGTTCATTAATATTTGTACTCCTGCGTGGTTTAATTCGTTATGTTTCCATTCTATCAATTTCTGCACGATGTAATGATTTCCTGGTAAAATGATAGGCAAACGAAAGTCTGTATTATCTTTACTTCTAAGTATAAGAGACTTTACCCTTAGAAGGCCATCTTTGTCAACGGTGGGATGAAGTTTTCGTAAACGATCATCTATTCCTTTAGGAAAGTCTTCCCTTTGAACCATCTTTAACAGGATTAATTCAGCATGTTTAAGTTCTTTATTCGTAAGATTCCCAGAATTTCGTTTAGAATGATTTCGAAGATTCGAGATGAATCTGTATATCCATGCCGTAACTCTTAATAATTTCACGTAAGACGAGTATCTCTCATAAAACTTCTCAGTAGTTTCAGTACTTAGAGCAGAAATGATCGACCTTTTTTTCTCTGAATTGACAATCTGTATTTCGGGTGAGATTTCTTGTCTCGGCCATTGACTCGTTGATGTCTTCAAAAATTCCGGACCCTCCCACCAAAGGGATTTGAGTAAAGCATCAGCATTGCAACCTCTTGATGGAAGGTCAGCTGGATTTAAGTTACCCGGGACGTATCTCCAGTCGTTGGGATGACTCAAAGATCTTATTTCTCTGGTACGATTCAGCACAAATACTCCCCATGGTTCTTGATTTTTTATCCAGAACAATGCGTTCATGGAGTCAGACCAATAGAAAGTTTGAACTTGGCTGTCACAGAAGTCTCCTTTTATAGAATTCATTAATCTAACACCTAAACAACATGCTAATAATTCTAGTCTCGGAATGGAGACTGATTTCAAGGGTGCCACTCGAGCACGAGCTTGAACCAATTGACATCTCACATGAAAATTATTTTCTTCTCTGATATATATACAAGTTGCATAAGCGTGGCTTGATGCATCACAAAACACATGGAATGACACATTTGTATTTAGAGCATGATTTTCAAATATCCTTCTAGGGATTCTAATGCCTTCCAAGCATTTTAATGCATTTTCCCATTTCAGAAATTTTTTCTCGATGTCATCTGGTAGCTTGGCATCCCAGGGCAGTTTCCTACGCCAACATTCTTGCATTATGATCTTTGCAATTAAAGTGACAGGACAGAGAAACCCAATGGGGTCAAAAATCTTACTTGCTAAGGACAGGATAAATCGCTTACTTAGATTTGCATTTTCGCACTCTTCAAACCTTAAACTACAGTACAGAGTATCTTCCAGAATATTCCAATTTAAGCCCAAAACTGAGACAGTCTCTGGAAAATCTTCTTCAGGAATTCCGTACACACTTGGTGGTAGACCATTACCTATCCATCCTCTAAGATCAAAACATCCCGCTGACATGATTTCTTTAGATTGTGCCATAAAATTAACTACTTCTTCTTCGGAACTGCAACTTGTAACACAGTTGTCGACATACATAGAGTTTTTAAGTTTAGAAGCAGTCTCTTGCAAATAATCTGGAACATTACTTAGGTGGAAATTTAGAGTAGCTCCTAAAAGAAATGGGCTGCAGTTTACCCCAAATACTACTCGACGATGTCTGTAAATCTTCACTTTATTAGGATCACCGCCCTCCCACCACAGAAATCTTAGAAAATCACAATCTTCTTCATTTATTCTTATTTGTAGAAATGCTTTGCGAATGTCTGATACTATCCCATACTTGTTCAAACGAAATTTATTCAAAATGTTAGGAATCAACTCCATGTAGTTTGGACCTTTAGCTAGGCAATCGTTCAAAGAGTAACTGTTCTTTTCTTTTGCGGAAGCATCGAAAACAGGACGAATTGTTGTCGTTGAATGCTCTTTTATAACTGCTCTATGAGGCAGATGATGGCAATCTATCTTCTCGAATTCATCAGTATTTACTTCTTCAATTATTTCTTCACCAAGCCACTGACAAAAAACTTCTTCATAATCTTCAATAAGACCCTTATTCTTCAGAGTCCTCACAGTTGATTTTAGCCTTCGTCCAGCAATTGTTTTGTTATCTGGGAGTTCTTGGTGTCCTTCTACCCATGGTAATTTTACAACATAGCGTCCGTCATCATCTCTACTTAGAGTTTTCTCAAAATGATTTTTGGATGCTTCTTCAAGTTCTTCCTTTGACTGTTTCTCTGCAGGACCCTTAATTCCTAGGACATCTAGTTCCCACAGATCAGAAATTTTTACTTCTCTAGCTAACATCGAAGTGACTACAAGGTTTTCAGTATCTTCCGTAAACTTCTTAGTGCGTCCCATAACAGTCCAACCTAGCCTTGTTTCAATAGCGGTCAGGCCGGATTTCAGATTCTTCAGCTTTCCTGTCATTAATTTGCCAGCTACATCTGCACCTATAAGGAGCTCTATGGGGTTAAGGCAATCTTCTAAATATATCCCCGTACCTGATAAATCATCTTCACACAGTTCTTGAGTGACCGGTGGCATAGCAAAACAAATTGTAGGCTGACTCAAAACTTCAAAATTGCAACGATAAGTTTCGTTGACATCAGAAAGGTAAGCTTTGTAAACATTGTGTGTCAAAGTATTCGTGTTCGAACCACCAAATAAGGAATGCTTCAGTTTTTCTTTTCTTATTGGCTTGTATCCAATCTTTTTTGCAGTGTTTTCTAAGATGTAAGACCTTTGGGAAGCGGAATCAATAATCGCCCGAATTTTTAAAATTCTGTTTTCACCTCTTAAGTTAATCACGAGTGTCTGTAGTAAAACACTGGGAGTTGATGAAACATTTGATAATGTTGTATCTTGATCGGAAGTATTCTTGTCATTTTTAACCCTTTGTGCGTGCGCAGCTGATTTCGGATCATTCTTACAGAGAAGAGTATGGTGGGGTTTCCCACAAATCGCACAGTTACATCTACTTCTACACGAACTAGAAATGTGGTTCAATTTTAAACATTTAAAGCAGCCTCCCCGTTTCATAACATTTTGTTTTCTTTGATCATAAGTCAAGTTTGCTACTTTTCTACATTCCGCACTTAGATGTGGCTTATCGCAGAACACGCACTCTTGCTCTCGGTTTTGTTTACCTTGGGACGAGGTTAAAAGTTCCATACCTGTTGGAATAATTTTATTGTGTGTTAGAAAATTTTTAGATTTCATTGTGTTAAATTTCTTGGGTTTGTTTTCAAAACCAAATCCAGTTGTCGCTAAATTAATTTTTTCTTCACCTTGAATTTCATTACGTAAAAACTGCATTAAAGTTTCTAATTTATTAAAAGATTTATCTTCCGAACTAAGAGAAACAGAATTCAAGTGTCTTTCCCAAATACGCAAAAGATCTATTGGTAAACAAGATTCAACCAACGGGTATAACATTGAGGCATATTTATCGCTTGTTACACCAAGCATTTTTAAAGATCGTAACTGTGTTTCTAATTTATCATAAAGCTTCACAATTGGTAATTTATGTTCCTGATTTACAGTATTACTTAGCACAAGGCTTAATAATTCCCTAACATAAACTTCAATTAGTACATCTTCCCTGCCAAATCTTGTATGTAAACAATCAACCGCTTGTGAATAGTTCTCAGCTGTTACGGGAAAAGATTCTACGACTTCTCTGGCTCTAGACCCCTTTTGAGTAGATTGAAGTAGATACTGAAATTTATCTACCTCCGAAATATTTGGATCTTCATGAATTTTCTTAAATAATCCCCAAAATGATAACCAGTCCTTTAAATTACCATCAAACTTTTGTAATTCAATTTTTGGTAACTTAAAACTTCTTTTAGAATTACTCTCGTTTTCAAGTACACTTGAATTTAAATCCGAAGGTAAATTTATTCTACGTTCAAGTTTTGTTTTTAAATCAATATAAGTACTACTATAATTATCAGCACTTTCGATTTCGCTATCCAACATGGTCTGAGTACATTTTTCATCAACTTGTAAAATTTGAAGAATTTCTTTATCAAGCGTTTCAACTCTGGAATATTTTTCTTGTAACTGTGCTAAGAACCCAGCACAAGAATCGATGTCACAAGTTTCAGTTTCTAAAAGGTTTTTTACCTTTTCAGTAAATTTTGTAAAGGTACCTCGATAAGAACCGCGTAATTTAGTTGCGGCTTCCATAATTCAAATAAAGACTGATAAAATAATAAACAAACACTTCAAATCAAAGCTTCATAAAACGAGAACAAAAAATATTCCGAAATCGAAAGTAATTCTGGGAAGAAATTTTAGAATTCTAAATAATGTTTTGAGAACAAAAACATTCAATTTTTCGAAACACTTTGATTCAATAACAATTTTCATATAAAATAATAATCTTCTTTATTAAATCAAAATATGCAAAATCAATGTAAAATCAAAATATGCATTCATAGAATATGTATTAACATTTTCTTCAACATAAACAAATTCTTCATATTGTTCCAAATATCAAATGAGCAGTTCAAAAATAAACATACATTTTATGTTTTCAAAATTATTCTCAATAATACTTACAAAAAGTATTTCAAATTTTTAATGTTATCTTCTCATAAAAATGAGATCATATTTCAATTAGAATAAATTATATTCTATTTCTATACTTTATTCATTAGAACAAATTAGAATTTATTACTTAGAACAAATTTTTCTACCGGCGTCCCTGTGAACGGGCGCCATTAAATGTCCCGTCAGGTTTTATAAATTTCATAAGAAAGAGGATAAAATATTTCTTACCCGACAGGTCTTGTTCTTTTTCGCCGGCTTATTCTAAGTAATCACAAAAGAGTTGAAATGAACACAGCTAAGTTTCACGACACAAACGTTTAATTAGGCGCACTATTTACATTTTATGTACATACTTGTTTCATTAATATCTGCAGCTATCACAATATTTAATATTAGCTGCCAAGCATTTAATATTAGCTGTCGAGCGTCAGAAGAACGCTCTTCCATATCCTTGCGGATTCACAATCCTTCTTTTACAACAGAAAAACAAAACTTTTTATCATCAGAAAAAAACCATGTTGCCAATCAATAATAAATAAAAATAGGCAGACGATCTCCAGTGGAAGAACAGCCCGCCTCCTGACGGCAAGAATGGGTCAATATATGTGGTTCTGAATGTCTTTCATTCCATATGTATTAATTTAAGATTTTTTAAAATATTTTCTGATGATTAGAACATTAAAATCATCAGGGATTGCTCTAAAAGTGTAAATCACTGGTGCATTTACCCTATATATCAAAATTTAAATTTCGAAAATTTGAATAAAAAAAAAGCCAATTTCTTTACCATTATTTAGATAAGAGGGATAAAACATCAACTTTCCTTAAAACCACTTTTTTACTCATTTAAAAATTTATTTCTGAATTAAAACCTATTAAGCATCAAGAGTCCCCTTTTGGAAACCTTTGATTAAGAATATTTTTCTCCACAAGTAATTAAGATAAATATACTTTTTTTTATTTTTTCATTAAATATTGAAGTTTCAAGCTTCGGCGGTAATTTTTTTAAACAGTTTGTAATGTAAATTCTATTTATTTTAATTATTGAAACAAAACTGTTTGTTTCTACTGGATAAAAAAAAAAAGAAATTCACAGAAGTAACTCATTCAGGTACAGGGGTTTTAAACAATGTATATGAAATAAAACAGTTCTTTTCTTAAATTATAAAAGAGAGGGATCAAGAAAACTAATTTATAAGGGTTTTGCAGTTTTTGAACATCTACACCAATTAGATGCCAAATCTCCCGTTTTGGAAGTATATCATAGATTCTAACAAAATATTTATTTTTTTAATTATTTCAAATACATATGATTAGAAATACACATTGAAACCCAAAACATACAAAAATTCAACAATTTTCAGTGGGATTCATATATCGGTGTTTAATGGCGTAGTAGCTTTACATTTAAAATCCACATTAACCGTTTACCTGTATTGCAGTTCCTTCATACGTACATATCTGTATACCAATGTCTACCATAAATTAAATTATTGAAAGCAAATTATCGGAAGTTATTAGAAAATGAATGAACAGAAAAGTTCTTAATTCATTTACGATAAAAGCTTTGTAGTGCTCTGTGTGTAATATAGTTTATTTTCCCTTCACTTATAGCTTAAATTAAGCGCTGAAATTCGGTAACGATGTGTGTTCGGATTGTTTTATGTGTCAAATAATTGAACGCTTGACAGCGAAAATTATTTTTCAAAATCTTGTTATTGAAGGGATTAAAGTATATTTAACCTTGTTTAACAGAAATTAATTCAATATGTAGTATGCAGTGCCTTCAACGGTCCTATATTTTCACGTGTGTTTTATTATTTTAATAACACTATTATTTTATACATTTTCTGTCAAGATTTTAAAGCTAAAACAATAGGGAGTGACTGATTGTATAAAGTGGTGGGAAAATAATAAAATGCGCGTAAAATTATAGGACTGCAATGGGCACTGAGTATATAAAATCAAGTTGGCACTGTGTGTGTATTAAGCAATTTTCCATTTAATTATTATTATTATCATTAAAATTATTATTATTTTAATTTCTTTATGACTTTTATTATGAACCAAAAATTGTTCTAATAACATTTTATTGCAATTTACATCTTTAATTAAAGTACAATGATAACTCAGTACATCTAAAAATGTTTCATTTTGCAATGAAAATCATTTATCCGTATTGAAGTCGTAAAAAAATATTGTTACTTTACTTTCGAAAAGAAAAAAAATGTATGCTTATAACTGATCGATAATGTATTCATTTCAATAACCATAAGTAAAATAAAATTTAAACTGATTTAACTGATCGATAATGTATTCATTTCAATAATCATAAGTAAAATAAAATTAAAAAAGCGATCATAATTTATTACACCAAATTCAAAGCAATTAAACTGAGTGCTTACTGCATCTGCTGTAAGATATTTGCCGTAAGAACAACGTTTTTTTTTTTTTTTTTTTTTTTTCATTTTCGTTTCCTTTACATTTTTTTTTTTTTTTTTTTTTTTTTTTTTTTTTTAAATAGAAGCATGATTAATGGCGGATCTACAGTTCTCGAGGCCCGGGACGAAAGTTTCACTGGGGCCCCCTAATTGTAGCTTCTATACTAATGAACATTTTCTCTTCTTCACTTAAACTTATTACTATAGAAAATCATTGAAGTAAGTTTTAAGGTTGAATCGGAAGCTCAACACAACAAGAGGACCAGGGGCAGTTTGCCCTGCTTTAACCAGACATTGCATAAATGAGTTTTTTCCTTCCTTCTTTGTTTCTTTTCTTTTTTTTTTCTTTTTCTTCCTTTCTTTTCTTTTTTTTTTATTATCGTTATACGATCATTTTTTATACATTAAGGTTAATCAGACAGGAACCTACTACTTTATGTGGAATGCTTCAGGTTAAATAAACTACACGGCAACTTCTCTAGATACCTTTCGAAGCTTAAGATCCTTCGAAAGCCCCTTATGACCAATTGTCCGGAGCAGCCGGCCACCTTCACCCTCACTTGGTACGCAACTGAGCATTAAAACGTTTTTAAATCTCGAATTTTTAACCGATTTTGACAAAAAATAACAGTTTTCTTTAAACAGTGATTATGAGTTCAATGTATAAAAATCTCTAAATTTTGTTTAATTTTTTTTTTTTTTTTTTTTTTTTTTATAAAAATGAAGTATTTAGTAAATTTAATGGAGCCATGAATTCACATTTTATAATGTTTGAACAAACGCTCTTCCAACTGTAACATATATATATATTAATAATATTCCATTAAATGGAGATTGGCTTTTTTATAAAAAATAACTTTAAGCGTGTTTAAACATGCAATTTTTATTAATATTTAGAATGTTTTAAAAAAATTAATTTTTTAATATTTTAAAAAACAATTTTTTTTTTCGATTTGCAAAATTGAATTCTAAATGAATGGTGATGCTCTATCAAAATTTATAATTAATGAAAATGTACTTAAAAAAAATGAAAAAATTAAAATTAAAATGTAGTTAGGTAATGTTTTCTTTATATTTCATTCGATTTCCTTCAAATTGTAGATTAATTGATTTATAATAAAATCTTTAAAAATAAAATCAAAACATGAAACATATTTGAAAATTATGAATTTCTTTAAAACTTTAATATTTGGGAATTAAATTTCCAGTTTAAAGAAAATAGCATTTAGTGATAAAATGACTGTTAAAAATCAAGCATTTCCTTTTTAATGTTCCATAACATCCAACCATTTGAAACGAATAATTAAAAACGTATTTATGATTGTCCATTTACCGAACAAATGTTACATATGCGTATCCTAGAAAACTTTACAAATGTTTACCGGATAATAAAAGAGTTTGCGATGAAAAATTAACAATAGTGAAACCAATATTAAGAGTGTTTCTGCACAGTTACAAACAAAATAAAAATAAATTAATCAAACCAATTCAGGTCTTACAAGAAGTCCATTAAAAGAGATTTTAACGGAGATTTCAAGAGGATGATATAAAGATTCGTTGAACATATTTTTTAAGGTTTATCTGAATTAATGAATTCTTTAATTTTAATATCCAATTATCGTTCTTTGTGTAAAATTTTATATAACTTCTATTTGATTTGATAAGTAATCGGAAATGCTTGCTTCTATTTTGATTTCTACAAAAAATGTATATTTCAGAAAATCGCGAACGAATTGGTAATATATTAATTTCAGTATAATTTGAGTGCGTACTATTCTAACTAATGATTTATTTTAACACCTAAATCTGTTTTTTTTCTCAACAATGTAAAATGTTTAAAATAATCTGGTGTGACACTCATGCGACGTTCTCTTACCCCGATATTTAATACTATAAATACAGGTTAGAGTTTAAGGATTAAGCTAACGAGCTCTGTTACGTAAACGTATGTTAAACAATTCAAATTAGTCTTCGGAAGAGTTTTGTATGATAATTAGTTCTGTGTGAGGGGGACTACCGCCCCCTCAACACCCTATTTCATTACTGCACCTACATCTAAATAGAATTTAAATCTGTTATTAAAATTAAAAGTTAACTTAAAATTATTCAGACAACTTTCGCACACAACACTCTTTGGAACTTATTAGTCTTCATCAAACTTCTACAGCATCAAAGTTATATTAATTTCAAAATACAACTTTTGGATCTCCTGAAGTTATTCATTTTTAAGTTACTCTAAGACACACACACAATGAGACAATGTTCAAACCTTAAAAAACTTGACTTCGGTAATCAGGAAGCCTCAAAATGTGTAAATATGCAAAAAACAAGCGATGAATATTTAGTTGAAAAACATACATTATTTTTAATATTTCTATGAGGAATTTATTTCAATTCCTGAGCAGCGTTCCTGGACGTGGTAAAATATTATAGTAAATCGCTTCCACTGACAATAAAAAAGAATGTTATCACTTAAATATATGCAGCCCTGTATATTTTTTGAAGATTATGTACAAACCATAATCCTATAGTAATAATACACAGCACAACCTGAATGGCGCTTCCACCAATTTTTAATAAAATCACACAATCAACTGTGGAAGAAAATCATATTTTGAAATTTTATTTTTCCGACAGAGTGAAAATAATGCCTGGACCGGGACTCGAACCCCGGAAAACTCAGTCGGAAAAATAAAATTTCAAAATATGATTTTCTTCCACAGTTGATTGTGTGATTTTATTAAAAATTGTATTTCATTCGCCCGTTGTTTAATGGTGTTTTCCATTTCCTGCGGCTTATTTCTGTTGAGCTATCTAAATGATAGACCAGATTGTTTCTGCCTAAAAGGTTGTCTGAGTGAGTAATGCTGACCGGGATGTCGGCCTGGATAGCTCAATTGGTAGAGCCTTGACCTTGTAAGTCAAAGTTCCGGGGTTCGAGTCCCGGTCCAGGCATTATTTTCACTCAGTCGGAAAAATAAAATTTCAAAATATGATTTGCTTCCACCAATTTTCAACTATTGTTGCACTATAATATAGTTCTTTTGTGTAGCCCTGTAAGCGAACAGTAAATGATATCCCTACCATATTTTGCATGAGACATGTTTTTACGCATACAGGTGTAATATATATATATATATATATATATATATATATATATATATAATTCATTTGGTTTAGTGTAGTCTATAGACGTTAAACTCTACTTACCTGCAATTTCTCCCATTGACGTAATGTATATGAATTCCCTTGGGTGTCCCTGTACACGAACCATTTGCTTCACCTCAACGAAAAGCTTAACGTAGCATCCCTATATGATACACATTTAAAATACCAAGTTTTGACTTTCCGCTATTATTTGTTCTTAAGATATGCTGATAGCAGGCACACAGACCAACCGCTGAAAACATGATTTTCGAATTCAACCTCAAAACGTGTAAATATAAAAAAAACTCGCATTCGAAAATTTGACCCTAAAACAATAATTTCTCTACCTTATGAGCAAAAAAAGTAAATAAATAAATAAATAAATAAAAAATAAAAAAATATATATTTTTTATTATTATTAAACCAAATTTTGACTAAATACTTTCATATATATATATTCTGTCATTAAAAGCAAAACTAAAAATAATGCTTTAAAAACAGCAAAAAAAATATGTATATATCAGAAAAAAGTTGATTTTTTTGCGAACAATTTTAAATCAGAATGAGCACTTGTATGTTACAAAATTATAAAAATAATCACAGTATCATTAAAGCAAAAATATCTTTTATTTTAATGGCATAAATTTTCCAACATTTGTTAAAGTTAAGTTTTATCCATTAAAAACAAAAAATACAATTTCCTTAAAAAATTTATTTTATCTTAGTTATTTAGTTTTTTTTTTTTTTTTTTTTTTCCTTTTTTAGCATAACAGTTTAAAAATGGTTACATATGTATTTTTAAGTTGAAAAAATACTACAAAGTATTACACGCTTTTATTTTTTATTACATTATGCGTTTATGTTTATCAATAGAAAATAATGATTATGTAACAAAAGTGTTATTTTGCTTTTTCTATTGATCTTTTGAAAGTGACTTCCTTGGGAAAGTTTTAAATATATTTATTAAAAATGTATTATGCACTGTGTTTCGAAAAAAATAAAAAAATAAATAAACTATTTTAATCAACAAAAAGTTAAAAATATTCCAGTAATATTTTTAATTTCTTGTGCTTCAAATACCGGAAGAAGAAAAATATTAAGGAAATAAAAAGAAATCGGATTTTTTTTTTTTTTTTTTGGTTGAAATGTTTCCCTAATGAATTCCGGCGAATGTTAAATTTATTCAATTACTGAAGTATATAAATTCCTTAATGGTTTTGTCCTTAAATAATTAAATAAAATTTATCGAAAGCTTTCTTTATGAAAAAACTAATATAATAGTTAACTTTTTTATTAAAAATAATTTGAAAAAGTAACAGAAAGTGAATTTAGTTCTAATGTATATACTATATGATACAGGTGCCCACAAAAGTTTGTTCCAACCCTGCTGACTCCTGAATGGTTGCAGCTATAATCACATAAGTGGTGCTAACGTTTAGTAAAGTGGTTATGCGCTTCTAGAAGTGACCGCTTACAATTACACTTAGCGGAAATTAGTGAAGTTAAACTCCCTATCTAAAAAATGATACTTGGTAGGGAATAAAATAAAGTTCGAAGTTGTAGGAAGTCATAGATTTATTATGAAAACATACCTATAGGTATAAATGTTAAACGCAGAACGCTTAAAACATGCAATTGTTTGTTAGAAATTTTCTAGGCAGTGAAATGTCGATTCGATCCTAGAATAAAAGTTTAACTATGCATCACCAAATACTTTTAGTTTTGATATTAAGACTTCCGTTCATCAGCTACAATGCAAATTTGGACCCTTGTTTATTATTTTCGTTGCACATTTTGTTGTAAAGCGGTTGACACTTACGCTACGCATATTTCAACGAGATTCCAGATAAGTATTGCAGCTTACGGATAAAAGTTTGGGCATTAAAAATAAAGGTATCTTGTTATAACTTGTGTTTTTACTTCTGAGATAATTTCGTCACGTCCCATTACAAGAAATCAAGAAGAAACAAATGCATGTTAGAATCGCAAAATGTTTAGCATTTAAGTCTAGATTACGTCTTCTAGTAGTAAGTCGATGATTCTTTATAACTTTGTGTGCACTCCCCCCCCCCCATCTTGTGTATTTTGTAGCGTATAGTAAATATACTATACCTGTGCATCAATTTAATGACTGTAATTGTAGACTTATAAGTTGATTACATTGTGTAAAAGGATTTATTGCAGTATATATATGCTAAACACAGTGTATTTTTTCAATACAACTAATTCATAACATTTCACATTAAAAACATTCAATTAGTTATATAATTTCATCTGAGCTTTCGACCTTTTATCGTTGAGTCTTCTTCAGAGTTATAAATATAATAAAAAAAATTCTGTCAACATATATAAGTTCAAAAATATATAATCAAAACATAAGTCCATTAATATAAGGTTCATTAAAATCAGTTCATTATAAAAAGGGTAAAATTCATATACCATGTTGTACTATTCCAAAAAGTTCACATTTATAGTGTAACACTTCTCCGTAATGATGAATATCTTCGAAAAATTTTGCTAAACACTTGAATAATTTCAGAACATTTTCGCTAAACACTTGAATAATTTCACAAAAGTTATATGTTTAAACACAATATTTGAATATTGAGTTTAAACGTACAAATTTTGTGAAATTATTCTAGCGAACATTTTCGAAAAAATTCGTCATTACGAAGAAGTGTTAAATTATAAATGTGATCTTTTTGGAATAGTACAACACGGCATAAGAATTCTACTCTTTTTATAATGAATTGATTTTAATGAACTTTATATTAATGGGCTTATGTTTTAATTACATAATTTTAAACTTATATATGTTGACAGAAATTTTTTGTATTATATTTACAACTCTGAAGAAGACTCAACGATAAAGAATCAAAAGCTCAGATGAAATTATATAACTAATTGGATGTTAATGTGAGATGTTTTGAATTAGTTGTATTGAAATAATACATAGTTTTTAGTATATATACTGCAATAAATGTAATTTTAGCCGTTCCTATATATATATATATATATATAACATGCTTTTGAAAAGATATTATTTTAATAAAAGTAAATATATGCTAATAAAAAAATATAATTTTTTCTAAAAATAATGTTCTATTAGTTTTTAATAAATAAACAGCATTGCGGCTTTTATATTAAACTTTTTATTTAAAATTTGTTGCATTCTTTTGCATTACCTATATATTCTAATTGTATAATATGCTATTAACAATGAAATATAACATTTAGCCTAAAAAATGGCTCAGCAATATAAAACAATTTTTTTAAAACAGAAAATTTCAATACCTTTCCTATAAAAAAATTTTATTTTGTAAAACTAAAGAAATTTGATAAATAAAACAATCTGGAAGAAGATGATATTTTTCGAACTTCAGAAGCCTTTAATGAATATAATTTTTATAACAATTAAGGAAATTAATTATTCCTTAAAATTAAAGTTTGAAATAAATAGCTGCAGCATTTCATTATTAACTAAAATTAAGTGCTAGAACCCTGCTTTTAGACCAATAAACAAATTCTTATTTTTCTCCTGAGAATTATTCGCGAAATTGTACTGTTTTGCAATCAAGAATTTAATTACTTTTTAACATGGCAAAAAATTATTTGAAACCCATTTAAAATTAATAATTGATTATAAAAATAATATTTTAAAGTTCATTTCAGTCCCATACGTTTATTGTACCATTAAAAGAAGAAAATTTTGAAAAAAAAACTATGTTTAAATTTATTGAAAAACAGTTAGGAAGTGCTTGAAGTGTTGTGCTGTGATTGAGGATTAACATTGTCGCCTACAATGTGATAGGTCCTGTTTCGATACGGACTGGTCAAACTAACGATATTTTTTTTTTTTTTTTTTTTTTTTTTTTTACAACAGAGAAGTTACTCCTGGGATTTAGGCTTGCATTGAATTCCTTCTAGGGGATACTACTAATGGCTTTATTCACCATTAACTTCAACTGCCAGTTCAAAGCAAAAACTTGAAAAGCATCTAAAGGCTGAGTGCAGCTTTCCAAGAAATTTTGGCACGCTACTTCTGCCATCTAGCGTCAAAGTTTTCATATAATTTTTGATTGGTTATTTTCAGCTTAAAAATCTGAAAATGACAATGCCGCTAGATGACAGATGAAACGCGTCAAATTTTGCTAAAACGTTGAACCCTGACTTTATACGCTTTTCAAGTTTTCGTGTTCAACCGGGAGTTGAAGTTATTTGTGAATATCACAGTTAGAGTTTTATGTCAAGTTTGGGGGAAAACAGCAGAAAACATGGATATGTATCACGACCAACATGACCTCTGTTCTAATGTGTTCGATATATTGAGCGGTTGTGAACTAGCTGGGTCTCTGGAGTCGGTTCATATATAATGTATAAAAAACATATAATAAAATTCACATTTTAAAAATATTAAATAATTCACAAAATTTAATCAATTTTACAATTTTGTAATTTAATTTAAGTTTTAATAAATGTATGAAAATGAAGTTTGAATAAGTTGTAAAATTACTAAACAAAAAGTATTGAGGTATTTTATTTATTATTAGGATATTATGAAAAAATTTAAAACGACGTTTAAAATAATTTATGATGTAATATAAAAAGCATTTGTTTATAATTAAAACTCTTATGTAATGGTTATGGGAGTTAATGAAGTTGTTGAAGCATTATATTTTACGTAATTCTGAAAACCAAGTACTTTATAGCATAAAGTAGAGTACATATTAATAGATATATTTCCTGTGCAAATAAATGAGTCATTTTAATGAGAAAGATCAAATCCCAGTGAGACTTACCTATGAAATTAAGAGTATTTGTTTATCTTTCTACTCTCGTAAGCATTTAGTAATGTTGATTTGATTTAAATCACATGCATTATCAATCAGTTGAAAGCTTATAAACTGCTTATTGAAAATACAGATTACTATTTCACATTTAGTCATATATATTAATTAATGGATAGCAATTCTTTTGCCTTTCCTTTAATTTTTGAGTCTTATGATGCAATATTAAACCATTTATTATCTTTAGTGTTAATTTACGTTTTTAAAATTGTTCTATACTTAATGTAAAACTTGCATTTTTATATTTATTAATTTTTTTCATATGTTAACTTAAATTATTTTCTGTTCTTTAACACGATCTATTACGGGCACATTAAGTTATGAAAAATGTGAAATTATACAATTAGAGAATTGACTTTTGTAAAATTAGTTACAGATCATTACAATAAAAATTGAAGAAAAAAATCTGATTTTTAATGACGAAAATAAAATGTTTTATAAACATTTATTAAAACACCATAATATGCAATACACATGAACAGTTTTTAATGAAATGATGCACCTGTGCATACAGAGTTTTTCTTGATGAAGTATTTAGATCTTTATTATTCTAACCCGAAATATTTATTACATATCTTTCATTTTTATGCTGTTTGTTTAAACATTTCTCATTCTTTATCAAGTTAATTCAACCCGAGATGAAGATAAATAAGTTTATTACAGGCTGAATATAATTTTTTGTACATATATTGGTATACAGTATATACCAATAAATATTTGGACAACATTAGTCTATATATTAATATATATATATATATTTATAAAGAATTTTTAACCACCTTCTTTCCCGGAGGTATAATATTGTTTATATGTAAATTTCCTTCCAACATGGTTACATTTCAAATATCTAATATGGAAGAAAATACAATCCTATTGTATTTGTTAACATTTATTAATATATATATAAAATTTGACTTTTTATTATTATTATTATTATTTTAGTTATATTGTGTTATTGCTCCTTCATACGTTGTTCCATTGAAATATTTTCTCCATTTCAAAAAACTAAAAAAAGAAAGAAGAAAAGAAAAGGAAAAAGGAAAAAAAAAATCACTTATTTAGATAAAGAAATGTTTGTTTCATGACAATAGCAAATATTGTTGCTTTGATTCTTTTCTCCATTTCTTGGCCATTAAATTTTAATAAAAATATTTTTCACAATATAAAAGAATTTATTCTTTAAATTATTGATAAATCAATTTTAAACAAAGAAATTTATCATGAACTTATATAACATTTAATTGTCCTAACGTTTATGCACATTGAGAAATTTTAATAAAAATCGTACAGTTCACAGTTAAATTTTACGGTCAACTCCATTCTTTCAGAAAAAAATTGTAACACCTACCCGTATTTGTAAAAAAAATGCTGTAAATTTCAGAGTGTTAACCGTTAACTAATAAACACTTCTATTCTTAAAAAAAAAAAAAAAAAAAAAAAAAAAATCATAACAGCTTTATGATCGCAACTTTACCTTTTCGGCTAGTGACTGTAAAAAATTTTAACGATCACTGACAGGCAAAAAATGTTTGATTTTTTTACAGTGTACTTAGCTATTACAGAGATTAAATTTTTGAAATCAAAATTTCTATGTCCGCACAAGAGTATGTTTTTCCAAAGTGAAACTTAATTTTACATTAAAAATAAATAAATACGCTTTTTAGAGTAATTCTTGTTTATGCAACACAATCCCATAAACTTGAAAAACAACTCCGAAAAAGGTTCCTTTACAACAAAACAAATCTTTAAATGAGCTTCAGAATAAGGTTTTCTAAATCTCGAAAATAAATAAATAGTATTCTCTGTTTTGTATTTTAAAAAAAAAAAAAAGGTGCATTACCGTTTTTCAGTAAAAATAATTGAACATGCATTTTCTTTGTTTGATTCAATCTTGTTAAATTACTAAATTTAAGTGCACTGTATAGGGTATATAAAAAATACAGAGTACCTTCTAAAGTTCGTTTCCACCTGTTTAACGGCTATACGGTTGCTGCTATAGTCATAAAATTACTATCCGTTCACAGTAAATTGGCTACTCAATACTCTAGATGCGACCGCTATACACACGCGTTCTTTGCCTACGTCATGACACAACTGGCAGACCGAAGGACTGAAAGAACTAACCGTAGAAAGTCATTTAAATGTGATTTATATAAATATCTGTTCTAAAACGCAATGCATTGGAATATTTTTTGGAATCAATGCGCACAAACCACCTTTACAGGACATATTAATGCCATTTTAAACAGAGAATACTGCGAATTGAAATAACATTTTAAACAAGAAACATTCTATAGGGAACTTAAATAATATATATCATTCTTTAAAAATTCTGAGAATATTTGAAAACTCTTAGGACGAGTGGACAGACAGATAGACAGATGGACAGTTAGAGAGACATATACAGAGATTTAAATTATATTCACAGTAAAAATTGTTAGAAAGTGTTAAAAAAATCTTAATGTAAACTAAAATTCCCTAGAACCAAAGAATTTTTTTTTTTTTACATAGGTATCTTTACAAGATATGGTCGTGCAATAAGATCAACTTTCGATTTTATTTTTGAATTATTTTATGTTAATCCTGGTGTTTTAAGGTATATGCCACATAACATGTTAAGGGCACCAGAGGGCGAGAGTTTGCTTTTACAGCTATTTGACTAGACGCAACCACGCTGGTGATGCCTGTTACAGGCAGAAAGACAACGCAGGAACTTATAAGCGTGGGCATGCTGTATATATGCTGACCAGATGTCCTCTTTTTTAAAGGACAGTCTGTTTTTGTAAGCCGTTTTTCTAAGTTTTAAAACTTTTTACAGGAAAAATATTTATCATAATTATTAGCATTTTGGTCCACATTTACAAAGAATATAAAATTATATCCCTAATTAGGGAATTGTAATTATTATTAACGCTTTTATTTT
The DNA here is from genome assembly GCA_963930645.1 of Salticus scenicus. Classification (NCBI taxonomy): domain Eukaryota; kingdom Metazoa; phylum Arthropoda; class Arachnida; order Araneae; family Salticidae; genus Salticus; species Salticus scenicus. The sequence goes on along the minus strand of OZ005659.1, from coordinate 12,485,038 downwards.
ATAAAGGTTCTCTAATATGGTCACCAAACCTGTATAACAATAACTTGTGGTTTAAAATATACAGAAGTTACAATATGCATTTTGTAATTTTTCTGTTTTTCTAAATTGTTAGTGCTTATTTGTCAAAAGTACTTAGTAAAATTGCCGATGTTTCTTGTATTAGCCAAATAACAACCCACCAATGTTCGTACTTAAAATAGAGTCATGTGAAATATAAAAATTACAATTTGATTTTTTTTTTCTCGGGGAAAAAAACTAGTATGTTGTGGCCACCACAAGACTTTCTTCTATATTTTCCTATATACATATTCAATCAGTAACAATATTTAAAAAAAAAACAAAAAAAAACAAAAAAAACGATTTTTTTCTAAGTTTTTTTTTTTTTTTTTTTTGTTAAATGTAATACATATTCAACCAGTAACAATATTTAAAAAAAAAAAAAAAAAAAAAAAAATATTTTTTTTTTTTGCTAAAAGTAAAAAAAATCGATAACTTTGTTTTAAATTATCACAGATTTATAGTTCAACCATTCGTTTTAAAAGTATTGACGAGATCTTTCGAAAGATACCCATCTTGAAAATTTACCCCCCCCGGGGGTACTTCCCCTCCAGGGGGGTACGCGATGCCCCCACATGCACAGAAATTTTTTCCTAGTTAACTATTACTCTTATCAATAACTCATATTAATTTTACAACCACAAGTTAAAAATAACTCTCATTATGTACATTTATACGAAATTTTGTCCTATACTGCCATGTTAAAAATTTAGAAAAAATGCGATCACAGCGCCACCTGTTGAGCTATTGATCCCCAAATGTAATAAGCACCACTTTATGTCGGGGACCAACTAAATACCAAGTTTGGTTAAATTTCGTTTAAAAAAAAAAAGAAAAAATACGATTTTTTTCTAAGTTTTTTTTCGATAAAAGTAAAAAAATCGATAACTTTGTTTCAAATTGTCACAGATTTATAGTTCAGCCATTCGTTTTAAAGGTATTGACGAGATCTTTCGAAATATGTCCATCTTGAAAATTTACCCCCCTGGGGGAGGGGGTACTTCCCCCCCCAGGGGGGGAACCGGTGCCCCCACATGCACAAATTTTTTTTCATAGTTAACTACTACTATTATCAATAATTCATATTAATTTAAAACAAGTGAAACAACCAGTATTTGATTTGAATACAGATTTTTAAATTTTACGTCGAAGCTTTATACGACTTTAGTTTTTTGCGATATCTGAAATTCGTTTTATTTAAAAAATCAGTTGAACATGTAAGAGATTTTAATAATTTCAAGAAGAAAATTATATATATATTACTATTTTCCATACATAAAATTGACAGAATGCATTGTTTTGGTTTTGAGCCAAGTATTGAAAATTTATTTTTTTAATTACACGTTTTGAAGCCTCTTAAATACAAAATCTTCGTCTGTATGTTTCTCTTTGTGGACTGCGTGCCTGTGTGTCTATCTGTGTGTGAAATACTTTAAATAGTATAACTGAAAATTATACTGCCATGTTAAAAATTTACATAAAATGCGATCATAGCGCCACCTGCTAGGCTATTGATCCCCAAATCTAATGAGCACAATGCCCCGCCAGGATCCAACTATATACCAAGTTTGGTTAAATTTCATTCATTGGTTCGTGTGATACGGTGAAAACACTAAACCACAGACACACACACAGACAGACAGACAGACATTTTCTAAAAACTATCAATTCGTGTTCAGGAAATCCGAAAACGTGTAGATCCGTCAAAAAACGGAGGTCGAAAATTTTCGCGAATCCAATAATTTCTCTATATTACATATAGAAGAAAGTAAAAATGAAATTTTAGGAAATATCTATAATTTTTATATTTAAAATTTTATATACATGACTGTTTAAAATTTTGTTAGAGCTATAAACAAACATTTTTCTTTCTTCAGCTTTACAAATTGATCACTTGATGAAATGTTCGTAAGCATTGGTCATTTCAAGAACTAGATCATCCCAAATATTAGGTGTCGACGACAAATTGTGTTTGCAATCACAACGTATCATTAAAAGGGAGTAACAGTCTCTAACTATAGATGATCTTGTTCGATACATCCCCATTCATTAAGTGATAAATTAATAAATAAATATAAATCGAACCTCAGTAAATCTTTTTAAAGATTTCAGCAGGGGTGTATAAGTGTACTTCAAAGAATTAGAAAAAATATCTCTTTTATTTTAGAGTAAATGAAAAAAACGAGAATGTGCAACAACTTTGTATTAGAAAAGAGGTTTATACTTCCACAGGTAAGCTGCAGCACCTAAAATACGTAGTGTGGAAAGCGATCAGCAAATCAGTGCCTTAAAATTAAGCTTCTCACCAGAAGTCAATCGAATTTATTGTTTGAAAAACTCCCTATTGGTTAATTATGTGCTTAAATCACGTGATTGAACATACGAAACTGGGAAAAGCCAATCAGCTCTTTGATTAGAGTAAAATATTCTGTCGCAGCGCCATCTGTGAAGCTTAAATTTCTTAGCAGTATTTTAAGCTTTCGATCATAAGCGCCATACTGTATATTCTAGTCGCTGTAGCTAAGTGAAACATATTGAATAGGTGTAACTCTATAAAAACTCTTTACTTTAATTTGATATATAACAGCCTATCTCATATTCTGCAACAAATAACTAAATAACTAAATAAATATTAAGTAAATATCTGGCAATCATAACAGTCATATAACTTTATGTCAACATTTAAAACTATTACAAAAATGCTTTATTAAACTATGCTTATTTTTAGTATAACTGGTAAAATACATGGTTGCAACACTGTAATGTTAAAAATATTTTATAATTTAACATGTATTTTTAGTAATATAACTTCTTTATTTTATAGAAAAAAAAAAAAAAAAAAGATTTGTTTACATACATAAATTTAGAAAATAAAAACAAACTTTTTCAAAAGTCAACTTTTGTATATTCTTAGAACAGCCAGATAAGCGTAGTTCTTTTTCCACATCATAAAATAGTTGCAATAAAAGAATGGTTTTTTGAACAATATTTTACGCTATTATAATTTCATACATTTTTTTATATTTGTCCATTTATCTCTATTCTCATTATTTATTATTCATACTTTATAAGATTGTAGAAATAATAATTTATTTAGAGATATTTTTAAGACAAATCATTATATATATATATATATATATATATATATATATATATATATATATATATATATATATATATATATATATGTATATATATATATGTATATCAGTATTTTTTCAATGAAATTGAGGAAATAACCGCATTTTTATATTTGTGCTCTTGAATGATAATTTTTCTCGAGATATTAGAATAAAATAAAAGATAAGGTAATTCCAAATACGATTTAATAATTTCTAAATTTTATTCCACTCACAGAAATATGGAATCAAGGTATATATTTCTAATGAAACGTTTCTGTTTGTGTTTGTGCTAGTATTGTTGATTTATGTAATAAACTAATCATAATGAGTGTATATAGACTTGAAAGAATTTATTCGCCACATCCCATGTGGTGACTAAACAAAATAAAGTGTCCATTTGTAAGAATTAACAATTCTCCAATTTTTTTGTTCTTTCAAGCTTCGTAAACACAAAATTTAATTATTTAAAACGTAAAAAAAAAAAAAAAAAAAAAAAAAACAGTATCTTGATATTTGAAGGGAAATATAGTCATATAGAATCACATATAATCCTGTATTTTGTAATCAGCTTTGACAAAATAAAACAAACGTGAAATATTTTTTTATTCCAGCAATTTTTGACAAAAAACAAATTGACAGTGTGTATGATCGTCCCACAGAAATAAAGCCAGAAAGCTACTACTGTTAATGGACAGCATGCTTATAAATAACTTCGACGATTTGGTATATACTTTATCAATCCCTAGAGTACAGTAGCATCCAGGGCCTGATTATCGTAGGGGCACGCAGGGCATGTTTCCCGGGCTCTGAGTAGTAGGGTCCTAAAACCCATTATTTGTATATATTATTCAACAAATTCTGATTTTAATGCATAAATATTTTAACATAATATTTTGTTTAAGTGTGAGGAGAAGGCACAAAAATATATGTGTGCCACGGGCCTCACATGAAATTAATTGGTCCCTAGTAGCATCAACAACACCCAGATTTCATTGATGGCGGCATTCAGTTTTGTCACAGAGTGAAACTGTCTTCCATTAGCCTATAATCTACGTAGGTTGCACCACACATTTTTTTAGGTATTGAAATCAAAAGAAGATAAACTTCCCCTGCTTTAGAAAATTGTATATTATGGTTTTAATTGATTGATTGGCACAGACATTTGTCTATGTGAAAGACTTTTTTCCTTAAAAAAAAGATAGCTGACTTTTCTCGAATTCTGATAATTGGGTTTCCTTTCCCAATGCAATAATGCTTGAGAAATAGACAATACACCTTCTCATGTTTGTAAAATGATATAGAACAGGTATTTGGCAATTCCCCTGACGTAAAAAATATGTTAACCTGTAGCATTTACACTAATACCGTTGCATTAATAGTGGTGGTGGCTTTTCTTCGGCTTTCGGTCACTTTCCCCCTCTTTTACTACACATTCTTTTCTTTTTATTTTCAAGGTGGGGAAAAAAGTAAATTACTTCTTGTAATTATGGATTTGCATATTGAATTTCTTAATATATGTGTTTGGATCATATTGGTTTATTCCGTGTCTAGTTAAGGCATATAATTCGGGGGGCTTTATTTCGATGAGACTCACTCTATGTCAAATATTTCTTATGTAATTTCTTACTTCAATTAGCGCATGTAATTTCTGCAATTACGTGCTGCGATTAAAAGTAATTTGTTTCAGTTAGCGTCGAAATAGTTCTATGTTTCGGTAATCTGCTGCAAAAATGTCGCTCCATTTCTGTCAAAATAAAATTTTTAGGAATCTTCTAGGTTAAATTTGAGCTCAAAGAAAGATCGTCCTTCATAAAATAATGACGATCCTGAAGTACATCTTCCTCAAAATTATGAGTTGCAATGCATTTCACTTTAAAAATCAAAAATTACGAATCCAATTAAAATTAACAACAAACCAATTAAAAACTATAAAATTGAAACATTATTTTTAAAATAGTTATCGAATTTTTAAAACTTAATTTTTTAAAATAGCATTTCTTTTTTCTTTACATATAACTACATTAGGGTCCTCGAAACCAGACAACCTTTTAATTAAAAAATTCTTTCGCAATTAAAAATGGCATTATTTTAAAATTTCGCTAAAAAAACAAACAAAGTAAAGTAAAATAGTAATTTTAACTATTTTTCATGGTTAGAAAAATAAAAGTAACTTGACAAAAAATTATATAGCTGAAGCTAAACTTTATCCTGTAAAAACATTCACGCTGAAATATTTTAGAAATTTCTAATTTTTCGTCATCATCGTTCAGATTTTAATATTTTCATCAAACTATTAAATATGTGCTGACCATTTTGAAGTTAAATATGTCAGCTATATTTCGTAGTTTTCATCGTAAATATGGACCAGGACTCTGTAGAAAGACAAGGAGAGTATTGTCCCCTGGCCTACGATTCATTGGCCTTAACATCCAACAACAATACGAACACTGTAGTGTTTATCTTTGTTAATTATTTAAAACGGTACGCAGGGAGACAACACTTAATGTTTGTCCACTAAAGCTACTCAAAGCTTTGGTTGACAAACGACATATTGAGTGTTTTTAAGTAGGCTTCAAAACTCATTTTAAAAAGACCGAAAAGTTTACATAGTTTTTAAGATTTTTTTTTTTTTTTTTTTTTTTTTTTTTTTTTTTTGAAAAAGGATACATAGACTTAACAAGTGTTGCATAACCAGAAAAAAAATAATACATACGAGTACACTCAATCAATAAATTTTTTACTCGGAATTTTCTAAAATTATCACTCGAAATATTTTATTATATGAAAATAGACAGCTCATACTATATATATATGTTTCAAAGTACTGCAAACATATTAAAATATACATTGTTATTTCACATGCTTTACGAGAACTTTAAAGCATCTTTAATACAGAAAACATCAAAACATGGTGTGATAAGATTTACATAGCTTGATATAATGTAAATTTACGAGTTTTCTAAAACATACTTTTTATATAGTAAGAGAACCATGGATAGAAGAAAAATGTTTCATATTATGCATGCAAATATGCTTCGGCCGAATATTATTATAATAAACAACATAGTTCAAAAATATTTCCAAGTATAAAAATTTTTTTTATTGATTTATTTTATTTTGAAAAGGTATATTTTGAAAGTTACCGGAATTATGCAAATAACAGGTGATTCAAAAGTTATAGAAAAAATAAAACTTATATTATTCAAAAAGTACTGACTATAATCTATGCGGTTTTTACTGAAATATACGGAAAGCATGGGATATTTTTTTTATATACAGGGTATCCCATAAAACTGTAGACATTTTAAAAAACAATAACTATTGAATGAGTTGATGGTATTGAACGTGGTTTGCGAAAAATCATTCTCGTGAAAGGGATTTTTTGGGTAAAGAAAAAAATATACTTAATTTTTTTGTCGATGATGGTTAAAAAACAGTTAAAATTTTCGCACGGATGTGGAAGAAAAATATGCAAATGAAAGTTAAATAAACAGCATAATTTTGTGATTAGAACAGTTTATTTTTTATTTTGCCTCCTATTTGTGCATACATGAAGTTTTATTTACGATGCTGACTTGGTGGATAAAGCGTTATTGGTGAAGATGTTTTCACTCAGGTAAGAACCGCCGACGGAATCTACAGTTAGCAGTGCTATAACTCGTTTTCAAACTGTAATTTATGGTGACGACGGACCCATTGGTACATTGGTTTCTCACTGTGGGTCCCAAACCGCGTGGTTATAGGGATTTGCTAAACCGTGGGTGCTGCTAAACCGTGCCCGAGACAGGCTCGGAACACAGCTATAGCGACGGATACATGGAATAGGATTTATATGCCTGTAAACATTTACATGCGAGTGAGTACAGTTTTTTATGAAAATATGTGATCTGGTCACACGCAGTGCCTTCTATCGAGAAATAGCATAATCATTATTTTTTCTTTAACCCCCCTCCCCCCCCCCGTAAAAAAAAAAAAAAATCCCCCTTCACGAGAATGATTTTCTCGCGAACCGCGTACAATTCTATCAAATCATTCAATAGTTATGAATTTTTAAAATGTCTACAGACTTATGGGACATAGTGCATATATAAGAAAAAATATTAGTAACATTTTCCACCAACATATTGCGCTGTATTCGCAGTATCCTCTCACACTTTAAATAGGTCCTCCTGATCGAACTACGCCATAATGCGAACTCTGAAGCTTCTTTTACGAGAATTTCCAATGCACAAATGTTGATGGTCATTCTAATAAATGACGGTCGTTATACCGAACATATATAGTCCCAGTTACGTTGTTGAATATACTGTGCCACTGTAAAAAAGTAATTTTACAATTAAAGCGCCACCTGATGAAGATGATACTAATTTACATATATATATATATATATATATATATATATATATCTTAATATATATAAATCTCGTGTCACAATGTTTGTCCTCAATGGACTCCTAAACCACTTAACCGATTATAATAAAATTCGCACACCATGTGCAGTTCGATCCAACTTGAGAGATAGGATAGTTTAAATCTCAAATTATAGTCGCAATTTTAATTTATTGCTAATTATTTGTTATAATTTCAATATTTCATTATTTCAATTTCTAATTATGATTAAATTATTTTGAATACATCATTCGAAAGATATTTTAAAGTTCTTTTAAATTATCGAAAGTTTTCACCAGATTTACACGTTTTGAGGTGTCCTGAATCAGTTTTCTTTTATATCTCAGAAATTAATTTAAAAAAATTTCATAAGTAATACATCATTTGAAAGCTTTGTTGACTTGATACACATTTTAAAGTACTTTTACATTATCGAAAATGGAATTCGAGATTTCACCCGATTTACACGTTTTGAGGTGTCCTGATTAGGTTTTTTTTTTTTATCTCAGCTACTAATTAAAATAATTTTATAAGTAATAGATCATTAGAAAGCTTTTTTTGATTTGGAATCGAACAGTGGATTACAGAAATTTCTACCGCCAGATGGCGCTGTAATACATTCAAATTTCAATATTTCAATTTCTAATTATGATTAAATTATTTTTAATGCATCATTCGAAAGATATTTTAAAGTTCTTTTATATTATCGACAGTTTTCACCAGATTTACACGTTTTGAGGTCTCCTGAATTAGTTTTCTTTTGTATCTCAGCTACTAATTAAAATAATTTCGTAAGTAATACATCATTAGAAAGCTTTTCGAACAGTGGAATACAGAAATTTGTACCGCCAGATGGCGCTGTAATATTTTAAAATTTCAATATTTCAATTTCTAATTATGATTAAATTATTTTTAATACAGCATTCGAAAGATATTTTAAAGTTCTTTTAAATTATTGAAAGTTTTCACCAGATTTACACGTTTTGAGGTGCCCTGAATCAGTTTTTTTTTGTATCTCAATTATTAATTAAAAAAATTCATAAGTAATACATCATTTGAAAGCTTATTTCAGTTGATACACATTTTAAAGTACTTTTGCATTATCGAAAATGGAATTCGAGATTTCACCCGATTTACACGTTTTGAGGTGTCCTGATTAGGTTTTCTTTTGTATCTCATCTACTAATTAAAATAATTTCATGAGTAATACATCATTTGAAAGCTTTGTTGATCTGGAATGGAACAATAGATTACAGAAATTTCTACCGCCAGATGGCGCTGTAATATTTTTAATTTCAATATTTCATATTCTAATTATGATTAAATTATTTTTAATACATCGTTCGAAAGATATTTTAAAGTTCTTTTACATTATCGAAAGTGGAATTCGAGATTTCACCTGATTTACAATTTAAAGTGTCCTGATCAGGTTTTCTTTTGCATCTCAGCTAATTGAGTAAGACCGTTCAAAATTGGTATATGCAAGTTAATTAGGAGGGGCTGGAACGGTGGGGAAGGAATAGGCGCGCAGCGCGCATGGGTTTGGGACCCGGTGCGAGTTTTTACCCGATGATAAAAGATTTTTTTTAAATTTAATTTTCTTAATAAAAGTTTGAGTTGAGAAGGAATATGCGTGTACAGCGCACGTATATCCTCAAACGTGCGCGCGCAGCGCGCATGGGTCTGCGCTGCCGAAGGCAGTGGCGTCCCGGTGTGAGTTTTTACCCGATGCTAAATGATATATTTTTTAATTCCTTTTCTTGAGAATGAAAGTTTATGAGTAATAACATGGAATTTTTGAGAAGTCATAAGGATTTTGAAGGAATACTTGCGCGCAGTGCACGGGTCTACGCTGCCGAAGGCAGTGGGGACCCGGTGCGACATTTTTCCTGATCAGATTTTTTCTTTCTTTTTTTATCACATGATAAAAATTAATGCAATTTTGAGAATTCATTAATTATTGTGATTCATTTAAAAATAGTGACCAGCGAAGCGGGCGTAGCCTGCTAGTATATATATATATATATATATATATATATATATATATATATGAAATTATTATGTATGTTTTCAGACATAAAAGATAAAAGTTGTAAATAAGTAACAAACATAACTAAAGAAAAACTTACGAGAAAATTAATTAATGTGAAAAAATTCATAAGTAAAACTTACTGCAAAAACATAAAATAAATGATTTAAACTGTCAAAAATGCCCTATATGACTTGAGACATATGCGTGAGATTAAAGCATGCTTTTAATTGATCAAACTCTCCCCTACGCAGACAGTTTAATAAAAAAGCACATATATGGCTAAATAAAAGATCAATAAAATAAAACGAATAAAATAATATGGAAAAGACCAAAACTTATACGGATTAGGCAGAAAATTGATCAAACATTTACATAAACAGTAGCATGTATTTCATAAGAACTCTAACAAGACAGCTAAACTGAATACGAAACAATCGAAAAAATATATTACAACGCCATCTGTATTAAATTAAAGAAATTAAATCAATAAATAAAGTTATTACAGCTAAATATAATCGAAAAATAAGGAATATAGAAAAAGGAAAATTAAAAATCATTTATATTTCAAATGTTTTAAATATTTATCTATAATATAACCATGTAAAAAATCTATAGGATAATCACTTTCAATAGCACTATTAAAGAAAACCTGAATATTTTTAATTTTGTCATGATAATTAGAAATTAATCTTTTATTACGTTTAAGATAGTTTAAAATGATATTTCTGTAGATAAGTTTACTAATGTTAGAGCTCCAATGAATCAATTTAATCATATTAAAATTAAAATTATTTCTTTTATCAAAAATAGTTGTAATCATTTCATTATCCACAGAATCTATATCCAAGTCCAAGAAATTTGCTTTTAAAGGATTAAAATTAGTACTAATGAGTTTTAAATAAAAAGGATAAGAATTTGTTTTTATTTTAGTGTCATAATTTGTACTAGTAAATGCGATCAGATCATCTATATATCTGTAAATTATAATACCCTCATTAGATTTAAAATTATTTTCATAAGTATGTAAATATATATTTGCTAAACTGTTGCTAGATACTGAACCCTGAGGAATACCATGTTTTTGAACATAAAATTTTCCATGATAATTAATATAATTTTCTTTCAGAACCAAACTGTATAATTTTTTATATTTATTATAATCTATATTATCTTTTATATTACTTTCATAATAGAAAATATTCAAAGAATTGATCAAATCATCTATTTTAATATTATTAAATAAATCTTCAAAATCCCAAGTAAAAACATTATTAACCTTCTTACTTTTCATAAAAACAATCAAGTCATAACTATTTTTAAGAATGATAGAATTTTTCGTATGATCTAGAGCATTTTGAATAAGTAGTTGTAGTTTTTTATTTGCTTTAACATTATATGTTTTATAAGCAGAAGTTACTGTTCTAAATTTTACTGAATCTTTATGAAATTTAGGGATAAGAAAAATAAAAGGAAAATTCACATTAGTAAGTTTAATTCCAATTTGTAGATTTTTAGCTTTAATTCTATTTACAAGTTCCCTTTCTTCAATTTTAGACACTTCAAATAATATATTGTTTGTCATAATTTTATCCACAATTTCCAAGTAATATTTTTTTACATATAATAGCAAAATTATTCACAGCTTTATCTACATGTGTTATGATAAAGTTTTCATGAAGTTTTTTAATATCATCTTTAATATCTCTGTTTATATAACCATTCCTAACTTCAAATTTTAATTTATCAATAGCATTTTTTACATGAAAAACCCATTCATTAAAAGCCTCAATAGGCATATTATATTTAACTGCAATACTTTTTATAAAATTATCAACTGATATGAAATTATATAACTGATTTTTTATAGTTTTCATATAATTTGTAACATTTAATCTGTATTTAGTACCCATTATCATGAAATTCTTAAGTGTATTATTATGTAAAACTAAATCTATAAAATCCATATCACCAGTTATAATATGTTTATGATGTGTGTCAATAAATTGCTTAAAATTTTCACAAATACAATTTTCTGAATTTCCATCACTCATTTTAATGTTGTAATTAAATAGCAATCTTCCAATAGGAGTACTATATTTATAAGCCTTTTTAATAATTATGTTTTTAATAGGGAAATATTTTTCATTTTTATTTATAATTTTATTAAAATCTATATTATTATAGGATTTATTCATAAATAAAATAACTAGATATTCACTATTCTTTGAGTCAATTTGAATATCTTTAATATTATGTTTTAAACATCTATATTTTGTCTGTGTATTTGCAAACATATCTTTATCTATTAAAATTTTAACAATACAAAGTTCAGTCTTATTTAAACTAAATATATATTTCTTTATCAAGTTAATTTTAAAACAATTTTCAAAAGTTTTGTTTATTTCTATTAACTTATCAAAAATTTCTTTTTCTAGAATTGTGACATCTTTACTTTTTTTCTTTTTCTTTTTGTCAGCTCCATAATGTCTTAAGTTTGCATATTGTTTATTATAGTTATTATAAATGTATTTATCATTTTGTTTCATTATAGTAGATGTTATACATTTATTAAAGTATTTTAAATTTAGACCATAAGGATGCATAGTTAAATAACTCTTCATGTAAGTACTTTCATACTACAGTCTTTTTTTATGATTTATTACAACTTTAATTATACCTTTTTTAACATTTTGAAAACCATGAAAGTGAAAATGCTTTATCTCAATTCTATCTCTATATTTGACATCATTAACTTTATAATGTTTAGAATCATTTCTGTGATTATTCATTCTAATATTTAAAGAGTTACTTGTCTCACCAATATATTTCATATCACATAACTCACAAGTTAAAATGTATATACAATTATAAGTTTTACAAAATCTTTTATCACTATCCTCATCAATTTGATCAAGATTTGCTTTTTTACATGTCAAACATCTTTTATCACCACATAACCTATATTTAGGAAGCCCATCCTTATTTGTAATTTCACTTGTATATACTCCATGAGAATTCTTGTATATACTCCATGAGTCAATACTTTATTTTTATGCAAATTATCAATGTTCTCAATATTTTTAGTTACAACTTCACTACTTTTAGTCATGTCAAAACATTTTAGATTGAGTTTATAATTAGAATTCCAAAAAATTCTAGTTTTGTAGTACTTAGCTGGAGCATTCAAATAATTGTTAGTAAATTCTTTTCTATCTTTTTTCTGTTTCATAATTTTTATTTTGTTTTTATAATTTTTGTAGTTTTTATTAGTCCTATACTCACTGTCAATCCCATCAATGCTATCATTAAACTTACATAACTCCAATCTTCTATCCATAATTCATACTATCCACGTCATAAAATTTTAAATATATATAATAGGAAAGATAATCATGCATCTAATCCATTCCTTAGCCAGAATCAAATAGCCAAAAACCAGTCCAGAATCAAAATCCATATATCCAAAATACCTAATATAATCATATTTATCTGAAATAGCATGAATTTAAAGATCACACAGCAGTACTGAAACAAATAGGAAAGACCAGCAGTATAGGACGATTTTTTAAATTTTTAATAAATGAAAAAACTAAAACCACAATAATTAAACTTTATAAATAGAACACAGACAAAACACAGACCAAAACACAATAACCAATTTAAATAACCAAAATGAATTAACCAAAATAGTTATACTATAAACAATAACAGAATGTCCAGCCAAAACTTATGGCAAAGCTGTATTATAAAGTTAAAATATGTTTCAAAAGGTCAAAATTTTATGATGTCACATTGCATTCAGTGCAAAGCTACTAAAATGCAATAAGAAAGTATATAAAATTATAATATATATAAATTATAATATATGTTATATATATATATATATATATATATCTATATAATTTTTTTTTTCCTGTGATCTTTTGAATCACTCGGTATATATAAACATTGTAATCATATTAATATTAGTTTAAAATAATAATTAATTTCTTTATTAATTATTATATTTTTTTAATAAAGAAGATTTGTTTTACTTGCATATAAAATCGTCATAAATATATATGTGTATATATATATATATATATATAAATTTATTTATTTATATATATTCGATATTCAAAAACAAATAAAGTAAATAAATAACAATCAGGAAAAAAAATAAAACAGAGAACTAATCATTACTGATTTATATAATACAGCAATACAATCAATTAAATCTAATGGAAATATTTTATTTACATTTTTGCTTACGTACTGAAAATATTTATCAAATATTTAAAGTTTCTAGTATTCTAAAAGCCAATATTTACTTTATTAAAAAGAATTATTACTATTAAACAATTTCATTGAATTTATCTTACTTTATTAAACCAATATAATTAAATGTTTATTTTTATGTTTCTTACATATAAGATACCAGCATTGTTTAAAACATTTATCTTTAAAGATAAACATCTACATCAAATAAGCAGAATCCTCGCATTTTATAAAATGTAAATATTGCAATATTTAAATGTTTATTCAATATATAATTTAGAATATTTCAGAATTTAACAAATCTTTCTTTTTCTTTTACGTGATATTTGTATTTTATACCTCCGTAAAAATGTAGAAATGAAATGCTTAAAATTTTACTAAAACTGATTTATTAACTTTATTCGAACTTTCGATTGTAGCTTATTAGATTTTATTTCTTTTCTAAATTTATTAACATATCACAAATACATCTTGTTATGTATTTAAAATCTCCCCCTCTCTCTCTCTGTATATATATATATATATATATATATAATATGTTTAAGTAATGATAAGTGATGGCATGAAAGTGAAGTGTAATAAACAACAAGAAGAATTATTTAACAATGTCAATAAACAAGAAAACTAGTTAAAGTTAAACACTATTTAAGCCAAAAAATTAAATTATGCTGTGCCATTCTCTTCAGCAGGTGGGAACACAGCTATTAATAACTATGTAATACTAGCAAATTGTAATGAAAAACTTAAAATAGTAAAATCTGAAAGGAGATTATAAAAGTATTTCTATTTCTTGAAAATTAAATATTGAAATTTGAAAACCATATATTACAGCTTTTTGAAATTAAAAATCTGTTTATAATAAAGCTTATTTATATAGATTTTTATATGAAAATGCTAGCCAAACATACCCCCACCCGAACCTGCCAGAAAAAAGAAGAAAATTCACCACCTGCAAGAAACAACAATTGCAAAATCCATCCTAGCTTAAAAGCCTTTTAAACATTGAAATTCTTTTTCCATATCCGTAGATGTCCAAAAAACTTTCCAGGACTGGCGAAACAAAATAACTCCAAACATCAGCAAACGATCGTCCAAAAAAGGCTCTAAATCGAAAGCATCAAACTGGACACCTATATGGATCACCGATCAAAATAAAGCTAGAAGCTGCGGTGCTGACACTAAAAATTCAAATTACTAGTATAATGAGAAATGAAACTTAAAGGATACACATTTTTATAATATAATAAAGCTTGAAAAGCTAATAAAGCTTGTTTATTACATTTCACTTTCATGTCATCACTTATCAATACTTAAATATATTATTGTTTTTGTATATAATTTTGTGCTGCTTTGAGCGCCTTTTTCATACAAATTAATTTTTGTCATTTATATTGAATTTAATATACGATATATATATATATATATTAATATTCATTAACTATCTCAATTAGGCCATATCATAATAATTAATTAAAAAAATTCCGATTTTTTGTTCTTACCTGTAGATTTCAATTAAATTATAGTAGAGCCTCGCTTATTCAAAGTAAGGTGGACCGAGAGTACTTCGGATAACCGAGAACTTGGAAAAAGCCGACTCTATTTTAAATCGAGGGGAAGCATACAGTAAAGTTTAAAATGAATCAAAACGTAACTAATGAAATAAAAGAATGCATCTATTATAATTTTAAATGTATTCAGATAAAAATGCAATACAATTTATGTACAAATAAATTATAAAAAACAGTAATTTGTAATCAAATTCGTCAAAGTTTATCACACTATTTACCAAAGGCCACGCCGCCATTAGCATAAAAACAGGTTAGGGCCCCTTAGAAAGACCCTCACGAGGACATTCTACCTATAGACCTAGGACCCTGGCGAAGTCAGTCGGCCTTAAACCGTACACTAACCAACCAGTCACGCCGACATCGGGACGTGGTGATTTGGGACTATCTCGGTTAACTCTGGATTTGATTAATCGGGGCTCAGATATAGGCAACTCTACTGCACATTTATCACATAAAAGTTATTTTTTAGAACCTTTTGAAAAAAAAAAATATATTTTTTAAGGAGCCTGTTTTACATATTAACCCAAACAAATCAAAATACTGAGTGTGAACATCCTGTGAATATTTTTCTTGTGTTGAGCTGGTAATAGACTCAGACGCAATCATCTAGACACACACGAAATTAACCGCTCAAAACCTGGTTTTATGATTCAGTAGACCTACAAAAATATTCTAAAAACTCAATTTTGAAAATCCAACTACAAAAACAATAGTTTCACTGCCATATATGGGTTAAAAAAAATGTAACAAACATATCTGGAATTACAGATATTAATGTTGATTGTAGATTAAAGAAATTGTAGATTAAAGTAATCTACATCCAACCTAATCTACAAAAAAAAAAAAAAAAAGAAAAAAAAAAAAAGAAAGAAAGAAAAGAAAGAAAGAAAAGAAAGAAAGGAAAAAAAAATCAGAAAAATAACATGTAATTATTATTTATTTATTTATTTATTTTATTTTATTTATTTATTATTATTTTATTTTTTCATTTAACAATATATTTCTCCATTTTACTTAAATAATAATAATAATAATCACCCAGTTATTTTTTTTTAATTTATTTGCTTTAGTGAGAAAAAAAAAAAAAAAAAAGATTTAGAAGTATTTTTTTTTCTATGCAGTGGTTTCCCACTTTTTGAATAGTAGGCATTTCTTTCTTTCTTTCCTTTTTTTTTTTTTTTTTTTTTTTTTTTTAAGAAATTTTCAAATATTTATCAAAAATGCATAAAGTATATTTCCAAGTAAATTTCAATTAAATTATGCAGAAAATATATAAAAGAGATTCCTAAAGTCGATTTTATTTAATGAACATATGCTATTAGCAAATGATGAAAGTATTTTTATCCATAAAAATTTCGGGTCACGATGTTTGTCCACGATGAACTCATAAACTAATGAACCGATTTTAATGAAATTTTGTACACTGTGTGCAGTTTGGTCCAACTTGAGAGATAGGATAGTTTTTATTTCAATTTATAACCACAATACTGTTTCATTACAAATTATTTGTTTATTATATGACAAAGATAGCTTTAAATAAGCCATTTAAATATTAGCTGTAATTTAATTGTTGCGAAAAAAATAATAATAATAATAAATAAAAAAAATACGAGTTCATTTTCTTTTGACATAAAAACAAATACATTTAATTAAACGTGAACATTAAAAAATTACAAAAGGTTAAATTATGCATCTCCTAAAAATTGACGTCATTATAACTTTAAAAATTTTCTACTCATTAATAAAGTGCTAATGTAGTTCTCGATGCTAATATATGTTGTTCTGAAAGGATTAGTATTTTATTTTTAAAACTAAAGTTTTTTTTTTTTTTTTTTTTCATTATTATTAGTTCACTGAACTGAGTCAGCGTGCTTAAATATTGCTTAATATACTATTTTTTATTTTATTCATAATTTAATTGTTGCCAAAAACAATTACGAGTTTTATTTTTTATTTATTTATTTATTTATTTATTTATTTTTCGACAGGAAAATAAATACATTTACTTAAACGTGTACAATAAAAAATTGTAAAAAAATAAATTATGCATCTTACAAAAATTGACGTCATTATAATTTTAAAAATTTTTATACACGTTGATAACATAATAACAAAATAACATACATGATTCAACAGAAAATTTTAAAAACATGGTATATAAAAAGTTATTTTTATATTATAATCATTAATTTAATTTCAATTTTTGTCTGTATCATTTCGTTAGTAGATTTTAAATTATCCTTTTGATAGATTTTTTTCTTATTAATTAAAAAAGTTAAATTTAAAATTAATGTCAGTCGATTAATCAGCATTGAACTACTATTAAAATGAATGATGTTCGAAACTTTGTTTATTTATTTTGTTCTCTTATATTATCCAATATTTGCCATTATTTTCTTTTTCTTTAAGACATTTGTGATCTGTAAATATAATTTTCTAAACAAAAAGTAACCGGTGCAATATTTTAAAACTTATTTGAAATGGGAAGATTTTAAGTCTATTTGTTTTTTAAAGCTAATCTACATGATCGATGTTTGAAACTTTAAATAAATATTTATCTTAATCTTCTTTTTCTTTTCTTTAATAATTTATCAAATTACTGTTCCTTATTAAATATGTGATTTATACATGTACTATTTAACTTTAAATTTTGACTCATATTTTTTGCTAAAATTGATCTTAAAATCTTGCTATTTTCTTATCTTAATCCTCAATTTCCCCCATCTTTATTAACTTGAATTTACTATTAAAATCTCAACATATTCAAAATCTTCTCATCATTTTGTTAAAATATATTGATATTTTCCAAAATCTTTTACTATGTAAAATAATACATTTATTTACTTTAAATGTCCAATATTTTATAAGATATCCTATATTAAAGTTTTAAAATATTTATCAAATTTACTTATTTTTCTGGCTTAGCCATATTCTTTTCCTTTTTATAACTACAGTTGTTGCCAACTTTATAATATTTGAAATGATGAGATCATATTTTAATAATCCATAACAGAATTAGACATTATCCATAGTAGCACTATATTACACTCCTCCATAAAAATTGATTTTAAAATCATCTGCTTCTTTTATACTTTTATTTTAATAGAATTTTATTAAAAATTAAATTACATGTTTATCATTTTATCATTTTAATCAAAAATTGCTTATGACCATAAATAAATTTCAAGGCCAAACGCTGACCATTTGCGGCTTAGACTTGGAAAATCCATGTTTTTTCCATGGGCAATTATATGTTGCATGCTCACGTGTTGGAAAACCATGGAATCTATTTGTCTTAGCAAGAGACAGGTTAACCAAGAGTATAGTGCACTGATTAGCGCTGAATTAAATTAAAATTGAAAATTTTTATTATTCAAAATGATGAATATAATTATTAAAAATAATGAATAATCTAATGGGTACCTACTTTATTTACAAAATTAATTGTTATAGGTTATCAACTAAGAACTTTGTAAATTACATATTTATTACAAATTATACTTAAATATATGAGATGAATAAAACATAAAGTTCAAAATTTTATGTTTTTTGTGCTTAATATTGTCCATAAAATTTTTTATCAATCGCTTCTAAATTTTGACCTAAGGTTCAAATCCCAATCCTGTGAGTTTTTACATCGGCAACAATGTTTTCGTCTTTATTCGTAAATAATAATTTGATTGTATTGAATAATTTACTACAATGTAATTCAACGTATAACTTAGTCACAGCAACGCGTGGTCGGGTATGCTAGTAGGTATATAAATATTTGCAGTGCTTTTAATATATTTTTACAGTAAACATGGAAAAGTTTTTCGTTTATTTCACTAAGAAAAAATCACCTGTGTATTTATTGATCTTTTTTTTTTGACGTTTTAGAAAAAACAATTTGTTTAGATTTAAACGAAAAAAAAGTTTGACTTATATTGCTATATGACATTTTTCTGGAAGTAAGTAAGATACACTTTTTGAAGAAAGAAAAAAAAAGAAAGAAAGATAAGATAAGGGAAAAATATAAAAATAAATAGAATATGTATTATATTTGTTAAACAGTATTTAAAATAGTCAGCATGTGTACTTTTTTTTTTCATTTCATAGTTAATATCTTTAAATGTTATTAAATAATAAATATTTTTAACTAGCAAACCCGGGCGAATTATTTTCACACTATTATTTTTCTTATTTACCTTTAAAATTTGAAGCCTATAAATCTTAAACCAATTTCTCCACCCAATTTTAATTTTAATTCATCAGAAGCCAAGTTACTATGAAAACCGAATTAATATTGTACGATTAAACGCTAATGACGTTAAACCAAAATAAACAAAAGAAAGTTTTCAAAATAAAAGTAATGTTTGCCTATCCAGTTTTCATACTTTGTCAGGTAATACAGCTTTTATATAGGATCCCCATGGCGACTTTTAAATTTTTGTTTTTTCGCGATGTTGGAAATGCATTTGTATTAACTTAAAAAAAAAAAAAAAACCTTAGTGAATTACTCATTTTGATTATATTTTTGATTATTGTGTTTTTTAGACAATTTATGACAATAGTTCATATGTTTATATCTTTAAAGTATTGCTACGGTTAAAATAATACTTGCAAAAATTTAAAGGTACAATTTTTAATAATAAATTTTTATACAAAATGATCAAATAACAAATGAACTCAGTCCTTGTGCTTAAATATTACCCATGATAATTTTTTATCATCACGTATTTTAGTTATAATTTGTATTACTATCGTATAGTTTTGACAAAATTTAATCATGACTGATCCACGTTAGAGAAGTATTTATATAGATATTTTGATTGGCGACTATTTTCGGTGCAGCTTTAGTATGGGACCCCCTTGGCAAATTCATAGACCAATTATTACAGTGGACGGAGCATTCCTTTATTATAGGAATATACAATCAACAGCAAAATTCTTAAAGCAAACATCCACATTTTTCATTTATATATATACATATATATATATATATATATATATATATATATAAGTTTTATCGCTAATTTTTATCATCAACTTACTTTTTTATAAATAGCATAAAGATTAATATCATGCTTCGGCAAGTATTTATTTAACAAAAGAGTATTAGGTATATATCTCTAAATACGAATTATTGCTAACGCTTCAGTGATATTGTTGCAGACTGTAAGAAAGTGTGACGAAGATGAAACAGCAGAGTGTAGGCAAAATATTATTTCTTTGATATTTAAGGCATTATTGGCGATTAATTGTTTTTAGTCTTATTAATAAAACCGAAATGGCCCCTGTCTGTCAGCTGTCTACAAAAAAAATCTTATGCAGTTTAAGCCATGAAATTTGGCAGAAAAATAGTTTATATGGAAGCCGGATTTACCTCGAAGCCGGATTTTCAAATTTAATTAGGAAGAAAATTATTAATTAAAATGTATTAACGTATTCAACTGTATTAAGCTTTTCGACATTTTTCTCTACGTTGCCATTTCAGCCTTTTGTCAAAACAATAAAACGCTTACAACTTTTTATTTCATTTATTTATTCTAACATAAAAGAAATACTTCTCTACACGTGAAAAATAATTAGAAAAAAAAATGGAAAATTAAATCTGTATCATCAAAAACTACTGATAAAAATGACTTTTTAATTTTTTAAATTTATTTATATTTAAAATATTAACTTCATTTAATCAAATAGTCTTATATACCGGATGCGTCAAAAAAAAAATGTATACACACTTTGAACCGCCATAGAAAATTTAAGTTCCGTTCTACAAAGTTCAATTGCTGGAACTGGAAAGCTTAAAGTCCAATTTGAAACATAAATACACTTTCTGATGCAAATGTTATTACTGTTCAAAATGGCTTTATTTATTTAATTTTTGCACTTACACAAATTAGTGAGGCAATATTTTGGGCACTTACACAAAACAGTGAGGCAATATTTTGGGCATGTACGCATAAAAAAATACTTGGTTTGATCCTGATACAGACTGTTAAGAAATAAAATTATTACATAGTCAAAACAAAAATATGTGATTTTAATATGTATTTCAAATTTATATAAAGTTTTATTTAAAAAATATATATATTTATTTTTTATTTATTTTTTTAAATAAAATAATATTAAAGGTAAATTTTTAATTTTAGTAATTGGTATGAACGAACAGTTATTAGAAATTTATTAAATATGCCTTTTGAAGGCGAAAAAAAAAGTAGCTGAGAGACTGTTGCCGATGCTTTATGATTTAACATTATTAATGCAGAATAAAAATTCTGAAAATGAATCAGAAAGTGAATCTGAAACCGAAATTGACGATAGTATAGCAACTAAAATTGACCCCTCAGTGCAATGCAATAATTATAATGATAGTAATGGTGATAACTGTACTGATAACTGTGTTAATACTAAGAATTTTGGAACACATAGTGCAACTATTTCGTTTAATAATTTTGAAAATAACATTAGTAAATTTAGCGGTGAGACGTACGAAAATGTTATCGTGTAGTTCACTGAATTTGAAGAAATTTCTGATATGTTTAAATTAAACGAATTGCAAAAAATAATTTTTTGTAAGAGATCTTTGAGCGGAAATGCTTTATTGATTATTAGATCAGAGAAAGCGCTGCTCACGTATAAAAAATTTAAAAAAGAGCGCTTATCGAGGAATTCAAGACAGAAATTAATTCAGCTGCTTTACATGATGCATTGAGTAAAAGGAAAATGAAATGCGACGAAGCAGTAACTGAGTATTTTTTTCAAATTTAGAGAATTATGTAAAAATGGGCACATTGATGATGCCGCCATAATGCACTACGTGTCCAAGGTATTAATGATGAATGTAAGAACAAGGTTTTACTTTATGGAACAAAGAATTTATCTGAATTTAAAAAGAAAATTAAAATGTATGAAGAATTTAAGAAAAATAATGATAAAATTAAATATAAATTTGAGAAAAATAACACCGAACATAATACTAAATTGAAAACCGTAAGACATAATGTAGTGGAAAAATTTATTCTTAAAATTGAAAATAAAGTGTTTTATAATTGTGGTGAGAAAAATCACTTATCTTGAAATTGCCCCCATTGAGCTAAAAGTTTAAAGTGTTTTACTTTTAAATGTTTTGGGCACAAGAGTTCAGAAGGCCCGGGTTAGAAACCCGAAGTTGAATCCCTGTGCGTTAGCTTAAATCGAAACCTGAACAAATCGGTACAAATAAATGATGTGAATTTTACTGGTATTATTGATACAGGTCGTGATGCCACATTGCTTCGTAAAAGTGCCTTCAATAAATTGAATGTTAATAAACTAAATACAGTAAACTCCACTTTGAAGGGGATAGGGACAAATTTCATAAAGCCATTAGGCTTATTCGACGCAAATCTTAAAATTGATGATCTCGAATGTAAATCTAATATTTGTGTAGTAAATAATAATGTAATACACCACGACGTAGTGATTGGTTTAAATGTGTTGATGTTAGACGAAACAGTAATAAATGAAAATGGCATTACTGTGAAAAACAAATCCAGTCCCGTAGAAGTAAATTTATTAACTGTACTTCCAATAAATGCGTATCAAAATAAAGTTGAAACAGATATTGCTTATGACGCCCCCATCAAGTTTAAAAATAAATTTCTGAAAAGTTCCCAGAAAAAAATAAAAAGTAAATAGTGTTGAAAAAAGAAAAAAAAATCCCTCAACCTGCTAAGCTGGCAAAAAAAAAAAAAAATAATTTGAATCTTCCAAAAAAGCTGCAAGTAAAGATGATGACAATGATGATGATGACGAAGATCATGATGACAAAGCCGATGATGATGACGAGTAAGATGATGATGATAATGAGATGCTTTTAGGGGATGATGACAGTGAGGAAGAGGAGGAGACTCAGCGAAAGAGAAAAAATCAGATGAACAATTTCCGAATGAAATCGCAAAATCAAGTAAAAACCCCTTCAAAGAAAGAACAGACCCTTGCAAAAAATAAAACACGACAACCTAAACAAGTTAAAACTTCACCAGGAAAATTAGAAAAGGAAGCCAAAAAAACAAATCATACATGGAAAGGTTTTGCAGTTAGCAGAAGAGCGTAAAAGAGAAAGAGACGTAAGAACTTTATTCATTGGAAACTTGCCTAAAGATATAAACCAATCAGAATTAAAAGCATTATCAAGTGATATCATAAATGTCAATATTATTCCCCATACCAAAAAAAAAAAAAAAAAAAAAAAAAAAGAAACGTGTATTTGCTTTCTTAGAATATGTTAATGAAACAAAAGTTGAAGAAAATTTCAAACTTCTTAAAAGCAAGAAATTGAGAGGACGAGCTTTCACGATAGATTTCACTTGATGTAAAAGACAGAATGTCCAAAAAGAGGAGACTGCCAGTATAAATTTGAAAAAATTGTCTGTTTCATCACTTCCAATGGAGAATACAATTGATAAAATAGCTGCATTATCTCCCAAAGCTGTGCAAATAGAATTAGGAGTTTCCTCTACATATAACAGTACTACTATAAATTTTACGACTGGAAAAGATGCTGCAGAGGCTTTAGAAAAAATTAAAATGACAAAATAAGAGAAATGCTCGAGTTCGAATTCCAAGCTGATTTTGAGTCCCAGAGAGAAGATTTCCGCAAACATGCAAAAAGACAAACTTTTAAAGTTCTGGAAGAAAATATGAAAAATTATAACTTACGAAGAAAACAACCAAAATCTTACGAAGTAGGCGACCTACTTTCCATTAAACGAACACAATTCAGTCCTAACCTCAAGTTAAAATCAAAATAGTTTGGCCCCTGTAAGATCGTAAAAATAAAAGCTGGAAACACTTACGATGTGGTTAAGGAGGGATATCATGAAGGTCCCCTTTGCACATCCACCCATGCTGAGTTTCTTAAAAACTGGCTGACATGACAAACAATATTAAAAAGAAATCATCACATCAAGACTGTAAATAATGTAAATGTGCCTGTTATTACTTTGTGTTGCTTTTGTGTTTGTCTTTTCTTTTTGTATTTTTCAGTATAGCTGCCTAGAGGACCAGTCGTGGAAGAATGGCCAAATTTATGGTGAAAGTACTATGCTAGTTCAACTGTTTCATTTCTACTCTGATTGATTCAGCTACTTAGTTCAATTAAATACTTTCTCTGTGTGGATCCCATTTTCCCGCAGCAATGAGACGAGCAACCTTGACAGAGAGACGCAACCCAGACGTAGTCGTGATATCAGAAGGACGTCACCTCTCTAGCGCACGCATTCGCCAGACGTCTAGAAGCAGAGGCGTGAAGCAACTTAGAAGTACTTCGGCTTTTGACGACTCCAGAACTCGGCGCTGCTGTCCATTCTTTGACGTGCGGTGAACTGCCATGAATAAAGATGTTCTTGGAAGTATTAGATGAATACTGTCAAATAGACGAAATATTCAAAGCTTCTATAAGTTGTGTTGTTTGATAACTTTATGGAACTGACGCCACAAGTGACTGTTTAGTTCGTATAACCATTCTTGATATAAGTTATGAATATAACTTGCCTGTTTAACGCTAATACCTACTATCATCCTGTACATAATACTGTATTATAGTTTTTCCTTATTAAATTTAAATA
Organism: Salticus scenicus; assembly: GCA_963930645.1. NCBI lineage: Eukaryota > Metazoa > Arthropoda > Arachnida > Araneae > Salticidae > Salticus > Salticus scenicus. Next base: position 12,460,020 of record OZ005659.1, on the reverse strand, counting down.
GATATAATAATACGTATTAAAGTAATTAGTTAATTGAGTGCCCACAACCGCTCCCATATATATATATATATATATATCTTAAGCTAGCCGGCATATATATATATACCGGCTAGCTTAAGATGATATTTTCTCAAAACGAAATAACAAAATCTTTTTCTATTAATTCGCAAATCACGAAAGAAAACTCACGAATTCTGGATGCACATGAATATTAAAAGCATAAGACACACAATATCGTAGATAACACCATTTCGTCAGAAAAACTTGAAAACTTAATGGTATATATACTAAAAATTAATTACAAAAATGAAAGCAATTTATTAAAAATATTAATCCTAAAAGCAATTTCACTAAGTGGTTGAATAGATCCTTTAGAATACACTGAATTTTAATTAAAAGCACTTGTGAATAAATTTGAAGTATGAGTCGATAATTAAAAATACTTGCTTTTAATAAAGCGAATCGATTTTGCTCATTGAATTTTCTGAAGAATTTAACTATTCAAATATTTTAAAAATTAATTTCATTGAAAAATAAATATTTATCATTATTGATAGGTATAATAAAATCAATTATATTTTACAAACCAAGCATAAAATGATCAAAGTAATTTTCAGATTTACATAGCTTAAATAATTGCGAAGACAAAAAGGAGTAAGACCATATTTAAATTTCAAGTGTAATATATCAAGTAAATTTCTACTTTGAATATATTGCATTTCATAAGAAGAATTCTTTAATATAAATAAGCCTTTCGTAAAGGAATCCGTTTGAAAATTTCCAGTAAATAATTATATATACTTTACGGAAAGGAAATTCAACAGAAAACGTTATAGTATAGAGGTTTACTGAAATTCGATTTTAAATTGAATTATAGAAAATATTTGTATGGGATATTTTTTGATAATGAAAAGCAAATATGGAAAACATACTGACGGAAAATTTAGTAATAAACGAATGAATCGTTTGCATACGTGGAAAACAGCTTGTCCGTTTTAGCCTCAAGATGCCGTTTATATATATATATATATATATGAGATTAGTAAATAATGAAAGAAAAACAATCATTCTGTATTTTAATAATGTTCACTAAATCACGTTTCAGTTCTATTTTCGTATTAATGTAAACAACTTTTCGCGTTCTTTTTTATTTTCTCAAAAATTCGCGTAAATAAAAGCTAGTATACGGGATATTTTCTGATAATGAAAAGCAAAAATGGAGAACATGCTGACGAAAGATTTAGTAATAAATGAATGAATCGTCTGTAGATGTGGAAAATCGCTTGTCCGTTTTAGCCTCATGATGCCGTTTATATATATATATATATATATATATATATATATATATATGAGATTAGTAAATAATGAAAGAAAAATAATCATTCTGTATTTTAATAATGTTCTTTAAATCACGTTTCAGTTCTATTTTCGTATTAATGTAAACAACTTTTCACGTTCTTTTTTATTTTCTTAAAAACTTGCCTAAATAAAAGCTAGTATACGGGATATTTTCTGATAATGAAAAGCAAAAATGGAACACATGCTGACGAAAGATTTAGTAATACACGAATGAATCGTCTGCATATGTGGAAAACCGGTTGTCCGATTTAGCTGCAAGGTGCTGTTTATACATATATATATATATGTATATAAGATTAATAAAGAAATAAATAAAGGCAACCATTCTGTATTTTAATAATGTTCTTTATATAACGTTCCACTTAATAACATTTCGGAAATGATCTGACATTTTGGCTAACGTGTAAATTTTTAATAATAACAATAATGAATAGTACCGGGTGTTTCGGAAGTCCGTTAAAACTTTAAAAGTTCTTTTAAAAGGAATAACTGATGATTAAAAAATTGCGTTTTGTACAAATGGCATTAAAATGGGATCTGGTGTTTAAGAATAAAAAAAAAATAGTTTAAAGAAATGAATTATAGATAGCATTAAAAATAAAAATTAGGTGGATTAATTCAAATCAGGCTGTTACTAAAATAGCTACAGATACACAAGAATTATTGAGTCGACGTCAGAAGTTTGCTATTATTAGAGATCAAGGATTGTCGGCGAAAAAATTTCAAAAGAAAAATAAATTCAAGACGAGGGAAGGACCGGTTTTGTTTTTAATATTACTGAATATTTGCAAAGTGATTTTACAAAAGATTATCTACAAAGTGTAAAGTCCGACTTGACAAAACAGTGGGTTAGTACCGTGCAAAATCTGTTGTGCTAGCGAAAAAGGAAAGTTTTTAGGTGTGCCTGAATCATCGAGTCGACGTATCCTTCACGGAATAATGCATTTGTATTCGTATCATTTGAAGTCAATGCACCGGAACTTAACTGACTTATACCATACTTGCCAACCATCTCATTATGAACCGTACGATTTTTAGTACCCGCCTTTTTTTTTTTTTTTTTTTTTTTTTTTTACACCAATAATTTTTTAGAGTAATTTTAGTCTTATTTAATCGTAACAATATTTGCAGAGAATAACTCTAAAAATATAGTGGTGTGAGAAAAGGGGCGTTTTTTCAGGGGCGTTAACAATTGTATGGTTATTAATGAGATGTTTGGCAAGTATGTTATACTGCTGCAAGGGACTCGTTTGCAGTGGGAAAAAAAAGAATATGAACCACAATAATATTTTGATGCGTTGTGAACGAATGATGCTCATTTTCCACTGCATGGCGATATAAATAGGCTCAATAGCCGTAGTTAGGCGACGTGAAATCCCAGTGAATATGCGAAGAAATTACTTCTTTCTCGTTATGTAAGAGTTTATGTGGTTTCACCGTCTCTTTCGTTACCAGTTCTTTCTTTTTGGAAGATTATAGCTCATTATCTGGCTTGAAAATGTGCACAAAGACTGCTGAACGGTACCTTAGCCTTTTGCATGAAAATGCTGTTCCAATATTGCAAACAAGAAGGATGCAATCTGCAGTAAGCTTCTTGCAGGATTAGCGATCAATAAAAATAATCAGTCACGATCTAAAATAAGAGTTTTAAGCAATATTTGCCAGAAGACGAAACAAATGAAAAAATACATCAACCAACAACAATAAAAAAATAATAAAGAATATTTACTAAAGATTTCAAAAGTAGGGTATTAAGAATTCGTAGAATAATTAAACATTTCGTGGTTTCATATTAAAATCTATCAATACTACAAGAACGACGCTTTATTGCTCAACGTCAAGAGAGAATTACTACATACCTTTAAATATATTAAGAGTGAAAAAAAATATGGCAGAAAAGGAGGAAGAAAGAAAGAAAAAAAAGTAACTTTTTTTTTTTTTTTTTTTTTTTTTTTTTTTTTTTTTAATAAAAATAAATAGAGTTTGATTAACACAATGCCAACATTTCTAACTTAATCAGAAGCACTGTCAATACCCACTTTTTGTTTTATACCATTTCTATTGTATCTCCAATATATAATCACGGTTAAATAAGAAAAAAATGCTGCTCAAAAAATTTGTGTGAAAATGAGGCAGGTGCTTGTAATAAGATGGAATGATTTAGAATTTTTGGCATATCTGGACTCATACAAAAGCTTAAGAACTCAAAATTAATATAATTATGAATGCGTACCGAAGCTTTTTTTGTCTAAAAGATACAGCATTAATGTCTATTATTGTCATCTTTGGTTAATTGCAGGTATAATATATTATTAGATTGATAAAATAAAAAATTTAATTTTCTTGAAAAAATATACTGTCATGATAAAAGGTTTTTTATATTCAAACCATGCACGGAGAAATGGCAGATTTTTGGAAAACGGTAAGAATCGAAGTTTAAATTTAATTAATTAATTTCTTAGTGCAACATATTGTGTATGTTACACTATTAAAATAAAAAATGCAACTTTGCTGCCGGAAATTCTCTGTAATTTGAGAAAAAAGTCGTAAATTACGGAAAAAATACGTATTTTTCCTGTAATTACAGAGACTTTCCGGCAGCAAATTGCATTTTTTTAAACAGTGTATAGCACTTTTTCTCCCAAGAAATATGGAAAAGCTAATTCAGATTGAATATATATATAAATATATGTATATGCATATACATACATATATGCATTATTATTTTTTTTTATTTTTATTTTTAGATAACTTAGTCTACATTTCAATTTATAAAGTAAGAAAATCACTGTTTTTGTATTTTTACAGAAAAATACTGTAGTATTAAAATCTTAGAATAAATACAGTAAAGACTCGTACAACGCGAGTGCAAGTTTCAATCATGAATATTACAGTTTTATTTTTTAACAGCACTAATTATATATCAAATTACAAATTACGAATTGTTTTATACAAAAATCGAGTGTATAAACCAATAGAATGGTACTCTAAAATTTTAGTGGTGTTAGAAAATAAAACTCTTTTATTTATTTGTCATCTCTACCACCGCGTTGTAGGAGACCTTACGGTACCAGAAAAATTAGAATAATTTTAATATTATCTAATTTTAAAGAAATCAGAAATATAATACTTATTATACTTAAAATGCCGGTTATATTTAAATACTTATCTATATTTCTAAAATAAAAATATAAACTAATACTTTTGGATAGCTTATATATTTAAAAAAGCTAAATTTTCCAAAATAATATATATATATATATATATATATATATATATATATATATATATATATATATATATATATATATATATATTATATCCCTTATATATTATTCAGCATTTCATTAATTAAATTTTATATTTAGTTCTTTTGAATTAAATTAATGAATTGAATTGAATTAAATTAATTAATTCTATTGAATTCTACGCAATATATGCATCCACATAGTAATACTTTATACCAATTTTCTTTACTTTGTTTTGAATTTAAATATATTTAATATAAATGTGAAAATATATTTTCAAAAGAAAAGATAAACGATTCTAAATGATAAAGTTTTATAGAGGCTTAGGCTTTCGATGCAGAAAAACGATTACGTCGTATAAAGAAAAAACATTTTTTCCAAAATATATAGAATAAAGACGGAGTAACACAGCTTGGGTTATATTTTAAGATATTGCAAAGAAAATAGGATGAGACATTATTTAAATTTCTTCTGAAGAAATTGCATTACCAAACTTGATATACTTAAGTTAAATAAAAGATTGTTGTCATGAACAGTGGTACTATTATAGATGCCAATATTTTAATTTATTCCGGAGTATATTTAGCCCCGCCTTTATTTTGCGCCACTTTATTTATAGAAAAAATTTCTCCAATATATAACTTTGATAAAATAAGAATAAAATTATTTTACTAAATGAGTGGTATCAAATAAAGACGAGCTAAAAATTATCCGGAGTAAATTAAAATGTTTGCAGCTGAGGTATTATAAATAAATACAGCACTATTTTAAAACGACTTAAAAGAATGAACAATTATGTAATTAAAAGCCAACAGAAACTATTAAATTCAAATTGAAATTTTACATTATTTTAATTATAATATTGAAAAAAAAAATAGTATTTGTTACAGTAAAATACACAAAAACTGGTACCGAGTGTTGAATATTAAAATCTACAAAAAAGACGTTTAAAAAGTACAAAAAAGCCAAGATCAGAAAAAGAGAATGGATTGAAGTTGTATTTAAAAAGGGTGTGATATCAAATTCCCAATCTCATATTTTAATATTTATTTAATATTCTCTTTTAACTAGATTTTCACATGTAAATCAAGTTCCTTATGATATGTTGATAGAAATCCCACTGTTTAAACGGAACTTTAATTCCTTCTTTGGCTTAATTTTTGTTTCTAGCATTTTTTCATTTTTTTACTGATCCCCATTCATAAAGTTAATATATTTTGTAAAATGATGAATATTTTCCTAAAAAATACGTTTAAGGAATAACGTCTCCCTCTCCAATAAAGAACATCAACCATATATATATATATATATATATATATATATATATATATATATATATATATATATATATATATATATATATATATATATATTCTTTTAACGGAAGAATGTAGTATAGAATTATATCTTTAAATTAAGCATATTTCATTATCAATCAGTGTTCTAATACAAATAAGTTCGTTTTTGTGGATGTTTGGTTCAGTTGTGGCTCGAGATCCGTAAATAAATGAAGAGCTAAAAAATAGTATTTAAGTATTTTTAATCATAATTTTTATTAAGCATGGTCTTAACTTAAATTAACTGAAAATACTTATTTAAATGTAAATTTATATTCTATAAATGAATACAGCGTAAAATACAGTGTACCTTTCACCCAATTCTCGGTGCACGAGCCGCCACTGGTTTGGTTAATCAAAGGATTTTCGATATTCTCCCTCACACTCAACGTGTGCTTACAACTTTTAACTCTTTATAATTTTTTTCATAAACAATTGGTTTAAAATTCGAATAAATCAACAATGCATATTTAAGTATTTCATAAAATTATAAACATAAAAATGTGTTTGCTTAAGTTAAATTTATTTAAACTCATTTAGTACGTAGAATTGAAAAAGCTTTTTGGTAAAATTTAACCGACCCGTGTAAGGAAATGTTAATGACCGGGAAATTGTATATTTAAAATTTTTATGTAATCCTACGCTAAAAAAAAGGCTTAAATTTTAAGTTAAAAACCATTTTAATCAATTAATTTTTTTTTTCGGAAAGATTAGGTGGTAAGTGGTTTTCCCATGAGCGTACAAAAAGCATTCGGGAAACAGATTGGTATTTATTCATATGAAAACTATTATGTACTTTTTTATTTATTATGGAATAAAAAGGTATATAATGTTTTATTTTAAGATGTAACACAAAAATCTCAAATATATTTTAAGTTAATTTAAGTGGTTAGCAGTGGACAAAGGTTGTTATTATACGATCAATAGAATATAATTTACATATGAATAATAAAAACAAAATGAATGACAAAATCTTTGTAATAAAAGTGTTTTTTTTTTTTTTTTTTTTTTTTTTCTCTTTTAAGTAATCTTACTTAAATTATTTTAGTTTGAAGAATACAGAAAAAAGTTTTCCTTAAATATTATGGGGGAGGTGGGCAGTTTTGTTTGTATTTTCATTTCCTTGCATCGCCAATGAGCGATAAATAGCCAAGAAAACTGGACATTTTCATTACTTTTTTACTGACAGTCTATTAAGATTCCGTTGATTTTTTTTTTTTTTTTAAATAAACGTATAACTTTGTAACAAAACGTATAAACATTTTTATAAACGTTATAAACTTCACGAGAAGAGTATAAGAGTCTTCTGTACCTTTATTTTTAAAAAATTTCAGGGCATGGGCTTATGGACGCTTTCTTTGTTAGTATCAATAAACTGAAAACGAAATGAAAATATAAAGAATGAAAATTTGTGCTTATAATATCATAAAATAAATGTGTTTGTACTGTTTTTACGAAGAAGCATTGATATGTGTAGTAATATTATAAATAAAATATGTGGATTTTTTTCTGTTTGTCTACCATTTTATATATTCGGACTACAAATTGCTCTTTTCGACAACTAGATTTTAATTACTGATAATATGAACCCTACTAATTAGATTATATATTCAGAATAAATCCATAAATAAATAAAGAGAAATTAGTACGAAAGGTTCAAGAATCAAACCTAATATTGATGAAGAAAATATATTGTAAAAATTACTTAGAAAATATAATTTAAAATGTGTGTTCCTACAGAATTTTACATTAAGAAAAAAAAAAAAAAAAAAAAAAAAAAAAAAGGGGGGGGGGGGGGGGGGAAACTTTAAAAATATAAATCTGTTCAATATTGCATTAATACATTATTTGGATATTTTTTAAAGAATTACAAATAATTAAATTATATAAATGTGTTTACATACATCAAATTGTTCAATCGACATTCTATTTGTTTCAAAACTTTTAAATTATAAAACGCAGCGTATTAAATTAAACATTTATAATTAGAGTTGAAATTTTTAAATGGCTGTATTGTACAATGGCATAAATAGGCGAGATGTTTTTACATTTCTATTAATTCATTTTGTAAGAATTTTTAATTTTTAATTGAGTTAAATTTAATTTAAATTTATTTTAGAGATTAAAATTTGAAAGTATTTAAATACAAACCAGTTGCAGTTTTATTGGAGATGATTGATTGAATATCTATTTGAAAAGCAACCATTCAAACCTGTTTTCTCACTTAAAAAAAAAAAAAAGTGTTAGTGATTTTTCTTTGAAGTTAACATAAAAATAATATGTCTACATAACTTCCTAGATATGTCTACACATTTTCCTAGCATCTAGTAATACATCTGAACAAACGATAGTTAGGTCTTAACTTTAGTTGTTTTTTAATTTATTAATTTTTGGGGTGTCTGACAAATTGCATCTGAAAGAGAAAATGCGGTTTCTATTTTTCCTCCTTATTTATTTTTTAAGTTTCGTTAAATTTTCTAATACTCATTTATAACATTTTACGCATTTACAATACAAAATTTTAATTTGTTATTTGAATTTCCAATATTTGACGTTTATGTTAAATCTAAAGAAATTCAATGCTTTTATAATTGCAAAAGATTAATATATTTAAATTTAAACACCTAATTTAGCATATTGTTTTTAACATATAGAATAATTCATTATTATTATTACTTTCAATAATATCAGGATTTGAGATGTTATCTATGTTTTAATATCCTTTCTAAATACATGACGTATGATTTATTTAAATAATAATACTCAGATTTTTAAAGATAATACGAGCGCATTTTTTCTGATAATTTAAACAAAAAAGCAAACGTAAACAATTTATGTAAAATTCACAGTTTTATTAAAGTATTTTGAATGTTTTAAATGAAAGAAATTTTGAGAAATATCATTAAATTCAAATATTTATATTCAAAGAATTCAATATTTAGAAAATATAACGTATTATGTTACACGTAAAATAATTCCATTTTTTTTTCTAATTTTTTAAAATTTATAATTCCAAAAAGTATTTTATTTAAATTAATCTTCCAGATAATGCTCTTTGTCTAACAATATGAAGGGTCTCGCGTACATTTGAGATATGATATTATAAAATGTTAATTTTATCAATTGTAAATATTAAAATTATTATTTTACTTTTTAGTTAAGTGTGAATAAGTACAATTTACCTAATAATTTTGTCTTAATATAATGATAAACTTATCTCTATCGTATCTCACATAAAAGCATTTCTTGTAGAAAAAATTATTAATATATGTGAATACTTAATAGTATATTAAAAAATATATAAACCCCTTTCAAACACGTATATAAATTTTTTATTAAAAATGCACACAAAGCTTTTCGCTACTATTACGTAGCATCTTCAGGTGATGTTATTTAACATAAGAGTAAACAGCATAATATATATATCGAAGTAGTTTTATACGGTTAAAATTAAAAAATAAGTCTTGTATACAGCATGAGTCACTTGAGATCCGTTGGTGTCACACCAGGGTTAGCAAAACTTGTAAAAAAAAAAAAAAAAAAAAAAAAAAAACACTGATAAACAAATATTGCAGCATTCTAAGATTATTTGTAGCGTAGTTACGTAATTTTAGAAAAAAGGTTAAATTCACAACAGGTCACATTAGAGCTACATGGCCAAAAAATTCTCGAAGAAGCAAAAACAAATCTTGAGCGGGAAGACTGGAGGTTTCACAAATAGTTGGCAGTGAAGTTACGAAGTAATATGTAGTTATGAGGCAAGGTTAAGTTCAAGAAAGGTCACACTGGTTTTACATGTCGATATTATCTGTAGAAACAAAGTTTAAAGGAATACAATGGAAACTTGAAAAATGGATGTCGACTAAAAAAATATATTATTTTCCTTAATTTTTATTAATATAACATGTGCAGATTTTATGAAGAGATGCAGAATACTTAAAATTAATAACTTTATTGCATTTAATGATATTTATTGCTTCAGTCAGGAGAAGGTCTTGAAAATCTCGAGGAGCCGAAATTATTTCGGCCAAAGACCACAGAGGAATAGAATTAGTATTATCGTAAAGAAATTCAACCAGTGCAGAGCTTTTTTCCTCTGTAATACTAAGGATATGCTCATTTATTCTAGCCTTGAGAGTTCGGCGGGTTTCTCCAATGTAGTAATAAACTTCATCATTATATTTAATAGGGATTTATGATTAACTTAATAGTATACTTATTAGTATATGTGAATACTAAAAGCGGCGAATGTTGAGGCTATGCAAGTGCTAAAAGTCAGCAGCTGATAAGACGTAAAGATCTATTATGTTTTTTCACTCTAACTCCGAGAAAATTCTAAAGATATGACGTTTTCTCAGTAGCATGGACAACAATGCAACTCAAAAACAAACAGTAAATACTTCACAATTATTTTGAAAGAGGGAGAGAAGTATAAAAACAGTAAATAATATATTTTATAAATTTCAAAAGCAAATTCCACTTACTTTTTTATTTTTACCACTACACATAAAAAAATATCAATCATATTTATATTATTTATTCTTAGAAATATATTTAAATATTTAAGGATTTTTTTCCCTAATATACTAAATAGAACAATATTTTATAGTATTTAAATTTTCATACAATTATATTAGTAGATTCTAAAGGGTAGAATTTCAAAAATTATTCATTGTAACGCTCATTTATTGTTAGAGTGACATTTGAATCCCTTTTAAATCAGATGATAAATATCATTTTGAAGTGAAACTTCATGCAAAAGATTATTATTGCACATGCTTTCCATTTTAATAAATTTATATTTAACAGGAATCGCGATATTCTGATACCTTTTCCTTGATCAAAAATTCTTTATCAAATATAACGCATTATTTGTATAAGACATGTTTATTAAAAATGCAATAAAACTGGAATTCCAGATAAAGGAAAATCAAAAAGTAAACAAATATTTATTCGTTTTAAAATTCTGTATTCCAATAAACTCGTAAATCATTACTTTGTATCCAAAAGGATCGATGGAATTAATTCACATAAAATGAAATAATATAATATATTGTCCAAATTTTGAAAATTTATATGCAGCGTGTCCTAATATTATAGCGACAAACTTTAAGAGGAGATAGGGCACTTCATTAGGATTCAGAATTGCATAGGAACGCATGTCCGCAAATGTCATCATAAGCTTCTAACACTTTCGCGACCGCTGACATAGATTCACATCATTTAAAAATCTGTAATTCCTCCAGAGAGCGTTTCTTTCGTAATTTATGTGTTATTTATTTCTTAAGAATATATACAATTTTCATATTTTTATAATAAAATATGCTATGGATACAAATACTTTGATTAGAAAGAATATAATTATAATGTATAGCCATTTGTAATATAAATGTGAATACAGAAAATATTGTTCTGAAATATCGTAGCCTTGGAGAATAACGCCCACAGGCGGACCTTACTGTCAAAAAGACAAAAACATGCGGTTGCGAAAGTGTTAAGAACCGTGTTTGTGGTTATTTTCCAACAGAGGTGGGAGGTACAAAGTTTAAGTGGATTTGGATAACAGCTGAAGGTATAAGGAATGCATAGCAACCCATGACTGCAAACATCGTATTAATCATTTAAGAAGCGTGTAAATCCCGGTGTTTTTTAACACTTACGGCCACATATGAGTATTATCATAGCCTCCTTAACTAGATGCCTGTCGCGCGCTCATAAACTTGGCAACAGTTGAAGCGGTTGACAGCGCCACCTGGTACAGATTGCGTGACATTTTTATTCAACCGTCACCAATAATTTTAAGAAGTGATATATGATATATATAATCGACGTTTCTTCGACTTTATTCGTGTTTTATGCATATCGTATCCCACTTTTAAAATTTTTTGGTGGCTGTTAAATAAAAATATCGCGCAATCTGTACCAGGTGGCACTGTCTACCGCTTCAACTGTTGCCAAGATTCCGAGCCACGCGACAGGCATCTAGTTTAGGAGGCTATAGTATTATCGACTATTCATTTGTAGCATAAACTATTTAAAAAATGCAACTTTGCTATCAGAAATTCTCTGTATTAACAGAAAAATACGTTTTGTAAAGTAATTTTTCCGTAATTTATGACTTTTTTCTCAAATTTACAGATAATTTCTGGCAGCAAAGTTGCATTTTTTTTAACAGTGTAGCTTTTTGGTTATTTAACTCCGCCTGTATTGTAAAACTTAAAATATTGTACGATCCATCATTTCACAAATTCATACACAATGTTCGTATTAAACAATAGGTGCTTTAATTACATGATCAGAAACAGCATGATTGCTGTATATATTTAAGCGTGCTTGGAGTTTCGTAAGTTGTCCGAGAATGAAAGGCGAAACGTGCAAAAATTCAGTGATTTATCCACAGAAAGTTCCAGAAAAATACAGGTCTATAAATCAAGTATCAGCTTCAATTCAACCAGTAAACACAGCTTAAACAGCCGTTAACAGCAAAACTACAGTACAATCTGTTTAGCAATAACACGTAAAGTAAGTCTCATTCAAAGAGGCTCAAAGCAAAGCAAGCATTTGACGTAACTGACACAAATCTGAGACTGTCCCCCATGGCGAGAAAATCCTTCCTTATTATGGATATACCAAATATGGAAGCCACTTTTTAAAGAGAAAGAAATCAATAATTTTATATTTAAAAAAAAAAAAAAAAAAAAAAAAAAAAAAAAAAAAAACTTATAACTGGGGATTTAAACATCAATGTAATCGTTAATTGTTTAAACTACTTTTAGTTCAGATATTAAAAATTCTCGTAAGAAAATACTGCACTTTATATTCTTAACAAAATTTTTCAGCAAAGAAAAGAAATAATTTTAATTTCAAGAATAATTCTTTTTGTAAATACTAGATACTAAAACAATAAATTCCCCATTATGTAGACGAATTGGCCTTTTCTTTTTCTTGAAAATGAACAGGAATATTTAATAATTAACGGTTACTGAAAACTAAATTTAACTGTATGTATGTATCATTGACAACTGTTTTCCACTGAAAAAAAATAATAATAACATATACATGCAAACACATATGTGCGTTTGTATATATATATATATATACATATAAATGCACTAACTACATCCTTATTTAATATACAGAGTACTGTCTTTGGAAATTTATAAGTAATTTGTAAATTATAATTTCTCTCTCCCCCAGAGTACGAGACAAAAAATAGCATTTTCGAAATCTCTTAATCTGAAAAATTAATTCAAAATTGGCATAGGCAGGAATGCAGCAATTCATAAATCATGTGAGGGGCTGAAGAAATTTTATAAAAAAAAAAAAAAAAAAAAAAAAAAGGCTTAAAATTTTTTTCAGGAACGTCAGTTAATAATTAATTCACAATTATAATGTTTACTAATTATTAATATCAATAGTTGAAAAAAAAAATCACTTTAAATTAACATTTGTGCAACTTAAATTTTGGTTTTAAAAGAGTGATTCTTTCATTTAGCATTAAAAGAAAAATTTAGAATTTTCTGGGCGGGGGGGGAAGTTAAGCTCTTTTCCTTTTATTTGGTCTTGAGCATAAATCTTTTTGACACTGAGCTGCAGATGTAAAATATGCATTACAATCTGAATTAATTCTGTAGCAATATTACAGCTTTTTAAGGGAACATTATCCATTGTCATTGATAGTTAAGAACAATACGGGTAAATTGGTAATCAGCAGAAGTAATCATTACATAAAATATTTTTTTTTTTTTTTTTTTTAATTTTGTTTAATTCACAGCCATATTAAATTAGTTCTCGTTTTAAAAATTGATTTCTAAAAATTTTCAACATATCATTTTTTTGTATTATTATTATTAAAAATAAATTAAAAAAGTTTTTAGAAAACAAAACTAATTTAACAATTAGAAATTTTACAAATGTGAAGAAAGAATTAAATCATTGGCGATAAAATATTTTTGATTATGAATAAAAATATGATTAGCTAACAGTAACGAGCCACCTTAAATCACATACTTCATAGGAGTCATAAAATGTCGATACTAATAAACAATAATCGTTGAATATTAATAATAAAAAAAAAAAGATTTTGGTTACAAATTATAAAATTTATTTACTCAAAATACTTATAAGCTTATAATAAGTCATTACTACCACTTTGGCTTCAATCAATCTAAAATAATAATAATAAAAACATAGCTATCTAAAAAAATAATTTTTTTTTATATAAATACATAAGACTAGTAACATTCATATGCATATATTAACCTTTTTTTTTAAAAGGTAACAGTAGTCTCGATTATTAAATAAATTTTTATAATACTGCTCATATAATAACAAATTATCTCAATTGCTATATCAACAAAGTAAAAAATTGAGGGTGGGAAAAGGACTTGATAACCAAGCATGATCAATATCCTCGTAGAATATTTATTTTTGTTTCTAACCAGATTAAAAAATAAATTCAAATAAAATTTCTTTTAAAGAATAAAGCAAAAAATATCTTTTATTAGTTTAATTAAGGTCTTAATATTTAAATATTAAATAGTTAAAAAGGTTTAATTTTAAACAATATTAAAACAATTCATGAGTAATTTTAGATTTTTATAAATTTATATATATCAATTAAAATAATTTTTTTTAACTTAAACACATCTGATAGTAGTAAAACATAAGTAGATAGAATTAAAATGAAACTTCAAAAGGAATTTAAACTGCATATGTACGTTACTTAATTCAACCGGTTGCTTGAAATACATGAAACAAATAGTTGGGCGGACGGGATGAAACCCTTTTTAATATGAAAAACATTCATTCAGCACATAGTCAGTTAAAACTGGATCTTAGACCTTTTTCTTTTTACTTTTCAAATGAATTTAATAAAATCTTCCTATAAGTAAAAAGGAGAGAGAGAGAGAAAGAGAGAGAAAGAAAGAAAGAAAACTTCCATTTCATTTCATTTTATTTCATTTAAATTGTACATTTTTTATCCTTTTCTATATAAAAATTTTCAGTTACGTATAAGCTTTAAACTTTCATTTTCTTCAACAGCATCTGAAAGACACAAACATTTTTTTATTAGCAGAATTTAAATGTTTATAACACTAATATTTAACAGTATTTTAAACAAAATTATTTTTCAATATCACTTTATAGTGAAATTTACCATATTTGTGGAAGTGTATACCCAAGGGCGGTGCAATCATTTGAAAATGATTTCCTTCTAAATCACTTTTTAAGTTTCACCATATAAAAATTATGTTTCAAGTATTTAAAATATAGGTATCTTAAAATTCTTCACTGATAATTATGTAACAATACCTACAAAAAACAAATTTTACTGAAGCGTGAAGTGCGGTTTCGACAAAAATGCTATTTCGAGTTTTATCACAAAATTCAAAATATTGACAGCTGAAATCTAATTCTTATCATTTTACATAAAATACATTACTATTATTATCAAATTAAAGCAACGAACAGTTTTTTAAATATAATCATTCTTCAATTTCTTTTTATAGTGAAAACCATATTTTGGAACTGTAACCGGAGAGCGGGGCAATCACTTGAAAAAGATTTCCTTCTAAACAACTTTTAAGTTTCCCCATGTAAAAATTATGTTTAAATATTTCAAATATAGGTAGGTATCTTAACATTCTTTACTGATAATTATGTAACAACACCTAAAAAAGACAAATTTTACTGAAGCGTTGAGTGCGGTTTCGACAAAAATGCTATTTCGAGTTTTATCGGAAAATTCAAAATATTGACAGCTGAAATTTAATTCTTATCATTTTATATAAAAGACTTTACTATTATAATCAAATTAAAGCAAAAAAACAGTTTTTTAAAGTTAATAATCTTTCAGTTCTGGTTTATAGAGAAATTTACCGTATTACTCGATTCGTAACTTGAGGGCGGAGCAATTTGTAAAAGATTTTCTTCTGATCACTTTTAAGTTTTACCGTATAAAAATCATATTTTAAATAATTAAAAGTTTGTTTTTCTTAAAATTCTTTACTGATAATTATGTAACAATACCAACAAAAGCCAAATTATAGTGAAGCGTAAATGACTGTTTCGACAAAAAAGCTCTTCCGAGTCTTGTCACAAAATTCAAAATATTTACAGCTAAAATTGAATTCTTATCATTTTATATAAAAGACTTTACTATTATTATCAAACTAAAGCAAAAAAACAGTTTTTAAAAGTTCATTATTTTTAGTATAAATTGATGAGAAAATGAAACAAGAGGAAAAAGCGAAAACTTGAAAAAGGTTTTTTTTCTAAACAACTAAACCAATTTTTAGTTTCACTATGCAAAATTAACATTTCATTCATTTGAAATATACATATTATGAAAGTTTTTAATTGAATAATTATGCAACAACATTTACAACATTAAAGTTTTTCCTGAACTTAAAAAGCAGTTTTTTCAAAAAACATTTTCATGTCTTCTGAGAAGAATCTATTTACAACTAAAATTAAATTGTTATTATTTCTTATAACGACTTCTAGCATATTCATCTATTTTAAGTGACAAATAGTATTTTAAACTAAATTATTTTTCAAAACCAGTTGAAAATGAAATTTTATAATTTTTATTTCTGCTTTCTGTTCACTTAAAAAAAAAAAAAGAAAAAAAAAGAATTAATACACTCTTCTAATTCACTATTAAGTTTCACCATATAAAAATAACATTTCATTCGATAAAAAATAAATAAATAAATAAATAAATTGATAAGGAAAACTTTTACTTCATAATTTTATAACAAAATTCACAACACTTAAATTTTACAAAAATATAAAATGAACAATTTAGAAATATTTATTAATGAATTCATCAACCGTGAATATTCATTTTTTAAGTAAATTTACTTAAAAAATGAATATTCACGGTTGATGAATTCATTAATAAATATTTCTAAATTGAAATTTCGTGGTCTATGGAGTTGTGCTGCGATTAATATTGTCACTTGATACAGCTGCGTTTGCAGACTCGGTGACTTGGCCAACGAATATTATGTGAGAAATGCCTAGCTGGTTGTCAGCCAGGGTAGCTCAGTGGTAGAGCATCCGTGCGCTAAGCGGAGGTGCCCGGGTTCGATTCCCGGCTCTGGTATTTTTCACATAGTTGGTAAATAAAAATATATATCAACCTTTACACTCCAATTTACTTAAAAAATGAATATTCACGGTTGATGAATTCATTAATAAATATTTCTAAATTGAAATTTCGTGGTCTATGGAGTTGTGCTGCGATTAATATTGTCACTTGATACAGCTGCGTTTGCAGACTCGGTGACTTGGCCAACGAATATTATGTGAGAAATGCCTAGCTGGTTGTCAGCCAGGGTAGCTCAGTGGTAGAGCATCCGTGCGCTAAGCGGAGGTGCCCGGGTTCGATTCCCGGCTCTGGTATTTTTCACATAGTTGGTAAATAAAAATATATATCAACCTTTACACTCCAATTTACTTAAAAAATATATAATGAACTTTTTTCCCCTGGGGAACAAAAAAAAACGTGCTAAGTTTAATTGTATGATATTAATATCAAATAAATGCAGTAGTACGAGAATTTACAATGTTAAAATTATAATAATAGAGTCTGACTATTAAAAATTCAGTGAAACATGACATACTTGCGAGAGAGAGAAAGGAGAAAATAAATATTGTTTTGTTTTAACAAAAATAACAACATTTTAATAACTGATATTGAATTTTAAATCTTTATTATTAGAACATAATCGTTTTCTTAAAATTTAAATAATAGTAAGTAGTTTTAACTAAATTAACTTTTCAGTATATGCAGAGCAGAAACAAAAACATTATATATTTCTAAAAAATGATCACTACCATCTATACCATTATCATATACATTATCCATTTTATAAGGTGACAGAGAATAAATTTTCAGTTTTCTAGTACACAGAATTTTCAATAAATTTACTTTAATATTTAATATTATATTAACATTTTTATTGAATAAAGTTTTTACACATACCTGCTTTCACTTAGAAGAAACCTCCATTATTTTGAAGTTAACAAACCCTGTAAACACAAAACACACACACACACACACACACACACACACACACACAAAAAAAAAAAAATAATAATAATACAGCTTTATGATACAGTTACTTAACAATAACGTTTATTGCATAAGATTTTAAAGTGCTGAAAGTAACACAAAAAGAGAACTGGTCACAGTATTTATGTAGTTTAAAATGTTTTTGGAATGCGTATTATGTTGTTCAGTACAATGTTTGTACTACTTAAAAGATAATAATAATAATAAATAAAATATAACCAAATTTATATATATATATATATGTAGGATTTATTATCGTGCGGTTGACGAAAAAAGGCAGCAATATATAGAGAAATTATGGTAACACAAGTATAAAGCTACAGAATTCTTATTATTATTTTTTTTATAAAACTATTACTTTATTATATCATGCTTAAATGCAGTAAAGAAAGGTATGAAATAGGCATTCGACTGACATGAAACAAAATAAAAATTTGCACTATCTTTTCATATCATATACCTTCGTTATAAATCCCAAATACAGGTATTGATCCCATGCAAAATGAAGAAACCATTAAATCAAAACTTAATTCATTATATTAGCTGAAATCCCACATTCTTTTAGTTTAAAAATTTTCAAAGAGATGGTAAAAAAGTAATGTTATAATTCAAGTTGTGCTCTCAGCGATATACATAAAAATTGCACAAAGAAAATTATCTCAATGAATGACGATTTCCTTTAAAAAATAATCTTAAGAGATCATGTTACAAACTCAGGCTTAACAAAGTTTTGTAAATTTCATTTACGAAAATGGAATATTAATAAGAAGTGCTAGTGTTAACTAATGGTAAAACTTAATTAAAACTAAATGGTAGTATATTTAAAAAGTATATATATATATATATATATATATATATATATATATATATATATATAAACTTACGATTTACAATAAGCAGAAAAAGCATATAGCTCGAATATATATTCCAAGGCTTACGTCGACATTACGAATGACCATAACAGACAGTAATGGCTGCCGTCTCGCCGATAAATAATGGAGTTGAGATGAAACATGCTGTCGCAAGCAAACGAAATTAAATCGATCTTTAAACGTTGAAAAGTGTTTTATTATCAACATTTAAAAAACGATTTGACACTGTTTTAGAAACGTTAAAAAACAGAATTGCTATTTCACATTTTTAACATTAAAAAACATCGTTTTATAATGATATAAAAAACGTTTAGAAATCCATCTAACGAATAATCAACATTTACAACCATTTCTCAACATTTTTTAAACATTCCGTGCCGATTGGGGATGTCTACCGCCAAGTTTCCGAGCCACGCGGAAGGTATCTAGTTTTGGAGGTTATGATAATACACTTGCTATAAATTTGTGTTTCCCGGCGTCATCCACTAATATGACATAAAATAGATGACCATGCTGTCGAGTAAAATTATCCATTATGTGAATAGTTTTGGATCCATTATGTGGATCTTTATGGATATATATTATTTGGATCGGATGTGGCAGAAATAGACATTATTTAATTTATTTCTGATTTCATTGCTGGTCTATTATAATATCTATTATTTTTTAATCGTAATTTTCAAATATTCCATTTTTTTTTTTTTTTTCGTTATTTGAGATTTTTTTTTTTTTTTTAAACTTCATATAATAAATTATTTATGCTATTTGATCGCAAAACTTATTTTATTTCATTATATATTTTCACAGTCACTTTTGTATTCATTATTTTGCAGATAAAGGTAATTTATAAATATTTTCAAAATGAAGGCCCATTTATCATTTTAGTGAGGGTAAAACGATCCTTTGGATCCTTTTTCAAAAATCTATTTTTTCATTACTCAGTTTAAGTTTAAAATACTATTAAAGTAGTTCATTTATAATGCAAAATATAGTATAAAACACACTAGCAAAAGGCCAAAGTTTTATTTAAACATTTAAGTTATTTTACACTAGATTTCCCTTAAGGGGACCAATTTAGGACACCTTCCCTTATTTTACATTGAAAGTAAAAGCTTTATTTTTCTTCTGTTTTCAGGAAGTTGAAATAATGAGATGTTGTCTATATTTACCTTTTAAGGATATAAAAACAAAACCTTTCTGAAATTCAAAATTTAAAGTTCATCCAATAAATTGTTTTAAACATTAAGTATTAATTAATTTGTTCAGTGTATAATTGTGGTGTTCTAACATTTATTTACAATTACATTATCTGTTAACTTACGTTTTACAGTTAATAGATTAAAGACCTGTCAAATACGTTGTATATTGAAATACATATTGCTGCCCTGAATTGATCGTATCCTTATAAATCTGCTAAGTCAGATAAGGAAGGAAAGATATTCATTATCGCTTTACCCTCTACAGTTTCTCGTTTATTTCCAATTATCTTTGCGAACGACAATGAGATGGAGATGCTTCATCTTAATAACTCAGAACAAGCGTTTTAACAGTTTCAAAGATTATATCAGTTATACTTAAACTATTCAAAACATAAAATGAAATTATTTCACTCCACTTTATGCTCTGGAATGATTCCACTCCACTTTATGCTTTCGTTACACAAACGGGTATAAAGTAAAATTTGATCAGAAAATAAATATGTTAAAAAAAGGGGGGGGGGGTTGAATATTAATTTGATATTTAAATATTTTCTCCTAAGTTTCTGTGTTTGGTACACTGTACCGTAATGTATCGAAATTATTTTGCGTGTCTTTGAAAAACAACTCAAAATTGTTTCTAGTAACGACCATGCTCTAATATAATTTCAAAACACACATAATTCCTTTCATTTTTTTAATAAACTGATGCATCTCAAATATTTAGTCCCTAAAGAACGTAACTTGTGCAAATTCTTTTACAGTTCCCACTAAAATAACTATACAAAATACGCCATTATCAATAACGATCATACGTTACCAAAGCAATGTAACATATGGACGGCTCATTGTAAAAGTGGTGTAACTCCACATTTTTTAAATATATATATTTTTATATTTCGTTAATTGTGTCATATTTTGTCACATCTTTCATTATTAAAAAAAAAAAAATCCAATAATTACATTAAAATCCCGTAAGTGGCATTATATTTTGTTTTTCTAAAAAAACAAAAACTTATAAATATTCATTATAAAAATGAAGTTTCTAAGTTACTTCAAATTATTTTCAATATAATTTTTAAATTCTTATTACTATGATTTGTATTAAGCACAAATTCGCTAACACTTACTGAATCTTGACTTCTTTTCGTATACATAAGTTTGAAAAAAGCTCGTTATTCCAAAATCAATTTCCAAGGAGATAATACGCTTTTATAATGAACGATCCATATAACAATTTTGTTTTGTTTTAACAATTTAATATCACTAAAACGAACTTCAAATGATTTGAGTCAATAGACCGTAATGTAATAGAATGTTATTGTGATACACACATACACATACACTGCTTGGAATGAAAATTGCCTCTGACAACATTTCAGCATATTCTTATGTAACATGAACTCTTGAATCCGAATATGACACTCATTTTGCCCTACCACCCACCGTTTTTTAGGAATGGGACCCTATTTTTATCCTTTTCCGGTGATTTTATAGCTATAAATTTGATTTTTAGGACGGGGGGGGGGGGGGTATTTTAACCGTAAAATATCTTCTGAGGGGCTACAGAGCTGGTAAATTCTGAAACATGGACATATGCAACAAGAGGAAAATTTGGGGGGGGGGGGATTTGCCACTAAAATTATGCATTACATATCTTATATTTGTTTAATCTGTTGTTAATGTTTTTTTTTTTTTTTTTAACTTTATATATATATATATATATTGTTTTTAGGTGTGAAATTAGTTCTTTTTCATTCTACAAATCAAATTCATGGCCATAAAATTATTGAACAGGGAAAGAAATTGAGAGAGGGGGATGGTTTATCTAGAAAACGGTAGGTGACTGGGCAAAATGGGAGTCATATTCGGATTTAGGAGGTCATTTTACATAAGAATCAGCAAGAATGGCATCAGATCTCGAAAAAAAATTGTTTTTTGCAGAGCAGTGATATAGATAGATAGAGATAAATTAGACGATTGCAATTATTCAATTTCTAAAGATAGACCTAAAGGTAGAAAACACAAAAAGGAAAAGTGCGATTTCCAGCGTTTTTCAAATATGTGATATATTTAAATAAATATATATGCATTTTTAAATAATAATTTATGTTCTATACATAAGGATATTTTATAAGATGATATAAATATTTACCTTTTCATTATATTAACTTACAAGGAACACTCAAAAGGTGCAAATATTGAAAAAAATATTGAAAAAAATATATGCGATTCTACTCTTCCTAAAACCCCAGAAAGTGAAAAAATTATCGGCTGAAATGAATTACAGCGACTACAAAAAATTATCAAAATTAAGCATATTTGGCGATTTTACATTGTTAGGCGATTGATTTTGAGTACTTGACGGAAAAACAAAACACGGTTCTTTTCGTACACGGCAATCTCGGTGCTAACGAACTGAACGCCCAACAGCGCTAAATCGCCAAATATGCTTAATTTTGAAAAAAATTTGTGGTCGCTGTAATTCATTTCAGCCGAAATTTTTTCACTTCCTTGAGTTTTATGAAGAGTAGAATCACACTTTTTTCCCATATTTTTTGAAGACGACACCTTTTGAATGTTTCCTTGTTAGTTCTTTATCTTTAAAACTAGATTATTACATGGAGCCAGGGTTGCCAGATTTGGCCATTTTGTTATTCAATAGTCACCAATAATTTTTATTTTTAACGTTTTGCTAATCAGTTTTAAGATTGATAGTCTATTATGCATATCCGATGTCACTTCTCAAAATTATTGGTGACTATTGATTAAACAAAAAAAAAAGGCCACATCTGGCAACGCTGCATAAAGCGTACATCCCTGAGTAAATTTGTCCAACGACTTGCATTCATTGCAAATAATAAAGGTAATACCCACACAAAAACCTCCCACAGTAAATATTGACTTATTTTTTAACTGTAAGACTTATTTTTTAACTGTAACTGTACTAAACTTCTCCTGTATAAAATGTTGTCTACTGTGCTGTTAATTAACAGCACCTGAAGATGCTATTTTAATAATAGCGAAAAACTTTGTGTTTGCTTTTAATAAAAAAAAAATTATATACATGTTTTAAAAGTGATTTTATACCTTTTTTTAATATGTTTATACGTGAAGTCATTAAAAGTTTTAAACTTTCAGTAGTTTTTAATTTTAACAATAAAATTATTCTTTTCTAGCAAAAAAGAATATAAATAAAAAGCTTAAATTTGTGAAATTTCTTCAAATTGGGCTGAAGTAACAAAATTAAGATTTTTCTAGAATTTATGTCTGTTGTGTCCTATTTCACAACATTATTCCACAAAACAATTAAGTATACTTTTGTTCAAATACATTCAATCAGCAATAAATATTTTTATAAAAATCCAAAGTGTTATTTAAAAAAATAAAAGTGTTAATAAAAAAAGTATCCTGTATTAAGACTTCTATTTATTAAGATAATTTTAACATAATTTTAACATAAATTAGATGTAATAATGAGTTTATAAATAATAAAGTATAACATAGTAAATTTTAAAATAATAAACTTTTAGAAAAAAATAAATGCTAGATATTACAAAATGTTTGTAAGGAACATCGCAAAAGTTTACAACTGTAAAAGTTTCTATATAATACTACGAATGTATTGAATAAAGAAAAATTTATTTTTCTAAAGCGGTACTCATGTTTAAATTTCATTCTAAATAAAACTATATTGTGGTTATTTATGAGACAAATGTTCAACAGGTAGTCATCAATTAGATATTAATATTTAGAATAATAAGGAAACTATCGTCATGTATGTCTTTTGTTAGCTGGATAATTTCAATTGTATTATTGTAGTGCCATATTTTAGTAATATGTTAAGAAAACATAACTAACATAAACATTAAAGAAACTAAGGAGAAAATTAATATTACTATGTTATTTCATATATTTATTAATAATATTTTTACACTTTGCTTCAAATTTTTACTTCTCCGAATAAATAGTGCGGTTAAAATGTTGCAGAATTAAAAATATTATATTGTTATAAGTGGATAAAATATCTCCTGTGCAGCCTTTGCAAAATCATATAAATTTCCTAAAGAATAAAATTTCTATTAATTATAGTACTTCCTATATTTCAAAATGGGAAATTCACACTTGATGCTTTGATTGTTTATCGGGAAAAAAATAAGCATATTTTTCCAGCTGCTAGAAAAAAGTGGCAAAGTAGTCTCGGTTTGCGATATATATATTCATAAGCACACATATATAGATAGATATATATACTGTATAGAGAGAATTTAACTGACTGCAATTGGTCGACTTCTCAAGAATTTAATCTATAAGTAGAAAATCACTATTTACAGCAATATTAATCATATGTTATACCTAAATGCCTAATTTATTATTTAAACTAAAAAAGAAAATATTTTCTACGTGTGAGTTTGTATATAAAATAATTTTAGGACTATTTACATTTTCATTATCTTAACTAGTTCAGTATTTCTCAAAATAGATTATTACATGGAGTGTATATCCCTCAGGAAATTTGTCCAAACGCTTGCATTTATTACAGAAAACGAAGCCATATATGTACCAATAACCCACAGAACGTATTTAGTGAATATTGCAAATTATATCCACTTAACTGTGCATGTTTAAATACGTGCTTAAAATGTTAAAATATTATAACAATCCACTAGTGAATTAAATCTCATTTGAAAAAAATAATTTTTATGTTAAGAAAGCCGTACTTAAATAATTAGAAAGTAGCTATTTAAAACGAAAATGCTTAGTAAGAAATAATAAGATTATTAATAATACGTATTAAATTCGAAATTCACTGATAAAATATTCTAGAATAGATAGATATTGACATGTAGTTAATAATAATAACAATACTTAATTTACATACGATATGCAGAATTATATATATATATATATATATATATATATATATATATATATATATATATATATATATATTGTCCTTTTGATAATAGAAGCAAAGAATGAGAATGAAGAATAGTTAGTCAAACAATTCACCAAAGAGACATGCACACGCCAAACAAAGCAACAAGATTTCCCAAATTGATTCAATTATCAAGTTCAACAAAAGCACTGACGCCAATCCACTGTACAACAATACCTGTTGAAAATTGAAATAGGACCGTGTAATTAGACTCTGGGGAAAAAAAGGTTGACTCTAGGACAATATTTCAAGGTGAAAAAAAGAGAATTCTGTAATGAACAATAATGACCCATTAAGCGTAGTAGACACAAGATCACCAAAACCACAAAGGCCAATAAGAATGAACAAATTCTCTATGTAGGAGAAGCTGAGAAAGGTGAAAAAAAATAATCAATATATATGTATATATAATTTTAAGTATATATAATATATGAATATATATATAGACATTTTTTTTTTCGATTAAAATGAGCTTTTTTGGGGAAACAAATAAGAAACATATTGCGAAAGGAAACCGCTATCTCATTCTTTCCTGTTCTGTAAACATGTAAGGAAATAAACAGTAAAATTTACTTTCTCTTACCCATATATACGATAGAAAAAGTATTATTTTTTGGTCAAATTTTCGAAATCGAGTTTTTGTAATATTTACACGTTTCAAGGTCTTCCGAATCCGAAAAAACCTGTTTTTAGCGGTTGCTCAGTGTGTGTGTTTGTGTGTGCGTCTCTTATCAGCATATCTCAAGACGAATTAGTAGCATGAAGTTCAAATTCGGTATACTAAATATTTATCATATAGAAATGCTACTCTAAACTTTTCATTAAGATTAAGCAAATGCTTTATATACAGGCCATCCAAGACAATACAAATACATTATGTCTATGGACGAATTTGCAGATAAATATTTGGTTAGCAAGACAGTTCTTTCGGCTTTCAATAAGAGATAACATTGTGTTTACTTTGTTTGTCAATGTTGTAATTTATTTGTATGAGAGTTTGTGAAAAAGATTAAACGTAATAGGTAAAACGTTGTTAAAGTGGGATTAAGTATACATCTTTATTTTCAAAATGAAGAAGTTTTTGGTATTATTACTCTTTTTCAAAACTCAAAGAACTTTCTTGCCAACCCAATAGAATATAATATCTATATAGGCTGCAATAAATTAAAATGAATATATATATATATATATATATATTATAATAGTAAAAGCATGCATTGTGTAGACTGTGGTATGAATGTTATTCATCATTCGTTATTCAAAGTATTTGAATATATTGGGGCTACACTTGGAAATTGCTAGAAATGTATTTCATTTTGTGTTAGGTGTTTTCATATATGACTAAATTTATTAACATAATATGATGTGCATATAGTTTATAGAAATTATACAGGGCTACCCAAAATTAAGCTAAACGTTCTTCTCTATTGAACATAATTGAAAAAAGTGCTTTGCTGCATTTTAGTATGTCGACGATCATTACTCAGGAAGGAAAATTAATTTTTTTTATGACTATACTGTAAACAATACTCTTTTTTTTTTTTTCTTTTTGTATAATATTAGTTTTGAAATGTCCTGAATATGACAGTTTAATTTCTGGCGGTTAATCTGCCTGTATGGTAGTTATCAGTATACCTTAATAAGAAATAACTGCAGTAAATTCAAATTTGATATTCTGAACTTCAAATTTGTTTGCCACTAAAAATTTGATCAAGGTTGGAAACTTTAAAGACTAATTAATAAATAATAGCCTTTTTACTTTCTCTTACCCATAAGGTAGAGAAAGTATTGTTTTTGGGTCAAATTTTCAACGCGAGATTTTGTTATACTTACACGTTTTGAGGTCCCCTGAATACGAGAAATTTCTTAAATTCTGCATTTTGGAGTAGAACTCTACGAAAAATGGAATAAAGATGTCAAAAACAGCCATGCGCCTTCTTTAGGATATTTCTAAATCACATTTTTGTTTTTTTATGATTTTCGATTTTATTTTTATTTATTTTATTTTATTTATTTCTTTTCTTTTATTTTATTTTGGAGGGGAAAGGGGTTGCCAGGGGGTAAATTCGGGACACTCCTTTCTGCGCTAAATTTGTCTTGGGAAATCTATGGGAACTGCGGTCACGGTTTTTAACTTCGATTGTTCATATGTATCCGACACCTAAAGTAACGGGATTAATCGAAATTCTCCCCTTCCCCGTGGAAGGCGCGATGCAAAAAAAGTTTGTAAGCATAACTCAGCCCCAAATTACTTTATGTTGAAAAAATTGCACATGAGGAGATTAGATTTAAGTACAAATAATAAATTATGTGAGATTTTAGAATTTTTTATTTTTAATGGAGAGAGAGGGAAAAATAATTTTTCTAAGAATGATGCAAAAATATTTAAAACAAGTCTTGTGTCCCCTTTGAGATTTTTCTAAAAACCCGTTTTTGTATTTTGTTTTTTGTGGTTTTCGATTATGGAGGGGGTGGGGGTTCTTGCGAGGGGGCAAATTCGCCCCCCCCCCTTATAGCGCTAAATTTGTCTTGGGAAATCTATGGGATCTGCGGTCATAAAATTTGGTGCGCAAATTGTTTATATGTATCTGACACGTATTGTAAGGGGATTTTAAGAATTTATCCATTTACCCTTTCCCTTGTGGTCGGGGGGGGGGGGCAAGAAATATGTTTCCAAGTGCAACCTTGCTCCAAATTATCTCAGTAAGATTATTTTTTATATGTGGGTTGGTTATGCGTACCCAACACGCACTATGCAGTGATTTTCTGAAATTTGTCCTTCCCTCTCTAATGTTTGGGGGGGAAACCCGTTTTCAAGAGTATCTCTGCTCCAAATTATATCGGAAAAGCATATTTTCGATGCGTCGGTTGGCTATGCGTATCCAATACTCACACTACAAAGATATTTTACAAAATTATTTTGCGGTGTGTGTGTGTATGTGTGAAAAACAAGTTTTCATATCTTAAATCTGCTCAAAATTATGTTAGAATAGCGGTATTTGATGTGTGGTTAGGTTATATGTATCCAACGTGTAGTATACAGTTATTTTACAAAATTAAATCCCCTTCCCAGCTTTTAAGAGCGGATGGGGGTAAAAACGCGTTTTCAACCTCATAACTCATAACAACCTCTTTCAACCTCATTTTCAACCTCATAACGCATTCATAACTAAACTTCTATTATTTCAGGATTTTTTTTTTTTCATGCGTCGTTTGATTATGTGTACACAACACGCTCTCTAAAGGAATTTTACAAAATTAGCCTCCCCCCTTTAGGTGGGCTAGACATATTTTCCCGTTTGAATTTGCTTCAGATTGTTTTAGAACGGTGAATTCTCATGTAATGATGTTGATTAAGTATACGCATTATGTACTTTGGTTGGATTTCTCGAAACTTAAAAGCGCAAAATTAAAAAGCGGGTAAGTTACTGCCGAAAACAAATGGGGATTCCGACAACTTACGTTACGAGCGAGAAAAACTCTACCAAGCACAGTGGTAATTTTAACTTTGATTTCGACTGATTTCAGTGATTTTTTTTTCGTTTTATTTATTTATTTCCTTTGTTTCTTTATGTATTTGAGCTTTTATAATAATGATATGTAAACGTGAAAACTCATTTAATTATAATGTCCAGCGAAGCAAACAAAACCTACTTGTACTTGAATATATTTTAAATTTAGATGTTGAGAAAATAGAAAAAAGAAATAAATAAATAAATAAATAATATTCTAATACATAATAAAGTCATATTTCCCTGAAAAATGAAACTTTTTTCGATCAAACACACCAATTCAGACTTACATATTATACGCAAATCTAATATTAGATGGGTATCTAATATTGGATTAATATTTACTTTTCTAAATTGAGTTTATGAAATCTTTTCTAAAGAGGAAAACAATATAAAAAGAGATATCAGGAGGAGTAAAAAATATAAAAACGCATAAGCAAAATTGTTTTTTTATAGCATTTTTTACTCTTATCTTAGGAGAAAATCTGTAAATTTTTAAAAGTGAAATCTGGTTATATTATACAACGAAATATTACAATATTTAATAATGCATAATATAGCACATACAAATTTGTGATTAAAATATTTTAAGACTATTTATACTTCCATTAGCCCAAGGTAGATTTGTATCACTCAGAATTAAGTTATTTTATAGTGAGTATGTGCTTTAGGAGATTTACCTGAACATTTGTGACAATTAGGTAAAACTATAGCAGGTTCCAATATTCACCGGCCACTGTAGTATGTGAAAGGTTTCCTCCCGAGTTATCTCGGGATAGACGGTGAAGTGGTTAATGAATATTGACAGTTACTTCGATATAACTTGGATAATATAATAGCACATTGTATGCTTAGATACTTAGATGATTTAAATATTACAATTTCAAACTAGTTCACTAATGTTTGTAACACATTAGAGAATGCATTTAAGATGTCTTTACTCAAATTTGAATAACTATATAAAAATCTGCTGAATATTAACTATTGAAATAGAAAAGTAATAGTAAATATCATTAAAAATAAAAATAATTTCAATGCATATCAAATTCGTATTTTGCAGATAAATCGAAATCACATTAAAGGCATTTGCATTTATATATAGTGTATAATTACATACACTCTAAGAA
The DNA here is from genome assembly GCA_963930645.1 of Salticus scenicus. Classification (NCBI taxonomy): domain Eukaryota; kingdom Metazoa; phylum Arthropoda; class Arachnida; order Araneae; family Salticidae; genus Salticus; species Salticus scenicus. The sequence goes on along the minus strand of OZ005659.1, from coordinate 12,430,345 downwards.
TTTTCCGTAAAACTCAAAGACGTGACTGTAAATTTATATATTTAAAAAAATGTCCAGATCCTATATTTCCAGCAAATTGCTGTACATTTCAGAGTATTGTCCGTTTATTAAAGGTCATTTACCTCCTATGAAAAATTAATCGCGACAGACTTAGATGTACGACTTTATTTTTAAGGTCAGTGTCTGAAACACATTTGGTTGATCACTGGTTGTAGCCTAGTAATCAAATTGTTTATACAGTCATTTGCAAAAGTCTAAGAAGACCCATAGAAAAATCAGACTAATGGAATTCCCTCAAAAATAACATACATATTTTACATATAAAAAACAAAATAGATTGTACATGGTTATTTACTGTAAAGTCAGTATTTTGTAGGACCTCCTTTGTTTTGAATAACTTGCACAATCCTCTTAATCATTCTATAAATAAGAAACTTGCAGTAAGCTTTAGAAATGTCTGTGCACCAGACATGCTTTATTGCTTCAACAAGTGCCGTAGAAAAGGATGGTTGCATTTTGGTGAATTTGTTTTTCACAAATACACCACAGTTTCTTTCAAATCTAGATTCAAATCTAGAATGTTACCTGGCCAGTCAAGCACTTTGATTTTCTGTGCCCTCAAATATTTCTTGACAATCTCTCGGAGCTCCATCATGCATGGAAATTTGTCATTTATGAACACGCATGAAGCTTCATTTTCTCATTTAACAAATTAAAATACCGCCTTCCGTTCACACTGGTTTTAGGTGGCACAAAACACAGACTAACAGTACCAGACACAAACATTGAAAACCATATCATTTGACTTATAGGATATTTCACAGCGTAAATCGTATATCTCTCATCATATATTTTTCCCTTTGGGCGGCGAACACTTGTAGCGCGTGCAGAAAATAACTGCACACTTGACTTACCTGAAAATAAGACCCTACTCCACTGCTGTACTGTCCAATTCTGATATTTTCTGTCGAAAGTTAGTTGTTTCTATTTCATATTCGGAGTAAGTCGAAGTTTCCTTGTAGGTTTATGGGATGATAAACCAAAATCTTTGCCAAACGTCTTGAAATAGTACTCAAAAAAACGTTTGTGCCTTTTGCAACCAGGAAATGTCTAATCATATTGCAGGAGGTTCTTGGATTTCGCACGACCATTGTTCTTATCACATGATCAACACATGCGCTCATTTTTCTATGGCGACCGCTTCTCTTAAGGTCCACAAATTTTACTGAAATTTTAAATTTACTAATACCTTGATGCACAGATGTCTTGCTCACATTTATCCTCGAACTTATTTGACGTTCAGAAAATCCAGTTTTATGCAGGGTCAATATTTCTGACCTTTTGTAACAAGAAGTGAAGGTTTTTTACCCATTACAATAATTACACAACAGCACTTTCTACGACAAATTCCAATAAACAACTGGCGATAAACATGCCGGCCATCTTTATTTATAGCAGTAGAATGCGTCTGATGTAATCATCACATGAGATGGCACGCAATAATCTGCGCAAATGAGGCAATGTGTTAAAATACTGAAAATCGGCTGCTTGTCATAAACTTTTGCAATTGACTGTAGTTTAGGATTGATTTACACATAATATAGAAATTAACTCAAAATTTAGCTGGATTTCTAGCATTACAGGAAATATTAGCTTTCTAATTTATGTTTATGAAAATTATTCTTAGTGTAGATAATAGTTATAAAAAACTGGAAACAAAACCATAAAATTTAGTGTAATCTAAGCTATAGACATATAAAAACAGGAAAAGAAAATCATACGGTTTGTAAATATTATTAACACTTTCCAGCAGTATATATTCTTTGTCCAATTCAAACTCTTTTGTGTATTCAGACACACGATGAATAGACAGAAAGACAGAAAAACATACTGGTAGACTATTAAAATTCATAATCACGCTTAAGATTGCTGGAATGTATTTAAAACACTCAATAAATTCGAAAATTCAGTTGCAACAAGTTCCGGTGATATCTCTTAATGTCAGTGCATATTTTTGCAAGTTTAAATGCAAATCATACTTTATTACAGAGAAAACATTATTTTGTGCATATTAATAATAAACGTTAATTTCATTTTAATGTGTGTAAAATATAGGTATTAATAAAATGTGGTTGAAAAATTATATCTCATAGGACGAATGCTTTGCATTTTTTTCTGTATAGCTGTACATAAACCAACGCAACGTTGGTACTTCCCTTGTAGCACAGCGATGGAAACCAATATTGGGCGACATTGGGGCTATATTGGCCAATATTGCATTAATATTTCCCAATAATCGTTTCCATCGCTGTGCTACTGGTGTTACCCCATGTTTAATAGGGAACGTCCTATTATAAACTTCGATATCGTATAACTGTTTCATAGAATAAAATGAATATTTAATCGAGTTAAAGCGCGGAAAGATAGACAGACCGGTGGACACACAGGCACACAAACCGAAATAAAAAACATCATTTTCAACTCTGTTGGAAAATGTTAAAAAGAGCAATCTTTAGTTTAAAAATAAATAAATTAATAAATAAATAAAAATATCTTACACAGGAATAACTTATACTTTAAAAAACATTTGCGATATTTCAAAAAATAAATAAATAAATAAATAAATAAATAAATAGATAAATAAATGGAATAAATTAATTAATTAATTAATGTATATATATATATATATACACTCTAAGCGACAAAAACAAAAAGGGCGCACTTGAGTATTTTCCTTTTTACCTTCTACAACCGCCAATTTTATCGTTTAAAAAGCACATTTTCAAACAGATTTTATTATGTTATCCTCCACTTACACTTTAGCATTGAGTACAGTGTTAAAAACAAAATGCAATTGTCAGAAAAACTGTAATTTTGGAAATTATTTCAAAAATGGTAAGAATAAGGCAGTTAACGATGCCACAAAAAGTATTAATATTTGAATGAAAATCAAAAAATATTTTAATACGTGAGATGACAAAATAATTACATGTTAACGAAATATTGGTAAAATGATTTTTAGCAAAATATAAAATTTTTGGCCGTTTAAAATGGAAATTTGGCTTTATGCGGCCATGTTGCTCATCCAAACAAGATAACCGCTAGTTAAAAAGCGAATGTTTAAAAAATTGATTTGTATCATGTTCAGAACTTAAAAGAAATTTAAAAAAGGTGTATAGTAAATTACTTTCGTCAAAAACAACGCGTGAACAATTAAACAAAGCAGATTAAAGAACAGAATATCTTCGAAAAAAGCCATTATTAAGCAAATGAATTAGAAAAAAAAAATAATTTAGTTGACCAAAAATTTAAAAACATTATCAGTTAATTATTAGGCTGAAATGGTTTTCTCTGATGAATCAAGTTTTCTTTATTTCGAGCAGATGAAAAAAACATAGAATTAGGACGAAAATGTGACCGACTTAATGAAAATCGCACTCTTAAAACAGTGACATTTTTTCCGTACATTATGGTACGGCGGTGCACAATTTTTCAAGGAATCGGGCAAATTTTCATGCTCAAGGGATCAATTAACTCAAAATAACACACGGTGATTATAAAAGTGACGCCAGGTATTTCAGACTTTCCTTCAAGTAGCATTTCATGATGTTAATGTACCTTGCTGTACGGCCTCTGTGGTACGTCAATTTGAATCAAATTGTTAAAATTACCAACCCATTACCATGAGCACCTATAATTCTGTAAGTAATAATGTAATTTTCACTCTAAGTTAAATCCCACGAAGAATATCGTAGAACTTCTTCTTTATTAGATTTGAAAACAGTCCTAATCTCAATTCGCTCGAAAATGTTTAGTCGTAAAAAGGCGCGGGGAGAGTGAGGAGGATTCGAAATTTGCAGCCTACAACTTTCAAGAACTAGAAAAGTTATTTACAATATTTAGCACAGTGAAATTTTTGATATTTATATCAAAAAACGGTAAATGCTATGCCACTCTGTCTGCATTACAGCAGTAATTCCATATAAAGATAGAATTAATAACGCAATGCAGAATACATATTTTTATTAAAAAATTGCTTAGATCTAACAAATAAATAGTTTTATTTCATATATTAAAATATAACTTGTTTATTTCATATAATAAATCATAATAGAATACAAAGTGTATGGTTATTGTATTATGTTTTAAAAGAAAATTTTATGTAGATTTTTATAAAATACTTCGTAGAGTGTAATAAAGCGAATTATTAAATCGAAAATGTACATAGGTATCATTTCAGCCCTTTAGTGTTATGCAAACATGCCAGTTTTATTTGTTCCAACCATTAATTTTAAACTTATTACAAATAAAAAAGGTATAAGTCATCTTTTCTGCAGTGCGGCTTTTTTTTGTCGCTTAGTGTATATATATATATATAGAGAGAGAGAGAGATAGATAGATAGATATAGGACCCATAAATTGGTAATTAAAACAGTTTTTGTGCTATTAAAAGTTTATTATCTTAATTTAGTTCCGTGTCTTTGATATAGATTATCATATCCTTTAAGAAAGTTACCAATAACATTTGTAAACATTAGAGACAACCAAGATACTTATCAATGTCTTAGCGAATACATTTAATGAATATTGACACTTGCATTTAGATGATTTGAAATCTAACTGCATTGTATGTACTTAAATACGTACTTTAAATGGTACAATATAATCTATTAGTGACTGAATTCTCATTGAAAATATCGTTTGAAATGTTATTTACTGAATTTAAATAACTTTCGACATCATTATAGATACTTTGAAAATTAACTGTTATTGTAGATAATTAAATGTAGTAATTAAATTCATTAAGAGCAATCATAAAACATACTAAACTCATATTTTGATGTTAGATCAAAATTTCATTGACTGTATAATCATTTGCAGGAAATATATAATAACATGTGATTTAACTTAATGTTATTAAATACATACCTGCATTTTAAATTCATTTCTCATAATTTTCTGGACATTAAAGGTTCTCTAAAGGTAGATGTCAGTTGTAATCTGTTAGATGAATTTTAATTTCTTTCAGATATTCTTTTTCATTTGAAAATAACTGGAAAGAGGGAAAAAATATTTAAAGAAAAAAAAATGTAAAGTCACATATCTACGCATTATAAATTGTTTTATCTGAAATGTTTTACTGAATGCTGTTCATCACATTGTAAGAAACAAAAATAATTTTAATTTAGAAACATGCTTAAGCTATTCATGCGATTTTTATGTAATAATGTAAAATTAAATAAATATATATATATATATATATATATATATACAGACACGACATTATTTCATTATTTAAAACATGAAAATCTGACATTGACAGATTTTAATTTAGTGCCAGAGGCCTACTGCTAAACTTGTTAATATCGACAAATTCTTCTTTAGTTAATTCGTGACGATCTAAATTCCATGATAAAGTTTTCATTAAATCAAACCAATGTGTTTCAGCTGCAGATATTGTGACAAATAACGTTGGAAGTCCAAACTGTCTTATAGCCGCAAAACAACGTTTTTTTTTTTTTCCCAATGAGGGGGAGGTGTGCCTTGGGGGGGACTCATGTCAAATGTGTACCTTGGGGGGACTCATGTCAAAGTTGGGCCTGGGGGAGGACTCATGTCAAAGTTGGGCCTTGGGGGGACTCATGTCAAAGTTGTACCTTGGGGGGGGGACTCATGTCAAAGTTGTGCCTGGGGCGGGACTCATGTCAAAGTTGTGCCTTCGGGGGACTTCATTCAATAAATCCCCATTCAATAAACCGACTGAAATAGGCCCTTAGCACTATTAAGAGTGTATTATAAAAATTCGACAACGCTGTACCGACTGAAATAGGGGTACCTTGGGGGGGACTCATATCAAAGTTGGGCCTGGGGGGGGACTCATGTCAAAGTTGTGCCTTGGGGGGACTTCATTCAATAAATCCCCATTCAATAAACCGACTGAAATAGGCCCTTAGCACTATTAAGAGTGTATTATAAAAATTCGACAACGCTGTACCGACTGAAATAGGGGTACCTTGGGGGGGGGGGACTCATGTCAAAGTTGGGCCTTGGGGGGACTTCATTCAATAAATCCCCATTCAATAAACCGACTGAAATAGGCCCTTAGCACTATTAAGAGTGTATTATAAAAATTCGACAACGCTGTACCGACTGAAATAGGGGTACCTTTGGGGGGACTCATGTCAAAGTTGGGCCTGGGGGGACTCATGTCAAAGTTGGGCCTTGGGGGGACTTCATTCAATAAATCCCCATTCAATAAACCGACTGAAATAGGCCTCTAGCACTAATTAAGAGTGACCTATAAAAATTCGACAACTGTACCGACTAAAATAGGCCTCTAGCACTAAAAAAAAAAAAAAAAAAAAAAAACCTACTATGTTGTGCGTGGCCTTTACAAAACTTCATTCTATTTTTTCCTACACAAATTCACACAGTATAATTAAATTCTTAAAACTATTTTCCATTTTGAATGCAGATCATTTCTTTCTCAAAGAAAAACAACACTAAATGTCCAAAGAAAGTCGAATTTGTGCTCTACTAATGATATTTTAAAATTTGAGCTTTATTTTTTTTTTCTAAGCCCTTTTCTTTGCGGTTGAGTCACTGAAAAAACTGACAACTTTGTTTTAAAATTTCACAAATCAGTGGTTCAACCATTTGTTTTAAAAGTGTTTACGAGTTCTTTCGAACGATTCCCATATTAAAAATTTGCCCCTCTTGAGCGAAATTTGCCCTCTAGGGTAAAAATGTCTCTCCTGAATGTTCAAAAATCTTTCTTGTTGATTATTACTGTTAAAACTTATTATTTTTAATTTCATAATTAATCTTTGAAAATAATTCTTATTACGCATATTTACAGGAAATTTCGTTCTGTACTGCCGTGTTAAAAAATCAGAAAAATTTCGATGGCAACGCAACCTTCTGTACGGTTTTCACGAAAAGTTCATAGGCATTAATTTATATAAAGGTGAAAATTCATATCAATTTGTATGAATTTCTGTCTATTAGTTCCGGAGATACAGTTCCCACAAAGCTTTAGTCACATAGACACACACACACACACACAGGCAATATTTTCTAAAAATGGTCAAATGGTGATCTAGATATCTCATAATGTATAAATTGCATTTTCTTTTTTGTTAAGCATTTTAACACTTTCTAACATTGTTTAAGGGGGAATATGATTTAAATTAGTCCACCAATTTTTTTGTTTGTCCGTCTACCGACTTCAATGTCCGAAAATATTCTCAAAATTTCTTCAAAATGATATGTTTCATTTAAGTTCCCTATAGAATATATTCTATACCAAAAAGCATTAATATGTTTCGTAAAACTAGTTTGTATATAGGCACACCCAAAAAAATTGCCAATGCATTAAGAGATAATTTTATAAATCACATTTTAAAAAATTTCTATTGAAAAATCATTGATGCTTACTGGTAAATGAAATTGATGATATTGTTATGAAATTATTATTTATTGCTAATATGCCAAAATGATGTTTTGCGTAGAATATGATATGTTTAGGGCTCACATTTACAGGGTTACACTAAAATATTCACATACATTAATGTCTACATATTCAATTTACTGTAATTTAACTTCTGTTTGCGTTAAACATTTTTTACTCTTTCCAACAAAGTGTTACTATGAATTTTAAACAGAAATAAACAAGGCGTTTTTGTAATAACATAAAATTTAAAAATAGCAGGGTTAGTGAAAAAACACCGTGAGTGCTCCAAACCTACAAACAAACCTATGGAACCTAATTATCTCAAATTTGATTATAACGACAATTTGCTAGAAAATAACACTAAGTATCAACAAGTAATTAGAAGTCTATTATATTTGGGTACAGTCAGTCGGCCAGATATTTTGACAGCTGTAAATATTTCAAGCAGAAGAAACTCAAATCCACGGAAAAAGGATTGGGAAGCTGCTAAAAGGGTTGTGCGTTAGCTAAATATCACCAAAAATTTAAATTTTGTCATTAGCGCAAACCAAGATACCGATGCCGATTGGGCAGGCGATAAAACAAATAGAAAATCCACATCGGGAAACCTTTTTCTGTTAGGAAACAATCCCATTCTGTGGACCAAAAAAAAAAAAACTTCCATGGCAATATTTTCTGCAAAAGAGGGGTTTATTTCCGCAACAACTGCAGCAAAAGAAATTACTTGCTTAGTCAAATTATTAAATGATATGAATCTACAGCAAGATACACCCATTACATTGTTTGAAGACAACATTAGTTGTATCAAATTATTAAACTGTTAATTCTCTTCAAAGATCAAACACATCAATATAAAATATAACTAGCTGAAGGATCTGAAAGAGAAACAAGTGTTAGACATGCAATATTGCGCAAGTAAACAGTTGGCAGCCGACATATTGACAAAGCCTCTTCCAAGACCAGTATTTCAGATTCACAGAAATAAATTAAAATTAACGAATGTCATATAAGAAGTGACGGTGAAGGGGGAAATGATAAATATCGCAATCATCGTCTTTCGTCACTTTACTCAATCTACGCATTGCTAAAACTCAAATCATATTTTAAGCTATAAACTACGCGTCTTCGAAATTTAATTATACCGACTTCTTTGTTTGAAATCATCTGTTGATAGATCAGTATAATAATGACTCTTTCTTCTCGCGTTTTCAAGGACTGTGATTCTAAATATGTACAGTAGTTAACAAAAGGATCCGAATACTAGCAAAAATTCCTATATAAAAAAAGTAGAGTTAATACTGTTTTGTTAAATAAACCCTTGTCGAATCATGTTCTTAGTCTGTCTAAGAACATGATTCGACAAGGATTTATTTAACAAAACAGTATTAACTCTACTTTTTTTACATAGGAAGTTTTGCTAGTGTTCGGATATTTTGTTACCGACTGTATTGACTTTTTACACAAACTATGAACTAATATAAAACTTTTTATTATACCACTTTAAATAAATATTAATCTTGTGATTTGAAATTTTATGAGTAATTTAGATGATAATAATTCATAGGATTAATCTCTCTTTATTATACATGTCAAATCTGAAAATATGTTTTTTTTATAAAATTCCTTCACTTCTGCCTCTGATTCAGTAATATATGGATGCAGTAAAAAGTTGCATGCAAAAGATATATAAAATAATAATTAAATCTATACATTGAGGTTCTTTATTTTAACATATGTGCATATATATATCTATTTTAAATACACATCAGCTATTTTAGGACAGACTGAGATGATGTTTAAGTCTATTTCCTCGACAGCTCCGAAGGTTTCAGATTAATTTTGCACCGTTAGAAGACCAGCGTGAACGTTACTGCTTAGAAGGTAAGTGAAGACCTTTCTATCATCTTTAAAAGTCTTACCAACTAAAATTATGGGTTTGTATTTATTTATTTATTTATATGATTTAAATAATACTAAATTCAATTTTCCAATACGATTTTTCTCTGATTCTCTTTCTTCAGCACTGTTTCAATAAGTACGCTTTTAGTGCAGTCAGAAAAAAAAAAAAAAGCCCTCCCCCCCTCCAACTAGTTTTGTCGACCTGTAAATATTCGACTTTTGTCAATTGAATTTGTAATAACGTCTAGTTTATAGCGGTATAGTTAGATATTGCTTAATGGGTCGTCTACATATTAAATCAGGTATTAACTTCAATGCCAACTCCTATTTTTGATCTCATATTCAAATTTCTGAGATTAAGGCGGTTAGAAAAAAGTCCTGTTTATGTACTTTAATTTAATTTTTGACAGAGTTACAAGCAAAAATATATTAGAGGTCTGTCTATATATGGAAAAAAAATCAATTATGATCCACCATAGGAAGGACATTATTCATTATCATTCATACCGGAAAAAAAAAATAAAGATAATTTAGTTATGAGATAAAAATGAAGTTAATTTGCAAAAGCCACTGTGTTTGTATGTAACTTTATTTGAATAATTACAGTTGATTCCCGTAAAACTCTACGCAAAACACGACAAAAAGGTGCGACTAGTACTCATACAGCGCGTTAAACAGTCCCGTGTAACCCGTAAGATAAATTTAACATTTTCACAAAGATATTCAAATTTTTTATTCCTCTAAGGTGTAAATGAGTTTATTAGGTCACTTTATGCGATAAAGCTTAAATAACTTAAGACATATGATCCCTACAATATTCAATTACAAATATGTAGTTAGCATAATAAATAATAATAATAATAATAATAATAGTGGTAAAAATTAAGAAAAATGTTAAATATTTACGAGAAAAGAATTTCTCTATTAAAATAAAGTTCTCTAAAATAAGTACTTCTATAAAATGTTATAATTAATTTGAGGCGTACAAACCCACAATATATAATTTTCCAAAAGATTGATAAAAAGATTTATTAAAAACTATGGTAAAATTCTGGGAAAGGATAGTTAATATTCAAGAAAAATAAATACATTTCAAAACCAGTCCTATTTTACTGATTCGATTGACTTGCTACATAAAAGGATGAGTTCCTGAGAGGGGCTTCCGCCCCCTCAGTCCCCTTCTGCACCTCTCTTCCCATACTATAAGTATATCAAATACACGTATTCTTAATAATTGACAGTCTTATATTATTTCCTTGAAATTCATAAATATTCGTACCAAATTTCCTGCAAAAAGATTACATAGCATATCAGAAATATTTTGTGTAACCCTGTAAACTAATTACCAATCCTATGCTAAAACTTTTCAACCGAAAAACTTGCTTTTAAAATTCTAATAAATGCCATCATATTTAATGGGGTGCAACCACGTTAAAATACACTTTTAAGAGAAACCGACTATAGACCGTAATAGTACGAAATTCTTTTATATAAACCGGAAAAGCAGCCAGAGTTATTATATACGCCAATAATAAGAATACACCTAATTCAGTACAACTCATTAATTTTTCGAACTAATTTGACATATTTTGGATGATTACAGTACATCATCGGAATTCTATTTTGTGGTCCCATAAATAAATTATTTAGTCTATACGTAGATTTTTTAAGAGTAAACAAGCTTTTAAGCATCTTTACAATGTATGCTAACTTACTCTGTTCAATGGAGCATAAACATATTAAAATGCGCTTAAATTAAAAAAAAAAAAAATGTCCATAAGCTGTAATGTCACGCAATTCTTTTCTGTGTCACTGTAAACGAACAAAAAACATTGAATACCCCAGTAAATAATATTCAGCTTATTCTACGTTTTTCATTAATAGTTGTTCCAAATTTGACACAGTTTGGATGATTACGTGAGATTGTCAGAACACTTTTGTAAGGTCTAGTCCATTAATTAGGAAGCCTAAGCGCACATATTTTCTGCAGAAAACATAAGTTTAAGTGTCTTACTCATGTATGCTAATTTAATTTTGTTGATTGCAAAGTAATGACGTTAAAATGCGTTGAAACAAAATTCACCCCATATGCCGTAAGGTTAAGAATTTTGGCGTGTGCCTGTACACAATTCATAAACAATCTATATAAATAAGGCAAAGAGTTTGTCGGGAACACATCCGGGTGGACCAATCCTATTTTTGATTGGTCTAGATTTACCTACTTTGGTGATGAAAGTCGGCCTTTTTTTTTTTTTTTTTTTTTTATAAAAACTGATGTTTTTTTTTTTTTTTTTTTATGATACTGCATCGATGTTATACTTTTTAAAAGGACTCAAAAAATTTTCATTTTTTCTGCTGACATTTTGTGTGAACAATATTTATATCAAGTTATTAAAGATATAACGATGCAAAGTTTTCTTTTAATTAATTAAAATATGAAAATAAATATTAGTTATAATTTAATAGTTGCCAAAAAAAAAAATTACGAGTTCATTTTTTTCGACATAAAAATAAATACATTTAATTAAACGTGAACATTAAAAAATTGTAAAAAATTAAATTATGCATCGCACAAAAATTGATGTCATTATCATTTTAAAATTTTCTACACATTGATAAGGTGCTAATGTAGTTCTATAGCTATAAGATTCAACAAAAAATTTATAAACATGGTGCATAAAAAACTTTTTTTTTTTTTAATCTTATAAATATTTATATTTTTGTTGTCATTTCGGTGATGATAGGTATCGCTAATGCATAAGTAAATATTTTCGCGAGAAACGTCCGAGTTACTTCAGTGCAAAATTTAAAATTCCACCAAGAGGTCCAAGCTGTTTAAATGTTCTTGCACAATTTTTCTCCTTTTTATTTTAAATGTTTTTGTAATGCGAGTGGGAAAAAAAAGGAAAAGCATTTTTTTTTAAATTGGTCTAATTATGCAAAATATCTCCATGCAAAATATTATGTGTCTTCCGTTCTGTTTTATTCTAAAAGAAAATGACTGATGCAGTTGTTCCTGTATTATTGAGATTTCTATAAATTAAATTAAATTAAATTATCCAGCACCACGAAAGTTGCAGTGACGAAGTATCTGCCAAAGGCAGCGAGGGCCCAAAGCGAAGTTTTTAAGCAATTTCAATGTATTTTCTTTTTAGTTTTAATTTGCAGAACGGTATAAAAAATATTGATTATTTTTTTAATTCATTTAAATATAGTGACCAGCGAAGCGGGCAAAGTCTGCTTGTATAGACATAAAAAGTTATACCGATATTTTTAAGCAAAGCTTGATCGTGTATGCCAATCTGCAAGTCAATTGAAGGACTTTTGTGGTCGCTATTGCGGTACATACAAATTCTGCCCATAGGCCGTAATGATAAAAAAAATTTGGCGTGTCCCTGTACACGAATTACAAATTGAATACACACCAAAAATTATGCAGCTAACTCTCTGTGGCTTATAAATATGTGTACCAAATTCCAAGACAATAGCGTGATTTTTGCGGCCACTATCGCGCGAAATACAGAAAAACACACAGACGGAACCCAAAATCTTTTTGAGTCTCAACAGGGAGGCCTCCACTGACGTTTTGGCAAAAAGTTCAGTGAAAATTACTAGTGGATCTGCAGATCAGGAGCCTCAATGTCCTATTTGCATCACGCATTATTCAACAGATCATTTTTATTTATTATTTATTATTTATTATAATTTATAATATATAATATATAATTATATTTGGATATATAATATATAATTTATATATCCAAAGAATATATACATATTCTTTGGATCGATTTGCTACATAAACTGAAACGTTTCTGAGGGGAGTTGTCGCCCCCCTAAGCCCCCCGTTGCATCTCTCTTTCTATAACTGTATATACATATGTATGTAGATGAATTTCTAATAACTGATTGTCTTGTACTAATTCCCTGTAATTCATAAATACTTGTACCAAATTTCATACAAAATTAATATATAACATATCGGAATTATTTTTTATAACCCTGTAAATGAATTATCAATTCTATGCCCACACTTCTCCTCTGAAATACATTCTTTTAAAATTCTAATAAAATTTTATTACATTTAACGAGGTGTAACCAGGTTAAAATACACTTTTAAGAAATACCGACTATAGACCGTAATAGTACGAAATTCCTTCATGTATCCCGAAAAATGATCCACAGTAATTATATACACTAAAAAGAATACACCTACTTAATTAATTATATTAATAAATTTAATTATTTATTTATTTAATTATAACTCATTAATATTGCAACCTAATTTGACATCATTTGGATGATTACAGTATGTCATCGGAATTCTTTTGTGTGGTCCCGTATAGGAATAATTGGAAAGAAATTTAATTCTTTTGTGTGGTCCCGTAAATAAAATATTTAGTCAATACATATCATTTTCCTATAGTAAACATGCTTTTAAGCACCTATATGTTGCATTTTAATTCCGTTATGTTGAGTGCAGCATAAACTCAATAAAGTGAGCTTAAATAAAAATTAGTTCAAAAGCTCTAATGTCACGAAATTATTTTGTGTGTCTCCATAAACGAATCCTAAACGTTGGATACACGAGTAAAAACTATTCAGCTTATTCTACGTTTTTCATGAATAATTGTTCGAAATTTGACATAATTTGGATAATTACGTTACATTGTCAGAACACTTTTGTACGGTCCTGTGCATTAATTAGGAAGCCTAAGAGCACATATTTTCTGCAGAAAACATAAGTTTAAGCATCTCAGTACTGTACGCAAATTTCATTTTTTTTATTGCAAAATAATGATGTCAAAATGCGTTTAAACGATATTCACCCCATACGCCATAATGATAAGAATTTTGACTTGTACCTGTACACAATTCCTAAAAAATATAGACATTAAAAATTATACAGCTATTTCTATGCAGATCGTGAACGTGTGTGACAATTTGCAAGTCATTCGGAAGAATTTTGCGGCCGCTATTGCGGTACATACAAATTCTTCCCATAGGCCGTAATGTTAAGAAAAGTTTTGGCGTATCTCTGTACACGAACTACAAATGGAACAGACACCTAAAACTATACAGCTAAGATCGTGGGGCTCTTGAACATGTGTACGAAATTTCGAATCAATAGCGTGATTTTTTGTGACCGCTATCGCGCGACAGACAGACAAACAAACACGCAGAACAAACTGACGTAACTCAAAATCTTTTTGAGTCTCAACAGGGAGGTCTCCACTGATGTTTCGGCAATTAAAATGAATTTATCATCAAAAGAGAAATCTCACACGCAGACGTTAATACAGAAATTTGGCGCCTACACTAACCATTAAACATTCAAGTAAAATGAAGTGTCCCAAATATAATACAATAGCGGATACAAGCCGGAGCTTATTCCGATATGTTTTAAGAAGTTGATAAAATCTTAAGCTTCAGAGAATGTCAGAATAATATGCAAGCAAATTTTTTATTTTAGAATGATATCGAAATGTTAACGGTGTTAATAAATTAAAATATTAACACTAGGAATTTAGATTAAAAAGTTTAATCTCTATTGGCATGATCTATGTTATATCAGAAATGATGTACAGGACTTTTACTTTGTTTCAGTGTTAATAGCTGTGAGGAAGTCTGCTGCTGCTGTTGCGTTCTATCTTCATATTTGCCAGCATCTTAGTTATAAACCGAAAGATTTTTAGTATATGATCCTTTTTTCCAGACCAATATATTTTTAGAGTATTTTTCTTCTCATTTAATCGTAATTAAATATGGAGTAAATTACTCTAAAAATATACTTTTGTGGAAAAAAGAGTGTATACTAAATATATTTCGGTCCATAACTAGGATGATGACAAATATGTATTTTCTTAAAAGAAATATATTACTTATAGGAAAATGCCTTTATTATTACCATTTTACATAATAAATGTTTGGGTTTGAGGAAACTTCCTAGACTTTAGTACCTATATAATGTTATTGACATGCAAGACACAAAAGTTATAGTCGTGTTAAAAACTATATCGAATGATAAATCAAAACGCAGAGCTGCCAACCTAATCCGGCAAATTGTTAGTAACGCCCCTTTTTCTACACCACATAATTTTTAGAGTAATTCTCTTCAAATATATTTACGATGAATTAAGAAAACAAATACTCTAAAAATATATTGGTGTAGAAAAAGGGGCGGTACAAACAATTTGCCGGATTAGGTTGGCAGCTCTGAAAACGATAAGCGACATAAAATGTTCTGTTGTTAATCCAGAAGTATGTGGTAGAAGATTTGGAGTTAATTAGTAAATCACTGACAGTGAATTCTAAAAAATGAGTTATATTAGTAATATTAAATTAGTACATTCAAATTTCCATGACATAATGAGAAGAATTTGAGAAAGGAAAATCTTTCAGTATCAACAAGTATGTAGAACAGAATTTTATTTAATTAAAATCTAAATCTTCTAAAACTTTAGAATTTGTATAAAGTCAAAATTTTTGGTATATATTAGATGCTGTCTCATCTGTTTTTTGTGTAAATTACCTGATGATACCATAACGTTGTGGCGAAAAGCTTTGTGAACAATTTGAATAAATTTTACTACGTGTTTTAAAGTGTTTTTTAACTTATTTTAATAAGAATTTTAATTATTTACTTATTTTTTTTTAATTTATCAATTTATATTTCTGTAATTTATTTATTTATTTATTTGTACTTTATTTGTACTTATGTATTTATTGATTTTCATTTTTATAAAAATAAAATAGCTCAGAAATTAACAGCTAATCAGAAGACAGAGAAAAAAGAGAAAAATGAAATCGAAAGAAAGGGAGAACAAAAACAAAGAAAAACAAAGAAATTTGTGATTTAAAAATTACAAATTATCTAGAATATCATGTACAGTAAAACTTGAAGGATAACCTTAGCAGACGAATTTTATAAAACGATGCTTTCGTATCGGTATCCTTGGAATAGGTTAAGAAAAGCTAGAAGAGATTGCGTGCAATTCAACAGAATAACATAAAAAATTAAAATATTAATTTTTTGCTAAACTATTGGCGAATAATTTTATTCATTCATTCTTTTTATACGTATTTCCATAGCTGCCAATATTTTAATTTATTCCGGCGTATTTTTAGCCCCGCCTTTATTTCGTACCACTTATTTTTTTTAAAGTAATTTCTTCGTATTTTATCGAAGTTATATATTAAAGAAAATTTTTCTATAAATAAAGTTGTTCGAAATAAAGGCGGGGCTAAAAGTACTCCGGAATAATTTAAAATATTGGCAGCTATGTATTTCTATTGCCATTTTGTTTTTATGCTATAATTTAAAGTAAGAGCTGTAATAGAGTCAAGAAAGTTATTTTACACAAACCCTTCATACAGGGTAGGTGTGATTGTGAAAATTGGTGGGGGAAATTGCGCTCAATTACTACTACAATTACATTGTTATTAATAATAATTGCACTTAAATGATATTGTTGTACGGTTTTTTGGTAACAAATATATGTCTATATAATTTATAATATATATATATATTATTTGGAGTAGATATTTCAATTTAATAAAAGAAAAATAATAAAAAATTATTTAAAGAAAATGTGTTAAAGATATATATATATACATATTATTTGGAGTAGATATTTCAATTTAATAAAAGAAAAATAATAAAAAATTATTTAAAGGAAGTGTGTTAAAGATATATATATATATATATATATACATATTATTTGGAGTAGATATTTCAATTTAATAAAAGAAAGATAATAAAAAATTATTTAAAGAAAATGTGTTAAAGATATATATATATACAGAGAGAAACCAGGTAAGAACAGAAATTAACATTAAATTACTAGATAACACGTTTAACTTAAAATTAATACACATCCTTTTCAGCTCAAAGGATTTCTTGTTTGCCGATTTGTTATACTCAGACACTGCACTTATTGTTGTAAATGGTGTATCTTTCGTAGAACCACTTGCCACAGGATACTCATGTCGATGCACCGGTGTGCAATTAATTTCTGAGTCCAAAAGACGCATATTTTTCAATATTCTAATTAATATTTCGTCTAGGGTTGCCAGATAAGTACAAAATTTTGGTCTTTGCGAATCACCATTTTTTTTAGTGTTAATCTATTACTTTAATTATATATATATATATACAGTTATTCTTTTAATAATAATAATAATAATAATAAAATAATGTGTAAAAAAAAAAAAATATTTAGCTGGCAACCTTGATTTCGTAGTACTGTTAGTATACGCCTTTTTTTTTTGTCAGATTATATAATTTATTCTAAAAGTAATGCGCTGTGGGAAAAGCGGGGATGGTTACTAGAACTATTGTGATGTATTAATTAGAATCATGACTATTCCCTTTCTTAATCCCTTAACCGCATTTTACATACAAACGGCTAAAAAAGAAAAAAAAATTCAATTTCGCACCACTTATTTTTTAAAAGTAATTTTCTCTTATTTTATCGAACTTATTCCGAGGTGTGGGGCTGCTTATTAGCGCCGAGTACTTGGCACTCAATATTTCCCTCGAAACTTATTGAAGAAAATTTTTCTATAAATAAAGTGGTGCGAAATAAAGGTGGGGCTAAAAGTACTCCGGAATAAATTAAAATATTGGCAGCTATGTTAATAGGCTTATTTGTAGAATTAAAATACTAAGGATGCAAATACTTTAACTAGAAAAGGTATAATTATAATCAGGGGTCGTACTCTCCGCCTTTTTTTCAGGACATAGCCACCTGAACTAGATGTCTGTCGCGTGGCACCTTTTTATTCAACAGTCACAAAAATTTTTCTAATGTGTTATATCATATACATAAAAGGTGAATATAATCGAAGAAACATCGATTGTATATATCATATACCACTTTTTAAAAGTACTGGTGTCAGCTGAATTAAAAACACCCGCAATCTGTATTAGGTTGTTCTGCCTACCGCTTCAACTGTTGCCAAGTTTCCGAGCCAAGCGACAGGTATCTATTATAGGAGGCCATGTTTCAGGACATACTCATGAATAAGAAAATTTCACGTTTATTGCTACCACTATTTTTATAAAATATTGTTTACCCTGCATAATCATGGCACATAACTATAAATATACTAAGTATTTCTGTATGAAATTACCGGTGGCAAAAGAGGTGGAATTTTCTTATCTCTGAAAGTGTTCGGAAAAAAGGGCGGAGAGTACGACCCCTGTTATAATGTATATTCATTTGTAACATAAATTTGGATACAGAAAACCTTGAGTTAAAATAATGTAGCTTAAAAGAACGGTAAGTTCCACAGGTGGAACTTACCGTCAGAGAGACAAAAACATGCAGTTGCGAAAGTGTTAATAATAATAATAATAATAAACGATTATCGGATGCGGTATTCTATGTCAAACAATAAGCCTCACCTTACCGCGTTTTCTAAATCGTGACATTTAAATTGAGGTGTAACCTTCATTATTCAAATAAAATAATAATAATAATAATAATAATAATAATAATAAAAGGTTAAAACAGATCATTAGCTGTGAAAAACTAGGAAAATTTATTTAACATTTAAGAAGAAAGACTTAACGTTTCGGGATCGGATATATTCCTATCTTGTAACGTAAGCCACGCCTTTACACATTTTCCTAAAACTTTATATTATAAAAAAAAATGATTTTTATATATTCTCGATTAAATCGTTTAAGTTTTGTCTTTAGTAGTCGATGTAGTAAATGCATTTGAAATATATGCATACAGGGGAGAGCGGGGATGAATGGGACATTTTTCATGTTTTTATTGATAACGTGTGCCATATGAAATTCAGAATTTTGTAACATGGCTCATAAGCACACTTCAGTAATCAGCTACATATAAACATACTAACTTTAATAAAAAGTTATAATTTTTACGTGATAATAATAATAATAATAATAATAATATATATTACATGCATGTGCATTGTCCCATTCATCCCCACCTATGGGGATGAATAGGACATGGATGGAGATGAATGGGACAAGATTGGAATTAACAAAGAAAAGAAAACAAAATGGAAAGTAAATAAATTTTTAAAGTTAATTGGTTTATGTGATTTTATTACACACTATGAATTGGAAATAGGCTTAATGAACAATTGTCAATATTCTTCTTGAAATCATAATCACAATAAAAGATTATGTCTTTTCACCATATAAGACTTATATTAACTTTAAGCAAATAGTTAATGTCTTAACTACTACCTAATTGAATCAGCAAAAACTTACTTTGCCAACTGAAAAAGTCACCTCAATTTTTTTCTGCCCTTCGATAGATAGCACAATTCTGAAACTAAACTTGATGAATGATCTCAGTGCAGAAAAAATGTCAAGTTTCTGGTTCTTGCAAAACATAAAAATCTAGCTATTGTCACATTCATCCTGCGTCCCATTCAACCCAACTCTCCCCTAGAGTCAAATATAAATATGTAAAATAGTTTAGAAATATTGTTTCAGCGCTATATAAGGCGGGGCTTGTTTTTTTTTTTGGCTTTCTTTCACAATCTCTCGCCTGCATTGCAGCAATTTTACAAAAATAAGCCAATTTGTATAATAAACATCGAAATGTTGCTTAGTAAACAATAAGTATAGTATAAAAGTATATTAAAATAGTTTTCCGTCAGATTATATACAGATATTTATATTTAGATTATATACAGATCAGATTATATGGCCCCTTAACAGCAATAAAAAATGAAATATCATTGTAACTCGACAAATAATGTTAGGAACTAGCTCTAAATTTGGAAACCCATGTTTTTGATGATGCCTGTTCTATTCGTGCAAAAATTAGTATAGGTCATCCTTCATAATTTTTGGAATATGAAATTATTAATAATTTTCATAATTTAAAAAATGTTTTTTATCAAAAATATGCATGGGTAGGTCACCACATTTTAACGTATAAAAAAAAAAAAAAAGAAAAGAAAAAGAAAAAAAGAAAATTGGAACATAGTAATTTTTTATGAATTAATGTTTTTCACATTCAGTTAACATAAGCATCCCCATATTTTGACAGCTTATAACTCTATGAATAATCGAGAGAAATATATAAACTAAACCATTTTCCGCGATCATTTGATCTAAAGAATTCAAATAAATAATAAAACTGACGTAACCCAAAATCTTTTTGAGTCTCAACAGGGAGGTCTCCACTGACGTTTCGGCAATTAATATGAATTTATCATCATAAGAGAAATCTCATGCGCAGACGTAATACAGAAATTCGGCGCCTACACTAACCATTAAACATTCCTGTAATCGGCACTCAAGTAAAATGAAGTATCCCAAAATTAATACAATAGCGGATACAAGCCGGAGCTTATTCTGATATGTTTTAAAAAGTTCATTATATGCAATAAATACATACCTGAAAAGTCAATTAGCAAGCAATTTGTTTAATTCTAGAATGATATCGAAATTTTAACGGTGTTAATAAATTAAATAATTAACACTAGGAATTTAGATTAAAAAGTTTAATCTCTATTGGCATGATTTATGTTATATCAGAAATGATGTACAGGACTTTTACTTTGTTTCAGTGTTAATAGCTGTGAGGAAGTCTGCTGCTGCTGTTGTGTTCTATCTTCATATTTGCCAGCATCTTAGTTATAAACCGAAATATTTTTAGTATATGATCCTTTTTTCCAGACTAATATACAGTATTTTTCTTCTCATTTAATCGTAACTAAATATGAGTAAATTACTCTAAAAATATACTTTTGTGGAAAAAAGAGTGTATACTAAATATCTTTCGGTTTATAATAATGATTAATAATATAAGGAGATGTTGACAAATATGTATTTTCTTATAAGAAATAGATTTCTAATAGGAAAATGCCTTTATTATTACCATTTTACATAATAAATGTTTGGGTTTGAGGAAACTTCCTAGACTTTAGTACCTATATGATGTTATTGACATGCAAGACACAAAAGTTGCAGTCGTGTTAAAAACTATATCGAATGATAAATCAAAACGATAATCGACAGAAAACGTTCTGTTGTTAATCCAGAAGTATGTGGCAGAAGATTTAGAGTTAATTAGTATATCACTGACAGTGATTTCTAAAAAAATGAGTTATATTAATAATATCAAATTAGTACATTCAAATTTCCATGACATAATGAGAAGAATATGAGAATGGAAAATCTTTCAGTATCAACAAATATGTAGAACAGAATTTTATTTAATTAAAATCTAAATCTTCTAAAAGTTTAGAATTTGCATAAAGTCAAAATTCCTGGTAAATAAGTCAAAATCCCTGGTATACATACTTGCCAACATCCTACTTAATATTCCATAGTGTTGTTTGCCACGCCCTTTTTCCCACACCAATACATTTTTAAAGTAATATTCTCCAAATTCAATTACGATTAAATAAGAAAAAAAATACTCCAAAAAGATACTGGTGTGAAAAAGAAGGCGTGGCTAACAATACTGCGGAATATTAATTAGTATGTTGGCAAGTATGGGTATATATTGGACGCTGTCTCATCTGTTTTTTGTGTAAATTACCTGATGATACCATAACGTTGTGGCAAAAAGCTTTGTGAACGATTTGAATAAATTTTAATACGTGTTTTAAAGTGTTTTTTAACTTATTTCATTAAGAATTTTAATTATTTACTTATTTTCATAATTTATCGATTTATATTTCTGTAATTTATTTATTTTTTTATTTTTACTTTATTTTTACTTATGTGTTTATTGATTTTCCTTTTTATAAAAATAAAATAGCTCAGAAATTAACAGCTAATCAGAAGACAGAGAAAAAAGAGAAAAATGAAATCGAAAGAAAGGGAGAACAAAAACAAAGAAAAACAAAGAAATTTGTGATTTAAAATTACAAATTATCCAGAATCTCATGTACAGTAAAACTTGAAGGATAACATTAGCAGACGAATTTTATAAAGCGATGCTCTCGTATCGGTATCCTTGGATTAGATTAAGAAAAGCTAGAAGAGATTGCCAATATTTTAATTTATTCCGGAGTATTTTTAGCCCCGCCTTTATTTCGTACCACTTATTTTTTAAAAGTAATTTCTTCGTATTTTATCGAAGTTATATATTAAAGAAAATTTTTCTATAAATAAAGTGGTGAAAATAAAGGCGGGGCTAAAAGTACACCGGAATAAATTAAAATATTGGCAGCTATTACCATTTTGTTTTTATGCTATAATTTAAAGTAAGAGCTGTAATAGAGTCAAGAAAGCTATTTTACACAAAACCCTTCATACAGGGTAGGTGTGATTGTAAAATTTGGTGGGGGAAATTGCGCTTAATTACTACTACAATTACATTGTTATTAATAATAATTGCCCTTACATAATATTGTTGTACGGTTTTTTGGTAACAAATATATGTCTATATAATTTATAATATATATATATATTATTTGGAGTAGATATTTCAATTTAATAAAAGAAAAATAATAAAATTTTTTTTAAAGAAAATGTGTTGAAGATATATATATATGTACAGAGAGAGTCCAGGTAAGAACAGAAATTAGCATTAAATTAATAGATAACACGTTTAACTTAAAATTAATACATATCCTCCATTTCAGCTCAAAGGATTTCTTGTTTGCTGATTTGTTATACTCAGACACTGCACTTATTGTTGTAAATGGTGTATCTTTCGTAGAACCACTTGCCACAGGATAGCCATATTGATACACCGGTGTGCAAATAATTTCCGAGTCCAAAAGACGCATATTTTTCAATATTTTAATTAATATTTCGTCCAGGGTTGCCAGATAAGTACTAAATTTTTATTTTTGAGAATCAATATTTTTTTAAGTGTTAATCTATTAGCTTAATTAATTATATATATATATATATATATATATATATATATATATAAAGTTATTCTTTTAATACTAATAATAATAATAATAAAATGATGTGTGTAATATATATATATATATATATATATATATATATATATATATATATATATATGTATATATATATTTACCTGGCAATATTGTTTTCGTAGTACTGTTAGTATACGCCTTTTTTTTTTTGTCAGATTATATAATTTATTCTAAAAGTAATGCAATGGGGGAAAAGGGGTGTGGTTACTAGAACTATTGTGATGTATTAATTAGAATCATAACTGTTCCCTTTCTTAATCCCTTAACCGCATTTGACATACAGTCGGCTAAAAAAGAAAAAAAAAAGGTCAATTTCGTACCACTTATTTTTTAAAAGTAATTTTCTCTTATTTTATCGAACTTATTCCGAGGTGTGGGGCTGCTTATTAGCCCTGAGTACTCGGCACTCGATATTTCCCTCGAAAACTATTGAAAAAAATTTTTCTATAAATAAAGTGGTGCGAAATAAAGGTGGGGCTAAAAGTACTCCGGAATAGATTAAAATATTGGTAGCTATGTTAATAGGCTTATTTGTAGAATTAAAATACTAAGGATACAAATACTTTAACTAGAAAAGGTATAATTATAATCATGGGTCGTACTCTCCGCCTTTTTTTCAGGACATAGACTCCTGAACTAGATGTCTGTCGCGAGGCTCGGAAACATGGCAACAGTTGAAGCGGTAGACAGCGCCACCAGGTACAGATTGCGCGACCTTTTTATTCAACAGTCACAAATTTTTTTTTTAATGTGTTATATCATATACATAAAAGGTGAATATAATCGAAGAAACATCGATTGTATATATCATATACCACTTTTCAAAATTACTGGTGTAAGCTGAATTTAAAAAAACCCGCAATCTGTACTAGGTTGTTCTGCCTACCGCTTCAACTGTTGCCAAGTTTCCGAGCCAAGCGACAGGTATCTAGTATAGGAGGCCATATTTCAGGACATCCTCATGAATAAGAAAATTTCAAATTTATTGCTACCACTATTTTTATAAAATATTGTTTACCCTGCATAATTATGGCACATAACTATAAATATACCAAGTATTTCTGCATGAAATTACCGGAGGCAAAAGAGGTGGAATTTTCTTATCTCTGAAAGTGTTCGGAAAAAAGGGCGGAGAGTACGACCCCTGTTATAATGTATATTCATTTGTAACATAAATTTGGATACAGAAAACCTTGAGCTAAAATAATGTAGCTTAAAAGAACGGTAAGTTCCACAGGTGGAACTTACCGTCAGAGAGACAAAAACATGCAGTTGCGAAAGTGTTAACAATAATAATAATAATAAACGATTATCGAATGTGTTATTCTATGTCAAACAATAAGCCTCACTTACCGCGTTTTCTAAACCGTGACATTTACCTTGAGGTGTAACCTTCAATATTCAAATAAAATAATAATAATAATAATAATAATAATAATAATAATAATAAAAGGTTAAAACAGATCATTAGCGGTGAAAAACTAGGAAAATTTATTTAACATTTAAGAAACGTTTCGGGATCGGATATGTTCCTATCTTGTAACGTACACATTTTTCTAAAACTTTACATTATAAAACAAAATGATTTTTACATATTCGCGATTAAATCATTTGTCTTTAGCAATCGATGTAGTAAATGCATTTGAAATATATGCATACCAACGTCACATATAGGGGAGAGTGGGGATGAATGGGACATTTTTCATGTTTTTATTGATAACATGTGATATATGTAATTCAGAATTTTGTAACATGGCTCATAAGCACACTTCAGTAATCAGCTACATATAAACATACTAACTTTAATAAAAAGTTATAATATTTACGTAACTTTTTTTTTTTTTTTACATGCATGCGCATTGTCCCATTCATCCCCACCTATCGGGATGAATGGGACATGAATGGAGATGAATTGGACAAGATTGAAATTAACAAAGAAAAGAAAACAAAATGGAAAGTAAATACATTTTTAAAGTTAAATTAGTTTATGTGATTTTATTACACACTATGAATTGGAAATAGGCTTAATGAACAATTGTCAATATTCTTCTTGAATATCATAAACACAATAAAAGATTATGACTTTTCACCATATAAAAGTTATATTAACTTTAAGCAAATAGTTAATGTCTTAACTACTACCAAACTGAATCAGCAAAAACTTACTTTCCCAACTGAAAAAGTCACTTTAATCTTTTTCTGCCCTTCTGTCGATTGCACAATTCTGAAACTACACTTGATGAATGATCTCAGTGCTGCCATATATCAGAAAAAATCTCAAGTTTCTGGTGCTTGCAAAACCTAAAAATCTAGCTATTGTCCCATTCATCCTGCGTCTCATTCAACCCAACTCTCCCCAAGAGTCAAATATGAATATGTAAAATAGTTTATAAATATTGTTTCAGCGCTATATTAGGCAGGGCTTGTTTTCTTTTGGCTTTCTTTCACAATCTCTCGCCTGCATTGCAGCAATTTTACAAAAATAAGCCAATTTGTATAATAAACATCGAAATGTTGCTTAGTAAACAATTAGTATAAAAGTATATTAAAATAGTTTTCCTTCAGATTATATACAGATATTTACCTACAGATGATACGAATTTTAATAAGGGATAGCCCCTTAACAACAATTAAAAATTAAATATCACTGTAACTCGACAAATAATGTTAGGAACGAGCTGTAAATTTGGAAACCCATGTTTTTGATGATGCCTGTTCTGTTCGTGCAAAAATTAATATTGGTCATCCTTCATATTTTTTTTTTTTTTTTTCGAATAATTTAAAAATGTTTTTTAATCAAAAATAGGCATGGGTAGGTCACCATATTCTAATGTTAAAAAATAAATAAATAAATAAATAAAAGAAAGGGAAAAAAAACGGAAAAAAAAAAGAAAAAAGAAAATTTGAACATAGTAATTTTTTATGAATTAATGTTTTTCACATTCATTTAACATAAGCATCCCCATATTTTGACAGCTTATAATTCTATAAAAAAATCGTGGGAAATATATAAACTAAACCATATTTTCTAAAAAAATATTTTTGAAAATGGGGTTACTGTTGAAAAAAATGAAGTTGGCGTCAGCTTTAATATTTAGATGACCCCCTAAGCAAAATCTAACTATACCGTTATAAACAAGACGTCATCACAAATATCGGTACCAGCTGCATGTTTTTACGATAATTTACGGCAAAATTAGGCGACAGAGTGTATTTTTTTTTTTTTTTTTTTTTTTTTTGCTGATCACCCAAAAAAAAAACGCCCCCCCCCCCCCACACACACACCTAATTTTGCCGTAAATTATCGTAGAAACATGCGACTGGTACCAATCAGTTTGTAATAACGTCTAGTTTATAATGTTATAGTTAGATTTTACTTAGGGGGTCGTCTACATATTAAAACTGACATCAACTTCATTTTTTTCAAAGGTAACCCCCATTTTTTATAATTTATTTGAATTCTCTGGATCAAATCATCACGGAAAATGGTATAGTTTATATATTTCGCTCAATTTTTCATAGAGTTATAAGCTGTCAAAGTTTGGGGATGCTAATGTTAAATGAATGTGACAAACATTAAATCATATCTTCCGAAATAATTATGATATTTAAATTATGGTTTTTTTATTCGTTAGAATGAAGTGATCCAAAAATATTCCATGCAAATTTTTGCTAAAAAAACACTTTTTGAATTATGAAAATTATTAATAAATTCATATTTGAAAAAATTATGAATTATGACCTATGTTAGTTTTTGCACGAATAGAACGGGCATCATCAAAAACATGGGTTTCCAAATTTACAGCTCGTTCCTAACATTATTTTTTGAGTTACAGTGATATTTCACTTTTTATTCCTGTTAGGGGGCCGTCACTTGTTATAATCTGTATCCTCTATAAGTAAATGTTTGTATATAATTTGACGGAAAACTATTTTAATTTACCTTTATGTTATTATTATTTTTTTTTTCCTAAGCAATATTTCGATGTTTATTATACAAATTGGCATATTTTTGTAAAGTTATCATAATGTAGGTGAGGGATTGTGAAAGAATTTCGAAAGAAAAGAAGCCTCTGATTCGCTGAAACACTATCTAAAAAAAAAAGATTAATTTGCATATTCCTATTTGACTCTATACGTGACGCTGGTATGCATAAATCACAATGGTATTTACTACATCGGTTATTGAAGACAAAACTTAAATGATTTAATTATAAATATGCAAAATTATTTTGTTTTATATTATAAAGTTTTAGAAAAATTGTGAAATGCGTGGCTTACGGTACAAGAGAGGAATATATCCGATCCTAATATATTAAGTCTTTCTTCATAAGTATTAAATATCTTTTTCTAGTTTTTCGCTGTAAAAATTCTATTTTAACTCTGTTACACTTTTTTTCGCATTTCAATATTCAAGAGTACGTACACCTCTAGTTAAATATCATGTTTTAGAAAACACGGTACAGCGAAACTGATTGCATGAAACAGCAATTATGCATTCGACAACCGTTTTATTATTTTTATTATGAATATTTAATAATTTTAAAAAGATTTTTTACCATGAATTTTCTGTTTAAATTTTGTTGTGACATATTTGCATTTGGTTACTGTACCGTTTGTAAGCTTTGTGTTATTTAAAATTTATCCCATAATGTAACATAATAAAATATTAAATTTCTATTAAAAGTTTTTTAATACAGAATCAAATCGTGAAAAATTGGTTTATTATTTATATATATTTTTTTAAGTTTATAAGATCTATTATTGGAACATAGCTCAACAGTATTTATTTTCAATTTCCTAATCACGAAATCAAAGTCGCAGTTATTATGGAATAAAAATTTAAAACAAAGGAAGTGTCTTATTACTTTCAAATATATAGATATTGATCTTACAGAATCCTGAAATTTCATTTAAAAGACTTTAAACGTCTAAATTTAAAAATTCAAAATAAAATAAATTAATCTAAATGCTCTTAAAGTTGAAACGGGAAGATTTCAAAATATATGAAAATTGGCATTTGTGTTTTGAACATTTTGGTGCGGCAGATATTAAAAACAATATTTTAATGATGAGCTGAACCTGAGCTTAAGAGAGGGCGGATCCAGCTATTTAGCACGAGTGACATCACCTGACTAAAACCAGAATAAACAACATTTTAATTTATTCCGGGGTATTTTTTGCCCACTGTTATTCTTTTTTTTTTTTTTCAAACTTCAACACTAGCTACAGTACGCTTACGTCCTATTTACATTAAGCTTTGATATGGAAGCTATGTTGCTGTTTTTCGATGCTGCGAAATTTACAAAATATATTTGTGTTAATATATTATACAGATAGAAGAATAATTATATAATACCAACAAAACTTCTTTAACCCTTTGCGGCGCAAGACAATTCCGATCATTTTAATTATACTGCCACCGGAATTCATGAACTAAATTAAACTAAAAGAAATTTTAAATTTTAAGGCTAAAAAAACAGGCCTTTTCTGATATGTTGTAAACGTAAATTTTTGCTAAAAAATTTCCGGGATGAATTTTTGCAGCTGGATCTTAAACTTTGTGTCCTCGCAGCTAGGACAACGCGCGTTAAGGGGTTAATCAATATGTTTATATACATTACTGTATGGAAATGTTTATATATGAATATTGTATTTATTTTTAATGAGACATATAAACACAAAATACTAAAAAAAAGAAGAAAATGTGTTATAAATTTTTATAATTCAAGCAAAATATATATGCATACTTGCCAACCTAACCCGTAACATTGTTAGTTCCCGCTCCTTTGTGCACACAATTTAATTTTTAGAGTAATTAACTTCAAATACATTTACGATTAACTCATTAAAGCGCCACGCGAATTCTTATGGAAATCCTATTCAGGCCACACGTGCTGCTTAGAAGCGTGTGATGTTTATCGAGTTTCAATAAACCCCATTAGGCCTTAACGATATAATCCTATAAAAATCCTATTAAAAAAAAAAAAAAACATGAAGTAAATTTTAAATAAAGTGTCAGTAATTACTTAAAACTATGTAAGTTCTGTAGTTTTATATCATATTTTACACTGCCGGCTGACTTGGCCTAAATGGAAAGAGCCACCGATGGCTGACATGGCGCTAAAAAGACTGATGTGAAAAAAAATGTACGGAAAGGGGCGAGACCAGTAATCTTCCGGGTTAGGTTGACAAGAATGTATATACATAGAGCAATGCCAGAAAATGTTCTTTATTTTTCATGAACCAGATGAATGGTACTTTTTTTTCTGAATAGTCTATGTATTAAACATAATGCTGCTTTAAATACCCTTTAAATGAAAAGTTTTATTACATAAAGTAATTTTCTGGCACTCCACAGCTCCCAAATGACACACAATACGAAACCCCTCCCTTTTGCAGTGTTTAAAAAGTATTAACGTTTAATATGCTTTCTATTCGTTTTGATCTTTCCTCCTCCTCCTTATCTTCTTTTTTCCTTAAGAAAAAAGAGTTATGTATAATTTTGACCTTTTCAAGTGAAGATTTAGATTAATGGTAGTCAGCCTTTCTACACCCACCGTCCACTTCGGTATCTGTGTTAAAGAGTAGAATTTTAGAACATCCCATTAAGTAGTAGGATTTGGTATTTTGCATATTAATTTGTTACACATTATAAAATATAAAAGCAAAACAATATCGTGGAGATTTATATAAAAGTTTTTAATAATGTCATGAAAAAATAAATAATTAATTAAAAAAAATAAATAAATAAAAATAAAAAAATCTGTTTTAATATTTTTAAAAAGTCAATTAAATTAAAGAAAATGAAAGTACTGCAGTATCAGAACAAACTCACGTTGTCACTGTGAAACGGCCGTGGGAATCAGGTTGAGTGCCGCCGTTTCAGACAATTATACGGCAGCATGAGTTAAAATAATTTTGAATTTTCAAACAAATTTAAAACCATTCGCCTTTTTTTTTTCTCTTTTGATAGATATTTTAATATCTATTCAAGCTATTTAATTTTCTTCGTATGAAGTGAACTACCTGATGTTTAATCAATAGAAACCAATAAAAATCTTTTAATTCATAAACTAACACAGAAAGTTCTGTGAATTAGCCATTTTTTTTTATTTTATAATTAACATTTCTTAAATTTTTTTCCGGTGTGAAAATTAATAAATAATGTATAATGGGTGGTAGATCATGATTTATATATTTTAAATGTATAGACGGACCCCTAATACATTTTCACGTGTAACTCTATTTAAAATTGATTTAAGGTGTATAAATAGGTATGTTTTTCGAACCACCTTGATCTAAGAAATCTGAATATGAAGTCAAAAATAGGGGTTGCTACTGAAAAAAATGAAGGTAATGCCAGTTTTAATATGTAGACGACCCCATAGGCAAAATGTAACTATACCTTTATAAACTAGATGTTATTACAAATAGATCGGTACCAGTCAAATGTTTCTACGATAATTTACGGCGAAATTAGGTGGGGGGGTGGCGTTATTTTTTTGGGTGACTGTACAATCAGCAAAAAAAAAAAAAAAAAAAAAAAAAAAAAAAAAGGCCCTCCCTGCCGCCCATCTAATTTCGCCATACGTTGTCGTAGAAATATGTGGTTGGTACCAATCGATTTCTAATAAAGTCTATTTATAATGGTATAGTGAGACTTTGCTTAAGGGGTCGTCTACATATTAAAACTGGCATCAACTTCGTTTTTTTTTCAATGGTAACACCCATTTTTTATAATTTATTTGAGTTCTTTGGATCAAATCATCGTTGAAAATGGTATAGTTTATATATTTTGCTCAATTTTTTTTATAAACTGTCAAAATATGAGGGTGCTAATGTTAAATGAATGTGACAAACATTAATTCATATCTTCCAAAATAATTATTATATACAAATTCTGTTTTTTTTTTTTTTTTTCTTTAATATAATAGAATGAAGTGACCCAAACATATTTCCACGCATATTTTTGATTAAAAAACATTTTTTGAATTATGAAATTTATTATTAATAATTTCATATTTGAAAAAATTATGAATTATGACCTATGTTAATTTTTGCACGAATAGAACTGACATCATCAAAAACATGGGTTTCCAAATATACAGCTCGTTTTTAACATCATGTTTTGAGTTAGAGTGATATTTCATTTCTACTGTTGTTAAGGGGCCGTCACTTATAATAATTTGTATCCTCTGTGAGTAAATATCTGTATATATTTTGAGGAAAAACTATTTTAATTTACCTTAATGTTATTCTAATTGTTTTCTAAGCAACATTTCGATGCTTATAATACAAATTGGATTATTTTTTATAAAATTATCGCAATGTAAGCAAGAGATTGTGAAAGAATTCCAAAAGAAACTATGCCCCGCCTCTATATTGCGGAAACAATATTAAAAAAACTAGTTTGCGTATTCGTATATGACTCTGAATGTGACGCTGGTATGGATAAATGTCAATGGCATTTACTACATCGAATGCTCAACACAATATTTAAATGATTTAATTGGAAGTATGTAAAATAATTTTCTTTTATAATGTAAAATTTTAGAAAATTTGTGTAAAGGCGTGGCTTCCATTGCAAAGAGGAGTTTTAAGATTACTCGATTCTGAAATGTTAAGTCTTTGTTCTTAACTATTACATAACTTTCCCTAGTTTCTCACTGCTAAAATTCTACTTTATACCTTTTGTCTTTTGTTTTTAACTTGAATAATATTCTAGGATTCGTGCACCTCAAGTTAAATATCATGATTTGGAAAACGCGGTAAGACGAGGATTATTATTTGAGCAATACGCAGTGAACATTTTTAAATTAATATTTATTAATTTTTCTCAGATTTTCTAAAACAAATATTCTGTTTTAATCTTGTTGTGACATTTTCGCATTCGTGTACTCTACCGTTTATGCTACTTAAATTTTATGGCATAACGTAACATAGTAAAATATAAAATTTTTATTAAATAATTTTTTAATATTGAATAAAATAGTGGTATATATATATATATTTTTTTTAAGTTTTTATAATCTATTATTGAAACAAAGTGCAATATTATTTATTTTCGATTATTCTAATCACGGCGAAAAACTGGCGTCACATTTATCATGGAAAAAGAATTTAAAACAAAGTAATATGTCTTATTACTTTTAAAGATATAGATTTTACACATTTAAAATTAAGAATTCAAGTACAGTAGACGACTGCAGAACGGGGAATATTCGTTCTAGACAATAGGAAACCGTTTTTTCTATGTCCATATTTATTTTCATATGAATACACATAATAATTATACTATTTCCAATGAAAGTATTTTTATTCATATTCTTTTGTTTATATAAATATAAATATAAGGAATATTCTAAGACATATCGTAACACACAAATTGTGAAAGAAACGCCCACTGGAGGAGTTATAGATTTCCAAATGACGTGAAACTGTGTCAGCGGTCGCGCAAATGTTAAATACCCTTTCTCAGATTTTAGTTTAAATCTTGTTAACTATTTTTTGTATATTATGTATTGTTGGTTTGTACGCCTAAAATTAAATGTAAAACTTTATAGTAACACTTTCAAGCGGGGCTTACTGTATGAAATAAAAATATACCCAAAGAGAAGTAAATAATCATTTTTCTTAAATATTAAACACTTTTTTTTTTTTTTTTGACCGCTATTAATATTATTATCATTATTACTATTATTCTTTTACCTTGGTATCTATATTTTTATAATTCAACATTGCAGGGTTCATATGATTCAAGCTATTTAATTTTC
Organism: Salticus scenicus; assembly: GCA_963930645.1. NCBI lineage: Eukaryota > Metazoa > Arthropoda > Arachnida > Araneae > Salticidae > Salticus > Salticus scenicus. The sequence continues at coordinate 12,397,315 of OZ005659.1, read as the reverse complement.
TTCGTATGAAGTGACGTACTTAACTATTCCATGTTTAATAAATAGAAACCAATAAAAATCTTTTAACTAATAAAGTGACACAGAAAGTTCTGCTAGTTGAGAAGTCCGAGAGATGTATGAGTGCCGAGTTCCCGGGATCCAATGGTGACCCCACACCTCAGCGAAGTGGAAGATGGTTTGAGTTAAGATCGTGATGGCTTACAAAAAAAAAAAAAATAGAATAAAATTTAAACGCAAGGGAGGGAGGAACGTACGGATAGAGAAAAAGAAATTCCGAGCTCGAAAAGAAAAGTGAAAGTAAAGTATAAAATGAGATAAAGTAACAAGGGATAAAAGAGAGGTTAAGTATAGCATTACGAACATAGAAACAAATATTTTTGGAAATTTTCAAATTTTAAAGTTTTTTTTTTTTTTTTTGTTACAAGAAAACAACGAAAAACTAGAGACGGGAAGTTAAAACAAAGCTGATTTTAGGACGACGTTTGCTAGAATGACTAGTGTTTAAAGATGTTTAAGATGTCAAGAGTGTTTAAAGCACGATTAATAATAGATTCCAACTGTTCATGGAAGTTAATATTAAGGTGTTATATAAAACTTTCAAGTCGCGGGAAGTTGATATCGCGGTACATTTGATAATTATGGATATAGTAAGGTAAGTTGTACATTTGCCTGATGGTAGCATTTTGGCTTTTAAGAGCAGATTAATATTTGATTTGAATGCAAATGACCACACAGGTGATCAATAAATTAAAAGAGGACGAAGGTGGCAAGAATAAAGGAGCATTTTATTACTAATTGATAAATCACTGTTGCGAGCAATTAAAGGATATAAAATATTTTTAGTACATCAGAACATAGCACGCGAATTTAAGATGTGTTGATGGAATGTGAGTCTCTAGTCAATAATAATACCTAAATACCTACAGTGGTTGGACCATGGAATTAGGTTATTATTGAATTTGATTTGATATTTATCTCTATTAGATTGGCTCAAAGCCGAAAGAAGAATGGCCTCCGTTTTAGAATAATTAATGGCAATTCTCCATTTCTGAAATCAATGGGTAAAAATTTTAAGATGCTTGGAGATTGCCGTAATAGCATATCTTCTGTTCCTGTTAGCCGCAAAAATGCATGTGTCATCTGCATATATAGCCAATTGAGTATGAGGGTAAGGGGGCATATCGTTAATAAAAATATTAAAGAGTTTATGAGAAATTTTGGAACCCTGAGGGAGGTCATAAGGGGCAAAATAATTATCAGAAAGTTTGTCAAAAACCCTAACATGGAAATTGCGGTTCTGTAAGAGGGAAGTTATAATTAATTAATTTGAAAATAAGACCGGGTACCCAGACCTTGTCAAACGCTTTTTCGATGTCAAGGAAGGCTGCTGCTGAAATTTTCTTCTGAATTTTACTGGTGGTAATATGCTCGACAAGACGGTAAACTTGGTGAGTGGCCGAAAGATTATTCATAAAACTGAATTGCTCTGGCATGATAATAGTACTGTCCTCAAGAAAATCATCAATTTGTCGAGCAATAAAGACCTCGGTAAGTTTACTGAGAAAATTTAGTAAGGAGATGGGTCTGCCAGCCTTAAGGATAGGGGCAATAAATGCGGTCTTCCGGGAATGAGAGATATAACAATAATTTATAATATTACTAATTAGATAGGAAATTTTGAATCGTTTATTGTTTTATAATTAACAATTTAAACTTTTTTTCCGGTGTGAAACTTAATAAATAATGTATTTTGGGTGGTAGATCACGATTTATTTTTTTCTAAATGTATAGACAGACCCCTAATATATTTTCACGTGTAACTCTATTTAGGATTGATTTAAAGTATGTAAATAGGTATGTTTTCCGAACCGCCTTGATCTCAGAAATCTGTGGTCGAATATAGGGGTCGTCATTGAAAAAAATGAAGTTTATGCCTGATTTTATATGTAGATGGCCCCTTAAGCAAAATCTAACTACACCATTAAAACCTAGACGTTATTACAGATCGATAGGTACCAGCCGCATGTTTCTACGATAATTTACGGCGAAATTAGGGGGGCGTTTTTTTTTTTTTTTTTTTTTGCCGACTTTACAATACCATATGTTTTACAAAATATGAAATTAAAATATTTTTGGAATGCTGCGATTAAAAGAAATAATATGTTATATAATGTTTCGCCTTATATATTCTATAATGTTTTCATGCTTTAAATAATAATAATAAAAAAATAATAATAATAATTGTAAACCATTGAAATAATTTTCTACAATTAAATCTAATTCTAATATTTATTTTTATGGCTGCCAACTTTTATTTTTTATAATACTACTTTTATTAAGCAGAAATTCTTATTTATTTCATCAGTAAAAAGTGTAAGAGACATCCGTATAAAAGTTGTCTAGGAAAAATTACTGCTAGCAAATTAGGGTAAATATTCGCAATATGATGAGATTGGTATACTTTTCTTTTAAACAATAAGCTGTGTCCGGTAAAACACCGGCAAAGTTTGAAGCTATTTTTCTTTTTTTATCGGTAGAGAATATTTTATAAATTACATGATGTTTCATATTGAAGAGGATAAAAAGAACAGCATAATACAAATTCTGTAAATGGTTTACGTAGCCCCCCCCCTCCTCCGAAAAAAATATAAATAAATAAAAAAGAAAAATATTTTGAAACTGCTTTTATTTAAGTTTATATGCCAATAGCGAAAATCTTCCCATTAAGATTTCACTGTTACGGAAGCTGTTAATCAAAATGGCGTCACCAAACGCATAGGAACAGGCTAAAAAGAAAATAAATATTTAACATTTACATGATGACACCTTAATAGGAATGAAAAATTTAACACTGGGAAAACAAGATCATTAGGCGGTGTTTCACTCATGGACATCAAAATGTATCTTAGTATATGGACAACAGTCTGCTGCATCGCTGAATTGGTTTTGCCGGATCAAACGGTATGCTATTGCTTCTTTTTTGCTACTGAGATCTCCCGATCTAAACTACTGTTTTTTTTTTTTTTTTTTTTTTTTTTGTTGCTGTTGTTGCTGTTTTGCTTTGTTTCTAAATCGTTTTGTTAAAAACAAAAAGATCGTGTCTCTATTTTCCCAGTATTTACAGCAACTGAGGCGGTGGAAAACTGAAGTTCTCGAACTACTCTTCTGTCGGGACACCGCAGGGGTACATATAGAACACTTGTAGGAACTTGGATAAACACAGTTTTCCAAAATTAACGGTTTCATGTAAATTTGATTTATCAAATTAAAGTCACTACAGTGTTCATAAGCATGCTATCTGTTTTTCCCATTCAATACTAAATACCCTTATGATATAATTCCTTATACATATATATATACTAATAAAATAGAAATCTATAATATTCTAATCATCCGAATTCGAATCCCTAACAACATAAGATGTTCCAGAAACGTAACAATCATATAATATTGAAACATTATAAAAATTTCCGAAACGTTTAAAAACGTTCAGATTGCTTTCCGATTAGTTTCAAAAACGTAGAAATGTCCGCGATCAAAACAAAAAATCAGATACGTAACACAAACGTTACAATCACTTAATCTGCGAAATTGCAGATCTGTGTTAGTTAAAAAACAGTTATATAACTGTTTTTTTTTTTTTTTTTTTTTCATTTCTTTTTTTTTTTTTGCGTTGGGTATCTCTAATGGGTTCTAATACCCTGAATTCCGAAATTCTTGTCCTTTCATTTTAATATGTAAAGTATTTTGCAAAGGAAGGATGGAGTTCTGAAGAATTCCTACAGATGCTAAAATAGATTTACACAGACGTTATATAAAATATACTATTTATGTATAAAAATACATTAAAGTGGTCTATTACTTACAAGTTTTATTTCAATTTTTTTTTTTTTTTTTTTTTTTTTTTAACATTGACGCTTCTTTATAGAGCTTATTCTCTTGTGCTCGCAGTATTGCCATATGTGGCGAATTTTTTTTAAATAATCACCAATAACTTTTAATAGTAATGTTTGCCTATTCACTTCAACAATTGATAGTTCATTATATATATTAAATATCACTTCTCAAAATTATTGGTGGATAGTGAATAAAAATTCCGCCAGACCTGCCAACACTGTGTGCACGGCTTTGGTGCTTTGATGAAGAGGTATTCTCTATATATCATCAAACAGTAATCTTCTGACATATTAATACTCCACCGTCTTTGATACCTACTCTACATTTCATTTATGTCTTGATAAATATAACTCTCTTTGTTCTTTATTCACATCATTCAGAGTTTTCGGGAAATAACTTAGATAAAAAAAAAATCGAGTTTTAAGCTTAAACAATTCCTTTATTTATTTATTTATTTATTTATTTATTTATTTTACTGTATGTGATGAACATTTTAAAATAAATTTCCTTAATCAGCGTACAAAAATCTCCAGAAAAGCAAATCCCAATGTGTGAAAAAAAAAAAAAAAAATAAATAATAATAATAATTGCAGACCCGAGTAATTTACGAATAACCACGAGTATATGGTTTTATTTAGAATGAATTTTAAAATGAAAGATTAATGCGGTAAAAATGTTGTGTATTCATTATTACTCAATGAATTCAAAGTACTTTTAAAAATCTTATATAGTAGTAAACTTTATGACGGTATACGTATTTGCGCCTTGAAATAAATTCGTGTTGAATTGAAAAACTACTAATTTTCGGTATATATTCTGCAACAGGTGGCGTTGTCCTCCCACTTTATTATAATTTTTAACATAGCAGAAAAAAAATAAATTCTTACATGAGGAAAAAAAAAGCTTTAAATCAGGCATTATGATGCTAAAAATAAATAACTTAATTAATTAATTAATTAATTAAAATTAAAAAATTAAAATGTATTCTACCAGGATGTAATTGAATAGTTAATTGAGTATCTGGGATTATAGGAAACAAATTTATTGATTAATTTTTTTTTTTTTTTTTAACAAACAGAAAAAAAAAAAATCTGAAAAAAAAATTCATTTCCTAAGATGTTTTCGGTAAAGTCCAATAAATACTTTTTTTTATAGTTAGGTTATATATAGACCATACTTTTCAACATACTAATTAATATTCCGTAGTACTATTAGCAACGCCTTCTTTTTTCCACCAGTATCTTTCTTGAGTATTTTTCTTCTTATGTAATAGTAATTGAATTTGGAAAATATTTCTCTAAAAATTTAATGGTGTGAAAAAAAGGGGCGGGATTAACAACATTACAGAATATTAATTTGGATGTTGGCAAGTATGATATATATATATACTTGCCATCCATCTTATTAATAACCGTACAATCGTTAACGTTCCCTGAAAAAAAAAAAAAAAAAAAAAAAAAAACTCTCTTTTTCTAACACCACTATATTTTTAGAGTAATTCTCTCCAAATGTTGTTATTATTAAATAAGACTAAAATTACTCTAAAAAATTACTGGTGTGAAAAAAAAAGGCGGGTACAAAGAATTTTACGGCTTATAATGAGATGGTTGGCAAGTATGTATATATGTATATTTATGCGGAACTTCTCAGGGTTCACCATAGAAATTTTTTTTAATAAATAATACATGTCTATAATAATAATGTTGGCAAATTTTGATTTAATAATTTTAACTGATACATATGTTTTTTGTTCTGCTAAAACGGAAAATGAAGCCAGTTTTTTTTCTAGCACGTATAAATTTTTGCCAATACAGGGAGTCTCCATATAATATTTTTGTTTTCTGCAGTTTTTAGCATATTTCCATCATTATTTATAGTTAATCATGAAAACATACAATAAAAGTTACCATATAATTATATTGGTGGAAAAGTCACAAAAGAGACTGTGTTAATAGACACCTTATTGGCAAAAATCTATACGTGCTAGAAAAAAACTGGCTGTAGTTTCGGTTTTAATACACACACACACATAAGGAAAAAATATATATATCAGGCAAGATTATCTACCGTATGAGCCGCACTCGGTGCTTTGTTCAAAAGCCACCACTAAAATTTAATTTTAACGTTTGTCTAATCACTTTGACGAGTAGTCGTCTATTATATATATCAAATGTCACTCTTAAAGTTATTAGTTACTATTGAATAAGAAATTCCCTCTATCTGGCAGTATTGGCCGCGGCCCATACGCCGGTTTTTACGGTAATCATGAAGACCTGCGTAATTTTAAAAATTAAATGCATAGCGATGTAGATCTGCGTCGTATGTTTAAAAGTCATATCTCTTTATGTAGCCATATAGCTGCCAAGTTTTTTAATTTATTCCGAAATGCTGTTAGCCCCGCCCTTTTTCCCCCACTGTAATCTTTTTAGAATAATTTACTTCATATTTAATGTAATCATAGTTATATATTGAAAAAATCTTTTCTACATGTATATATTACGGTGTGAAAAAAGGGTGGGACTATCAACATTCCAGAATAAATTAAAAAGCTTGGCAGCTATGTATGTAGCAGACTTTGCATAGTGTTTTTTTTTTTTTTTTTTTTAATATACCTTAACTATTTTATCATAATTTCCGATCGCAACTAGAATCTTTGACAGTTTATTTCTTCGTCTGTGACACTTTTCATTGTTACGTGCTTTCTGAGTACAATTTCATTTCGGCGCGGGCGTTACGATCGATTATTTACATAAAAGTTAATAAAAACATATAAGAAAAACTGTTTTCGGATAGAAACAAGGTAGGAATAACGATAGATATTTATATTTTAGCATGTACTGATAAATTAATGCAAGAAAAATGTAGCCTTTAAAAAAAAAAAAAAAAAAAAAAAAACCTATGTAGATTTTTCTTTCCTTTTTTTTTTTTTTTTTGTGTGTGTGTGTGTGTGTTTGTATTTTTTCTATTAATTACACCATTTTTCCAGATGATTTCAAACGTTACTTATTAAAAATAAAATGTTATACATTTAAGGGATAATCAGTAAATTGTACTGCTTTAGTTTGTTTAGGAAATTTTAGAAGAAATATTATAATGGCCTCTACGTACTCGATCTCTCTATCTATTATAAAATGAGATTATTATAAAAATTCTTTATTAATATTTAATGAAATAGGGTAAATCCATATCGCTTGAAATATAATGTATATCTGTTAATGACATTTCAATATAGAATTTAGAGATTAACCTTTAAAATATTATGCGCGTTTTAAATCTTATCTAAATTTTCCGAAGAATTTAATTTGAATATAATGAAAGCATTCTTCATGTTTCAAATTACGTTATCATTTCAGAAGATCCAATTTCACTGTCGAAATTTCTTAAATATAATAAATTATATGCTTTTAAATTAACCGACGAACTTACTAGAAAAAGTTTTATGGAAGAAATTTTTAACAGTAATGTATTACCAGGATATATTTTTTAACCCTTTGCAGGTCCTATTTAATATCACTCCTCTGGTCAATGTTGCCACATTTAGGGACATTTTATTCGATATTGTCCACTAAATTTTAGTTGTAACAATTGCAAAATCACTTCGAAGGACGATTGAACATTCTTGTTGGGTAGTTCCTGTACATTTAAGCACGTATCTGCCACCGGAAGTTGACTGGTAACTAAAAGGAGTGAAAATCAGATATTGTAGGGGGGGAAAATGGGGGGCGGGAGGAGAGTTAAAATTACTAAGTTAGCTGAGAAAACTCTCTAAAATGGAAGAGAAATAAATGAGACACGACTGGAGGATAATGATTAGATGAAATCCAGCGCTCTCATACGAACAGGAGATAATTCTCTCAAGTAGAAGATAGAATTTAACATTAAGAGAGAGAAAATCTTTAAAAACTTAAAAATTTAAATAAAAAGTTAGTTAAAGTATTAACGAGATAATTAAAGTATTTAAAAAACATTAAAAATAGAATTTAACAGAAGAGCAACCATAAAGAGAACTTCCGAAAGAAAGGACAAATGAGAATTAAGGCAAGAGAATGGATTGGCCGCCAAAGGCTTTCGATAGTACTTCAATTTCTCGTAGCATATCACTGAATTTCTTTATTTTTTCTAGTGTATTTCTAAGGGTATTTAGGAGTTCAGAAAAGCTATTGACTTTAAATTCTTTGGCAATTTCGGTTAAAATTTGAGAAAATTCGGAAAGTTCTGTAACAAAAAAGTTAGTTTGAGTCTTGGGAGTCGGATGAGCGATTTGGGAAAAAATGATTCCTGATTGGACGAGCCTGGGGGTGTGTATACGACGCTGATGATTTTCAGGAAAGAAGGAGCAGCCACGAAAATTAGCGGGATGTTCACCTCCACAATTGCAACATTTAAGATTTTCACGTTCAATTTTACCTGTACCGAAAGTGCAATTTTTGGATTCATGAGGGAAGGAACATTTCATACACCTGGGTTTCATTCTACAATTTTGAGCTGAATGATGGTAATATTGACAGTTGGAACATTGCATTGCACGCGTAGGATTTCTGTAATTTTTCAACATTAATACAACAATGCATGAAACGATCTAATTTAAAGATTTCCTTTGATCTTTCGTTGGGTGCTAAATGAATTTGGTAGAGGGGGAGCGGTAATTTGGTTCTAAAGCTTATGAGTTGATTGTTTTTAATTACTTCAAAATTAAGCTCTGAAAGTGCGTCCTCAATCTCTAAAATGACGGTATCAATCGGAAGCCCACGGATGACGGCTTTTATTGGAGCGACAGATTTTTGAGGCATTACGTAATAATTAACTCTCATTTCGTCGAGTTTTTGAGAAATGAACTCGTAATCTAACGGCATGTCCGGATAAATTGTAAGAAAATTACGCTCGGCGGTAGCCGAAAAATGGCATTGATCTTTGAATTTTGCAAAGTTTTTGAACACTTGGGTCATATTTTCACATTTAACTGTGATGTGGCGAGTTTTTGGAATAAATCGCTTTTATTCTCGGAAGCCTCTTTGGGTGACTAGGGCACAGAGTTGTCCATAAGGACAGTTTCACCTAAAACTTCAAAAGGATTCTTGGTCGAAAATAAAAGCGTAATTTTTAAATTCGTTTTTTTTTTTTTTTTTTTTTTTTTTGCTTTTGAGTTGGGGGCTCAAGATCTATTTTACGTCTGGGGTTTTTCCTAGTAGAAACAATCTTAAAGTTTAAGTCAAAATTAAGATGTTTAGCGCTAGAAGGGCCTGCAATTACCCGAGTTTCCAACTCCAGAGGATCGTCTTCCTCCATATTGCTGGCGCCATCTGTCGGCCTGACAGAGACATCAAAGTCACTCCGGAAGTCTGGAAAGCGAGGTATTGTGGTTCTGAGTTGCCCGATGGTAAAGTCTTTGATTTGCCCTTTTAGTAGGACTGTTTTCGTTTAATTTTTAACGAAGGTTCTAGTCTCAAATAGCTGAGTGTACTCCTCGTCATTCATAACTTTGATCCAATTGAGATGGATTTCGTGACAAGTAGCCAGAGATGGCGTTGAAAACACCTTTAACATAGCCACTCCTTGATGAGTCATTCAAGAGTTCTGGGTCTTTATGACCCTCAGCAGATAGCTCTTTTTTCAGTGAAAGGCACGGTGAAAGCAACGTGGAATTAGCAAACTTCCCGTCAGCTCGAATAACAGACCTGAAAAGGGCTTCTAAGTGACGTATAGATAGCGCCAATAGCTGCCACGAGATTGCGTATGCTGGGGCTTCTAAGTGAGGTAGAGAGAGAGCCAATAACTGTCACCAAATGGCGTACGCTTGGGCTAACCAGAAGTGCGTCTTCTCCCCACCGAAGCAGGAAGGGATCAATCTACTTCGAAGGTTATTCATTCATTATATATATCAAATACCATTCCTGAAAATTATTGGTGGTAGTTGAATAAAGTTTTTAAATTTGACAACACTGTTTAGAGTACTTTGCCTTTAGAGCGTTAGGGCCGACAAATAGTTAGCTATTTATTCATTTCAATAGGGAAAAAAACCCTGTTTTTTCTAAAATTAATTAGTAAAAGATTTTCTTCGTCTTTGCTTATAACAAATCCATCGCGAATATCATGTGTAGTAACAATTCATCAAAAACTATATTTTAACATTCAAATTCATGAAAGGTGTTCAGTTTAGACGGTGTTTGTGTATGTATTTATTGTTTGGGTGAATGTTACTCAGATTAGTATTTTAGGTATAAACCACTTTAAACGTCTATAAAAAATCAGAGTTAAAAAATAACCTAAAATGTTGCTGGTTAATTAATTTTAAAATATTGTCAAATATTACTTTCTTAAAATCTAAAGTCATAAAATCTTTTCTGCAGAAGAAATTTTATTTTCGAAATATTTTCATATAAATAAAATTTAGAATATTCAATAAACTAAAATATCGTTATAATTTAAACGTCATATTGATATCACTATGTCAGTAAAAAAAAAGTATTGTGGCGTACGGGGGGGGGTCGTAAGTTGTCCTAGAATGAAAGGCGAAACTTGCAAAAGTTCAGTAGTTTACTTACAGATATTTCCAGAAGAATACAGTTCTATATACCGAGTATCAACTTCAATTTCACCAGTAAAAACAGCTTCAACAACAGCTGTCAACAGCCAATTCCCAATACAGGCTTTATAGGAGCATTAACACACAGCAATGCAACTGTATTTCAAAAGAGGCTCAGAGCCCTTTCATTAGCAATGCAAGCATTGACGGAAACTAGCTGAGACTGACCCAGTTTTGGCGCGATAGGCCTTCTTTTATACCGCTCTATGGAACCCAGATTTTTCTGGAAAATGCTAGTATCTCATTCCAATCATTTCACACTTTCCATCTTTGATATCTCGCTAATAAGGATTTTCTTGTCAAAAGTCGCCAAATTTGGAGACAAATAACGTAGAACCAGACATTATGCTGTTCTTAGCGTTTCGCAATCGTACATGAACAAGTTTAATCGTAGCACTTCTTAGTAATTTAAGTCAGGGTTATTTATCTTGGATTGTTACTTGAATCAAAAAACGATAAATAGATTAACCTCTTGAGTTGTTATGGAATAAATTTAATACAACTTAATTTTAATTCATAACCCCCCCCCCCCTCTTTTTTTTTAAATCGAAATATTCATTTATTTCTTTTCTTTTATTCTTGTTCTCAAACTCTGGTAGCTCTTTAATTTAAATAAGCGTAATCACATTGCCCCTGAAAGAGGTTAAAGTCGCCTTTAGTGGCATAGTTTGTTATTTGTCCCGAAAGATACAAATTACGCCTATAGCTTCACTAAGTCAGTGACAGGAGAAACTTTAATAATTTTATTGCTTGGATTTTAAGTAACAACTTTGATCTCATTTGCCGTGGTTGCTGTCTGGAGGAGGAGACTGCTCGGCACATTTTATGAGACTGTGAGGCTTTTCTGCTCACAGGTTTGAGGATCTTGGTCACCATTTTACTGAGCCATGGGATCTGCAGGATATTCCTGTCCTGTGTCTGCTGAATTTCGCGCCAGCTAAGAGACATTACTCTGAAGGATGCTTTTGGGTTTGGGTACAGTAGGCCTCTGGTCGATGTTTGCTCCCAGGTCCTCATGAGGGCTGCCCTCCACTATAAGTCATAATTCATAAGTCATAAGTAACAACTTAGGGTCTAACTAAACATGACTTACGGAATTCTTTTCATTTAGCAATAAAGTAAGTGTATGTAACTGCAACGAACTATAAAAAATCGATATTAATCCTTTAACGTTCATTTGTTTCGCAGCTAAACCAAACATTTGACATCAATTAACAATTTTTATGTAGCAGTTTTTTAAACATTTCCCCCTTGTTTTAATTAGTTTTTAAACCTTTGTTCCTTTTCTGTTCGGTAGATCACAGAACTTTTTCAAAATTTAACAAATAATGCTTCAAAGGAAGCTAAATTCATAAGTCACTTGAAGTTTCTTAGGGAGCACGAGTGCAAATTGCTGTTTTGATGATGCAATCATGTCTAGGTTTTTTTTTTCATTTATTAAAGAGCTGGATTATTTTTTTCACCTGAAACAACTTTTACGACCTTTTGTAGTCGATAATAATTACTTAGAAAGCGTTTTATTTATTAAATTAAATATTATTTGAATTTAATAAGGTTAACATACAGATAATTCAAACCAAAAATTTCTCGAAAAAGTGATAATGCTAATTTTTTATTTTTTAAATATTTATGATCAGCTATGTGTCTAAAAGCCATTTTTGAAATTAGTTTAGTAATTTTTAAAATAAATTAAGTTGTGAATGTTAAAGGGTTAATTGAAATTAAATTAAAATTTATTAAATTTTAATATGTTTCTGATGATTTCTACTTAAGTTAACATGTTTAAAAATAGTTAAATTATTTACTATAAAACAGAACATAAGAAAAAAAATCCTCCTAATTAATAACAAGGATGTTTTGTTAATGTGCCAAACAAGTTATTTGCTGCTTTAACACAGAGTTTTGCGTGTTCAAAACAGAAAAAAATATGTAAGTTACATTAAACAAAATCTCGGTCAATAGTTAAGGTTTCATTTGCATACGTAATATGATATGATAATGCGAGATATAGTTTTAAAATAAATTCTTTGTAGTTTCAAAAGAGAGAATTATTCTGTGTCAAAAAGTTATTTATTTATCTATTTCACTTATTTATTATTTTTACTGAATTTTTTTAGCGTAGACATCTTACTGATCTACTTTATTTTATTTATTTATTAGTATTTTTTAAACGAAAATTCGACTGTATTTTTATAATTAAACATTTAAAAACTTGAATTTAATTATATATATATATATATGTGTGTGTTATTTTATTAATATTTCATAAGCAATAGAGTATGCTGATATACTAATGAAATTTCTGTATTAAATTTCCATTTGTACAGTATATGTATTTTTTCATTATACGTCCTGCAAAACTCTGCGATTGAACATTAAACGTTATAACAGACTAAAACACATCTAATCATTTATATTTACTTAGTTTATTATATATATATAAAAAAAAGAACTTTTAATATAACTCTTAGTTTTTTATCTTTAATACAAAAAAGTTTCACACAAAGTTCAATGGAAAAAAAAATTACATACAGAGATAGCCTAATGAGAATATAATTGCTCTTTCAGGAAAGACGAATTTTAAGCACCTTATCTCAATACAGATACAATTTATATTGTAAACTTGTATGAATATTTCAAAAAGTTTCATAAGTAACTGTTCTTTGTGAAAAAAGTTTCTTTGATATAACTAGTTGAAGGTCTTCTTTTAAAGAAAATCTATATAATTTTCCCGTTCAGAAAAAATAATGAGACAGAAAAAACATTGTACATCGAATTATATTAAAATAATAATAATAATAATTAGGTATTTCTTTGGTTCATGGAAAGTAGGATAATAAGGATCGCACAAAATTGATTTATTAATTATTTCAGCATTTTATGCATCTTTATTAATTGATTATGGTTTGTAGAAAATTTTATTTTGTATGTGATTGAATTGTCTATCAAAACAGTTAAATTAGTCTGTATTAACAATTTGATTTAATAATACATAATTTTTTTTTTTCGACTGAGTGAAAATAATGCCGGGACCGGGAGTCAAACCCCGGATTTTTGACTTACAAGGTCAAGGCTCTACCAATTGAGCTATCCAGGCCGACACCCCGGTAAGCATTAATCGTTCAGACAACCTTTAGGCAGAAACACCTCTGGTCTATCATGTAGATAGCTCGACAGAAATAAGCCGCAGGAAATGGAAAACACCATTAGATAATGGGAGAAAGAAATACAATTTTTATTAAAATCACACAATCAACTGTGGAAGAAAATCATATTTATTGAAAAAAAAAATTCCGACTGAGTGAAAATAATGGTGTTTTTCATTTCCTGCGGCTTATTTCTGTCGAGCTATCTACATGATAGACCAGAGATGTTTCTGCCTAAAGGTTGTCTGAGTGAGTAATGCTGACCGGGGTGTCGGCCTGGATAGCTCAATTGGTAGAGCCTTGACCTTGTAAGTCAAAGATCCGGGGTTCGACTCCCGGTCCAGGCATTATTTTCACTCAGTCGGAAAAAAAAAACAATAAATATGATTTTCTTTCACAGTTGATTGTGTGATTTTATTAAAAATTGTATTTCTTCTCCCATTATCTAATGGTGTTTTCAATTTCCTGCGGCTTATTTCTGTCGAGCTATCTACATGATAGACCAGAGATGTTTCTGCCTAAAGGTTGTCTGAGTGAGTAATGCTGACCGGGTTGTCGGCCTGGATAGCTCAATTGGTAGAGCCTTGACCTTGTAAGTCGAAGATCCGGGGTTCGACTCCCGGTCCAGGCATTAGTTTCACTCAGTCGGAAAAAATAAAAAATAAAAAAATTTCAATAAATATGATATTCTTCCACAGTTGATTGTGTGATTTTAATAAAAATACATAATTAATTCTTCATTTTACGGTAAGTAAGAATTCATGGATAATTTAACTAAAAGAATATAAATCCATTGTTGAAGAAAAATATTTATAAATAATTAATGTTGGTATTAATATATCGTAATCCATTTCTCATAGTTCAGACATATATAAAGGAAAAATGAAAAATATCTATGTACATTTTCCAATAATCAAGAAATAGAGAAATAGAGACGACTCTTAGATATAGGATGAGTAAAATGTTTCAAACTAAATTTACTAATTAAGAAATAATCATACAATTAACTATTGAAAGTAACATTTCTTAATAGTGGATCTTTGTTTTGTTTTCATCATTTTGATTAGAGGTTAAAAAAAGAAAAAGTTAAAGATAGCTTGTACAAAAAAGTAATTTTTATTGAAAAGTAATTCAGAATAATTTATTTAACATCAATTGCTGTTATATTTATATTCATTTTATAAAATGTTAAGTAAAATTTAAATTTTGATTGTTAAATTTATGACCTATTTCACTTATACGTATAAAAAAGACTGAATAGATTCATCTCATTGTGAAAATTTAGTTTAGTTTATCATTCTACCGTTAATTTTCCCCCAATAAATCTAATTGGACAAAGATCTACTGCTTAATGTAGATTACGAACCACTACGGACATCTCTACATGAACCGAGTTTCTAAACCTAGGAATAGGAATATAGGAATATAGGAATACAAACTACCAAGTGAAAACACCCCTCCTTGGCCTACTTTATTTTTTTTTCTTTTTACTTTCTCTTACCCATAAGGTAGAGAAAGTATTGTTTTTGGCTCAAATTTTCGAACGCGAGATTTTGTTATATTTACACGTTTTGAGGTCCCCTGAATACGAAAATCATGTTTTTAGCAAATGGTCTGTGTGTCTGTGTGATTGTCTGTGTGTCTGTGTGTGTGTCTGTGTGTCTGTGTGTGTGTCTGAGTGTCTGTCTGTTATCAGCATATCTCAAAAACAAATTATGGCAGAAAGTTCAAGCTTGGTATTCTAAATGTGTATCATATAGGGATGCTACAGTAAGCTTTTCGTTAAGATCAAGCAAATGGTTCGTGTACAGGAACAATCAAGAAAATTCTAATACATTACGTCTATGGGGGAAATTGCAGGATAATAGAGTTTAACTTCTATAGACTGCACTAAACCAAATGAAACAAATATATGTTTTTTGTAATAGAGACAGTTAACTGGGAAAAAATTTTTGTGTATGTAGGAGCCTCGCCTCCCCCCCTGGGGGAGAAGTCCCCCCTCGAGGGGAGTAAATTTTCATGATGGGTATCTTTCAAAAGAGCTCGAAAATACCTTTAAAACGAATGGTTGAACCATCGATCTGCGATAATTTAAAACAGAGTTATCGATTTAGAAAAAAAATCGTACTTTTTTTTTTTTTTTTTTTAATATCTATAATAATAAATGGAAAGGTTTGTCTGTCTGTCTGTCTGTTCTTTTATACGTTCAGCCCCTATTGAACGCAGAAGTACAAGAATTGACATACGGATGCTCTGGAGCCTTTCCGATGTTTTCCTCGAAACATAATTTAAAAATCTTAATTAGTTTCGGAGATATTAATTAAAATGCTGACCCATATCGATCGCGAAACTGACCAAAAATCCTTATTGCTTAAAAAGAGGCATTCTATCAGCATTCAGCAGACGATTTAAACGGCTGTCTCTAACGGGAAAAAAACATGTGCAAGTCATTAATGTCACATGATCTTTAACTGGGGTTAAAAATTGCAAATTTCAAAGTGCTTCAAATTTTCTTTTTCGTACACATTACTTAATATACAACCTATTCAGCACAAAACCAACCTGCAGTTAAAATTTCATCAAATTTCATTAATAAACAAAGCAGTTACATTTTAATTGCTAATTAAATTTTATTCTAACACGTAATCTATCTTTCAATAGACGATAGGAGTTTCCATAGCAACAAAATACATTTGAAGGAACTAAAAAATACTTTTTCTTTTTTTTTTTTACTTCCATTACCCGACTACCGTGGTATATATATAGGTTTTGGCGAAATAAAAAATATTTATTTTTCTTTTTACTTCCATTAATAAAACTACCGTAGATAATGGAATTAGAGATTTCACGTGATTTACATGTTTTAGAATGTCCTGATTAGGTTTTCTTTTGTATCACAGCTACTAAGTAAAATAATTTCATAAGTAACACATTATTTGAAAGCTTTGTTGATTTGGAATTGAACAGTAGATCTTTTAAATTATCGAAAGTTTTCACCAGATTTACACGCTTTGAGGTCTCCTGAATCAGTTTTCTTTTGTATCTCAGCTACTAATTAAAATAATTTCATGAGTAATGCATCATTAGAAAGCTTTTTTAGATTTGGAATCGAACAGTGGAATACAGAAATTTGTAGCGCCAGATGGCGCTGTAATATTTTAAAATTTCAAAATTTCAATTTCTAATTATGATTAAATTATTTTTAATACATTATTCGAAAGATATTTTAAAGTTCTTTTAAATTATCGAAAGTTTTCACCAGATTTACACGTTTTGAGGTCTCATGAATCAGTTTTTTTTTTTTTGTATCTCAGTTATTAATTAAAAAAAGTTCATAAGTAATACATCATTTGAAAGCTTATTTTAGTTGATACACATTTTAAAGTACTTTTACATTATCGAAAAATGGAATTCGAGATTTCACCCGATTTACACGTTTTGAGGTGTCCTGATTAGGTTTTCTTTTGTATCTCAGCTACTAATTAAAATAATTTTATAAGTAATACATCATTAGAAAGCTTTTTTGATTTGGGATCGAGCAGTGGATTACAGAAATTTCTACCGCCAGATGGCGCTGTAATATTTTCAAATTTCAATATTTCAATTTCTAATTATTATTAAATTATTTTTAATGCATCATTCGAAAGGTATTTTAAAGTTCTTTTATATTATCGACAGCTTTCACCAGATTTACACGTTTTGAGGTCTCCTGAATTAGTTTTCTTTTGTATCTCTGCTACTAATTAAAATAATTTCGTAAGTAGTACATCATTAGAAAGCTTTTTTGATTAGGAATCGAACAGTGGAATACAGAAATTTGTACCGCCAGATGGCGCTGTAATATTTTAAAATTTCAATATTTCAATTTCTAATTATGATTAAATTATTTCTAATGCATCATTCGAAAGATATTTTAAAGTTCTTTTAAATTATCGAAAGTTTTCACCAGATTTACACGTTTTGAGGTTTCCTGAATCAGTTTTCTTTTGTATCTCAGCTACTAATTAAAATAATTTCATAAGTAATACATCATTAGAAAGCTTTTTTGATTTGGAATCGAACAGTGGAATACAGAAATTTGTACCGCCAGATGGCGCTGTAATATTTTAAAATTTCAATATTTCAATTTCTAATTATGATTAAATTATTTGAAATACATCATTCGAAAGATATTTTAAAGTTCTTTTAAATTATCGAACGTTTTCACCAGATTTACACGTTTTGAGGTCTCCTGAATCAGTTTTTTTTTTGTATCTCAGTTATTATTAAAAAAAGTTCATAAGTAATACATCATTTGAAAGCTTATTTTAGTTGATACACATTTTAAAGTACTTTTACATTATCGAAAAATGGAATTCGAGATTTCCCCCGATTTACACGTTTTGAGGTGTCCTGATTAGGTTTTCTTTTGTATCTCATCTACTAATTAAAATAATTTCATGAGTAATACATCATTTGAAAGCTTTGTTAATCTGGAATGGAACAATAGATTACAGAAATTTCTACCGCCAGATGGCGCTGTAATATTTTCAAATTTCAATATTTCATATTCTAATTATGATTAAATTATTTCTAATACATCATTCGAAAGATAGTTTAAAGTTCTTTTACATTATCGAAAGTGGAATTCGAGATTTCACCTGATTTACAATTTAAAGTGTCCTGATCAGGTTTTCTTTTGCATCTCAGCTAATTGAGTAAGAATAAGTAACTGGAATGGAACAATAGATTACAGAAATTTCTACCGCCAGATGGCGCTGTAATATTGATCTAATATTCTAATTATGATTAAATTATTTCTAATACATCATTCGAAAGATATTTTAAAGTTTTTTTACATTATCGAAAGTGGAATTCGAGATTTCACCTGATTTACAATTTAAAGTGTCCTGATCAGGTTTTCTTTTGCATCTCAGCTAATTGAGTAAGAATAAGTAACTGGAATGAAACAATAGATTACAGAAATTTCTACCGCCAGATGGCGCTGTAATATTTTTAAATTTCAATATTTCATATTCTAATTATGATTAAATTATTTCTAATACATCATTCGAAAGATATTTTAAAGTTCTTTTACATTATCGAAAGTGGAATTCGAGATTTCCCCTGATTTACAATTTAAAGTGTCCTGATCAGGTTTTTTTTGCATATCAGCTAATTGAGTAAGACTGTTCAAAATTGGTATATGCAAGTTAATTAGGAGGGGCTGGAACGGTGGGGAAGGAATAGGCGCGCAGCGCGCATGGGTTTGGGACCCGGTGCGAGTTTTTACCCGATGATAAAAGATTTTTTTTTTTATTTTTTTTTCTTAATAATAAAAGTTTGAGTTGAGAAGGAATATGCGTGTACAGCGCACGTATATCCTCAAGCGTGCGCGCGCATGGGTCTGCGCTGCCGAAGGCAGTGGCGTCCCGGTGTGAGTTTTTACCCGATGCTAAATGATATATTTTTTAATTCCTTTTCTTGAGAATGAAAGTTTATGAGTAATAACATTGAATTTTGAGAAGTCATAAGGATAGTGAAGGAATACGTGCGCGCAGCGCACGGGTCTACGCTGCCGAAGGCAGTGGGGACCCGGTGCGACATTTTTCCCGATCAGAATTTTTTTTCTCTTTTTTTATCACATGATACAAATTAATGCAATTTTGAGAATTCATTAATTATTGTGATTCATTTAAAAATAGTGACCAGCGAAGCGGGCGTAGCCTGCTAGTTGAGAATAAAATGGACTTTTTTTTTATATTTGGTGTTAAACTACTTCTCTAATATGGAAATCGTCTGCCTTATCATAAAAGATAATTTTTTTAAATAATAATTTTAATAAATTATTTTTTAAAAAGAGAAATATTTTTTAATAACCGAATTAAATTCTATATAAATGTAGGTGCATTAATGAAACGGGGGTTTGAGGGGGGCGGTAGCCCCCCTCACACAGAACTAATTATCATATAAAACTCTTCAGAAGCCTAATATGAATTGTTTAACATAGGTTTACATAACAGTACTCGTTATCTTACCTCTTAATCTCCAACCTATATTTATACTATTAAATTTCAGGGTAAGAGAAAGTCGTGTGAGTGACACACCAGATTATTTCTTTTTTACTAGGAACTTAGTTGAAATTTAAAAGAATGAAAATTATTATTATTAAATAGTGAATATAATAGTTCCTGAATTGCAACTAAAGAAACATGAAGCAAATACTTAAATTTTACAAAGTAAAAATTCTTAAGTAGAATTTTTGATTTTTTATCTCCCTTTTTAAGATAATCTCTTGATGTTGTGATAACATATTTGCTATGAAGTATATGTTTCTACTGTAACTGTGTATTTTGATAATTAATTTAGAGGGAAATTAAATTATTAATATATATATTGATGGAAAAACCTATGCATTTGCCACCTAAGACAATTAGTTTATATTATGCTATTTATATTCATTATTACTTCGTAAACCATACATGATAGACATGAATATCATAGTAAATTTCAAGCAATAAGGCTTACACTCTTTTTGCCACCTTAATTCTTATTATAGTTTTCGCTTCTTAACAATTTGCACAAAAACAAATAAGGTTTATTTATTATTCTAACTTGAAATTATGTCAATGTGTGCTGACTCGAGAAGGGTTTCATGAAGGAGAAAGTCAGCTGGAAAATGCAACTGGCTTGAGTTGCGTACGATTTTCTGAGTTGTTCGTAAAATCGTTTTGGTGGACATGTCTTTATCAAATTTTAAAAAATACTTATTCTGTAAAATATAATTCTATCCACTTCATAAAATTATGCGTGGGATTCGAAAATCTAACTGTGGAGAACTTAGCTATAATTCAGCAAATGCTTGGGAGTGAAAATTACTAAAAGTTGCTGTTTAAAACAACGTAAGTGCTTTAAAGAAGGTCAACATAGTAAGATGATTATTCATGCAAGATACCCATCTACGAGCTGAAACAAAAATAACGTGCATTTGCGTAACGTGTGCGGGATGGGTTTAAGTCAAAACGGAGGTTAAGTGTTGGTATTATTCTTTGATTGAAGACTCTCCACTGAAGTCTCTATTTTGGAACCATAGAAGAGCTCCAGTCACATTCGATTCGCTACTTGAGAGGACATTCTGATAAAAAACTTTTATGGTGATTTCCAATCGTGGAAAAATTGTTGGCGAAATCTTGCCGACGGTCAAGAATTCTATGTCGGAGAAAATTACCTATCGTAACGATATCTTCAAAATATTTTGCTCCGACATTTTTTTTTTTTTTAATTTTTTTTTTTTTTTTCACAAATCCTGAAAGCATTTAGCTTTTGATTTCTAACAAATGCCTTTTAAAAACAGCACATAGCCTCTCACAAAAAAATTTGACTTTTAATCATATCTAGAAAATACACATATACCAGAATATAAAATAAATTGAATAATGTAGATGTAACGAATGTATCATACGTACCGAAATATTTTCGTTTTATAATTAATTTATGATAAAGATTAAAAAAAAAATTATACGCTGTTATGGGAGAAAACATTTATTCTCATTTAAATATTACTTTGTCTTATATAAGCGAAATCTCAATTCTGATCGGTATTTATTATTCCGATACCATATTTTAATTATTTGCTTTATTAAACATTTCCAAAGAATTTTAAATTTTCTGTAAACCTTCAGTGATATTTCATCGAAATTGGTTATTTGTATTTAAAGACACATTTGCATACATATTAAGAATTTCAAAGGAATACTCCATTTCACATTAATGAATATTGAATGAATCATTTATGCAATTTATGAAAGCTGCACATAAATAACATTTCCACACTTAATTTTTATAAATAAAGATAGGTCATAAAATTATTTTAGAAAAACAAATAATTAAACAGGATATAAATTATTTAAAATGTCTCCAAAATCTCCTTAAATTGCAAAATATTTTATATTGAATATTATATTTATTTGCCCAAAAAATGCTATCCTTAAATTTAAAGCTTCGCATGCATGGTAATCGGTATGATATTACGTAGTAAAATTATAGCAATTAATTAATAATTAATTAATTTTGTTTAAAAATTAATTGAGTGATTTTTTTTCTTGTTTGAAATTAAAATACTATTCAGTGAAAATCACTTCATGCGTATGATAACATACTGTATGACAATAATGTTTGGGGTGTTATCAGAATATTTTATAATTACACCTACATTTATTACTACTAATATATAGTGCAAATAAATTAAATAAAATTTAAATTTTCTTTTAAACTTTAAACGATCACTTCAAGTTTTCTTTTAAAGATTGCTAAAACAATTCCAAAAATATCTCTCAGACTCGTAACTCATTATAAATTTGTAAATAGAAAGAAAAGTAGTAATAACATTTTTTAATATCGAGAAATTTTTGTTTTGAATAATTTATTTGTTATCTGATTAAATTTAAATAATAATTTATTTAATAACTAAATACTATTGTAATTAAACCCTGTAAATAGAAAACAAATCGCAGCCTTCGTTTCAGGTCAAAATAATTGCAGAGCCTTTCAGTAGCTGAAAAAACTTTGGACGAGGGCATCATTAAAAAGCAACTACGCATTCTCGCCTACACACACACACACACAAAAAAAAAAAAAAAAAAAAAAAAAAAAAAAAGAACGAAAGAAAAATATTACTGCAAATTTCGGACAGCAAAAGTTGCCGGAAAATACCTGTAATCTACGGAGAAAATTGTAGACAAAAATTTTTTGTAACCGTATTAACAGAAATGTTCTGAGTATATATATATATATATATAAAATAAATAGATAGATAAGTAAATAAAGAATAAATAAAGAATAACAATAATAAAAACATCTTTTGACCAACACTACTTTGTAGGCAAACTTTTACTCACAGCCACGAAATCCCGTTTCACGCTGTTACTTAGCGCTTCCCAGTTCTGCTTGGATACCAAGTTTTCCGTACACAAAACAGAAAATTATATATACCCACCAAATAAAATCTATAACAATGGTTGCAGGCTTTATCATCAGTTTACAAAAAAAAAAAAAAAAAAAAAAAAAAAAAAAAAAAGTCCATTGACAGATTGAGATATAATTCTATGACACAATTTTGTAGTTGTAGAAAACTGAAATTTTCTGAAGGAAAGTTACAGAAGTTTTCCATTATTTAACAGAATTCCTTTTACAGTGTACTAAGAAACTTAATGTGATTTCTGCATTTTGCTTCCTATAAAACGTAGTTTGTTAAATATCTGTGCGATTCTGCTGTTCCGTTGTCCAGAGATGGTATTGGTATTAGGCTTAAAGACGATTGACTGTACAAGGGTCCTAGGCCTGAGGGGAATGTCATCCATAATACCTTTTTAAGGGGTTCTAGCCCGTATTTAAGCAAGTTTTAGAGAAAACCATGGAAAACTCCTAAAGGCTACTCGACGGGCGTGACCTACATGATGTCTACCAGCTTCGAGAACTGAACCTCTCGGCCACTGGTGCAACATACGGAGCAGAGAAGAACCAAAAGTTTAAAAATGATCATAACAAAGACAGAATAATGAAAAACTGATGCATAAAAGTGTTAGATATTTGGTTTTATTGCAAAACGAATTAATTTTGAAGGGTTTGAAAGAATTTAACTGTATGCATATCATTGAATATATACGTTTTATATAGCACATATTATATGCAATTGTTTTCGAAATATTAGCGATTTAAATTTTTTTAAATTATTGGTTTTTTTTTTCATTAATTTACATTTTTTTTTATTTATTTATTATTAATTTACAGAATCAGAGTTTAATTTTACTTACACCATCATTTTAAGTCGAATGTGAAAAATTTGCTTGTCATGAGAAACAAATATAAAATTCTTTGGATAGAATGAAAAAAAAAAAAAAAAAAAAAAATATGTGACTGTGTGTGTGTATGTGACATCTAGAATCTAAATTGTAGCTATTGTGAAAATAATTCAATGCCATCCTTATAAATTCTAGTTCCTTTTGCTATAAGGTTTGCTATAACGAATTCTAAAAACCCTATTGAAATTCTAGAGCGTTTTCCTATATTATTATGGTCAAACTTATTTAAAAATATCTGAAAATAAATGCAAACATAAAAGGCGAATTTTAATAGCTAAAATTTAGTTTCATGTTCCAATTCTAGGACATCAAGCGGGAATTTTTCTCAACAGAAAGTATTTATAATATTGGTTCACCTTCTAGAAAAGTGTAGACTAGAAATTCTGGATTATGTCATCCATCCAGGGCATTTGTTTAATAGGCATAGCTTACAAATCTTTATTTCTAGTTTAGGAATTCAGTAAGCGACTACTTTTTCGTTCTATATGAAGACGTTATATTTTTTCTCAGTGCATTTTTAATATTTTTTGAATTATTTCGTACAAAAGTAAGTCCTATCAAAATTTACTCTGAGATCTACTAGATGTCATTTACGTTTAATGATAGATTCAATAACAAGTTTTGCAATTTACTGTTTTAAAAAATAAAAAATAAATAAAAGAGTTAGTGTATAAATGTATAGTTTCAAGTATAAGTACGCGTTTTAAATAAATATCCAATAGCTTAGTTTCCTAACAGTTTATTTAATATTTCGGCACATAAATTATGTAAAGGAAACAATTTCCATAACTAATAAATCAGTAAATCGAAATTCTCTTCTCTAATGATCTTCTTCAATAGAATTATCTATGTATACATATGGTTTGTTATTGAAAGCATTCGGATAAACCAAAATTTTAAGTTTATTATTCCTTTAAGAACCTAATGAAAGATGTTAATAATTCATAAGAAAGTTTGATTCAACAGAACATCAGTGGATGTTTTTAATATATGTTCATACAGCTAAAATTTCAAAAATCTTTCTTTGAATGTCTTTCAAAAGCCCACTGAAATGTATTCAAGCTTGCATTAATGAAGTCTGTTCATTCAAATGATGCAAACTGAAACCTTAGAAATTAATTATTTGAAGTAGGAACATTAATATCATGAATTTATAATTTTAAAGTAAAATATATATATCTTAAATTGTAGTATTTTCCCAATTTGTTACTTTTGTTAAAATCACGACAAACTTAGATATGTGAGTACATTTTTAGTGTGTTTGATGATAAAGTGAAATTCTTAAATAGAGTAAAGGTACGTCTGTATATTTATAATTAATACGCAAGTCAAGTATGCTTGTGCTGAGATATTTTTTCCTCCATAATTTCCTAACAGTAATATGCCAGATAGTTATAAAGTAATTTTCTACAATTATTTTAAACTAAATTACTATTCATACACACTGGTTAAAAAATAAAATAAAATAAAAGTACCCGGGACATAAACACACCTGAGTAGGTATTTTATAATATTTATAGTCAATAAAATAAATAGTGTATATTAAAACAAAAAAGAATATAGACATTATATGCACTGTAAAAATTTTCTGTAAATTTACTCTAATAATTTCTTAAAGTCTCATTAAATTTACACTAATTTTTAGTGAAAAGTAAGTAATAAGGATTCTCAATTTTTAGTCTGTATTTATATATATATGTGTGTGTGTGTATTTATTTATTATTTTATTTCTCAATAAAATTTTAAAATAAATGTTTCTGCTTTAGAAAAAGCATTCTAAGTCACAGTTATATTCTCGCTAATAATTAATTAAATTAATATTAGTCATTCAAATGCATATATAAATTTTTTTTTTTAACATCGCCGTTTATTTTTTCCTGTAATCTATAATAATAATTTTAAATAAGACTTAAGATAAATGATTGCAAGTAGTTTTCTTATGAACTTTTTAACAGTGTGGCTTTATTTTACGTCTTAACATGTATATATAATTTACACATATAGTCGGCAGCAAAAGTATCCGAGCACTAGCCAATAATTCCGATATGAAAAGTACACTTAAAAGTGTTTTGTTAAATAAATCCTTGTCGAATCATGTTCTCAGACTGTATGTAAGCTTGTGGTCACGAAAAATTTCCCCTTCTGCATCATATTAAAAGAAATTCTAATATTTCTGACAAATCCTCAATTATATTATTGTGTTAAAATTTAGAATGTTTTTTATGTTATTATTATACATGTATTTATTTTATTCATTTAATTTAAAAATACAGAAGATTTACATGCAGTCTAAAAGTCTTTTCTAGGACTGAAGAAATTTA
Source organism: Salticus scenicus (assembly GCA_963930645.1). Classification (NCBI taxonomy): domain Eukaryota; kingdom Metazoa; phylum Arthropoda; class Arachnida; order Araneae; family Salticidae; genus Salticus; species Salticus scenicus. Next base: position 12,371,529 of record OZ005659.1, on the reverse strand, counting down.
ATGCATTTATTTTTACGATTTAATAAAGTAAAAGTTTTTATACAAATTTTTTGTTAAAAAATTTTCCAGTTAAAAATTGGGGACTTGTGCAGCTATGCGACATTATTTACATTTTTGAGACCTATACAATAAAAAAATGGCAAAAGAAAATGTATTCCAACTACAATAATTTTTATGCAGTACAGATAGTAGTTATTTTATTTTATTTTTATTTTTTTATTTTTAATAGAAGAGACCAATTTTTTTCATGGCTACGAATAATAGCATGGATTAATTTTGTAAACATTTTTTATTATATATTGTAAGTTTCCTTTAAACTGGAAAGTGCCGCATTTTAAAGTATTTTTTTCTTTAAGTAATAAACAAAATGTTTTATATAAATGAACATTATAAGTGCTATTTAAAAATAAGGATATTTACTTAATATAAAAACTAAGACTCAAAAAATGTTACGATCTGAAGATGGAATTTTAAAAAAATGACACACATATGATCACTTTCAATTATTTTTCTTTCTTAAATTTTATTATAAAACATTATTTGTGTAAAATATCATTACCCGTCATTTATCTTCTCTCTTATAATATAACAAGCTGTATAAATGAATACTTTCATTAATTCTGGTATAAAGAATAAAGAAAGAAGGATCATCTGGAAATGTTAGCATCCATATAGGGGGGAAATGGGCTTTTCTAAAACATTGCTGAGATAAATGTGGGAGAAACATTCCCAAAGCAGTTACGTACGAAAAACCATAATTCAATGTCTATTTACGATATTCTTCTTTCCATTTATCCTTTGATAACAACGTTCCAGTTGCTTTTTTTTTTTTTTTCAATTAATTAAATAACGTAATGGGATTATATATATATATATATATCATCGCAGAGAATTTTAGCAAATCTATATGAAAGTTTTATTGAAACTTTGATATATTTAAAGAACAGAAGAACATATTCCATTAATAAAATATTTCATAAGTATTTCAAAAAAATGCTAACTATATATTTGTTTCATATTTATAATTAACAGCAAGCTATTTTCACATCTAGATTAATAGAAACTGTACACTTTATTATAAATCTGATAGGAAAAAATCTCTGAAATAAATAGGGAAATTAATATAAAAATTAATATCTCTGAAATAAATAGTGTATTACATAAGTCTTTCAAAAATTCGTTAACTATACATTTGTTTCATATTTAGAATTAACATCAAAGCATTTAATAAATTTGTTTTACATGTCGGTAGATTAATAGAAATTGTACGCTTTATTATAAATTGGCAGGAAAATCTCTGAAATTATAGTGAACATAAATTTAATCTGATTGTTTCATTCTACTGCCCTTTCAGAAACTTCTCTTTCACCCCTACACTAAGGGACCTCCCTGATGAAGATCTCAGTGTATTTTGGGGTTTTATTTCATTGTATTCATTGATAATTTATTTTATTCATTGATAATCTATTCCATATATATATATATATATATATATATAATTATTAGGTCTTTGCATAAATTCGTGCAGTTTTTTATTGCTTCATTTCATAAAAATACATCAAATCAAATGACAATTTTTAATCAAAATACTCTCCATTACTTTCTACAACCTTTGCCCATTTTTCGGGTAGCAAATGTATACCACGACGATAGAAGCTCTCATCTTTGGAGGCAATAAAATGATCCGCGTCCGAACGAACATTTGCAACGACCTAATACAATAAAGTTAAAGGGGTGTTTATATTGTTTAAGTTCTCTAGAGAGTTTTAACCTTCAAAAAATTGACTTTTTGTAAGAAATTAAAAAAAATACTTGATTTTTGAAAAACAATTATTTAAGAATAAAAAATTCCGAATAATTTTCTTCGAAACCTACGAGCTAAATTGTAAATGATATCAAAACCAACCACATTGCATTTCCAAACATTAACGCTTATTCTCTCAAAAGTGCAATCTGGAAAACATCTTACCGTGACTTTTTTATGGTTTTAAAATGTTTGTAAAAACTTATTACATAAAATGAATTAAGGATTTATATATTTAAAAGTTTACTAATTTTTTAATTATGTAAAACGTAAAACTTTTTAATTTTCCATTAATTCAAAACAAATAAATAAATAAATGTAAATGTCAAGGAAATGAAAATAACTATTGTTATAAAAATACTCACAATTACTAAGTGTTAATTTTGCTAAATGTTAATTAAATTTGAAGACATCGTTTATAATTGTTCGTGCAAAGTTAAAAAAAAAAAAAAAAAAAGTAAAAAACTTTTTTTTTTTATCAAAATCCTGCAGGTTGAAGCAAAAAAATCACTTTTGGGAAAAAAGCATTAAATTTGTAAATAAGTTTGGCCTTCAAATCAGTTATAATTTTGTTCATAAATTGTTGAACTAAAATACGAAGTTTGGACACAATAATGGAAACACTTTTTTTTTACGTTTTGTCGACCGTTTTGATATTACTTAACATGCTGTTCTTGAATTTTGGGAATAAGGAAAACATCTCTTTCCTCATATTTTTCATTAAAGATTTTGTCTCGAAGGCCCTTGGGAGACGAACAACAAATCAAAAAAAAAAAAAAAGGATTTGTGATTACCCTGTATCTGGGAAAGCGGTGATTGATCTGCAAATTTTAGAAATGATTATAAATACAATAATTTATACGTGTGTAGAGTTTTCTGGGGACATCTGAGAATATTTAAAAAACAATATTAATATTTTATTAAAAAATGCAACATTTTTACTTAATGCCATAGTTACTTAATGCTGTACACTTATTCCGTTGGAACTATTTCATTTTTTAATAAAAATATTTATCTCATCTAAATGTGCAGCTGATGTCCAAAGTAAGTCATTCATTATTGTGATTAAAAAAAAAAAAAAAAAAAAAAAAATCAGCATATCTTTTGCGAGATCGAAATAATTATTTAAAGAAAAAAATGATTTTAAATTTTAATTAAATTTAAGAGACGAAAAGACTATATTTGAGCAATATTTTTACATAAAATCTAATTTTAAAAAAGGTTACGTTTACAAATTATTTTACCTAAACACTTAATTTTAAATCAATGTAAATAATCACAAAAATGGTTTTCTGTTCCCACTTTTTGGTTACAATAAAAGTATTTTGATGATAGTCCATTAGTTTTGATGATGTGGTATTGTAGAGAGGATGTTTGAGTATTCGAAGTTCCTGCAGCACACATATCCATGATACGGCCTGAGGATGTCTGTGGAATGTTCTTTTATCCATAGAATATCCTTAGGATATCCTGTGAAGAAGGCGTGCTATTAGAGATGTGGTTGGAATGATTTAGTGTAGATTTTTCTAAGGTTTTCCAGACCGTATTTACGCGAGTGTCTGAGAAACAAGAGATAAATTCAAGGACCTAGACCGACGACTAGGACCGGAATTTGACACAGGCATCCCCCATCTACCAACTTCAAGAGCAGTGTTATTTGACCACTGGTATTTTGAAATTAATTTTAGAGAGTAGTTCTAATCAAACTTACATATTCGATGTTTAGAAGATTCATAAGGTGCACCCAAAGAATTAAAAAAAAAATGAAAAATGTCTAATAGATAGCGTTTTGCAAACTGCAAATTATATGAAGATGATTATGTGGAGATTGTTAACTGACTATATAGATAATGATTAGTTTTTATCTCTTGTAGGTAATTTTATTTGTTAATTTTGTTATCTTTCATGTATTGCGGAACAGCTAAGCACTTTTATGTTTTTTTTTTTTTTTTTTTCTTAGAGAGCTTATGATGTATCGACAATTCACTCACGCATTTTGACTCTAAAATGCTATTTTTTTTTTTTTCAGGAAGTTTAATAGCATTTACTCTGCGCACAATAAGGATTTAAATTTAGCGCAAAATATGTGATTTGAAGTGTAAAAAATGAAATTAAAAATTAAAATAAAATTTGTCTGCGTATTTATTGATAAATACATGTGTAATCTGTTTATATTTATTAATTATAATTTGCATATTTTATTAAATCTTAATGTACTGTTATGAATCAGATTATGATACATTTTACTACATAGGCATCAGTTGTTATAATGATTAAGACTTTGAACGTTTTATTTTAGATTTTTTTTCTTTTTTAATTGCTTATAAAAAATGAAAATTTGATCGTATAATCTTAATGTGATGTTCAATTTACACATGCAATTTCTGTTCATTGGATTATTTTTAATTTATTTTGCTGATGAGATTTTTTTTTTTAATTTATTTAGTTACTAGCCGCCTTCGGCGACCAGCTGGTTCGCGATCCCTAAAAAATCCGACTTTACGAAACTCCCGCTCGGTGGCGCCTGCGGCGCCTTTTTCCCGTTTCTGGTCTAATAACAGCTTATTGATATATATCGTGAAAATAGCTTATTGAAATCGCAGTAAATTCCCGCTCGGTCCTAATAATCGTACTCTTTCAAAAATGTTTACAATCGAATTATCGGGCATTAAAACCAAATACTACGAAATTTCAACAGCATATCTCAATTTAAAATACCGCAAAGTATAAAAGAAAACTTAATATTTTTCCAATAAATACGTCATTTTTTTATTTATTCATATATTTTCATGAAAATTGAACAGTAGCTTTATAATATGCTGTCTAGGCCAAATATTAATTCAAATGTAACGTGAATGAAAATTTGAAAAAGGTTGAAAATTGCAATTTTTATCCCCACTATGAAGCACGTGATATCTTAATTGGTTACATTCATTTCCTTTTTTATCGCAGACCGTTGTCTCCATGTGTTTTGTTTCCGATCGAGACAGCTTAGAAAATCGTCTGCTGATAGAAAGTTTCTTTTTCTCGGTCATTTTTCCATCGACATGGGTCGACATTTTAAATAATATCTTCGCAACAAATTAAAATTTTAAAATTCTGTTTTCACTATCAACTCGGGAAGGCTTCTGAGCACACGTATGTCAAATTTTACACTTCTGCGTTCAGTAGGGGCTGAACGTATAAATGCTCAGACAGACAGAGAGACAGACAGACAGATAGACAGACAGACAGACATCTTCTTTTATTATTATAGATTTTCATGAAAATTGAACAGTAGCTTTATAGTATGCTGTCTAGGCCAAATATTAATTCAAATGTAACGTGAATGAAAATTTGAAAAAGGTTGAAAATTGCAATTTTTATCCCCACTATGAAGCACGTGATATCTTAATTGGTTACATTCATTTCCTTTTTTATCGCAGACTGTTGTCTCCATGTGTTTTGTTTCCGATCGAGACAGCTTAGAAAATCGTCTGCTGATAGAAAGTTTCTTTTTCTCGGTCATTTTTCCATCGACATGGGTCGACATTTTAATTAATATCTCCGCAACTAATTAAAATTTTAAAATTCTGTTTTCACTATCAACTCGGGAAGGCTTCTGAGCACACGTATGTCAAATTTTACACTTCTGCGTTCAGTAGGGGCTGAACGTATAGATGCTCAGACAGACAGAGAGACAGACAGACAGACAGACAGACATCTTCTTTTATTATTATAGATTCTGATATTTAAAAATAAATCGATTATTTGATTAATATTTTATAAATTTTCTAAGTCGTTCAAATACTATTATATATAAACTAATTATTTTATTTATTTAATCAGATTTACTGTAAATTGTTAATTTAAGTTCATCTAATCATTGTTGATTTATAACTAAAGCTTTAATTTTACCATAACACCAGTGCAAAATAATTTTTAAATAACAGATATTTTTTGCTACGCAGGTAATTTCACGTTAACAAACTTATTTCGATTTCACAAAATGAATTTTAAATCCATCGTATTGATAAAAGTTTTCAATTTAGAACGTAATATATGGAAATATTTTACGGAAATTTAAAACTGTTCGTTGACCTACCCTGCATATGCACTTATGCAATTAAAACAGGATCCTGAAAATTTACTTACTATTAAATCTATATATCTCGTTTAAACCTTTATGCTACAAATTATGAATATATATATATATTATGTTAAACCTTTTTCTAATTACCTAATATAGGCTCATTAGGAGATATGTAAAACTGAATAAGGATTTTTCTTTCTTTCTTTCTTTCTTTTTTTTTCTTTTTTTGTTATCTAGAGCTAAATAATTGCTTCGGTACTTTAAAATTCGTCGGGTCACTACAGCTGAAAAATTTCACAACATTAGTTTCTTGTTTACTTAGTTAATACTTCTCACACCACACAATATTAGAAAAAAAATGAAGCAATATAGCAACGCAAATCTTTCACCAAGACAGAAGCATTTAAGATCTAAAGGCTACAAAAATCACTTCCGAAACTATTCCTCCTTCATGGAACTGCTTTTGTACTCTACCAGCTCTTGAGAGAAGTATTCAATATTTTTACTATAAAACACCATTGGTAAAATGTAAAAGGATATTTTTCTGTAAGGGTTCAATCAGGTGGTACTTTAAAGTACCGACGGAGCATAAAAGGTCTCAGTGGTTAAGAGGTTCTGTTTTTATCCCTACAAGGCTCAATTTTTTTTAGTGCGCGACAAAAATATATAGGTTGTAATTAGTGATCAGAAGATAGGGAAAACTTATAAAAATGAGAATAAAACCATATTTTACGGAAAAATCAACTTTTTAGCTCAACGTACCGTATGTGGAACATACATAAAAATATGATTTACCAATCCGTTTACTATTGTAATATAAAAAGAACAACTTACCTCTGCAAAATATACACTTCGTTATAACACACAGTATTTTTTTTCGAGTCAAAACTGTTCAATAACTATTCTTTTTTTATTTTTGAATTCAGGCAAACGACTGACGTATCACTTTCATTAAAATTTCACACTGAGTGCACTATAACAAAAACATAAACGACATCTTTAGGTAAAGATTCGTATTACTATATCGCTAAATGTCAGTAGCATCTATCAAGATGTCAAGAGATGTCGCTACTAATAGCTTTATAGCTATAGGAACGATTAAAGTTGGTGTTCCACATATGGAACTGGGTGCCTTGTTGGGTTAAAACTGATACATTGGAGTTGACGGGTTTGAAATTAGGTTTCGTTTTTGTTATTTTTTCCAGTAAGGCGAGACTACAGGATAAGAACTTAAAAGCCCTCCTCGTAAAGCGTGTTCCTTTACAGACCTAGGTACTTCCACAGATCTAGCATAGAAAATTTGCTTTAAATCTCACACAACACCATCTTACGGGTGGCGGGGGAAGAAGAAATAATAAAACTTTTTACAAAAACTTGTGTTGATCCCCTTTGAAAATTTAAATGCATTACAGCACACACACACACACACACACACACACACAAAGGTATAAATATGCACCATTAACATCATCCACTAATAAATGCCGCATTTCAGGAGATTTTTATGTTTAACAAGGTTTGAAGTTTTTAATGTTTTACTTCATTTGTCAACATAATTTTTCAAACTTATTTTTCAAGTATTAAAGAATAATTACTATTTTTAGTATTAGTATGCTTAGTATTAATGATTTATAACTTCAAGCGAAAATATCCACTAATCCGAGAAAATACCAGCTCAAATTTGAAGCATTAACAATGCAATACAATGAAATCAATTTATTTTCCCAGCATTTAACCGTATATCTATATCTATATCTATATATATATATATTTGTCAAAAAATGTTTTTTCTTTCACCTTTTCAATCTTAAGATTTATCACCTTCCAAACACGATTACAGTTAATCTGAAAGTTATGGTTTATTTAAAAGAAAAAAAGAATTTTCCCCCTCGCAGTAATTTATCATTCCAAAAAAGTCATAGATTTATTTGTAAAATAAATAGCGTTAATCTAAAGATATAATGTTTTATAATGATTTCAAAGTAACATTTTAATCATTTTTATTTCAAGAAAACAGTGTATGCTTTGGGGCTGAAATATTAATAAAATAGTTAAAACATTGTTTGTAAAAAGAATTTTGTTATTGAAATGTAAATTATTGTTCCCTAAAATTTTAAACTTAAATCAAATCAAAAAGATTATGCTGGAAAAAGTTATTGAATTTAGTAGAAGACAACTATAAATAATATTTTAAATACTTTAAATACATCGCTTACATATATTTTAATACATATATTTTAAATACATCGCTTTATTACTTATTGAAACAGAAATTCTATTTCATTGAAAAAATAGTCATTTTCAAAGATAAATAGATAAAACATTTTATCAATATTCAAAGTAGAGCCAAAACGAAGAAATAAGTTTGCCTCATGATCTTAAAATTTGAACTTTCAAAAGTATGTTCTTTATTGCTTTTCCAGGTAATTAGTACATTACATATTTTTGTTTCTGAAGTTCTATTTTGTTCTTTCGAAATGTATAATAAATAAATAGTATTATAACTCCATATAAATAATATTATTTATATCGGGTATCAAGAAGATTGTCAATAAATTAGCTAATGAAATATCAATACTATAAAATCAGAAAAGACTTGAATAATTCCATTACCACAGGTAAGATATGGTAGTAATCCATAATACTACACTCTTTATTTCAATCCAGACCATGGAAATGCTTTTTAAATAAAACTGTGCAAAAACGATAAGAATTATTATTTATTGTATGCGAATCAATTATTCAGAAAAAAAAATTTAACCACGGAATTTTGTTTTGATATATTCAAATATTATTAATTACATTAAAAGTACTTTAAACACTCAAAGAAATTATGGTAAATTTCTCCTTGCCGCCAAGCATAAAGGTTGCTGGCACTAATCATGATACAATGGGATAGTGCCTAAATTTTTAATTGGTAAAAGAAAGGTGAGTAAGTTTTATCGTTGTAGAAATCTATCTTGGCTGTATCTCAGTGAGTGCACAAGAAGTTACACTGTGAAAAAAATCGTGTAAGATTATGGGGAAAGCCCAGTAGCAGATATTCCAGACAAAGCCCGTAAAAACGTTTAGACCGTAAATTAAGTATATAATGACCTTAAATTATACATGCCCGTAAAAAAACATTATTCACATAAAACATTTATATATATATATATATATATATATATACGGGCTTTGTCTTGAATCTCTGCTACCGGGCTTTCCCCGTAATCTTACAGGATTTTCTTTAACAGTGTACAACAAGAATTTTTGGCTACAATAGTGTCGTCATTATCTTTTGCAAGGTTTATAAGGTAACTATATTTAATTAATTAATTAAATAACTAAATAATTATTTTTGTAGTCATGTGAATCATTCATTATGACTAATCAAGTTAAATTGCATAAAGAAGTACTTTTATGAATTTGAATAATATATCTTATTCCATTTTATTTGTTTTGTGCAGCATAAAATTATAAAATATGCATAAGGTACATAACTAACCCTCCTGTACATAACTGTCCTATTTAACCGAAAAAATTTGCTGTAAATGACGCCTCCTCCAATTAAACTAAATTATAGGTATCTACAGCGAAGTTACTTTCAAGTTAAAGTGAACGATCCACTTTCTCCAAAAATATATCACTGACTTGGCATCTCTCCCTGAATGTAGTAAAATCAGCCCAAAATTATTTTAATTATATATTAATCATACATTCATTATTCTCACACCAAACTACCTATTTATGTGAGCGATTCTCACACTTTTTCCTTATCATAACAGCAGACATTTCGCTATTTTGGCAGTTACCGAGCACCTAAATTTTGTTGCACACAGGTTCTGCAAATAAGAATAGCGCCCTATATCGGCAAAAGTGAAGTAACTTTCTTGTCGCGTGGAAGTTACATGATAAGAGATGCAAGAGTTTTTTTATAAAACGAATTCGGAAGCAACATCCTTCAATGGTATGGCCAATGTAAATATCCTAATTAAAAACAAAAACTATTTTATTTACGAGACAAAACTAAAGTTAAAATACATTTAAAAACAAAATATATATATATATAAATAATTAAAATCTAGACGTTTCGAAACCCGTCCGGGTTTCCTCATTTGTATCAATTACAACACAATATGCAAGCATTACATGAATACCCAAGGAATAGAAATACCGAATATTGAGGAACCAGTGCGCATGCTTCATTGATAGTGTGGAGATGCTTGGCAGTGTGCCAGCTCTCAAGGAAAATACGTGATTTTTAAATATCAAAACCAGAATTTAGAACTTTTATATTATCGAAGTCAGGAATATGATTGGTTTATATTGAATGGATTACAGTTTTAGAATTTACGTTGCAATTTTTAAAAGATCGTCTGTGCTCCTGTAGTCTAATTTTTGCTGTACGGCCAGTTTCACCTATATAAGCATATTTACAATTTTTACAAGGAATTAAATATATTACGCCAGTTAGATCCAGAGTAGGGGTTATGGGTTTAAAGTAAAAAAGAATGTCTTTTAATTGTTTAATCGACCGGAAAGCAGTATAAATATTATGTGGTTTAAGTAATTTAGAAATATATTCTGAAGGAAAACCATAATATGGCATAGAAATATAATTGTTCTTATTAATTAGAGAATTTTTCATTTGCATTGGAGGAGAGGGGGAAATCCAATGCAAATGAAAAATTATCTAATTAATAAGAACAATTATATTTCTATGAATGAAGCATGCGCACTGGTTCCTCAATATTCAGTACTTCTTTAACCCTTTACAGCACACTACCCTTTAAAGTTGGAATTTCAACAAAAAAAGTTGTAGGCTATCTACTTAAGTCTAAAGGAGTACGCAGGTATAATTTTGTAAAGATAGTACCTACCGTTTTTAATCTGTGGGTGCTCCATCAGCTGGAACACTGCGCCACTAGAGCTCTGAAAAGTGCGTCTAAGCGAGCATCGCAATGAAGCGCGTAAATAAGTAAAGGATTTTGCATATGAATTAAAAAACACTTTATTATACCTGTGTAGCAGAATTAGCATGATCCTGGGTTTACACACGCGGAAGACTGCTACTCTACACCCCCCCCCCCCCCCAAAAAAAAAAAAAAAAAAAAAAAAAAAAAACTTGGTTATATGATTTTTTTATGAAATAATTTGATATTTACAGTTAGTATACATGTATACAAGTCCTGTGTGCAAAAATATGTACAATTACTCAATTTTTTAGCTTCATGAAATTTTTGGAAGCACGTCACACCCTTTTGGTAGAAGCATGGAATGTATATTTCTTGTTTTTTTTTTTTTTTTTTTTTTTTTTTAAATAGACAACCAACCCTTCCTCGCAGCATCTGATAGCTTGACGTCATTCCCTCCAAACAGAGGAAAACAGAAAACGTGAACACAGTTGTCTTGTCTCATCATTGCTTTCGGTTGCGTAATATGAAAAGCGCTAGTTTCGCAGTGTTCCAGGAGATGGAACACCTTATTTTATTCAACAATTCCTCGTATGTTTCCTGTATAAAAAATTAAAAATAATATAGAATAAATAATTTAGAGTACAGTCGACGATATCACATAGAATTTTTTTTCAAGCAATCCTTTATGTATCAGAAAAAAATTATACAAAATTTCTTGTAAATACGAGGATTTAAAATAACGTGTCTCGGTTCAATATCATGGATTGGCTTGTGTAGTGGTGTCATCTACGGATGAAAAGGAAAGTTCAAAGTAAAACATAAACCTATTTTTATGCATTTGCAATTGAATTTAACGGTTGGAGAAGCTAGCGAAGTTAGGTGTTCCATGTAGTGGAACACTGAACGGCAAAGGGTTAAATTCCTTGGGTATTCATGTAATGCTTGCATATTGTGTTGTAATTGATACTGATGAGGAAACCCGGACGGGTTTCGAAACGTCTAGATTTTAATTATTTTTATATGTATATTTTGTTTTTAAATGTATTTTAACTTAAATTTTAACTCGTAAATAAAATAGTTTTTGTTTTTAATATATATAATTGAGACGGTTTGATGTTTGTGTACGTTAAAGATAAATATCCTAATGTTATCATATAAAAACTAAACTTTTAAACTAATAGCATTAGCACTAAACGAAACAAATTTGGAGCAGTAAAGGTAAATTAATACCACTTCTTGCTTGAAACAGAAGTTTAATCTATAAAATAAAGTACTTCTCCATGCTTCCTAGCTTCGCCTCATCCTCACCTACGCAATTATATCAAATTATTCACTATAGCTTAAAAGTTCAACCAACCATTCGGCAAATATTTGATTTGTCCTGGTACATTCGAAATTTTCCCATTTATAAGGAAATTTCTACTCCGAGATTAAACGATTATATACAAAACTTCAATACTAATTTTCATTTTGCTTTAGAATCATTTTTTAACCCTGCTTTGAACGCACTGGTTACATATGATTATAAGGAATATATTAATAGTCGTACACTCAATAGGGACCTACAACTCAAATTCCTTCTTTAACTTTTCATTCGTAATTTTTCAAATCTCTCATCGATTCTGTGTTGCGTTTTACTTTTATAATAAAAAGGAAAAATTCATAACATGCTTTTTAAAAAATCCAAAACATTCTATCTATTCATAATCTTTGTTTGGGTGTTGTACTTTTATCCTAAACCGTTCTAATTTTTACAAGTAAGTTGTATCTCCCTTCTTTATGAGCACACTATTCTTTTTCCCTTATTGTATTATTTTCTGTTTACTTTTGTGTTGTTGTTTAACTTCATTATTTTTATTATTTCCTTCCTGGCAGACAAGACAATTACTAATTTCCTCATCCCGTAATTTTCTTCTATTATGATGCAGAGGAAGATGGGTTAAATCCAGATTAAATTCAAGGCTCAAAGAAAACGAAGTCAACTTCGATAAATAGACGATAAATATTTCTGTATCGTAACAATGCTAGGAGAAATCTTACTCTTCTACTATGGAGTTACCCTATCGTAAATTTGAACAACATATTTAACAATATTTATAAAAATGTGAAAAACATCTTATTTATTTATTTTCTTTCTTTCTTTCTTTCTTTTATTTTCTTTCTTATATATATATTAATATTTAAAACATCGAATCATAAGTTAATTTTGACAAATTTCAATGTGTTTAGAATAATTTTATTTTTCTTAATATATAATTTTGAATTTTATATATATTTTTTTTAGCCTGTGCAGAAATTACCATTAAAATATTAGCCACAGAAAATATCTTTATTCGTTATTAAATTATTTTAAAACTTTTATATGTGAAAATTAACATTTATTTACTAACTTCTTTAACCATGAAATATTTTTATCACACTCATTAAATGACTCCAGTAGTTATCGTAATAGCTATAAAATACACTAAAATTATGCCTAAATCTAAAACAGACCCAGCAAAACCTCAAATGACGGCCAGCATGAGGCCAAGTGCTGGTTGCCAGCAGTAGCTGCAATTGGCCCGCAGGTGGCAAAAGTTAACGTTGCCGCAGGGAATATGTTACGCTGGCCATCAGTTGGCCGTATTCAACCGATCCATTGTTGGCAGCCAGCTGTAAGTTAAAAATAAGTTAGTGGGCCGGTGAATGGGTCGTTGCTGGCAGCTAGCAGTATGATGAAAATATGTAATGGGCCACTGTTGGTAACGAACATTAGGTTGGAAATTGTTAGAGGGCCAGTGTTGGGCCATATGGTGGCAAATATAGTTTTTCCATGTTGTTGCTGGCAGCCTACAGTGGGCCAGCTGTGGCAAACATAAAAAATTATATTACTGCCGGCAGTCTTCATTGGTCCTTTATATTTTCCTATTAAGGGCCCGCTTCACTCACCGTCACCGGAAGCCGAAGCCAACGTTATTCTATGGGAAATTTTCTTTACAAATAACTTATTAACTAATACATATTTTTAAATTCTGTTTTCACATTCGGAAAATTCCCAACTGTTAAATTGACGGACTTTTTTAAAAAAAATTATTTTTTTAATTTTTTATATTTCATTTTGAAGCTGCAAAATACGAATTTTTAATATGTGAATTTTTTTCATTTTTCATTTTGCAATTTCAAAATAAAATATTAATAATTAAAAAAAATACATATTTAAAAAAGGTCCAACAATTTAAAAGTTGGGAATTTTCTGAATGTGAAAACAGAATTTAAAATATGTATTGATTAATAAGTTATTTGTAAAGAAAGTTTCCCATAGAATAACATTGACTCGGACTTCCGGAGACGGTAAGTGAAGAAGGCCGTTAATAGGCCAGCAGTGATTTGGTTATACCTAGTATATTATTTTATTGGTGATACCTTTAATTTTATTAGTGCTTTTTTTCTTTTTCTTTCATTCTTTTTTCTTTTTCTCTTTTTTTTCTGATGAGGTAGCAACCAGTTTTTTCTATGCATCCAATATTTAATTTGATTTTGTACATATTCATTTTTAAATACTATTTACAAGTATTTGATTCATACACCATGACTATAAATTCAGGATTTCTAGTACAGCATATAAGAAATATTCAGTTGATCCATTACATTTTTTGGAATAAAGTAGATTATGTTTTTTTTTTTTTTTTTTTTTTTTTTTTAAGTGTTCAAATTTTAATATGTTTAATTTTGTTAAGTTATTTGATATAAATAAATGTAACTTTACATGTGAAAATTATAAAATATTGAAACCAAAATTGTTATAAAAAGAGCATTGTAAAAAACTAAACACCATAAACTCAAAAAAAAAAAAAAAAAAAAAATCAGCAATTGTTTCTGGTCGAAATACCCCAAAGGCTCTTCATCAGGCGAAACAATGTGGGCATGAGTGCAGCAAAAATAATTTGCTGCATTCACGCTTTTTGTTAGACTCACGAAGGGATGTTTTATTATTTCAACCTGAAAGAACTGATACATTTTTTTTTTCATTGGGGGGGGGGGGGGGCAATGATTATGTTTATTTACAATTGTTTCTATTTATTACTATCAGGATTTCTTCGCTTTCTTGTCCCTACACTTAAATGAATTTTAAAAAAAAAAAAGAAAGAAAGAAAGGAAAGAAAATCAATATATATATATATATATATATATATTATATTACATTAAAATTAATAACTAAAGCAAAGTTCACTGAAATCACATAAAACCAAGTTTTGATTCTCCGCTGCTTTAGCAGTGTCTTCGTCTTTCGCGCAATGTTCGACCCGGGTCTCCGCTGCCTTTGATAGAGCCTTATCCGACAGGTTCAATTTGTGTGTTTATCGGTAGTCAGGCGATGCTACTATTATTCAAGAACTACAGTTTTACTATAACTCAGCATCTATTAAACATCTTAGTTTTGGTACCATGTATCAGAGAATTTAGTTACATAAAATAGTTTTCCTATCCCTCGCTCTATTATATTAAATTTATATTTAGAATAAATTTATTATATTATAAATTTATAATATGATTAATATAATTAAAATATATAATAATATTAATATAATTGTTCTATATTTATGTATTCATTTCTCAAAAATTCTGTCAGCAATTTCACGCCGAAGATAGTATTAAGATATGCCATTAGCACTATTTAAATCCCATGGGGCAATTATGTTTTTGAAAAGTTTAAATATCACTTCCAGTTTTTAATATTTCATTTTGGTTTGTTCATTTTAATAATAGTTAGTCATATTTCAAAATGTATGAAAGATCAATACTTCGCCATTTATAACTGCTTCACTCGTGCCTATTTTATTCACATAATGAATGGTCGTGGAATCATTTCGACCTGAAACTTTTTTTTTTTTAATTAATTATTATTATTAATGTTTTTTACAACTTTGTAAATTACATTTACAAAGTTCTTTATTTACTTTTTTCAACACCAGCTCTTCATTACATTTTTTGCTGCAATAAGTATATGTTTTAAAATCTGTCTCTCTTGTTTGTTTTAGATAAGTTATTTATTTATTTTTTTTTTTTCAATTTATTAAAATAAATTATGCTAGAAAGGTTTTAGAGAATATTTAGTAAAATGACAGGAAAATTAGTGCTGAAGAAGGAAAAAAGTAAGTTAATTTTATAGATTATGAAACAACACACCAGTCGTTTCCACTCAAAATAATTAAGCTTGACCCATCATCAGGAAAAGATAAATTGACTACAAGTTCAGCATAATGTCATCAACGAAATGTAGTAGCTTAAAAACAGTTTGTCTTCAAAACCTTGAGGTCGATAACCGAGTTAAAAACTACGTTTACCATAAAGCGAAGATTAGAGATAGACGTGTGTTTGAAATGCAAAAAATTCAAGTTTTTAAAAGTGTCGTTTTTTGTGTCATTTTGTTAATATCAAAATTCCTATGTTCATATATTTTTTAATACATAAAAAGTTGAATAAATGGATGTATAAGAATATTTTAGGCTACAAAATTTCTTTCCAATAGTGGGGTTTCGCGATTATCAAGAAAATTATTAGATAATAAAATTTGAATAGTTCCGACAACAGTAAAATAATTCGTTTTATTATTATAGGACATTAACATAATTAATTAATTAATTTGTACCTTATACTTTGTCCGTTTTATATTCACATTATGCATTTCGGATGCAAACCACATCCTTCATCAGATGTTTCATGACTGTCATCGCTGTCTGTGTTTTTGTTGCTTTCTTCTTGGGTTCCTCTCTTCGTTTCACTTCGTTTTCCTTGGGTTTTAAAGATTAGATGGTTCCAGTTATTGGGGATAGTAGCATGTTCGCGTTCATTGATTGCTGTCGTGTTAGTAAGGATTTCGAGGGATTCTCTTTTTAGGGCGTAGCTGTGATTATTATAGTTAGCGATTTTTTTAGTTGTTATGGTGTTAATATCTATGGGGTTAGAGGAGTGGGTAGAAGCAAGAGCTGTTGAGTGGCGGTTATGTTTTAGGTCGGCTTTATGTTCTTTTTCTCGTTCGTAGATTTTCCGTTTTGTAACTCCGATGTAACATGCTTGTGAATTATTAATGTGTTTGAAGTCTATTTTGTAAATTCCTGCGGTTGATCGGCTATCGATTATGTCTTTTTCGTTGCGGATGTGTTGGAAGATATTGCGGTTTGGTTTTATTGGGATATTGATATTATGTTTTTTAGCTTCGTTTTGGATTTTTATACTATTGCCGTTACAGAATGGGA
Source organism: Salticus scenicus (assembly GCA_963930645.1). Classification (NCBI taxonomy): domain Eukaryota; kingdom Metazoa; phylum Arthropoda; class Arachnida; order Araneae; family Salticidae; genus Salticus; species Salticus scenicus. The sequence continues at coordinate 12,354,519 of OZ005659.1, read as the reverse complement.
TGGATGTAGTAAATTTTTTTCTTTCTTTTTGGGCGCTATCGATTTTATTTAGTTGTTTTATACGCTTATTGTACAATTTGTTTACAATATTTTTTGGGTAGTTTGCTTTATGAACTATGGATTTTATATATTTGAGTTCTTCATTTAGGAGTTTTTTGTTGGAGCATATTAGAATTGCGCGATTAATATAGGAACGGATGGCGGCGTATTTATATGGAAGGGGGGTATTACAGCGGTTATTTATAATTTCAATATTAGAGGTTGGTTTTCTATATATGGTTGTGTCGATGGAATTGTTTGGGTTTTTTATGATTTTTATATCGAGATAGTTTATTATGTTATTGTTTTCTTCTTCTATTGTAAATTTTATATTTTTGTCAAGGTTATTAAGTTCATTTAAGATATCGGTAACGTTGGTGTTATAAATAAGTTCAGACAACCCGACCCACATTAAAATAATAATAATAATAATAGTAATCTGCATGAATTTTATCAGTTATTACTACACATATTTTACCCCTGTTATATTTTATTATTATTATTGTTGTTGCTGTTGTTAAATAAAGTGGTCAGAAAACATAAAAATGATTTATGAATTTACACATCTAATAATTTTCCTGTCAAAGCAAACTGGTACATGCGTCATGAAGATATAACAAAAAGAGTTTACATAGCGAATTAACAAAAAAAAAAAAAAAAAATCGTTAGATCAGTTTTTTGAAACACTCATTTCCTAGATTTGCAATTGCTTCCACCTAATAAGGACTTTTGTCAATTTTCCTGTATTAAGCAAGTATTACATGCTAAAGAGCGAGTAAAAAGGGGTTTATGTAGCAAATTTGAAGAAAGTTAAAGTCGTTTTTGAGATATCGGCTCACTGTCCCACTGATAATTTTTACCAAAACTTAGTAAACTGATCTGTTCACCATAAACTAACAATTGCATACGAAATGATATCTAAAAAGGAATTAATATAGCGATTTTGAAGAAAATCCATAAAGCTGTTTTTAAGAGAAAGCACTTGTGAGACTTAAACAATTTGTGTATTTTTATAGGTCGTTTATCAATTTCCCTGAACTAACAAGTACAAAAGGACATCCAAAACAAAGTTTATATAAATTTGAAGAAAATCGCCAGTTTTTGAGATTTCCAGTTTTCAACAAAAGTTGGAAAAATCATCTTTACACTATACCTGTCTTAATCAGAAGTTCGTCGTTCTTTATTAGTTTTGTAGATATGATAATCAGAAATTTTCCAGAAACATATACACATATATACAATACAGATACACAAACACACAGACCAATTGCCAAAAAAACACTTTTCTGACTCACGAGACCTTAAAATATGTAAATCAGGTGAAAACTCGATATCAAAATTTTTGACCGAATACAATGCTTTCATTATCTACGGTATTCGGATTATGGAAATGAATAATAATATTAATAATTAGTTGACACAAATGTCCTAGCATAATTTCAGATAGAAATCAATATGTTATTGAAGAATTTGTTTAATAGCGTACTTCAAATAGTTTGAATCTATAAGCTGTTGATAAATAAATATACTTTTTTATAGGCCCGTAAAAAATAGAAGGACTCCATGAATCTTTATACATTTCATGCGATAGTGACATATATTACACCTACAAACTTTCAGTTGTATACTTATAATAATTTTCATTTAAAAATAATTTATGAATTAACTAATTTTTCTTCTTTTTTTATTTTATTTTCTGAACACAGTTCCTTGTTATCTGAATAAATAAATCTCCTCTCTGCCCAGTAGCCCAACCAACGCTGACGCAGCAATTATCAGTTACATTTTGTTGTTGTTTTATGAAAGAAGTACAGATGGCTTTCTGTTCTGATTTAGTGTGTAGGATTTCTCACGCATGCAAAAATTCAAGAAAAACAATTTCACTTGTTAACAACTAACCAGGAAACTTTTTTTGTTGAGGAATCGCTCGCCCTTCAAATTTTCAGTGGTGATATTTTTCAAAAGAAACTCATCAATAACTTTCAAGTAAATGATTGAATTAAATTTGTGGTAAATTAAAACAAAGTTATAAATTATTAAAAAAAAAAAAAAAAAAAAAAAAAAAAAAAAGAAGAAGAAGAAGAAAAAGTCATTTTTTCAGAAGTTGGCACAAAATTCATTTATTATTATTATTATTATTATTATTATTATTATTATTGACAAACACTGTTCTAAAATGAAAATCGTTTCCATGCATTCAGGAAAATGATTTTAACAAATTATTTGCACTACGCAAATTTACATAATAAAAAATATAAAAGCATGTTTTGTGGTGCCACAACATACTAGTTTTTGTTAAAAATAATAAAATCAATAAATTTGCTTTAAAATATCACAGATGTATAATATAACGTTCGTTTAAAGATATTAACGAATTTTTTTTCAAAAATACTCATATTGGGATCCGGACATAATATCGCGGGACAAAATCTCGCCGGACAAAATCTCGCGTCAAAAAAATAGTAGGATCTATTTGAAAATTTGATTTTGTGTCACGCGTGATCTCTGGAGGGGGCCACAGGGCCTTATAAATATTAATTAATTAATTAAAATAAATAAATAAATAATTAAATAAATCATAGAGTTGAATTTCATTATTTTATCTATGTTTATTTTTAAGTTATTCTATCTTTTGCTTTTCACTTTTCAAAATACATTTTAAAAATCGTGTACATCATTGCTGACATTAAAGCTGAGCACTGTTCACAAACTTGAATTAAAAGTTTTAAAATTAATAAGCACGATTGAATTCATTATGACTAATTCTGACAAAAAATAAATAAATATAGTTTTTAAACTTCTTTAAGTAAAATTTATAAAAAAAATTTATTGTAGGTTTGTCAGAATGTCAGTGCTCTGACTAAGGTATGTGTTGTCATGAAATTTTATACATCATTACTAATAATTACCAACTCTTTTTACTTTGTATTCATTTACGTCTACGATATTTTGTCCCGAGAGATTTTGTCCCCAAGCCCTCATATTGGAAATTTACTCTATCTGATATACTTCTCCCTCAGGGGTGGAGGAAGCAATGTTTGTACATTAAAGGGAAAAAAAAGCGGAAGAAGTAAACTTTTTAGGCTACTATCACTATCATAAATTTTTGAGCGCACACAAAGAGACAGACAGACAATTTTTCAAATTATGTTCATGAGAACAACCCAAAACGTGCAAAATCTATCGAAAACCGGATGTCGAAAATTTTCCCGAATCTAATACTTTCTTCTTAACTACACTGAAGGAAGAAAAAATAAATAAAACATAAACTATAAATAGTTATAATTGTTCTAATAACTTTCTCCCGTCCATATAATATAAATATATAAAATAAAATCCATAATTTTTATTTTATCAAATCAATTAAAATAATAATAACAATGATAAAATACTAGAAGGTTAGCGACTATCATAATTTACTAAAACGGATCAACTGGATAATTGTTATATATTTCTAGAAATCCTTTTGTTATAACAATGGCTTTAGAGTGAAACATTTTTAAAAAATAGTATTTAAAAAATAATACAAAAACAAATTAATAATGGAACTACTTACTCATATATTCTTTTTACAAGATTTTCAACCTCGAAGACGCACCCGCAGACTACATTAACGAACAACAACTTCGTATGAAATGGCGGAAAGCGAGGGAATTTCAAATGAACAGAAAAATAAACACAGCGCCCTCTATGCATACAATTTGGTTAAGGCATAATAATTTGTGGCCACAACATGAAAAACATGAGGTTGGCCGTGTGGTGATAGCCTGCATAAGGCCATCTGTGTTTGTGCCACCTCTGGGCCACCGACCATTTTGCTTAAGGCTTCCATCACTGCTGGCAGCCATAAAAGGCCCGCTGCTGGAGTTATATGGGGCAACCGGCAACTGATGGCAAGTGCAGGATGCCAGCAGTAGGCCATAACGAGCCCGCCAGTATAAGTTTTGCTGGGGAGCTTATGGATTTAATAATTCTTTACAGAAAAAGAAATATTCAATTTAGTTAGAATTCATAACAACATGAACTAAGTTTAATGTTTTATAATACATTAGAAATAGAAATGATTGCATTATGCTAGTTATAATATACCTAATAATAGTAAAAAAAAAAAAAAAAAAAAAATAGTACTCATTTTTAATTTATTGCAAGAAAATTGAAACAAATAAGCTACAAATCTAATTAAGTTTTAGAAAACGCGATACATTTTACGGGAAAATTTAAAATGCAGTAGAAGTTTTTTTTTTTTTTAATTTTATTTTTTAAAATTAATTTATCGTATTGTGTATTTATTAATTTAAACACATTGAAAATATAAAAAATAACTCGAAATTTTTCTTTCATATTATATATTAATGAAATCGTTTTCAATGATTTAAATTATCAGATGATATTGAACATTGAAATAAACTAACTGATAAATTTAAGTCGTAAGAACACAAATTGTTATTCAGTCATTTAAAGTAACATCTTGGCTTCTTATTTTTCTATTTTCTGCAATAATAAAATTCAAAATATGCTTAAAAAAAAAAAAAAAAAAAAAAAAAAAAAATCCTCCTCATATACTGTAATGCACCGGAATTCTTACATGTTTATTTATTTATTTATTTTTAGTACGAATTTGAATACGAATAGACATTTTTGACACGAATTAGGCAATATTGAACCTGATTATCATATTAAACTATATTTATGAAAATATGAAAAACGTTTCGATTTTATAGAAAAACGTTTAAAATGTCGTATCGTAAGACACTTGCAACATTTTCAAAAAGGTCAAAAGTAATACAAAAGTGTATGTTAAAGTTGCACACTAGTCAGTAGTCAGATTCACTCGCTCTTCTTTCCCATGTAATCCATGCTATGGAATTTTTGTTTCTTCATATTACTTCACTAGCAGGTTTGCCCGCTTCGCTATTCATTATATTAAAATGAATTCTCAAAATACCATATAATTAATAGTATTAATAATAAGTCATTGAAATCAGACAAAATCTAAGTTAAATTTCTTGCTACCTTCGGTAGCGGTTTTCCTACTCGCCACACTTCACAAAACCCCTGTATTATGCATGTTGCATACACATACTGTGCCGACACATTAGAAAATCGGAATCCTGAGATTATTAGAAGTACAGTTATGTTTCAAAACCTGTTTTTTAGCCCCCACCCTCGCCCTGCTCTTAAAGGTAAGAAGGAGGATGGATTTTCGCAAAATATCTCTATATTATGAGTTAGATACATATAACTGACCCACACATCGAAAATCTCCCTCCTAAGATAATTTACTGCAGAGTTACGCATGAATACGTTTATTCCCCCGCCTCCAAAGGGGCGGTAGGGGGAATTTCACAAAATCACTCTGTAATGTGTGCTGAATACGCATAAGCAGACCACACATCAAAAATTGCCATTTTAAGGTAATTTGGAACAGAGTTACGCATGGAAACATGTTTTTTACCCCCCACCCCCACCCTCAAGGGGGGGGGGATAGCACAAAATTTCAAATAATCACTTTGTGTGTGTTGAGTACGCATAATCAATCAACATATCAAAAAATCGCTTTCCTGAGATAATTTGGAGCAGAGTTACTGTTTAAAACGTGTTTTTGCACACACACCCCTTTCCGCTCTTAAAAGGGGAAAAGAGAAAATTTCACAAAATCCCTTTATAATGCGCGTTGGGAACGCATAACCAGCCAGTACATAAAAAATCACCTAAGATAGTTCGGAGCAGAGTTGCGCATGGAAACATGATTTTTCCCTCACTCCCCCCCCCCCAAGGGGGATAATGTGAAAATTTACAAAATCCCTTTGTAGTGTGTCTTGAGTACGCATAACCAATTAACGTATCAAAACAGCGCTATTCTGAGATAATTTGGAGCAGAGTTACTCTTAAAAGCACTTCCCCTCCCTCCCCGCCCTTAAAGGGGGGAGGAGGAAATTTCGTAAAATCCTTTTGTATTGCGTGTTGCCTCCCAAGAAGGGGTGATAGGACGAAATCTTACAAAATCCCTTTGTAATATGTGTCTTGAGTACGCATAACCAATTGACATATCAAAAAATCGCTATCCTGAGATAATTTGGAGCAGAATTACTCTTATAGGCGTGTTTTTGCCTCCCCCTTCCCCGGCATTAAAGGGAGGGAGGAAGAAATTTCGTAAAATCAGTTACAGTGCGTGTTGGGAAGGCATAAACAACCCACACATAAAAATTAATCTTGCTGAGATAATTTGAAGCAAAGTTATTCTTGGAAACGGGTTTATTGTCCCTCCCCCCACCCCCAAGGTGTATAGATAAAACTGCTTAGAAAGATCTCCACGAAGGGTACTTCACTCAGACTTAAGCCAATCGCGCTGTAGTCGGCTTTAAAATCTACAACACAACACAGCGCAGCACATAAATTTAGAGACTATAGTAGACACTGCCATAAGACTGTTAAATATTTTGACACATTTTTGTGCATTATGGGCGTCCTGAAATTTAGTTATCGTGAGAGATTTTTCTTCGTGATATAGTTGCAACTGATGAAGTTTCAAAATTTCATACCATCTGGCAACAGATTTTCAACAGCATATAATAAAAAATATCAGGAGTTTTAATACTTGCTGCAACCCAGTTTATAGAATGATTTCTCTATTTGACATGATATCATTACCTGTTAAATTTATCGTTATATTAAAGACATATTTTAATTTGATCGACATTTTCACGTGACATGGAATACAAAATTAATTTTCGTGTTATACAAATGTTTGCCATCATTTGTTTTTTAAACAATGTCTCCAATATTTCAGTTCAACAATTGAATGAACAATTGCAACAACTATTTAATAAAAAAGTAATTGTTTGATAAACAACAATGCTTATATATATACATATTTTTTTTTTTTTACAACAACGAAAAGCTTCCGTTTTTAACAATTTTCTTCAGTCTAATTACTGACCCTTATCTGAGAATGACGTATCTTTCGTTCTTAGGTGTTTTCTTCGTGAGCTACTTTTTAAAAAAGTTCCTCATGTGGTTTGTTTTTAAACTTTTCGAGCATCATCCTATGGAGGATGCTCGGGAAAGGTATGCGTGTCCAGTGACTCCCATCTTTGCTGGACGTTATTTGTTAACGTATAATGATAGTCAAAATCTTTATAACCCAGCTTTATATGAAGCTCGTGTTCGCAAGCATCCAAAGTTGGATATAAAAAAGCTGCCAAAAGTTGATAATATTATTTCACTGCCTGATACTGTTACTGATGAACCTCCGTTCCCAACCGAAGTGGACTCAGTTCAGTCTCAGGTAGTGGACACACTCAATGAAAAAGAAACAGTTTCTACTGCACTGTCTGATAATCCTACTGACGAACCTCCGTTTCAAATCGAAGTGGAATCAGTTCTTTCTCAGACAGTGGAACCGGTTATTGAAAACCAACCAGCTTCTGTTTCTCCACAACATCATAAAAAAAAGAAATTCCGAAAATTGAGGAATTTTCTGAAAATATGTTGTTGTTGTTGCATTCATAGTGTAAAAGACTAAATTACCTCAGGATGCTTGCTGGCAGTAGGCAAGGGGGCCTGCCTTATCAAAACTCCCCATGAGAAACGATGCATGGCGACCTCCACGTGGTGTTTCTCGGGTAACGCTAACAGCCATGCGCATTTTATTTAGATAAAGTTGTTATTATAAGGTTTCGTTCGCGTGTATGTGTGTGTATTATGGTTATTGTATAGTATATAACATATACCCAGTTTTTTTTTTTTTTTTCTATAATGAATATCCGCTATTTAAATTACAAATTTCGGAAATTTCCATTTTTCGTATATTTATAACCTACTTGAAACTCGATATTATAAATTTTAAAGTGAAATTAAACTCCCGCATTACATTTTTACATGGAAAAAATACCATTTATTCCAATAAAACTACATCAAAATTTATGCTTTGAGCATGCTTAAGCTGAATAGTTCATGTCAAAAAAGTTCAAAACTTTAAAATATGTTATATCAACCAAGTTCTATAAAAGTACCTGTAAGAAATAATAAAATCATATTAAAGTTTAATATTAGAGAATACTTTTAATTTAGGATTTATTTTCGAATTTTCTGAGAATTATTAGATTAATTTTCGTTCAAAGCCGCCAGTGTAAACAAACAAGAACGAAATACCATTTTATCCGTTAAAACTTTAACCACGAGAGAATTTAGGGAATCAAAACGATAAACAAAATAAGAAAAAAATTATTTGTAGTCACTCAGTTTCATTAAAAAAAAAAAAAAAAAAAAAAAAAAAATGGGAATGATTTGTATTAATGTGATGTTATATGCAAGGCCATAGGCAAAGGGAGGGTCCACTCCCCCTCCCACTGAAATAAATGATGAATGGTTGTTTTCGTGTAGTCTCATGTAGCAAGCAAACATTGCTGCCTAAAAAAAGCTTTAAAAAATACTAACCCACATTCAAATAATTTTATAAAACTCATTAATTCAGTTTACGGTATCTTCCCATTATTTCCTTTTTTTTACATATATTATATATATTTAAGATATAGAGCGTTGTAAAACGCATTCTTCCTTAATTTTGCTATATTTATTCACTTAATTTTATCCACCTTCGTACTATAGCTATAATGTATTATCCTACGTCATGAGTTCAATCTTTTTACTTTCTTCTGTACTCAGCAGAAGAAAGTATTAGATTCATAAAAATTTTCAACTTCCAGTTTTCGAAGGATTTACATGTTTTGAGACATCTAGAACACGAATAACCATTTTTAGAAAATATCTATCTGTGTGTGAGAAAAATTTTGTTCCAATTGTATCTCAGGAACTATTACACTGCACAGAATTACATGTAAATTCATGTACAGTTGCACCATGACATAAAATAGTGCCTATTGTTTTTTGGTGAAAATCATCCAACAGGAGGCGTTGCCATCCGGATTTTTCTAAGTTCTTAACTTGGTGGTGTAGACCAAAATTTCTTATAAGCGTACACAATGAGAATTATTTTTAACGAATCATTATGAAATTAAAAAGAATTGTTTATAATAGTAATAATCAAGTAGAAAAAAAAATTGGATACACAGGAGCAACGTTTTCCTCCTGGGGGTAAGTTCCCTCCGAGAGGGCAAATTTTCGATATGGGCACCTTTTAAAAAATTTCGTCAATATCTTTAAAACGAATAATTGAACTATTGATCTGTGATAATTTAAATAAAAGTTATCGATTTTTTTCTTTTTTCTTAATTTTTTTTTTTTTTAAGTTTTAATAATGTTATTTGTTTTGAATGATTTTGAATATAAAAATATAGAAGAAATATTTGCGTGCAAGGGCCGATTAACAAGAGGCATGCGGGGAGATGACCTGAGTAGCAGAAGGCCAAAAAACTGGTCCTGAAAATACCATTTTGCCTTTTATGCCTAAAAATGGGAAAAATGGTGTCATATAATGCAATTTCTGCCATATTAGTTCTATAAACAGGTATATATGTGCTGATTGTGCTGATTGGTGCACAGAGCGAGAGGAAAGCGGGCCCACGAAAACATGTGTTCCCCGGGGCCTAACATGCAGTTAATCAGGGCCCGTTTGTGTATGCGTATGTGCTTTTCTTTGTGCGTGCGTGTGTACATTATTATATCATTCTCTTTCGGTGACCTCCCTCTGCAATTTTTTCACCGTGAAGCAATTTGGAGCCGAGTTATGCTTAGAAAGGTGTTTTTGCCTTCTGCCCCCCCCCCGGGGGGTGGTAACGGGGGAGAGTATTTCGTAAAATCCCGTCTTCGTGGGCGTCAGGGTCCTAAAACTAACGTGCTCACAAAAATTTGCAACTTTATCTCCCATAGAATCGCCACGGCTATGTTTAGTCAGTGATCAGTGAATCAGTGAGTTTACTCTTTTATATGTATTCATACATGCCAACATACTAATTAATATTCCGTAGTATTGTTAGCCCCGCCTTCTTTTTCACACCAGTATCTTTTTAGAGTATTTTTCTTCTTATTTAATCGTAATTGAATTTAGAGAATATTACTCTAAACATTTACTGGTGTGTAAAAAAGGGCGGGGCAAACAATACTACGGAATAATAATTAGGATGTTGGCAAGTATGTGTATTACTAGCAGGCTTTGCCCGCTTCGCTGGACATTAAACTTAAATGAGTTGTCAAAATCCCATATCTTTATTAATAACCTAAGTTCTCGCTGTGATTGGTAGAGGTTTTCTCGCTCGCAACGTGAGGAGTCTGGGTCCCCACTGCCTTCGGCAGCAACTTACCCGATTCTTACTTCCCCACCCTCAGCGGGTGAGTTCGAAGTTTTGCAAAATCCCGCTAATGTACATAATGCGTATACTTAATCAATATCCACACACCAAAATTCGCCATTCTAAGATAATTCAAAGCGAATTCAAACGGAAAAACATGTTTTTACACATGTTTATTGCACTCCGACTCCGAGAAGGGGGGAGGGATTTCGAATTTCGTGAAATCCAGTTACAATAAGTGCCGGATGCATACAAACAATTTACTCGCCAAATTTCGTGACCACAGAAGTCTTTAATAGAAAATATTATAAATAAATAAATACAAAAAGCACAGCTTTAGTATAGGACCCCTTTGGTGACTTTAAATATTTTAAGCCATTTTTGCGATGAACTGAATTGGCTATCTCAATTGTGCAATTAAAGATCTTGGCGAGAAACGTCCGAGCTACTTCGGTGCCGAATTTCAAATTTTGCCAAAGGGATCCAATACTAAAGCTGTTCCATATTGAATCTGGGTTAAAAACGGAAAAAGGGTAAAATAAATTAGAAATATCAGACCTATATTTATAAATTTGATACCGAATGAAAGGGGCGATTTTGCTGAATCCAGGGGTTTAAACAGTTTTTCGATGCAACAATTAGATTTTTAAAAAATAACTAAAGTATGAAATTTAAGTGGCAACGGAAAAACGGATAAAGGGAAAAATAAATTAGAAATATCAGACCTATCATTACAAATTCAGTACCAAATGAAAGAAGTGATTTTTCTGAATCCTGGGGTGTAAACAGTTTTTCGATACGACAATTAGGTTTTTTAAAATTAACTAAAGTATGAAACTTAGATGGCAACACTTCATGTCAATCTTTTCATAATTTGAAGTGCGAATCACGCGAATACAAAAGTGTTTAACTTAAAAAAATTATTTTTATATTTTGTTTTTCCATTCAAAGCATTTTAGTGAAAAAATATTTATGGCGCATGCGCAGGCGTTTTTTACCCACAATTTAAACACTAATCATAATTTTGAAAATTTCTATAGCTATAATTTCAAGTTGGGTGAAAACCTAAGTTTCTGCCATGCGCCGTTGAATTCCGTCCAGCCGAACTCGAGTGATGCCCGGACAAACGTGTTTTAGTCTTTTACTCCCTAGGGGGGAACGGGGGGGAATTTCTGAAAAGTTTATAGATATTATTTTAAGTTGGGTGAAGACCTAAATTCCTGCCAAGAGCCGTTGAATTCCGTCCAGCCGTTCTCGAGTGATGCCCGGACAAACGTGTTTTAGTCTTTTACCCCTAGGGGGGAACGGGGGGGGGAATTTCTGAAAAGTTGATAGATATAATTTTAAGTTGGGTGAAGGCCTAAATTCCTGCCAAGCGCCGTTGAATTCCGCTGAGCCGTTCTCGAGTGATGCCCGGACAAAAAAAGCGACATTCGGACACGATGACACACACACAGACACACACACACACACACACAGGCAAAATTTTCTGAAGCCATTTTCGGCCTTCATGGGGTGTGAAACGTGAAGATATCGCAAAATTTTTTGATTCCGACAAATTTACAGACAAAAGTCTGATTTTATTAATATAGATTTTATTTTAATTCCCTCGAAAAAACAAAAGGTAATTTAGACAAATCCTTAACTAATAAACATGAGCTGCTTCATACTTTCTTACAGATTAACAATAGAATATTCGTAATGAGCATCAAAATAAGAATGTAAGAGCAGTTTTTAATGTGAACGTTATACAAATTAATGAAATGCATATCTAAATTAAAAAAAAAAAAAAAAAAAAAAAAAAAACATATAAAGCGGGCGAAATAAAACTTAAATTATCTTTGTAGTGCACGTATTCTAGTGTAAAATTGCAGGTGTCTTAAAAAACCTTCATCTACTATAATAAAAGGATATGATATGTATATGAAAATTGTATATTTATTTTGTATGTTTTTATTTTTATTTGTATTTGATGTAGACATAGTGTAAGCTATATCTATATATTGGAGAAAATTTACTTAGAAAGTTATTTAATTTCGACACTGTATTTTTTATGCTATATGAATGAATGAAAGGTTGAAACGTGTGAAGTCTTAAAATGTTCTTAAATAAGTTTTTGTATATAATACTCATTTACTTACGTTTAAGATGACATCTTTAAGAGTTATTCATTCGTAATTTCAAGAAGTACTTTAAAGTAAATCATTATTTTTCTATTCTTCTTTCAAGTTTAGTTTTAAATGATCACTAGTATTGTACCACTAGTATTGAGATTTTGCGATAATAGTCAGTGTGTCAATAACATCATTTGTAAATGTTAGGCACAAAGTGAGTATTCTGTTTTATAATTAAACGCTGAAAAACTGTTTCTGTATTTCTCATAACTAGTTAAAAGCACATACTTCGTTTACAAAGTTTTCAAGGAAAGTATATCGAACTTTTTTAAAATTACTGATTAGTTTAGTTTTTGTTATTTGGATAACTATCAGAAACACACGGCTTTTCTTGTATTTTAATTATAGATCATTAAAAAAGTTATTCCATCGAAAATTAGGTTTGTACTTTATTCTGTTACACACCAATTAAGTTCTTAAAATAAATCCTTATATTTTTAAAATAACCCATATAGATATTTTAGTCTGCTTTTTCAAACAAAAGTAAATAAAATCCATTATTACTATACAAATTTTATTGGATTCAATTTGGCGATAAAATCAATTCAGTGTATACATCGGGTTAAAACGAAACAAATAGATAATGAAATTTGACATATAATTTAAATATGAAGATTGAAATAAAATGTTCCAAGGAAATATATGTTTCTATGTACAAAGTATAGTATTTTTTGAAGAAAAAAAAAACACTAATGGTTTTGTATTAGAATAAAAAATATATGTAGAAAAAAATCTTAAAGTGAAATTTCACAGCTCTTAAATACACAGCTACATATCGCGAACTTAAGAACGAATATCGAAAAAGAAATAATTTAAAATCATGTATGTTATCTTTTGATCACAGTCGTCTTTTCATATCCTCAACGAAATAACACGAAATTTGAAGTCAATTCACAAAAGTAACGATAATAAACATTTTCAACACTTTCCAACAAGGTTGAAAAGTGTTAACGACTTCGGTTTGTTTGCCTGTTTTTCCATCTGTCTGTCTGTCCGTCTATCTGCCTGTCTGGTGGAGCTTATGGTAATTTCGAACCGTTGTGTTGCTTTAAACAATTCGAAATGTGGCAAACACCACTACATGATCTAAAGTTTCTGTACAAATAGTGGCCTATTTAAACTCATGCTCTCATAGATGAAATATTATATTAGTTTAAAATATGATGGTATAGACTATGTTTACTCATGGAAAAAAAATCATACAGTAAAAATTAAAGTACTGTAAATAATTTTAAATAATTAACAGGAAACAATTGACAGGATATAAACTCATGCTCCCATAGATAAGTTATTATACAGTGAAACCCCGATCTATCGTTCCCGCATCCATCGTTTTCCCGCATTGATCGTTTTATTTCTATGGTCCCTGAAAAAATTGTATTTAAATAATGTTAACGAAACCCGCATTTATCGTGCTTCAAAAAGTCGTTTTCCCGCAGTCATCGTTCTGAAATTTTTCTCCTGAACCTGAAAAAATTTCTCCGGAAGATCAAGCGGTTCCATATGGCATACAAACTGGAATTACTTCTTTCATCCTAAAATAACTCTTTTCCCCCATTTCCACTGAGGATCAAAATTGTGATGCTATGTTTCCGGACCATCTATTCATTTTGCAATTTCTGCATGGTAGGAAATCACCTCTTTAGTAACCAGAAAATTGTTTCATGAAATGCGGTTACGTGAGAAAAAAGATGAAGAATATCAAACAGAAGGGAAAGAAAATGATGCTGATAATGCAGAGGATGCGTCTGTAACAAAATTTTGTAATAATATTTGCATTAATCAAGAGGTTGCGACATGCAGTATCGTGAAGCATAGAAGAAATGTGTGATTTAAAAAAAAAAAAAAAAAAAAATGAAAATAATGGTGAAGAAGCAGAGGATAATTTTTACGCCGATGACCAAATTATGGCGTTTAAAAATGCACGAAGCTTTATATAAGTACATGAAATTACAGAAAACGACCAGAAAAATGCCGCAAATCTGGATAAATTCCTGTTTAATTTATAAAAAGAATAAAAAACCCAATACAAAATTTTTGACTTTTAAAAATAAATTTTACTTAATATTCTACGATATTGGTTTGATCTTTGAGAGATTGGAAAATAACAAATTACCCAAACAGCACCGAAACGTTCTCTGAATGTTCAAAAATTGTTCTGCAAACACGTTCTAAGAACGTTCCCTTTGAATGTGCTATAGACGTCTATTTGTCCATCTTGAAGACGTGCAATAGTACGGTTCAGGGAACGTTCAATGAACGTGTAGCTATCACCATCGGTGTTATGGAAGCGTTCAGAGAACGTTCTAAACGTTTTTAGAACGTTTTCAAAACGTTATACACATTTTCAGAACGTTCTAGAAAACGTACTATAAACGTTCTAAAATAGTGTAGAAACGTTCTGAAAACGTTCTATACACACGTTCTCACAACGTTATGTAAACAATTTTTGAACGTTCTTTGAACGTGCTAAAAATTTGTTTCATGTATAATAAAATGGAAGAACTCGCAACAGTTGTTCCGGGTCGAAAGAAGACACGACCCTTCGTCAGACGAACATAATAGGCACGAGTGCTGCAAATACAAGAGCTACGTTGCAGATTTTTTGCAGTACTCGTGCCTACTTTGTTCGGTTGATGAAGGGTTGTGTCTTTTCTCGACCCGGAACAATTGCTTCGAGTTCTTGAATTTTATAGTGTGTTCAAAGTTTTGCATTTTTTTTTTTTTTTTTCATTTTTTTCTTCATTTTCTTATTTATCTTTGCTTTTCTTTTTTCCTTTTTGTGTAGACCATTATGACATTTTTCATAAATAATTGTATTAGTATTCTAAAATTTTACATACATGCATTGAAATATGGTATAACAAATGATCAAGTATTTTGAATATTCTAGATAAATATTTGAATTCAAAAACAAATAAATAAATAAATTCAAGTTCTGGAATAATTTGAAAAATTTTAAGATAATATGCCCCCTGCTAACTAATTATTATCCCCCCCCCCCTAGATTTTGCATCATTATAATTTAACTATAGAATATAACCATATTTGGATATTAATTTTAATAAGTTAACGGCCCTCTTCACTTACCGTCGCCGGTAACCCGAGCCAATGTTATTCTATGGGGAAATTTTCTTTACAAAAAACTTATTAACTAATACATATTTTTTAATTCTGTTTTCACATTCTGAAAATTTCCAGCTTTTAAATTGACGGACCTTTTTTAAAAAATTATTTTTTTAATTTTCTCTATTTTATTTCGAAGCTGCAAAATACGAATTTTGAATATGTGAATTTTTTTCATTTTGGAATTTCAAAATAAAATATTAAAAATTAAAAAAAATACATTTTTAATAAAGGTCTGTCAATTTAACAGCTGGAAATTTTCATAATGTGAAAACAGAATTTAAAAATATGTATTACTTAATAAGTTATTTGTAAAGAAAAATTTCACATTGAATAACATTAGCTTCGGCTTCCAGCGGCGGTGAGTGAAGAGGGCCCTTAAGCAAAAAAATTTAAAAATATTTCTGTCTAAGTTTTGAAACTTACTGCAAACTTTTAGCATTCGAACACAAAAGTATTTTATTAAATTTTAAATTATCAATGAAATCTCAAATTAATGCCCAGATATGCTACATATTCTATTTTTAAACTATAATAATGCACAATCAATAGAAAGCAAAAAATAAAAATTAGTTAAAAGAAGTACACAAGTGTACAAAATTTAAACAATAAACTGTTTTCTCGTTTTTTTTTTTTTTTTTTTTTTTTCCACAACATTTGAGGGCGTGTGCGTCTTCACTTGTTTATAATGCATCATTAACAAAATTTTTATTAAGTTTTCTTGGCTAAAATTGTTGAAATTTTTCAATTTTTCCAAAGCTTACTTTTGAGAAAAATTAATAATTATTAGTTTAAAATTATTACGTATTCTAAAGTTATGTAAAATTCGATTAATGATATGATAACGAACATGACATCCAAATTTTATGTCCATGTGTTTATTTGTTTAAAAATTATGCATAAAAGAGGAAAATGGGAAAGCAGGTTTGTTCCTTTAATTTTGAACAGCGGTGTATTTTAAATACGTTTAAAAATATGAAAAATAAAAATTATTATTATTATTTTGTTTTTTTTATTTAAATAGATTACGTGAAATTTACTTAATATTTTCATATTTCAAATCATGCGTATGCGAAATTTATTTAAATTATTGATTTTGAGTTTATAAATTTTACATACACATGCAGTGAAATATAACAGTATAAAATGTGGTGAAACATTTTGGAAAATAAATAAATAAATAATTAAAAGTTTATTCTGTAAACAAATAAATAAATAAATAAAAATAAAATAAATAAACTTCAAAATTTAAAACATTTAGCAATATTAAGATTCACCTTAGTAACTATTTCTTTTTTAATACTTGTCCCTGCTTTTACATTTCTACAGTGTATTGTAAAATGTAAACATACATGATAAAATCTATCTATATATTTCTTTAACGTGAATCAGTTGCAATTATTTTTTGCCGAAACGATATAGTACTGTAATTCTTGAAATACGCGAGGATAAAAAATAATATTTAAAAATGAACAATATTTAAGCATGCGGACTCAACTCAATGAACTAATAAGAAAAAATTAAGACATTTGTCTGCTTACATTATTTTATGGAAAACTGTATTTTTAAAAATTGCTTATTCAATCTTTATAAGCGTCATTTTAAACATAGAAATACTTTAAAGATTATACAGAATATGAATAATTGTCATAAATTGACTAAAAATCATAAACATAAAAGTATAATCAAAATAAGAATTATTATTATTATTATTATTATTTACAAAATATTATACCAAAATAAATAAAAAGTCATCACCAACATCGCGACAAAAATTTAAAACGCATCATGGAAATCCTATACTATAACTGTACTGCCTGCGAAAGTATGAAACTGGGCCTTCAACCATGAATTTTATTTTGAAACCTTTCTTTGAGTGATCTAAGTCTCACTATTGCACAATATTAATTTGGTACTAATAATAATTTGGCTTCTGGTAAATTAAAATTTTAATTAGATGGGGAATTCGGTATAATATTTATGAGTTTCAAATTTAAAAGTAAATAAGAAAAGTGCGAAAAATTCGCATGGGTTTGCTAGTTTAGACTACATCGTTGAACTCTAATAATAAAATATCGAACGAAATAAATTTAGGAGTTAGCCTAAAAGATGTAAAAAATTTAAAATTTTCAAATTTAATTTAAAAATATTATATGTTTTTTTGATAAATTTTAATAAACTAAATTTTGTAAAATATCAATGCACACGTATGTAAAATTTTACAAAAAGGAAAAGTAAGTGAACGAACTTATCTGTATCTTGAAGTTAGTATCCGAAGTATCCGAAAGTTAGATTCAAATCTGAATGTAAATAAAAATATGATGAGTAAGCAAGTAGTAGTCAAAAGCTGTGAACTTTGGAACGGGCCACGCCAAGAAATACAAACTTCCTGTGCAGCAACAGAGCAGATGGCATTTTACACGTGGTGAAAATTTCTGTCGATCAAGCAATTTATTCAATAACACCCGTTTCTAATAACGATTTTTCATACTGTTCAAATATTAACCTTTTTAAAAATAATTATACTGAGGCCATCCTAAAAATTTCTTCTATATTTTCCTGCGCAGGTCGATGTCATAAATATTATTTGCTAAAATAATCCATCAAAATTATTTTTCATGGTAAATGTATACGATTCTCATCTCAAACAAATATAACACTAAATATCCAAAAAAATCAATTTTATAGTATACAAAATATGTATCTTAAGAAATGTATTTTACATAATGAAAATGTGAAAAGTCGATAACTTTGTTTTAAATTATCACAGATTTAGAGTTCATCCTTTCGCTTTAAAAGTATAGACAACTTTTTTGGCAAGAATATTGAAAATTTTAATACAATAGCGAAAGCGATGTACTATACAAATTGCCCATACTTTTTTTTAATTAAATATTACTAATATAAATAAATAAATAAATAAATATATATATATATATATATATATATATATACATACATATTTAATTTTCCAGGGAAAAGTTAAAAACAATGCTCACTCATGTGCATTTATACAAAATTTTGACCTATTATGACATATTAAAAATTCTGAAAATAATGGTATGACAGCGCCACCTATTGAATGATTTATTAACAAATATAATCGCCACCAGTTTAGGTTATAGTCCAAGTAAACCAAGTTTGAATAAATTACGTTCATTAGTTCGTGAGATACAGCATCCATAAAATTTTAAAATTTATTAATTTAATCATAAAAATTTAATCAACACAGGTTTTTATAATTAACATTTTTATATATGAAATTTTGTACATTTTTCACCAAAAAATGCTGAAATACAGATATCTGAAAAATCGCAGAAAGCAATATAGCAGCACCATACTTCGGTGGATATATACGGAAACTGAAACAGCACATTTTGTCATTATATATATGTCTCACATACAAGGTTTGATAAGTATTCGTATTATAGAAGGTGATGTACGGGCTTCCCGTAAGTTGAAACGTAACAGTGCCACCTGTCATTTGATATGTACTCGAAGTGAATCAGTAAAATTTACGTAATATCTATTTCACGTACCAAATTTAGAGCATTTATAAATCATAGAAAATGAGCTATTGCGTTCCGTTCCCTTGAATAAAATTAAATTGCAGCATACCAGTGCCTCCAATTGTCCGATATGCAAGCAAAATTATTCTGCAAAGTTTTATATGATATTAATTTTACATACCAAGTACAGTGTATTTATAATTATTTATATCACAAAAACTGAATTATTGCCATTACGTTAACGGGATTAAATTGCAGGAGAGCAGCGCCACCTGTTGGTCAATATATGCACCCGAATTAAATCAGCGTAGTGTTACATAATATCTGTTTCACATATTAAGTTTGGTGCATTTGTGCACTGTAGAAGCTGAGATATAATCTCCCCATAAAAGGGAGAATTTACAGAATAGAAGCGAACGTTATCTGGTGATACATTCCAGAGGCTAATGAGCACCAAAGCTGATATTTAGGTCAATATCTAATTAAATATTCCTGATATTTAGCAAATTAGTTTAAAGTCTAACTAAACATCAAGTTTGGTTAAATTCCGTCCATTGGTTTGTGAGATACAGAGTCCACAAAACTTTGATGACACACACACACACACACACACACACACACACACACACAAAAAAAAAAAAAAAAAAAAAAAAAAAAAAACAGACAGATTGGCATTTTGAAAGAATGATAGAATTGTGTTCTGGACATCTCAAGAGTGTATAAACCCATGGAAAACCGGTGATCAAAAATTACCAATTATCCAACATATTTTTCTTGGTATATGCAAAATAATAATAATAATAATAATAATAATAAATAAATAAATTAAATAAATTAATTTTTCGTAACTTAATTTATTAACAATTTAAGAAGCAAATAATAATGAATATCTGCAAAAGTAATCTGGAGTAATGTGCTTGACAGAATTCAACAACATAAAACTTAAATAAAATTATAAATAATTATAATGATTATAATAACATATAATTAAAGTTTAAAAATTTGTAATTGTTTTCACCGCATCTCTATTACATTTCAATGATTATTCTACATGTCAACAAAATTTGAAACTGAAAATAAGGAAAAAAAACTGAAAAAAAAAAAAAAGGCATTTTCTCTTATTTGTTATAATTACACTCTGACAGAACGTGCTACGACGGTGATACACTTGAACGTTTTTCATAGAACTAGACTTGAACGTTTTATAGATGGTACAAATCAAACCTTTTCAGAACGTTCTATGTAATACTATTTTTGAACGTCTAATCGAACGTTCTCTTGACACGAAACACGGTGTTTGAACGACTGTAACCGTTATTAGACGTTCACAGAACGTTCCCATGCTACTTGGGTAGTCTTTATTAGTAGTATACTGCTTACATTGTATATTGCTTACATTGTATACTGCTTACATATATTAATCCATAAATATTGTTTCCTTCATGTTTTGACTAGAGTGTCCCATTCTAGGCACCCTAGTTTTGACCATAACCTGTATTCATCATTTTCCCGCTTTCATTTTTTTTTTTTTTTTTTTTTTTTTTTTCACGCACCCCGTGAAAAACGATGAATAGAGGTTCTACTATATTAGTTTAAAATATGATAGTATAAACGTTATTTACTAATGAAAAATACGTCATACATACGATAAAATTTAAAGTATTGTAAAAAACTGTAAATAATTTTAAATAATGGACAGGAAACATATTCAAATTAATAGAAATAAAGTAAATAATAAGAAAATGGAATCAATTTTATTTGTCATGTAAATTTTAAGATGTTTATATAAATTTAAAAAGAAATGTTTGTATATGTATAAAAAGTCTAAATCATTACAAAACCATAAATAAATAAATAAATATTTTTTAAATTACATTTGTATACGAAGATTTAATAATATTGCGTTATACATCTATATTAAGTAACATGCGTAATATGAAAGAGATAATATTTTAATTACATCTTTACAGGTGCTACGGTTAATATTAAAATACACTTATACATCAGATAATATTCTTAACACCATGGAGCAGTATATATATATATATATATATATATATAACATTAAACAAAATTATTTATTGATAAATTAAGTGCATGCTTCCATATATATATATCCACCAAGTTTATGTTATCTAGCATTACTAGATTAGAAAGATAACTGCAAGCCCTATTCGTTTTTGCTTGCATTCATTTGCTCCACAAATTTAATTGGAATTTAATTATCCTTTTGTTTTGTTTTATCTTTTTAATTTTTTTCACTTTTAATTTATTTTCTTATTCGGGTTTGGATATTGAAAGTTAAAAATCATCAGCAATTTGCAGAAAACTTTATAGAAAACCACAATTTGCATGCAATATTCATACAGTGCTCCTAATGAAGTTCCGAATTCGGCAAAATAAGATTAGTTTGATTTCGTCCAATTTTTATTTTTTAAAACAACTCATTAATTTTGTCTTTTTCCATTCTTTACTTCGGTTCACATTTAACTAATTTTCTATAAGTTTTCATTTACAAAAATTAATTTTATTAATAATGAATGATAAGAAATAATATTAGTTTATATAAACATAACAACTGCAACTATAAAAAAAAAGTTAATTAATATATAAATTTATAGGCGAATGTCTCCGGTTGTGGACACAGTTTTGATTTTGGCTTATAACTTTTCATAGAGCAGATGCAATGCAAACATGAGAATACCAATAAAAAGCTAAATTCCTCAGCTATCGTTCGATGAAGTAACTGTATTGATTCCGTGAATCAGAAAAAAATTATCAGCAATTTTGTGAAGTGTTAATTTTTAGCCAAAAGAAATTTTGTGCCCGGTTGGGGGCATACCTGAAAAATTCGTTACAAATTGAAAAAAAAAAATAATAATAATAATAATAATAAACCAAAAATACAGAAAATAACAAAATTTATTTCTTTTGTAAGGATTCAGTGGACAAAATAACAACAGAAAATGGTATTTTTGAAATTTTATTCGTCATCTTCTTTGTCCTCCAAACCAGGAGTGCAATGCTTGCAAGTAAAATAACTTGCATGCATATTGACACGCTTGAAATGCACCAGACGATCACACTCGTTGCATTTGATTGAGTTGGCTCGTGTTAGGAGTGATGGCAGGTGCTCCAAAAAGATGATACAAAAATAGATCATCATCATTAGATGGTGGAGACTCCTTCCTTTTTAGCGCGCTTGTCCGACAGTTTGGCAAGTGGATTTGCCTTATATTTTCCAGTCAACCTTAAGAAGGACACGGATGCTGCGAGGACGTCCGTATTCTCTGGCAGTCGATTTTGCGGATATCTTATACACTAAACAATCCTTAACTAGCGCATTAAAATCCATTATTTTTGGATGGATTTACTTTTCCGGGGTTTACATGACTAAAATGCCTAAAAATGTATGAAAGCCGTAATTAAATATGTTATGTTGACATAAACGACCATATTTGAGAATTTGTAAGTCAAACAAACGCTTTAAATGAAAAAAGGAAACAAGGGTGCCCACAACCGGTTACATGAAGGTGCTCACAACCGGAAATGGCAGCCATTTTTATAATGACAGCAAAAACAATTTTCTGTCCATATTTTGGCAACATTCGATATTGCATAACAAAATATAATGAATATACTTCATGAGCATACATTACACTAATTTTCTAACTCATTTCGTTCGATTTATCGCACACTTTAAACATTCACAAATTACTTTTGTGTTGCCTTTTTTCAAAAATTCTTTTCGATGCTTGCATTTACTAAGCAAGTGCGTCTATTTACTTCAGTGTTAGCGCAAAAACTGTGTACTGTCAAAATACAAGTTTGGCAGTACTCAAATCCACCATATTTGATTTCTGTTAAAAAATATGATCGGGTGCCCATAACTGGAGAATGCCCATAACAGGAGACATTCCCCTATATATCGAAAAATATAGTAAAAATGTTTGATCATAACATTGTTTTTAACACGCTTTTATTAGCTTCACCTGCATGTATGTATGTTTGTATGTTTGTAATCGCTCTGGGAGCAAACAAAAAATCTATAATGTAAAAAAAGACTTTCCCTACGTGAACGCCGTGTCAGTGAGGTAAGGCTCTGCGCTACGAACCTAAAAGTCTAGCGTTCGAGTCCAGTCAGGAGAGATTTTTTTAAAATGGTTTTTGTTTAATTCTAAATTATTTTAATTAAAGATTTAAATATATGTAAATATTATTGTGTGTCACTCACACGGTTTTCTCTTACCCTGCATTTTAATACTAAGATAGATATTTTGTGCTTTTTAGTTCACATTTCTATGAAAGCGTGTTCTTTAATTTTTTAAAACTATAATATTATTTATAGTTGTGATTCTTATGTTAGTACATCCCACTATCGTTTTTTATTAATAAAATAAATTTATCTGTCTAGTATAAGAATTTTAAACTGCTTAGAGCTTGTTCTATGTAAATTTATTTTCATCTACATAATTAATTTGAAATAATAATAATAATAAAAACAACAATAATAAATAATATATACACTATGAATAAATTTCCTATAACATATTTTAAAAATATTATATTCAAAGACAATTTCTGTATCAGTGTATTCAAAGCACAACATTTTTGGGGAAAAAAATAAAATCTTTATTTTCCCTTAATTATATCTCAATAATATTTCTTCGAAATATTATTCTGTCTTTTTTAATGAATGGTGAAATAAGAGAGAAAAAATGGATAGGCACTAAGGAAATTTAGAAATAATCCCATAAGTCATTTTTTAAGATGCAATTTTAACGCATGAAATAAAATCTGAACTTCTTAAGTATAAGTTATTAGATGAAAAATTGAGAATATTATTTTCATTGAATGTAAAGGAACTTTTTATGAAATGAAAGATTCATAAGTGTCACTTATAAAAAGAGTTTTTGAATGTATTATGTCCTTATTTTTACGATTATTCTACTTCAACTTTTTAAAGTAAAAATAATAAGATGTGCAAAAATCTGATAAATATGCCGCACTATACACGACAAAATTCTAATAAATGTCAGCTTTTTTTAAAGGCTCTTTAAATAAAAATTTTTTAGAGTACTGCACTCTACTTTTAAGTTAAAATACCATACTTATATATAGTTATTTTTTATTTAATTGTAAAAATATTTTCGGAATGAACCTAAATAGTTAATTCATTAAAAAATAATTTAACAAATCTAATAAGTTTTTACTATAAGTATAGATTTAATATATATATGTAGGATCCGATTTATGTGGGCTTTTAAAACAATAACGTTCTAATTCAATCATTTACTAATTATTTAAAATTTAATAAAGAAAGTTAAAATATAATACATTATTTACAGAAAACGTTAATGAATTAGAATTATACTGATCCAATGTCCATTTGATAGTTCGATTAAAACAACTTGAGGCACAAACATATCACTTATTACATCGCTATTCAGTTCTCGTAAACGTCGTCTAAACAAGTATTCGTCAAAATGTGCGTGCCTTCTCAACCGGCCGTCAATTGCACTCTGAACTCCTCTCTTCAAACGCTCTTAGCAGCCGTGCCTTTCAGGAAGCTGCGCCCGCTTACGTCATATTCGCATCTTTCCGCCAACCGTCGAAGCTCACATCGCTACGGGAAAACTCAGCTGTTTTGGATTCCAGGTACGGCAAAGAGAAACTAAGTAGCTTTAGATTCCAATGTTCGGGGAAGCAAGGCCCGATACCATAAGCTCGGCCATCCTGCGTCGTCTGGCCCTCCAGGCTGCCACACTGAAAAATACAAAAAAAAAAAAAAACACAAAATAATATCATACTTATTTACAGTTTATGTACAAATCTTCATATTTTTGCTTTTAAACTAAGTGATCCCACGTTTGAGGATCTTAACATGAGTAGATTTGCAATAGGAGCCTTCATGGCATCCATCTTTAATTATATCATTAATATTCTCATTTTTAATTTTCACTGTCTTATAATCATAAAGGTACATCACTTTTGGTTTAATGGCAACTTGGTCGCCTATTGTGCCAGTTTTTGGTGGTTGTCTACTCAATTTATATTTTGCCTTATTTTTATTTTTAACTTTGGCTAATTGTTCTTTGACATGTGTACGCAAATCTTTACTTTGGGATTTAAAGTTATTTTGGGACTCGAACTCGAGAACCTCTAATTGATCATGTTCAGTTTTAATGTCTTTTAAGGTTTCTGTAGCGTCATGTTCGGTCAAAAAGTCTATAATGGCAGTCTTATATGCAGGGAAAACTTCTGATTGTATTTGCACAGTTTTGGGAAATAATGCGGCTATTTCGCTAATTGTAGTTTTCAGTGGAAGTGATAGAATGAACAACTTTCTCAAATTTATACCGGCAGTCTCTTCTTTTGGGATATTTAGTCTTTTACACTCAATGGAATCTATCGTCACAGTCTTTTTTCTCAATTTCTTTCTTTTAAGGAGTTTGGAATTTTCGTCAACTTTTTCTTTTAACTCTTTCAACTCTTCGGCTAACTGTGAAATTTTTTCAAGTAGGACTTGTTTTTCATCTTTCTTCGAATAAGTGTTTTCTGGATGTAGCGACTTCATTCGGGAAACATTCGTCTGATTTCTTCCCTTTCGTCGAGGCTCCTCCTCTTCCTCACTATCATCATCTATCTGGAAAATACTCGTCTGACTTTGTTTCTGTCGTCGAGGCTCCTCCTCTTCCTCACTGTTATAATCTACACTATTATCGTCCTGTAAAAGCATCTTATCGTCATCACTTTCGTCATTTTCGTCGTCATCGTCATTTTCACTTACTGCTTTTTCGGAAGATTCTAATGATTTTTTTGACAGCATAACAGGTTGAGGGGTTATATTTTTACACTTTTTAACACTATTCAATGTTTCATTTATTTCTGGGGATTTCTCAAAAATTTTGTTTTTACAGTTAATAGGGGCATCAATAACAACAGTCGACTTAATTTCTTTCTTATATGCATTTTCTGGGAGTACTGTTACTAAATTTACCTCAAGAGAATTAGATTTATTTTTCACAAAAATGCCTTTTTCGTTTATCGTCGTTTCACCCAGCATTAACACATTCATGCCAAGGATTATATCATAGGGTATCACATCATTATGTACAACATAAATATCAGTTTTAGTTTCGAAATCATCAACTTTAAGATCGACATCCAATGAGCCTAACGGCTTTATGGAACTTTTCCCGATCTCTTTCAAAGTAGTACTCATAGGATTTAATCTATTCACATTCAATTTATCAAAAGCATTTTTGCGCAACAATGTTGCTTCACTTCCCGTATCGATTACGCCACTGAAATTTATATCATTTACTTGTATAATTTTATTCAAATTACGATTTACACCAATATACAATGCCTCAACTTCTGGTTTTGAACCTGGGCACTCCGAACTTTTATGCCCAAATTGTTTACATGTGAAACACTTCAGACCCTTCATCCTATGAGGGCAATCCCTAGACAAATGGTTTTTATCTCCGCAATTATAACAGAATTTATTCACTTCATTTCTAGGACTAAATTTTTCATGTACGTTATAGGCTATGTGCTTCGGTTTTGCATTATCTATTTTATCCAATCTAAATTTATTTTTCTCATTGTCTCTCTTAAACATTTCATACAATTTTATTTTCTCTTTGAAATCGTGAAGGGTTTTTGCACCATACAAAATAACTTTATTTTCAGATTTATCATTAATTCCTTGGATCACGTAGTGCATTATTGCGGCATCATCAATGTGCCCGTTTTTAGACAGTTCACGTATTTTAAAATAATATTCCGTAACTGATTCATTGGCTTTAATCTTCCTTTTATTTAGGATATCATGTAATGAGGCAGAGTTAATCTCAAACCTAAACTCATTGATGAGCGCTTTTTTTAATTTTTTATTTGTGAAAAGTGCTTTTTCAGATCTGATGAATAGTAGAGCGTTTCCGCTCAACGATCGTTTACAGAAAATAATTTTTTGCAATTCGTTCAAATTAAACATATTCGACATCTCTTCGAATTCAGTAAACCATTTAATAATATTTTCATGCAGATCGCCGCTAAATTTCGTAATATTATTTTCAAAGTCATTGAAAGAAACAGTTGCACCATGTGATCCAAAATTCACATTATTACAACAATTTGTACTTTTTTTAGTTTTATCATCATTATTTATGTGGCATTCATCATCATTATTTATATGGCATTGCACAAAGGAGTCAATTTTCTCGACGTCATTATCACTGCTAAATTTGTTCTCAGACTCATCATCTTCCGAATCATTGTCGGAGTTTTCCTCTTTGAGTAATTCAATATCATTTAATTTTAATAATAATCTATGACGTATTTCTACTTTCGTGCCGTCAAATGAAACACTTAATAAATTACTTATAATAATCAATTCATTCAACGAAAAATTTTCGTCGATGAATTTTTGTTTTTTAATATAATTTTTCATCGTCAACGGCAAAATTAAATCCTGTAATTTTTTTTATTCTGCATCTGTTTTTTCTATCACCTTCGTCATTGAATAAAAACCAATGCAGAATTCTAATTTTGCTGTATTTTTCTGTACTCAGTGCAACACCAATTTTGGGAATATCCCCAAGAGAAACCATTGTACAACAAAACAAAAATACACGTACCTTTGTAGAACCGAAAAAGCAGGTGGTTTGTTGTTCTAAATTTTGGCCGTCTAGTTGATTTTTCACTTTTTAATCCTTGAGCACTTTGCGGAACATATTTCACACTTCGTTGCTTAATATGACCAGTCACTTATTCAGTTCTCACTTTTGGTTTTATCCACATAGTTGTCGAATGTCACACCATAAATATCAATAGAGAGAAAAGCTTTATAATTCACCACTTATCACAGTTCAGCTGTTCAGCAACAGTTTTTAAAATAAAAAGTTCAGTTTCTATTGTAATAACAGTCTGTGTTTACTCAAAGTTTGTGGTTCATTAAAAATCCACTTTATATTAAAATTTACGAGCGATCAAAATTTATGTTAACTAAAAATTAACGTTCTACTAAAATTTACTTTAAATTAAAATTCGTGTTCAATCCCACTTCTGAGATGTAGGATCCGATTTATGTGGGCTTTTAAAACAATAACGTACTAATTCAATTATTTACTAATTATTTAAAATTTAATAAAGAAAGTTAAAATATAATACATTATTTACAGAAAACGTTAATGAATTAGAATTATACTGATCCAATGTCCATTTGATAGTTCGATTAAAACAACTTGAGGCACAAACATATCACTTATTACATCGCTTTTCAGTTCTCGTAAACGCCGTCTAAACAAGTATTCGTCAAAATGTGCGTGCCTTCTCAACCGGCCGTCAATTGCACTCTGAACTCCTCTCTTCAAACGCTCTTAGCAGCCGTGCCTTTCAAGGAGCTGCGCCCGCTTACATCACATTCGCATCTTTCCGCCAATATTCTGTACTCTCCGTCGAAGCTCACATCGCTACGGGAAAACTCATCTGTTTTGGATTCCAGGTAAGGCAAAGAGAAACTAAGTAGCTTTAGATTCCAATGTTCGGGGAAGCAAGGCCCGATACCATACATATATATATATATATATCATAACAATCTTTCTATTTTTCAAGGACTTCCGATTAACATTCGGGAAAATCTAAGTATAATATTTTTCGAATTAGTTCTAATGTTTCTATCTTAAACTGTAATTATTGAAGAATTGAGATTTAGATATAATAGACTTTTACACAAATTTATAAATTTGATTGTGCACCACAAAAAATCTAAAAAATACCTTAAAATTTTCAAATTTAAGCTTTATTTATAGGTACATTTATTTTTCTTTAAATATGAGTCTTGACTAGGTTTGAAGATTCGATTGAGTGTTTTACGTTTTAATAACGCAGCTTGTGTGTTATAAATAGATATGTACAAAAAAAAATACAAATTATAAAATACTAAATAAGTTAATCGTCGTCAACAGTGCAAAGGAGCAACTTTTAAACCTAGTGTCCTATTTGGCATTGCGACTTATTGAAATGTCCAAAGTACAACAAACCAATCTTCACGCAGCATTGTAATGTTGGATTAGGTTATGGTTATCGCTATACTGTCATATTTTGCAGAGTATGGTTTATTAGACCAGTATTTACGACTGAAAGTGTATTCTGAACCAGTATGAATATCCATGCATTTACACGATTCGAAACCGGCACTTGGAAAGGGAAGACCAGAGCATGAAACAATCACCTACCAAGCATGCACAGTATTGAAAATGAGAGTGCAAATTCAAAATTATTAATTCATGAGTAGCTACATTAATATTTTTACTTCCACTTCACCACAAGTATAGGTAATGGAAGTATTGTAATTGGTCCGAAAATACGATATCTTTCACCTGATTTGCACGTTTAAAGGCCTCAAGAGTCCAAAAAGTAGTTATTGGCCATTAGTCAGTGTGTGTGTATGTATGCATACGTTTAGGTGTGTAAGTATGTGGGGAATCTTCTAGCTATCATTCCGAAGCTAATAAAGATAGAACTACGAAACTTCAGAATTAAGACAAGTCTGGTGTACAGATAGATTTTTTTAATTTTGGTGAAAATTGAAAAACCCGAAGTGGGACCGTAAGTCTATATCTCAAAGATGGCTCTAACGATTTCCTTCAGTTACTATATAAACACTATTAGAAGCCTTTTCGAATGATATGTTAGTTCAGAAAAACTGATAGGCGTCCTGTATAAATAGCTCAATTTCTGATCTCGCAAGCGTTCCTTTAAAAACGTCTGTAAGTGGGAGGAAGTGGGTCATTGGAAATCGGAAGTGGGGTCGTAAGCCCATAACTCAAAAAAAGGTTCAAACAATTTTCTTCAAGTTGCTATATAAAAACTCCATTAGACGTCCTTCCGAATTATATAGTTTGTTAGTTCAGGAAAATTGTAAGCGTTCTGTAGAAATAGCTCAATTTCAGGTCTCGCAAGTGCATTCCTTTAACGACTGTAAGGAAATTTTTTTTCGAACTCGCCGTATTAACTCCTTTTTAAATATCCTTTTGTATGTAATTATTATTTTCCGATCAATAATTGAGTATTCCATGTTTTGATAAAAGTTTTTGTCTCAAAAAGAGCTCTAATTATTTTCTTGAAAATTGTCGCATAATTCCGTTTTAGATATTCTTTCTCATGTATTACGTGGTTATTGCAGGAAAATTAGCAGTCATCCTGCTTAGTAGCTCAGTTTTAGATCTCAGAAATTGGTGTTTCAAAAACTAACTCTACCTTTTTTTTCCCTCTTATTTTTTAATTCACTATCTACCGTGCCGGCAAAATGATCTTTACACTTAAGCGGCAAAAAAAAAAAAAAAAAAAAAAAAAAAAAACTTTATATGTGAATTGCCATTTTTGCCATAAAAATGCGTTGAACCCCGTTGATGACACTTGGCATTAGTCGGTCACAGACGATATTTCCCTATCCTATCAACACTCAGTTCACCTCGTGGACTTTCAGAGTAAGGCTGTATGCTCTTTGCTCCCGCCGGCAAATACTTCGTTTATTTGTCAAAAGTTTGAGAGCCAACATTGGTATTCCCACTCCACACAATGTGTCAGAAAAAACTTAAAATGGAAGAGAAATCTCATGCCTTGACTCAGCTAAAGAAGGAAATCTCTGTGATTGATGTAGTTAGAGATCTGACAGATCATTCTAGATCTAGCCAGATGTAGAAAATATTTACAAGATCATTAAAATGTAAACATTTAAGACGAAATCTTAACATTATAGTCGTTTATTGTAAATATCACATTACAGTCAGTATTTTAATCATCTCATCTTTACATTTTATTACCAATTGCAGTCATTTAAGCTCGAACTTCTGGCTACATTTGCCAGATGTCTACAACTGGTTACATCTAGAATGGTCTGCCAGATCTCTGGCTACATCAATCACAGAGATTCCCTTCTTTATCGGAGCCAACGCATGAGATTTCTCTCCAATTTTAAGCTTAATGCGACCCATTGCGTGGAGTGGAAATACCGATGTGGCTTCTCAAACTTTTAACAAATGAACGAAATATTGGCTGGTGGAAGCAAGGAGCATACAGTCTTACTCTAAAAGTCCACGAGGCGAACTGAGTGTTGATAGGATAGGGTAAGGTCGTCTATGATCGACTAACACCACGTGTCATCACTGGGGTTCGACACATTTTTATGGCGGAAACAGCAATTGACATGTAAAGGTTTTTTTTTTCCTTCTGTTTTCCGCTCAAATGTAAAGATTTTTTTTTTTTTTTTTTTTTTTTTTTTTGCTGGCACTGTAAGCTTTGTTTTATAAGTTTTTACATGTGTATCAAGTTTCTCTTACTGGAATATTTTAGATTTCTACTTCGTTAGGTCAATTTTATGTCTTCTGATCACATTATCTCCAAAAAATGCATATAGTTAGTAATGGAAGTCGTGTGGTTGATTCACGCCAGATTTTTATATACAATCCAATAACCAAATACTACGATTAAAAAAATGGAAAATATTGTAAGTTGAATATTTACCATGTGAAATGTCACGGCTCTCATTTGTGAATAACATTAAACTTTCCGTTCAGGCCGTGTCAATCATAGGTCAATGACAATAAATTTTTCGTTTATGGTAGGTTCATTTATTGCCATTTCCTTCATGGCAGGTTTCGCTCGTTGTCAGGCACAGACAGGCATCTGTGAATGAACTATAAAATAAAAAGAAATACATTGCTTTAATCACATTGTTTTAAATTACATTCTATAATTTCTCAGTTAAATTTTATTTAAAATTTACTTCTAAGAAGCTCGCGAGGGCTGATGAGTATTTATTCCTTATAAATTCGTGCAAATCTCAACGCCGTAATATCCATTTTGAGCTGACAGATGTTACGTGTGTGTAAAATGCACACAATCACTCTCTTGTCAAATGAAATTTATGCTTTGGATTGTGAAATATACATCAGAAATTATGACTGTCTTCAGTTAAATTGTAAAAAATAGACTAAATCCGATGACAATCTACAGTAGAAATATATAGAATCTAAATTACATATGATAACTATCTTTGTCTAAGTTGTGGTTAAAAACAGAAAATGACAAAAATGTGAATTATTTGATATCGATCAATGCTCACCGTTGATTTTTCATGAAATATTCTCAGTAAACATAATCAATAACAGGTTCTTATAATTCTGTATTTATCAAATTGTATGTATTTTATTTATCACGTAAGAGTTTTGGCTCAAAATATATTTCCTTGTAATGATAAAATTTTAAAAATAATTACAAGATAAAAAGAACTTTTGCATACCACGTTTTAAAATTTTCTGTTGAATCATATAAACTTGACAATTCTGTGTATTAATAAATACCTAAAGGAAAAAAAAAAAAAAAAAAAAAAAGGAATTATCCTACAAACTTTAAAGAAAATGATCAAATGCGTAATTAAGAGAGCAATTATAAGAAAGTTTCCAATATTTATTAATTGAATAAAAGTGTTAAAAAAATGCATTGTCATCGTGTTCTGAGTTATTCTAAAAGTTTTAAACATCTAGCTAGTCAGAAAATTAGTTAAAAACCGTTTACAAGATTTATATTGGACAAACAAGCAAGAAAGCAAGTTAAAAATGTGGTAATAATAACTGTGTTCTTATATATTTCTTTATATTTCATAAAAATAATACAAATTACAAATAGAATTATTAGTAGGAACATAACGTTGGTGTTAAATATAAAATCAAAACTTAGTACAGATTTTTTTTTTTCTCTTTTTTGCTTCCATTGTCACAAAATGAAAGGAATCGAGCTAAGAAATAGTAGAACGCTCTTCCTTCTTTAATAATCAATATGGATTTTTAACTATAACTCGCTTTGAACAAGATAATTAATCTCACGCCATAGGTTCAAATAAATCCCAAAATATTTTAACCCTCTGTAAGACAATTTAATATTTGTAGAAACATCACTCGTCTCTCAGACATCGTATAAAACTATTGTGATAAGTTTAACCACCTAAGGAATAGTAATAAATGCTACAAAATACAAATATCTATAAGTATATGCTTCCGACTACTTTCAGATAAGAGTATAGTTTTTCAAAAAAATATTGTAATCAATTATTTATCAAATATATGTTAGATTTCATTATTTATTTAACAAGCTAGATTTTATCAGCTAATTACGATCAATCATATAAATAAATAAATAAAACCTTTACTTTGATTTTATAATGGCGATCGTCAAATAACATCTTGCGTTTTGAGGATCAGTGTACATACGAGTTTCCTTAGAATTTCAGAACATAGACGAAAAGTAACAGTTTTTGATGGAGTCCTTGCGGGGGCCAGCCTGGAGACATTTCATCTTTGCTTCCATTTAGAATTCTCCGTCGGCACCGGTCCATGACATCATGTATACTCCATGTTAAGCTTCATAGGTGGAAATGGTGGTCAGATGTGCAACGAACAGTTAGTATGTTAATAAGTTGGCTTGTTGTGGTGAGAACCTAGATTCAGTCACTGACATGGTTACGTTTAGCTTTTAAAAAAGGTAACTAATATTTCATTTACAGGTATATCAAATTAATTTTTCGTAAGAAAGTTAAGCTATAGTGGAACACTACATTTAGATTTATGTACTAGAAATTAATATTATTCTTTGTAGAGTTTCAATTCAATATATTATTTCACAATTTAAAATTTTTCAACTAAAAGCAATATTGAAACCCGAATAAACTACTACGTCAGAAACGCCAAAAGAAAAATATTTGCGATGCATACAGCTGTTTCGGTAGCCTTAAGCGTACCGTCTTCAGTGCAAAAAGAAAAATTTATTTTTCACTGTAGACGGTATACTTAAGGCTACCGAAACAGCTGTATGCATCGCAAATGTTTTCTTTTGGCGTTTCTGGCGTAGTAGTTTATTCGGGTTTTAATATTCCAACGCCAAGTCTCCCGTTATTAATATAAAAGCATTATTCCTCGAAACTTTTATTTAAATTTCTATTTTTTACCTATAAATATTAACCCGCTCAATACTATTCATAATCATACGATGTAAATGATAAGCCCTATAACGATAACTGAAAAACAATGAAAGTAACACAAATTTGCTTATTAATCAGCATTCTTTTTTTAATTAGATTTTAAATTTAGAAGCAAATTTAAAAGCTTAAAAAGGAAAATAAAAATAAAATTATTTCTACATTGAATTTCTAATGAGAAAATAAAACTTTTCATAACTAACTTTTCATAAAAATTTCACCATCATTAGTTTTCAAGAATTTGCGATACATTCATTTAAATTCAACAAATTAACAAAAAAATTTCGCAAAAAGTATTCCTTAAAGTTCTTTCTCAACGCCGTTTTGATCTCAAAATGGTTCTGATATCTTTCTTTTCTTTTTTGTTCTCATTTTCTTTGCTTAGGAATTACTTTATGGAATTCTTTATTCTAAGATGTTTTTTTAGATGAATAGACGTTCTTTTCTCAAGATATTAAAAATTTCCTTTATATAATTTTTTCATAATTTTTGAAATATAAAAATTCTGAAGATGCTATTATATATAATGAATATATATAATTAAATTTTATGCGCAGAATATTTACTCCAAATTTGTCATTATAATTAAAAAATAAATTATAATAGAAATAGAAATTGCATATATATATATTGTTCATATATATATATATATTATGGTGTCATTTGTTCGCCGCGAGTGGAAACAGCTCCGATGCAGTCGTACGACATCTCAGCTCTGGGAAATTGTGCAGCAAGAAACGGAGTCGGATGGTTACCATAGGCTAATAATCAAGGAAGATGGTGCGTCTCAATACTCAAATGCTTACACTCCCAGTCTAGGGGTGCAATGCAGTATCTTCAAGTATGGCATCCATCCTTGACGCATTTGTCACTATTTGTTGTAGCTATTGAGTCATTGATTGGCTGACAGAAAGATGACACGATTCAAAAATTTCGCCAACATATCGCCAAACAATCAGTTTGCAGTGTTGTTACAAACATATACTCAACATTCCTAGATTTTTTAAGGGTACATTGAACATCTCGACAGGTTAAATAAAGCAATTTTTGCAAAATATTCAATTATTTGTATTTTATTTAAAATTACAGATGGAATTGAGATTTTTTTGCCACAGTTAACATGTACATTATAGCCCATATTTAAAACAAACGAAATTAATTAGCTGAATAAATTAGTTTTCTAGTGATAATTAACTTTTTATATGTCTATATGGAAAATTTTTAACTATATGTCCATTCGGTACACTTTTCTAAAAATCTATTGCGTTTATCACCTTAAAATTTGGTATGGTAGCAGAAAATGTACTATTTGAAAATAAATTAGTTACACAATTTTGGAAAATTTCAACTCTCTATCTTAAATATAATTTTAGAAAAGTGTACCAAGGAATTAAAAAAACATATTTTGAGAAAAAGGCAAAAATCTGGACGAACACATACAATGCTTAAAATGTATTATTTTAAAACCTTCCAGCACCATAATCATTTTGTGTTAGCATTTCAGCATCAATTTTTTTTTCTGTTTTATCATTTTATTTTTCACTCTAGCTGATTTGGAGAGATCTTGGAAACTTATGGATGCTTCTCGAACTCGGGCCTCATCAATTTTTCTCAAAGAATATTTCATATTATGGCCGAGTTCAATTCCCAAATTTTTTAGAACTGCTGTGCGATTGTAAGCACCATCATTAAAGCAAATCACAACATTTAATACACTCAATTTCAAAATACATATTAAAACAAAAATAGTAGGTGTTCCCATAAACAATGGTTGATGAAACTATCGTTTGGATTCTGAGTTCGACCATGCACGCATTTGCTCAAAAGTTTTCTGCCAGAAAGAGAACGGAAAACATTTTTAGCGGCAGAAAGTAAAGCTTCTGGCAAAGAATGTTTGTGATTATAATTTTCACCATTGTTTAAGGCTTTATTGTAACCGCATCAAGTTTCCGAATCTATAGGCACAGTTTGTCTACCTATTTAAATGCCATATTTTGGGTGTTTATGTATTCCAAACCTATACAAATTATATGTTACTGGAATCGTCTGAGTCTAATGGCCATATCACACGGGAGCATATATACTCAACACAACATTATGCGCAAAATGTTCACTATACTGAACGAACGAGAAACCGGTCAGCTGTCCGTAGGGTTCCCCCAAATTGATAGCGGGGTGTATTCCCTTCTCTAAAGGTATTCCAGGAAAAAATCCTGTTTATTCCTCCTATTGGTCAATTTTGATCAGCACGCTCAACATACTCAGCTTTCTCTAAACGGTTTTGTAGGAGTTGATCATCCGAAAACTTGCTGTCCTTGAGCAAAATCAGGCTGAGTATGTTGGGTATAATGCTGTGTTTTGTAAAATGCTGAACGAAAGTCTCTCGTGTTATATGGCCATAAGACTATAATTGAAAATTCGAAAATTTGGCCCATTTTATGTTCCATGTGCCCTACCGAAATCAAAATACGCATGCGCCAACTTCTTCATTATATATCTATGGATGGTTACGAGGATGGAATGGAGCTGTTAGTCCAGAATGGAGACGGATTTTATTTGAAGATGGAAAAGTTGTAAAATTTGAAGTTGATTATGATGTTTTTCAACTCATTAGATATTATACTATGATGCTCTGAGACGATAAGTGAGATGCTTGTTATTTTCGACGATTATTTCATTTAAATTTCTCTACATGTTTTTAATGTAACTGTCCTAACGTCTTACTAAAAGCCCTTGTTTTTTAAATCTTGAGTGATTACTTGAACTGTGTGCTTGTGTGACTCTCTAATTCTTACAATATATGTATATAAACACACCGGATTTCCTAAAAAAAAAAAAAAAAAAAAAAAAAAAAAAAAAAATTAAAAAGAAAGAAAGAAATTAAAAAGAATAAAATGCCTTGTTTCTGGTGCGTCTAATTCAAGGCACTTATATTGAATTTCATTACTTTTTAAATTGTTGTTGAAAATAATCTTAACTTTATCGCATATACAGCGTAATAAACATTTTAAATATATTCAATTATCAAGAAGAGTAACGTGTCGTTTTTTTACTTATGTTAAACAGAAAGCCTCTACATAATATTATGCTTATATACAGTTTTATTATGTAAAATGACATTCTTTATCCAATACAGTATTACGATTTTGCGAAATCGACTTTTAAATAATTATGCATGCAAAGAAATTTCTTCATAAAATCATAATAGTGAAGTCTATGCTTTTTTATTTAAAGAAATGACATGTAATTTCCATCTGTTAAGCAATTAGCACAGTCTATCTTATTATTATTTTTTTATTCAATTAATGGTTTATTTAACAAAATATTTTCCTTTATTTTAGCTTATGTTACAAATATACGATTTTTATAACAGTAAAGAGTATAATTAACTAAATTTGTAACATTCCATACATAAATAAGCAAACTAATATTGTTACTAAACAAGCATAGTTGTATTACTACATCTAAATAAAAATCCTGTTATATTTATACATTCCAGTACAGTGTGTTTATTAAAGGTTTATTAAAAATAAATTAATATTTTTCATATAATGATATTTAATCCTTTTTCTTCATAAATTATCAGACTTCTAGTATCTAGAGACGTGTCCACTTTCTTTATTTTGTTTAATGCTATTCTCTAAAAATATCGGTATCTTTTTTCCTGTATTATTTCAACTATAAACACAGTTTAGATAGTTAATTTTTTTTTTC
Organism: Salticus scenicus; assembly: GCA_963930645.1. Lineage (NCBI taxonomy): Eukaryota > Metazoa > Arthropoda > Arachnida > Araneae > Salticidae > Salticus > Salticus scenicus. The sequence goes on along the minus strand of OZ005659.1, from coordinate 12,316,664 downwards.
GTATCATTCATCAAGTAAACTATTTATCAAAGTTAAGAAAAAAATTCTTGGCGTCATGCTACAAACTTTTCGTTAATACACTGCCCTAAAAAAAGATCATTATTCAGAAAACATTTGTTTTGCTTTTAAAAACATGCTCTTGCCAAAGAACAGCTAAATAGCTAAATTATTCTTTATAATGTCATGTCTTGTGAAATTTATGAAGTTTATTGTAGTATCGAACGTAATTTGGTATGAATGTTTAAGGTGTTAAAATCTGAAAATTTCTACAAGTAAAATAATGAACTTTTTCAAAAAATTGGTTTAACTTGCATCACTTCAAAACTTTGAATTCTGAATTATTACTTTGCATTTTTTTCGTGGAAATTTAGAAAAAGTTTATTTTAATGAGTATGTTTAATACAGATGCATAAGAAATAGTTTCATTTTTTAGCAAACATAAAAAAATTGTTAAAAAACGTATAATAAATTTTACTGAATATGTCTTTCTTTTCTTTATATATATATATATATATATATATACATATATACAGTCGTTAACAAAAGTGTCCGAACACTAGAAAAAAATTCTATATAAAAAAATAGAGTTAATACTGTTTTTTTAAACAAATACTTGTCGAATCATGTTCTTAGTCAGTCTAAGAACATGATTCGACAACGATTTATTTATCAAAACAGTATTAACTCTATTTTTTTATATAGGAATTTTTAATAGTTTTCGGACACTTTTGTTACCGACTGTATATATATTTAAATAAATAAAGTTAAAGCTTCCTTATAGAAGTAGAACAAAATAATATAAATTTCAACTGAATTTCAATAATATCTCGTCACATTTTAAGTCTTTGGTTAAATTAAACCACAAATACCAAATTTCAAATGTTTTGTAAAAATCTCGTTGTATTTCATAGGTAAACAATTTTAAGTTTAGAAAACTAAAATTAATTTAGGCATTTTGATTAAATATTCCTAAAATTATTTTTGTTTGTATGTGTTCTTAGGCACCTGACACTATTGGGGAGGCCTCTTGCTTAATATTATATACAATTCAATACTATAACATATCATTTGTTCTCTTGTGTCAAACACAGAGATTCACTCCCAATGTTACATTTTTATATTTTACTAGCACCACTACCCATTCTCTGCAGGTGTAAAAAATATTTAAAATAAAAAATTGAAGGCCTGTATATACATAGACCTGTTTGCAAATGATTTGTTGTTATAATTTATAAAGAAAATCAAGCTTAGTTTAAATGTAATGAAACATAAAGATTTGAAGAAAAATACCTGAAGTACCACTTTTACAGTTTTAGAAGCTATATTTTGGAAGTTTTTAATCCTTTACGTTAATTACGTCCTAAGAGGTCACATTTTTCTAAGTTTCAAACCTCTACTCGAAACGACTACAGAGATCGAATGACCAAGTTAAAAAATATTTGGACACCCCCATTCAATTTCTTAAGGGTTAAATTTCGGAAGATCCTCATCTTTTACCATATATAGTGTCTAACAGAAAAAAAAAATGTATTTCTAAAAAATGCTTTATTTTTTATTTGTTTATTAATTTTATTCAAATGATATTATAATACGTAATTATTGGAAATATGTTAATTTGAGATATAAGCTGTTGTGCATATTAAATTCAATATTGTTACCAAGTTTCATGAAAAATAACCTATATCGTTGTTGAGATACAATGCGCAGAAGACAAAACTTTAAGAACTGAGAAAAATAGCAGTAAATAATTAAAATATTAATAAATGAAATATTGTAGTAGCTTACTTAAACAATCATATCTGAAGAAACATTATAACTTTCTAATACGAGTTTTTGGATATCGCTCAGAAATATTTAAAGCATAGTAATAATATTTTAAAATCGATTTTATGACTTGTTTATAAAACTACTTAGACCCCTTAAGCAGTGTAGGGGTATTATTAAACATACAAAGAATTCCATCTATCCGTTTGGAGGGGAGGGGAAATACTTATTATAAGGGACAACCACAGATTTAAATATTTTCTTAAATATATCATTAAACTAAAAAATCCTATAACGAAATTATTTGAAATGTCGATTAGAATAATGTGCAACATTTCACCCAAAAGTCTCAAAATTAATAACACAGGCCTGCGAAATCGTACTTTGCATTTTTTTTTTTCATCGCGTTGAGTGTTTCTAATGTGTTTTAATGCGCTAAATTCAGAAATGATTGTTTCTTTCCCCTATCACGTAGGAATTTTCACAAAGTGAGGATGAAAATCGGAAGAATTCACCTAAAGACTATAACAAGTTCGAATCAATTACTGTAAGAAATACATTAAATTCGGGTGTTATTTACATGTTATCTTTTAAAAGTGCTTCTTTACGTCGAAGCTCCTTTTAGAGCATTTTACCATGTGCACAGCTTTAAAGCCTTGTGTGTGGGGGGGGGGGATTCTCTATGCAGTGTCCAACAATAATCTTGTAATGTGTTAAGGGCCCGCTTCACTCACCGCCGCCGAAAGCCGAAGCTAATGTTATTCTATGGGGAATTTTTCTTTCCAAATAACTTATTAACTAATACATATTTTTAAATTCTGTTTTCAGACTCTGAAAATTCGCAGCTGTTAAATTGACGGACCTTTTTTAAAAAATTACTTCTTTAATTTTTTATGTTTTATTTTGAAGCTGCAAAATACGAATTTTTAATGTGTGATTTTTTTTTTTTTTTTCATTTTGCAATTTCAAAATAAAATATTAAAAATCAAAAAAAAAAAAAAAAATACATTTTTAAAAAAATGTAACAGTTGGGAATTTTCAGAATATAAAAACAGAATTTAAAAATATGTATTAGTTAATAAGTTATTTTTAAAGAAAATTTCCCCATAGAATAACATTGGATCGGGCTTCCGGCGACGGTAAGTGAAGAGGGTCGTTAACATCCCATCGTCTCTGAATCCTTCTCTACACTTATTTGGAGTCTTGATGAAATAGCTCTCCTTGTTCTTTACATACATCATCCAGAATTTCCGAGAAATAACTTAGATGGGAGTTGTAAAAGTGACGCTTTAGGCTCATACAATTCCATTTTTTGTCACAAAACTGTACGTGACGGAAATTTTTGAATAGTTTTTCTTTAATCAGCATCCAAAAATGCACCAGAAAAACAAATCACCGTGAAGAAAAAAATTTCGTCGTCGACTTGCGTAATGAAAAGAAACATTTTACGTTTTATCAAGCCAATTCCGAACTCGTTCACTCGATGACACAAATGCTTTTCTTCGTAATTAAAATTGATTACCCCTAATGCAGAAAAAGTTTAGTGTATAAATCTTTAGTTGACTTTATTCATTTTATTTATTTATTTATTTATTTTGAATGTAAAGAGATGTTAATCTTATATGCTTTGTCAAATTTCCTATTGAAATTCAATCTTTATACTTTTATTTGAGAATGTTACATTCAAATTAACAAGAAAAATTTAAAATTGTGAGCTTTCCATTTATACACGTATATTATTTTTTTAAAAGAGTCTAAGAAATACTCATTTATTATATCAGTCATATTATTTCCTTTATGTATCAAACATTTTATTATACACACAGATTAAATTATTTGAGTTCTCTTTTCAGCAGTATCCGCTTAATTAATCCGTAACTTAATAAAAATCTAAGTTTTGTTAAGCTTCTTTGTTGCGATCTCAAACGAAATGCACATATTGTAAAAACAAAACACAATAATAGTGAGTTGTTGTAGACAGCACAAAACATTCTTTTATAATTTCCTGCACACATTGATGCAGTACAAATTATTATTTATTAAAATTGTTTTCCATGATTAATGCAGACGATTTTTTATCTCAGAAACATATAAGTCAATTTATGTTCTGTAAACAATATCTAAAAACATTACTACTTCTTCTTTTTTTCTTTCTTTTTTTTAACTAAAGAAATCGGTAACTTACTTTCAGATTATCACAGAACTATGGTTCAATATTCGTTTTAATTCGTTTGCAATTTCGAGTTCTTTCAAAAAAAAATTCCACATAGAATATTTTAATGATGCGCTGCATGAGTAGTTCATTCTTGAACATAAACAAACATTTTATCCTGGTTTACTCGCACTATTAAATATTAAACTTTTAACATTCTGAATTACAAACCGAGAAAGTACATATATTTAATTAAATTACTATTAGATATACCCATTACCCACGAGAATATACTTTAATTCAAAGCAAACCATTATGTCTCCCTTAGTTCAAAGGTAATGAGAGAAAAGATCTGAAATTCAACCTGGGAATTTAAATTATTCTCACGGTAATTTGGTTAAACACAGGTGACGACAATGATGATAATTATGTAATGAAGTAAAATTTATTATATAAGAACATTTTGTATTGCAACTATTTCCTTTTTAAAAATTAATTATTAAAAAGTATATTTTATGAAAATTACCTTTTTAAATAGTGTGTAATTCTTCGTATACATTTTTTACAACGAAGCATTAAAATTTTTATTTTATTTTACTGTTTAGAATTTTTTTTACATACATTCTATCAATGGCAATAAAAATGAATCTTTTACAAAGAAAAAGAAAAACATTGGCATTACCAGTATAGTATTTTTTAAATTTTAGCGAAAAGGATATTAAATGTCACTATGGTTATACAGAAAATGTTATTTTTGTAATTTCTAATGATTTTGTTCTTGTAATTCTTATGTATTTTTGCATTTTCAATAATTTAATTTTGAATGGGTCGTAAGAATTTTCTTCTCCGGAATTATTTTTAAGTACGAATAATATAATACTGTCTTTACATAGAAGATATGTAAAGCGTTATTTACGAAGTTGGTATACAAAGTACACGGTGCGTTCTTAAATAAGGAAACGACTTTTATATTCCATAAGTTAAACAATTCTGATGGGAAAATATATATAATAATAATAAATTTACCGTTTTAGACTATAATTTTATTATAAAGCAAAAATAACATTACTGAAATAAAGTTCTAAATTTCTTGAATAAATTCTAACTGCGGTAGAATTAATCCCGTCGCCCACAACAAAGAGGTCCAGAAAGGACAACCTAAATTTTAAATAATATAATTATGAAAGACAGAAAGAAGTGCTGTGTTGGATAGTTAGATCTGGCACACCAGTTTGAAAAATTAGTCACAAGATTTGCAATAGTTGGCGCAGCAATCACAGTGAAGTTTATATTAGTTTCAGACCTACAGAACATTCAATCTTTTGTCTGTTTTACTGCCGAAACTGACAGGAAGTTGTGTTAGATGAGTTAATACAGAAAATTTACTGATATCGAATGCTGCAAAATGTTACAAGCAGCATTAGTACCTGTATAGTCGGTAACAAAAGTTTTCGAACACTAGCAAAAATTCCTATGTGAAAAAAGTACACTTTTTAAGGTTTGGTTAGTTAAATCCTTGTCGAATCCTGTTCTTAGTCAGTGTAAGAACAGGATTTGATAAGGATTTATTTAACAAAACCGAATGAAGTGTACTTTTTTACACCGGCATTTTTGCTAGTGTTCGGGCACTTTTGTTACTGACTGTACTTCTCTATAAATCATAGAGCGTCTTTGGAAAATTTTGCGGTTGAAACAAGAAAGAATATAAACATACAAAGTAGAATTTGTGGCGATAATGTGATCAGAAGACATAAAATTGACCTAACGAAGTATACACCTCAAATATTTCCGTTAAGAGAAACTTGATACACGTGTAAAGACATATAAAACAAAGTTTTTATAGCGAGTTAAAAAATAAGGGGGGAAATATGATAGAAATCTTTTTTGAAACACCAGTTTCGAAGGGCTAAAACTGACCTACCTAACCAGAATGACTGTTAATTATCCTGTAACAATCACTTAATACATGAGAAAGGATATCTAAAATTGATTTATGTAACAATTTTCAAGAAAATCGTTAGATCCGTTTTTGAGATATCAACTTTTACCAGAACTTGGCATATTCAATTATTGACCCTAAAACAATAATCGCATACAAAAGGATATTTAAAAGGGAGTTTTATATGGCGAGTTCGAAAAAAATCCGTACAACTGTTTTTAAAGGAACGAACTTGCGAGACCTGAAATTGAGCTATTTATATAGGACGCCTATCAATTTTTCTGAAATAACCAATTACATCATTCAAAAGGACACCTAATGTTGTGTTTATCTAGCAACTTTAAAGAAAAAAAGAAAATCATTAGGGTCTTTTTTGAGATACGGACTTACGGTCCCACTTCCGGTTTCCGATGTCCCACTTCTGGTTTTCCAATTTTCACCAAAATTTGGAAAATTAATCTGTGAACCAGACATGTCTTAATTCTGAAGTTTCGTAGTTCTGTCTTTATCAGTTTTGGAGATATGATAGCCAGAAGATTCCCCACATACATACATGCATACATATACATATACACACACACACACACTGACGAATTGCCGAAAACTACTTTTTTGGACTCAGGAGACCTTGAAACGTGTAAATCAGGTGAAAACTCAATATCGAATTTATGGACCGAATATATTATTATCATTACCTACAGTAGTCGGGTAATGGAAGTAAAATATATTTTTAACATACGGTCATTTGCAAAAGCTTAAGACCAGTAGGCGATTTTCATTATTTAAACACATTGCATTTTTTGTGCAGATTATTGCACCATCTTATGTGCTGATTGCATCAGACGCATTCTACTGCTATAAATAAAGATGCCCGGCCTCGTTTATCGCCATTTGTTTATTGGATTTTGTCGTAGACAGTGATTTTGTGTAGTTATTGTAATGGGTAAAAAAACCTTCTCTTATACTCTTACAAAAAGGTCGGAAATATTGACCCTGCATAAAATTGGATTTTCTGAACGTCAAATAAGTTCGAGGATAAATGTGAGTAAGACAGTTGTGCATCAAGCTATTAGTTAATTTAATATTTCGGGAAAATTTGTGGATCTTAAGAGTCATTTCTTTTTCATACTTGGAGTATGTCGAGATTTACTTGCAGGTTTATGGAATGATAAACCAAAATCTTTGGCCAAACGTCTGGAAATAGTACTCAAAGTGACGTTGGTGACTTTTGCAGCCAGAGAAGTCTAACCGTATTGCAGGAGGTTCTTCGAACTCGTACGACCATCCTTATCACATGATCATCACGTGCACTCGTTTTTCTAGGGCGACCGCTTCTCTTAAATTCCAAAAAATTTCTCCAAATTTTTAAATTTACTAAGAGCTTGATGCACACCTGTCTTACTCACATTTACCCTCGAACTTATTTGATGTTCAGAAAATCCAAATTTATGCAGGGTCAATATTTCTGACCTTTCTGTAACAGTCAATGAAGATTTTTTACCCATTACAATAATTACACAACAGCACTTTCCACGACAAAATTCAATAAAAAACTGGCGATAAACGTGCCGGGATCTATTATTTATAGCAGTAGAATGCGTCTGATGCAATTAGCTTATGCGATGACGCAATAATCTACGCAAATGATGCAATGTGTTAAAATACTGAAAATCGGCTACTTGACTTAAACTTTTGCAAATGACTGGATTATTCTAACAGTGTCAGTACTTATTTACTTCAAGTTCTCTTCTATACGACCGGAGCTTTTATTATTTGTATGCACTTATTCCATAGCATTTTAATTGTATTTTTTAATAAAATTGATATTATGTCTGTAAGATAATTTACCACACACATCTTTTATTATATTAAAAGACAGCATTAGTTTGCGTTGCTTACTTCGCAAATGATAAAGCAAAAATATATTTGCCTAAAGCATTCTTAAGCAAACAGATAAGTTATCACAAGACTGTTAACTTAAGTAGTTTTAATTAATTTTGCTCTTCTTTGGTTATGAAAAATGCTTGTGCGTGTTAAAGATTAACATGTTTTAATTCATCAGCTGAATACTTATTTTTTCATTACAGATTGACGATAAATTTCATTTAATCTAACATCAATGTAAAGTGTTAAACTACATTTTTAAATTCACTTAATTATACAAAAAAAAAAAAAAAAAAAAAAGGTTTTGCGTTACGATTAACATGCTTTAATTTATTAGCTGAATGATACTTATATTTATTGCGGATTGATTGAATAATCTAATGACAATTTAATATGTTAAAATGTATTTTTTAACCCATTATGTAAAAAGTGTTTTTGTTTTAAGATTACATGATAATTTTTTGTAATATTTAAATATAATGTATTGAAATGTATTGTAGTGTTGTTGCATTAAGATGAGATGATAATTTTTGTAATATAATGGATTGTAATGTATTATAACGTAATGTAATGTATTGAAGTAGAATTATTAGTAAATTATAGTTTTTGTAAATATATATAGCATTGTTAGAAAGTTATTTAAAAGAAACACACGAGACTGAAATCTTACAATTCTTATAACTATTAATATTTTATGCATTATTAAGCCATTTGTATTCATATTATTAATGCAAATAATCTGAGTAAGACAACATCATAAGCAATATCAACTTCATTTTAATTCTTTTATATTGTCCGACATAAGGATAATATAAAAACATCTAATATATACATTAATATCGTGTAAATAATGTTTTCTTTTCATTTAAATAACTACACTGCTCGGCATAAAAATTTCCTCTGACACCATTTCTGCATATTCTTATGTAAAATGACCTCCTGAATCCGAATAGGACGCCCATTTTGACCTATCACCCACCGTTTTTTAGGAATGGCCCCCTATTTTTATCATTTTTCGGTGATTTTATGGCTATAAGTTCGATTTTTAGGAGGAGAGAAGATTATTTTAACCGTTAAATATCTTCTGAGGGGATACAGAGTTGGAAAATTCTAAAACATGGACATTTGTGACAAAGGAAAAATTTTGGGGGGGGGGGGATTTGCCACTGAAATTATGCATTATATGTCTTATATTTTTTTAATCTGTTATTAATGTTATTTTTTAAACTTTATAAATATATATATAGTTGTTAAATTAATTATTTTTCATTCTTCAAATTAAATTCAATGTCATAAAACTATCGAACAGGGAGTGGTGTATGTAACGATGGGTGACTGGACAAAATGGGAGTCTTATTCTGATTCATGAGGTCATATTACATAGGAATCAGCAAAAATGGTATCAGGTCTCTTTTTTTTCCGAACAATCTATTTAGGAAAATATTTAAACCACTATAAATCTTGATATTATATATATATATATATATATATATATATACGTCACGATAATATCGCAAAGTTTATATATATACCTAACTTGTTTGGAAATAGCATTCTACTGCTTATTACAAAATACCTCATTGGCAAATGCACGTCTTAGAGTTCAATAAAATTTCCTAGACTGTAGACGGACTACTTTTGCTTTCTTTGGCGAAAATTAATGACGAGAATCGATACATCATTCTAAAACAATTAATCGTTAAAAGGGTTTACTAATTCTAACTACCTGAAATAATATTTTCCTCCAAATTTGGTCTCTAATCTTGCCAAATCTCCAAGTTTGTCGTCTTCATAACGATTTTGGCGATTTGGTTGATTTTGCCGATTTAGTGACTAAATTTGGCAAAAATTTTAGTTTAAGGTTGCCGAATTTTGGAAGCTCTAACGTCGATAAGAGCAGACTTCGGGAATTTTCCGGAAAGATTCATTATTTTTTAGAGCAAAACAACAATTTTTTTTTTTTTTCGAAAATTATATATTTTTAATAAGACGCAAATTTCTGCTGTAAAAATCCATATTTTATTTTTAGTGATGCTGATAATAATAATAATAATAATAATAATAATAATAATAATAAACAGAAATATGTGCTTACATAAAACGTTCAGATTGTAAAAAAGAAAAAAATAATTATAATTAAAAATCTTAGACATTCTATTTTATATAAGCGACTATAATGCTAAGTGACTTCATATACAGGCGAGCGATTTTGACAAACCGTTCTTTCGTTTATACATTTTCTATACAACTAGCTATTTGAACCATTTAAAACAGTGACTAGAGTTATAAAATGCATATGTAAATTTAATTTTTATTAACACGCTTTAATAACTTCACCTGTATGTATGTTTGTATGTATCAATGTACGTTTGTAACCGCTCTGGGAACAAACAAAAAATCTATATTGTAAAAAAAAAAGACTTTCCCTACGTGAACGCTATGAGGTAAAGCTCCGCGCTACGAACCTAATGGTCTAGCGTTCGAGCCCAGACAGGGGAGATAGTTGAAAAATGGTTTTTGTTTAATTCTAAATTATTTTAATTAAAGATTTAAATGTATGTAAATACTATGGTATGTCACTCACACGATTTTCTCTTACCCTGCATTTTAATACTAAGATAGACATTTTGTGCTGTTTAGTTCACATTTCTATAAAAGCGTGTTCTTTAATTTTTTAAAACTATAATATTATTATTAGGCAATTAAGGCTTTTGCGATATAATTTTATATTGACATCCATAATTATAACAGTGTCTTATATCCACTGTTATAAAAGAATTTAAAGAAAACCAATTCCAAAAAAAAAAAAAAAAAGTTTTACTTTAAGTTATTATTTTAAATAATTCAGCGTTCATCAAAAGAAAAATGAAGACGTACACAAGAATATTATTAAAACCTTAATTTTCGAAAATTTTCTATATTTAACATCTTAACTGCTCCGGGCGTATATAAAAGTTTTCCGAAGTACATTCTTTTGTTATTGTACTGCTACCAGTAAAATTACTAGTGTTTTCGAAGGATTTACTCATTTCAGAGTTGAGAGAGAACGGTGGCACTCGAAAATGAATCTCGCAAACTTTTGCTCGGCAAGTAAAGTATTAAGAAACACACTTTTTTTTAACGGATATTTCAACATGTTTACCATGTCAAGCGGCTTATTACGTCATACAGTATTTGTAATAAAAAAAATGTGTAATATGCATATATAGTATATATAGTATATATACAGTAGTAGGCTTTGCTCGCTTCGCTGGACACTATATTTAAATGAGTTGTCAAAAGCCCATATCGTTATTAATAACCTATGTTCCCGCTGTTCTCGATAGAGGCTTTACTCATTCAAGCATTGGTTAGGCCGCGTCCCCACTGCCTTCGGCAGCAACTTAACTGTTTCTTACTTCCTCTTGCCCAAGAGTAAATTTGAAGTTTTGCGAAATCACACCAAAGTACATAATGCGCTCACCTAATCAACACGCATACACCACAAATCGCCATTGTAAGATAATTTAAGACGAATTCAAACGGGAAAACGTATTTTTACACGTTTTTATTGCCCTCCGATCGCAAAGGAATTTCGTAAAATGACGTTACAATAAGTTTCGGATACATGAAAACAATTTACGCACCAAATTTCGTGATCGCAGATCCCATAGATTTCCAAAGACAAATTTAGCGCTGAAAGAGGGGGGTCTAAAAATTTGCTCCTTCGTAACTCCACCTCCACCTCCACCGCTCACTATAAAAAAAAAATAATGAAAATCGTAAAAAAGGAAATTGTGTTTTCGTATATATCCTATAGAAGACACACGGCTGTTTTGAATATCTGTATAATAGTTTTAGTAGAGCTCTACTCAAAAATTCGAAAATTCTGAAAATTCTCTCCGAAAAACTATTTTTCCCGCTCCTTCCTTTAAGAATCAAGAATTCCAAAAGGAAATAATGTTTTATTTATACTCAAGTCTAGTCTCCTCATGTGCAATTTCTTTCCGTGAAGTAATTTGGGGCCGAGTTATGCTTGCAAACATTTTTTGCTTTCGGTCTCCCTGTAATTTCGATAAATCCCGTTACTTTAGATGTCGGATACATATAAATAATCCAAACACCAAACTTTATGACCGCAGCACTCATAAATTGCCCAGGACAAATTTATCGCTAAAAGGGATGTCTCGGATTTGCCCATCATAACACGTACCCCCCCCTCCCCCCCCAAAAAATAAAAATAAATAAATAAAATATCACGAAAGATCAAAAACTTGTTTTGGAAATATCTTAAGAACACGAATGGCTGTTTTCAACATCTTTATACAATTTTTCGTAGAGTTCTACTCAAGAATTCCGGAATTTGCAAAATTTCCTGCCAAAAATCGATTTCCCCCATTCCTACCCTTAAAAATCGAAATTTCCAAAATCGCAGAAAAAGTTTTATTTGTACTCATGTGTAATCGTCCCATATGCAATTTCTTCACTAGAAAGAAATTTGGAGCCGAGTTATGCTCACATAGGTGCTTTTGCCTTCTGTCCCCGCCAAGGGGTGTAACGGGGGGTAATTTCGATAAATCCCGTTACTTTAAGTGTCGGATACATATAAACAATCCAAGCACCAAAATTCGTGACCGCAGTTCCCATAGATTTCTCAGAACAAATTTAGCGCTAGAAAGATGTCTAGATTTTGCCCTCTCGTAACAATCCCCTTTCGCCCCCCTCACCCCCCCCCAAAAAAAAAAGAAATCACAAGATACATAAAAAAAAAAATTGTTTTCGGAAATATCTTAAGAAGCACAGCTTATTTCAACATCTTTGTTCCATTTTTGGTAGAGTTCTGTTCAAAAATTCGGAATTTGCAAAATTTACCGCCAAAAATTGATTTTTCGCCTTCCTTCCCTTAAAAATCAAACATTCCTAAATCGCATATAACTTTTTTTTTATATTCATGTCTAGTCTCTTCATGTGCATTTTATTTATTGTGAAGTAATTTGGAGCCGTGTTACGCTTCCAAGCGTGTTTTTGGCTTTTGCCCTCCGGGTTGGGGAGGAGAGGAGGTCCGGGGAAGAAATTTCAAAAAAAGTTAATAGATATAATTTTAAGTTTTGCAAAGACCTAAATTCCTGCCAAGCTCTGGTGAATTTCCTCCAGCCGTTCTCGCGTGTTTTCCGGGCTAAAATAGCGTTACAGACATACAGACACGACGACGACACACACACAGACAAAATTTTCTGAAGTCACTTTTGTCTTTCATGGTGTGCGAAACATGAAGATATCGCAAAACGTTTTGATTCTGACAAATGTACAGACAAAAGTCTGATTTTATATGAATAAAGATATATATACAGGGTTTAAACTGCCATTAGTTTTTTTAGCATTTTGCTAAAAGGTATCATATTTTGCTAAAACATTATGGTCAGAATTTTGCTAAAAAGCTAAAACTAGATAACTGGATAACTGTATAAAATATCTCTATATAATAACTCTTTTTTTTTTTTTTTTTTTTTTTTTTTTTTTGTAATATTTGCAGGCAAAAACTACGAAAGGACTGAAATTTTTGGGAATGATTATTTATATAGTAATTTGGATTTATTGGAAATTTTTAATGATTGAATTTAAATGCAAAAGTACTTAAAAGTATGTCAGAATTCAGAATTTGATTCATAGAAGCATTCTTAGCACTAGTATTTCACGATTATCTACCACTACACTTTTGTTAATTTTTCAATTGCTTTTTCATTTTACACATATGATATGAGTACCTCTTTTTCTATTGTTAAAATCAAAACATAGTTTCCCTGATTCATATTTTTAAAGTCACAAATATGGATGCTTGGTTAAAATCATCAATGAACAAAAGAATAGAAAATAAAACTGAGGATAACCAAGCTAACAAGGTAACATTCAAAAGGTGTCATCTTCAAAAAGTATTGAAAAAAATATATGTGATTCTACTCTTCATAAAACACCAGAAAATGAAAAAAACATCGTTTGAAATTAATTACAGCGACCACAAAAAATTGTTTTCGGAAATATCTTAAGGAGCACAGCTTATTTCAACATCTTTGTTCCATTTTTGGTAGAGTTCTGTTCAAAAATTAGGAATTTGCAAATTTTACCGCCAAAAACCGATTTTTCGCCTTCCTTCCCTTAAAAATCAAACATTCCTAAATCGCATATAACATTTTATTTATATTCATGTCTAGTCTCTTCATGTGCATTTTATTTATTGTGAAGTAATTTGGAGCCGTGTTACGCTTCCAAGCGTGTTTTTGGCTTTTGCCCTCCGGGGTGGGGAGGAGAGGAGGTCCGGGGAAGAAATTTCAAAAAAAGTTAATAGATATAAATTTAAGTTGGGCAAAGACATAAATTCCTGCCAAGCTCTGGTGAATTTCCTCCAGCCGTTCTCGCGTGATACCCGGGCTAAAATAGCGTTACAGACATACAGACACGACGACGACACACACACAGACAAAATTTTCTGAAGTCACTTTTGTCTTTCATGGTGTGCGAAACATAAAGATATCGCAAAACGTTTTGATTCTGACAAATGTACAGACAAAAGTCTGATTTTATATGAATAAAGATATATATACAGGGTTTAAACTGCTTTTAGTTTTTTTAGCATTTTGCTAAAAGGTATCATATTTTGCTAAAACATGTTGGTCAGAATTTCGCTAAAAAGCTAAAACTGTATAACTGTATAAAATATCTCTATATAATAACTCGTATTTTTTTTTTTTTTTTTTTTTTTTTTTTTTTGTAATACTTGCAGGCAAAAACTACGAAAGGACTGAAATTTTTGGGAATGATTATTTATATAGTAATTTGGATTCATTGGAAATTTTTAATGATTGAATTTAAATGCAAAAATATTTAAAAGTATGTCAGAATTCAGAATTTGATTCATAGAAGCATTCTTAGCACTAGTATTTCACGATTATCTACCACTACACTTTTGTTAATTTTTCAATTGCTTTTTCATTTTACACATATGATATGAGTACCTCTTTTTCTATTGTTAAAATCAAAATATAGTTTCCCTGATTCATATTTTTAAAGTCACAAATATGGATGCTTGGTTAAAATCATCAATGAACAAAAGAATAGAAAATAAAACTGAGGATAACCAAGCTAACAAGGTAACATTCAAAAGGTGTCATCTTCAAAAAGTATTGAAAAAAAATATATGTGATTCTACTCTTCATAAAACACCAGAAAATGAAAAAAACATCGTTTGAAATTAATTACAGCGACCACAAAAAATTGTTTTCAGAAATATCTTAAGGAGCACAGCTTATTTCAACATCTTTGTTCCATTTTTGGTAGAGTTCTGTTCAAAAATTCGGAATTTGCAAAATTTACCGCCAAAAACCGATTATTCGCCTTCCTTCCCTTAAAAATCAAACATTCCTAAATCGCATATAACATTTTATTTATATTCATGTCTAGTCTCTTCATGTGCATTTTATTTATTGTGAAGTAATTTGGAGCCGTGTTACGCTTCCAAGCGTGTTTTTGGCTTTTGCCCTCCGGGGTGGGGAAGAGAGGAGGTCCGGGGAAGAAATTTCAAAAAAAGTTAATAGATATAAATTTAAGTTGGGCAAAGACATAAATTCCTGCCAAGCTCTGGTGAATTTCCTCCAGCCGTTCTCGCGTGATACCCGGGCTAAAATAGCGTTACAGACATACAGACACGACGACGACACACACACAGACAAAATTTTCTGAAGTCACTTTTGTCTTTCATGGTGTGCGAAACATAAAGATATCGCAAAACGTTTTGATTCTGACAAATGTACAGACAAAAGTCTGATTTTATATGAATAAAGATATATATACAGGGTTTAAACTGCTTTTAGTTTTTTTAGCATTTTGCTAAAAGGTATCATATTTTGCTAAAACATGTTGGTCAGAATTTCGCTAAAAAGCTAAAACTGTATAACTGTATAAAATATCTCTATATAATAACTCGTATTTTTTTTTTTTTTTTTTTTTTTTTTTTTGTAATATTTGCAGGCAAAAACTACGAAAGGACTGAAATTTTTGGGAATGATTATTTATATAGTAATTTGGATTTATTGGAAATTTTTAATGATTGAATTTAAATGCAAAAATATTTAAAAGTATGTCAGAATTCAGAATTTGATTCATAGAAGCATTCTTAGCACTAGTATTTCACGATTATCTACCACTACACTTTTGTTAATTTTTCAATTGCTTTTTCATTTTACACATATGATATGAGTACCTCTTTTTCTATTGTTAAAATCAAAACATAGTTTCCCTGATTCATATTTTTAAAGTCACAAATATGGATGCTTGGTTAAAATCATCAATGAACAAAAGAATAGAAAATAAAACTGAGGATAACAAAGCTAACAAGGGACCATTCAAAAGGTGTCATCTTCAAAAAGTATTGAAAAAAATATATGTCATTCTACTCTTCATAAAACACCAGAAAATGAAAAAAATATCGTTTGAAATTAATTACAGCGACCACAAAAAATGATCAAAATTAATCATATTTGGCGATTTCACACTGCTAGGCGATTGATTTTGAGTACTTGGCGAAAAAGCAAAACACGGTTCTGTTCGTACAATCGGTAACAAAAGTCTCCGAACACTAGCAAAAATTCCTATATAAAAAAAAGTACACTTAAGAGGGGACAATACCTAATCCCGCGGACAGCCGTGGCCAATGTTATTCTATGGGAAAATTTGTTGCGACAATTACACATTACCTAATGTATATTTTTTAATTTTGTTTTCGCAGTCAGAAAATTCATAACCGTTAAATGAGTACTCATTTTTAAAAAATTCATTTTCTTTTAATTTTTACATTTTAATTTTGAGTTCAAAAATGCTATTTTTCACAAAATGCATTTTTCTTATTTTCTTGTCGCAAAATGAAATACTAAAATTTTAAAAAATCAACTTTTGGAAAACAAGAACTAATTTAATGCTTATGAATTTTCTAAATGTGAAAACAGAATTGAAAAATATTCATTAGGTGATGAGTAATTATGTAAACAAATTTTCCCATAGAATAACATGGGCTAAGACTGCCGGTGAGATTAGGTATTTTTGTTAAATAAATCCTTGTCGAATCCTGTTTTTAGACTGACTAAGAACAGGTTTCGACAAGGATTTATTTAACAAAGCTGTATTAGGTGTACTTTTTTTACATAGGAATTTTTGCTAGTGTTCGGAGACTTTTGTTACCGACTGTACACGAAAATCTCGGTGCTAGCAAACGTATCGCCCAACAGCGCTAAATCGCCAAGTATGCTTAATTTTGATAATTTTTTGTGCTCGCTGTAATTAATTTCAGCCGATAATTTTTTCATTTTCTGGTGTTTTATGAAGAGTAGAATCTCATATATTTTTTTCAATACTTTTTGCAGATGACAGCTTTTGAATGCTTCCTTGTAAGTAAAAGAAATCAATGGTATCCAAAGAATTAACTTTCGAAAAAGCTAAAATAGTACTTGCCTATTTTCGCTAAAATGCTAAAGTAATTAATTTTTTTTGCCAGATTAAACACTGTATATATATATATATATATTTTTAATGTCTAAGCAGATATACAAAATAACTGTTACATGGTTAAAATAGTTTAACTTAAAAAATGCGTTTTGTAATTTATAATAATTTATAAATTCTAAAATAAAATAATCACCTCGTTAGTAAGTTATCAAGTGTGATATCTCTAATGTAAGTCACTTGCAAATAAAATTTCATTAATGAACACAAATCTGGAATAACTACATTTATTCGACACTAATTACCGTAAAATGAACCGTGATTTAAGCTGATATATTTCGAATACTTAATCAAAATAATTTTGGGAATACAATTAAATAACGAACTTTATCAGTATTTCAGTGCAATAACCATCAGTTCAGACAATTTCATCATAATTAGCTGCTATCTTAAGTATTCATTAAAAATCACTTAAAATTAATGACAGAATGTTAAAATTCATATTTAATAACATGGATTAATAATAAACATTCAAATGACAACTTCGTGAAATGTATTCTGCTTTTATGATAGCAAAATGTAACAAAATTTATGTAATATTATTTCATAAAATTTACATTTCACGTATTTTTTGGAAACATATACATTAAATTTATATTAAAAAAAAAAAAAAAAAAAATCTGGAGTGACTCCACTCGACTTTCTGAACACTGAGTAATTAACAGTTTTGTAGATAAAGTAAAGAAAGAGGAGTTGTTAAACAAACAAAAGACAGAAAACCAAAATAGAGTGTTTGAGTATTTTTCTCCATATATTACACTATGTTTTATTTAACGCTACTGAACTTTGAGCCCATAGATCATAATGATAAATAATTTTTCGTTGTGTCCCTGTAAAAACCTATAAATGCTAGATTCACTAAAATGCTTATATTTAGTGCAACAGTAATTTATAGTATTCATATAAATTTTCAGCTCAATTGAATAAGGCGTTTAGATGCTATCGCACTTTTAAAAATTTTGTCCGATAGGCCATAATGATAAAGAATTTTTCTTTGTGTCCCTGTAAAAAAACTGTAAGTGCTAAATTCACCAAAATCTATACAATTCGTGCAACTGTGACCTATAACATGTGCACAAATATTTTGCTCAGATTAAAAAGGGCTTAGACGCTATCGCACTTTTAAAATTTGGCCCCATAGGCCATAATGATAAAGAATTTTTCCTGGTGTGCCTGTAAAAAAACTATAAGTACTAGATTCACCAAAATCAATAGGGTTCGTACTATGATGACTTACAATATACGTACCAACTTTCAGCTTATTCGAACAAAGAGGACATTCGGATTCGTAGACGCTAGCGTGGTGACTCACACACATACACACACACATACATACACACGCACATACACACACACATACACACATACATACATCATCGTAAAAATAGTGAAAACGGATTCAGGGGACCTTGAATCGCATAGAAACATGAAAATCTCAAATTCGGATTTTTGGCATGATTACAATACTTTCCTCACTATAGTGTTCAGAAGGTAATAAGAATTAAAAATAATGCGGGTCTATTATACAAATATTTCATATTCGACTTATTGATTTCACTGTTTATCCTTCAATATTTATCCCTTTTCTTCAAGTTTTAACATCAAAGAAACACAACTTTAAACGCGCTAAAAATTTACTATACTAAGAAAAAAGCTTGTGTTTATTATGCAGACAAATAAAATATTTATCTGTAGCCTGGAAAAGCCTTCTGATATCTCCATATAAACACGAAATGCCGTTGACTCAATCATCTATCAATGCCGAGTCAAAAATGCTTGCAAAAAAAAAAGCGATTTGAATAATAATTTCCTTTCATGATGTACTGGGTCATTGAGAATGGATTTGATGAAATTTAACCCTTAAAAGGTTGAAACGGAGTGTGGAAGTTTTTTTTTTTTTTTTTTTTCAATCTTTCACTATAATTCTGTAGTGATTTCAAATATAAACATAAAATTTAGCAAAATGCCTCCCCTTAGTTTAATAACCTGTTAGTTAGAAGCCTCTCCTTATAAGTTTGAGTATTTTCTTACATTTTATGACGTTTATTCAAAGTTTTCTACTTATTACTTTTAAAAACAGCTTTCTTATTAATCGTACCATGTTTTTGCAACTCATGATCTTGGCTTTCAGATCAACAACATATTCACTATTCAACATATCATATTCACTATTTCATAGCACTATATAAATGTGGTATGAAAATAATAGGTTTTTGTCAAATAATTCGAAAATGTTCATAAACAACCATGTAAACTTAAACTAAAAATAACCTCCTATAAAAAAATATCATACACTTATAATTTTATTCGACTGAAAATAAAATATGGCATAAGCTAAGACTATATTTCTATGATAAGTAGAATTTCAAAACAAATTTCATCGTTGAATAAATTTCTGAAAAACAAGTCATAAGGTAGAACTTATATATAGAGGTTTCATACAGAGCATTTTATTCACTGAACACTTTATAACTTAAATTTTTCGTTCTTACGGAATTTCTCAGAAGAAACCTTAATTTTAAAATAACACAGTTGTTACACTTCTATAAAAATAATTATTATTTATAAAATTTATTAAATATAGATATCATATAAACGTTAATTAAATAAATAATTATTACTTCGTGAAGTTAAAAATTCACGTCAAAAAGCATTGGTTTTAGATTCATTTGTTTTAAAAGTTGCATATATTTATGTACACTAAGCGACAAAAAAAAAAAAAAAAAAAAAAAAAAAAGCTGCACTGCCGAAAAAATGACTTATATCTTTTTTATTTGTAATAACATTAAAATTAAGGGTTGAAACAAATAAAAATGTCTTGTTTCCATAACACCAAAGGAATGAAATGATACCTATGTACATTTTCGATATAATAATTCGTTTTATTACACTCGACGAAGTACTTTATAAGAATCTGCATAAAACTTTCGTTTTAAACATAATGCAATAACCATACACTTTGTATTCTATTCTGATTTATTATATGAAAAAAAACAAGTTATATTTTAATATATGAAATAGAACTATTTATTTATTAGATATTAGCAATTTTTTTATTAAAAATATGTATTTTGTATTGGGTTAATTCCAGCTTTATATGGAATTACTGCTTTAATGCCCAATGGCGTAGTATTATACAGTTTTTTAATATAAATCTCAGAAATTTCAATGTTCCAAATATCACAAATAATTTTTTCTAGTTCTGGCAGAGTTGTAGACTCCAAATTTCGAATCCTCTTATCTCTATCTCGCCTTTTTATAGACGAAACATTTTCGAGCAGATCACGATTAGGACTATTTCAATGTCTGGTACAGAAAAAATTCTACTATATCTTTTGTGAGACTTCCCATAAAGTGAAAAAAAGTATGATTACTTACAGAATTATAGGCTCTCATGAGAATGGATAGGAATTTTCGCCAATTTGAAGTGAATAAACTTACCACGGACGACGCGTAGTAAGGTGCATTATTATCTTGAAATGTTGTTTGTGAAAATGTCCAAGATACCTCCAGAATAGTCGGTCAGGCACCCCTTTTATAAAGACTGTGTTTTTTTTTTCGAGTTAATTGATCCCTTGAGCATAAAAATTTGTCCGAATGTTTGAAAAGTTATGCACCTCCATAACATAATGTACGGAGTATGTGGCACTGCTTTAAAAGTGCGATTTTCATTAAGTCGGTCATATTTTTGCTGTCAGATCTGCTAGTTTTCTGTAGCTCGAAATAAGTTAAACTTGACTCATCAGAGAGAACCAGTTAAGCCCAATAGTTAACTAATCATTTTTAAATTTTTTTAGCCACATGAGTTCTTGCTTTCCTAACTCACTTCACTAAGGATGGAATTTTTTCAAATTTTCTGTCATTTAAACCTGCTTTGTTTAATAGTTGCTGCATGGTAGTTAAAGAAATTATGCTACTAAACACTTTTTCTGAATCTCTTTTATGTTCTAAATGTAATACAAACTGATTTTATAAGCAATGGCAACACTCATATCGTTTGGATGAGCAACATGGCCGCCAAAAACCAAATTTCCAGTTTAAGCGTCCAAAAAATTTTATATCTTGCTGAAAACCATTTTACCAATATTTCGTTAACATTTAATTATTTTGCTATCTCACGTATTAAAATATTTTTGATTTTCATTCAAAAATTAATACTTTTTGTGGCATCGTTGACTGCCTTATTCTTACCATTTTTGATATAATTTCTAAAATTGCAATTTTCCTGACAATTGCATTTTGTTTTTAACACTAGACTCAATGCTAAAGTGTATGTGGAGGCCAACATAAAATCTGTTCGGAAATTTGCTTTTTAAATAATAAAATTGACGGTTGTAGAAGTAGAAGGTGAAAAGGAAAATATCCAAGTGCAACTTTTTTTTTTTTTTTTTTGTAGCTTAGTGTATATGCATAATACCATGGTTGCTACATGCTATATTTTTCCCTGACTCGCCCCTGCCTTCACCCAAAACTTTTTATAGTAATCTTCAGCAATATATTTTCACGATCAACTAAGATAAAAATTTACTTTATGAATGTTCTGGTAGATGACAAAGAAAACATGCTGCTCCGTAATAGCCCTTAGGATAAAATATATAAACTTCACATACACACCCGCACATATATATATATCGTTCAAGGTTTTCTTTTTTCACCTTACATTTATTTATTGGTTAGAAACAAGTTTAACTTCACTTGGTGGCAGAAAATTTTGCACTCCGGATTTTACTTGCTACGCCGCCAGTGGCCGGAATGTTCTGCTCTTAAAACTGGTATATGCGAGGTGCCGGGTTTGATCACAGGTCGCACTAGCTTGCCTAGTTGTTCGAAATTTTCGTGGTTTCTCACCGAAAATTGCGTAAATACAGGATGGACCCCTTAAGAAGGCTCCAATGGCCTTAATACTAACACCAAACACCAAACACAGGATTTCAGATCATAAGCATCGGGTTTATGTCCTGGCTTAGACAGAGATAATTGTAGTGGTTTAGAATGCACTTTAAGTCATAGGCCCTAGTCTCATCAGCCTTAATGTGCAAAAAATGGTCGCAAGAAAATGAAATTTTCTTATAAATGTATGTATGCGGTTATATTTTTCACATTTTCCAACAAGGTTGAAAGTGTTAATGACTTCAATTTGTCTGTCTGTCTATCCGTCTGTCCCTCTGTCTGAAAGTTCGCGCTCTAACTTCTGTAAATATTTATGGAATTTCTGGAAATTGATATATATATTATTCAAGTTCACTATCAGATGTCCCCTATTGAAAATTGAGTTAATATCTCTACTGGTTTGTGTACAGGGACACCCGAAATTATTCCAAAGCATTATGTTCTATGAGAGGTATCTCTATAAACTATATTTTAATACCTTTACAGTACACAAACCTTAATGACATTGAAATATGTTATTCATATGCATAAACGACTGCTTTCTATCAAATATAGTATGATTAGTATTAGTCTTAAATTACATAAAAATATTCAGTTACAATTAAGAGCTATTGTAACAATTTGCTGGAGTTTTAAACACTTTCTAACAACTTTTAAGAGTGAATATGATTTTAATTTGTTTATCTGTCTGTCCGATTGTCTATCTTTTTATCTGTTTACCTTTTGCCCCCAGCGTCCGTAAATATTTTCAGAATTTTAAAAAATGATATATATTAATGAAGTTCACTACGGAATGTTAAATATTTAAAATGACGTTAATAGGTCCTGTAAGACTAATTTGCGTACAGGGACAAAAAAAAAAAAAAAAAAAAAAATACATTGTGTTTTAGGACAGACATTTTTAAAAATCACATTTAAATAACTTTCTACTGTAAAAATCATGAAGAAATATACATGTATTGTCAATATTCTAAAATAATGTTTTGTATAGAATATGGTATAATTAACATTCAGGTTTACACGGCTACACTAAATATTCAGATATTTTAAGGGCTACAATTATAATCTAACAGCTGGATTTTCTTTCGTGTTAAGCTTTTTTAATAATTTCCAACACTTTCTAAGAGTGGTTTTCAATTCATTTAGTCAATCTGTATACTTTTCAGTCCTTCTTTTTGTCTATTATGTTATACCGTAGGCAAAGAATATTGAAAGTTATACGATACAACATGTACGTACAGTTGGAAAGTGTTAATACTCAATGTGTACTGCATTATTTTTCGTTCTTAATTTAAATTGCAACGTTTCAATTGAAAGTAGAAAAGATGGAACATAATTTGTATATAAATAAACTTCTATTCTGTAAATAGCTTCATTGTTTTAAAATGTGATACTAGTTCACATTTAAGGACGCTTTTGTTTTAATTTGATTATGTTTATTCATGAATACAAACAAAAAGAGCGTATTTTCGTAACAATACTGTACATACAAATAACAATATAATGTCAGAAGATAACTATATCTTATCTAAATTGTTAAACAAAATGATTCAAAATATTTCAGATAATGATAATTACATTTGAATTTTCTAAAGATAAAATCACGTGTGAAGTATTTGTAGTCCCTAACGTCAGAGGTAATCAATATAACAATAAGCAAAAAGAATAAACATAACAGGTACAATGCTTCAGAGATTTGATATCCATTTAGTTTATTTATTTTATTTTATTTTTATTTTTATTTATTTATTTATTTTTTAACACGCTTTTATTAGCTTCACCTGTATGTATGTTTGTATGTTTGTAACCGCTCTGGGAGCAAACAAAAAATCTATATTGTAAAAAAAGTCTTTACCTACTTGAACGCTGTGACTATGAGGTAAAGCTCCGCGCTACGAACCTAAAGGTCTAGCGTTCGAGCCCACTCAGGGGAGATTTTTTAAAAATGGTTTTTGTTTAATTCTAAATTATTTTAATTAAAGATTTAAATGTATGTAATTATTATGGTGTGTCACTCACACGATTTTCTCTTACCCTGCATTTTAATACTAAAATAGATATTTTATGCTTTTTAGTTCACATTTCTATAAAAGCGTGTTCTTTAATTTTTTAAAACTATAATATTATTATGAAATATATTTGTATTTATATATATATATATATGTGTGTGTGTGCTTTCGTGCATCTTTTTCGAGACTATATAAGAAAAATAATAATAATAATTTTCAAAGCTTTTTATCTTATTGGAAGTATGGAGAGTAAATTTCAACCGATGTTTGAGAAATTAATTTAACATTTTTTTTATATTATTCATTAACACTTTCGCGAACGCTGACTTAGATTCACGTCATTTGAAAATCTGTAACTTCACCAGTGGGCGTTTCTTTTGCAATTTGTAAGTCATTTATTTCTTAAAAATATACACAATATTCATATTTATTCAGTAGGGTGGTTCGAAAAAATCGATTTTTTTATTTAGGAATCGCGTTACCTCTCAAAAGTTGTAGTTTGGTATCCTCAATTGGGGAAAAATAAAAAAAAAATTCTAAGTTGACATCTTCAGTTCGCGCACGAGGCTGAAAGTTTGAAAAAATATGTTAAAAATTGAAATTTTCAAAAAATAACAAAATTAGTTTTTTTGTAATTTTTTATAATGCAACAGCCATAAATTGTCAGTATATAGCGTAGTTTGAACCTAAAAAAATATTTTATAGCTTTTACATAATATCTTTAGTTCGCGCATAAACCTTAAATTGGGCTAAAATCGCCTAAAATTTAAAATTTACGTGTTTAATATACAATAATACATACATGACATATTTACGTTTAAAAAATATTTTTAAAATTCTAAATTTTTTTAATATAACCTTTTATTACAGTATTATACGTACAAGTATAGTTACACACACATTTATATGTATATAATAACATTGCATGTCATAGCTAATCACAGAATGATTTATAGATTTTACCTATTTTTTGTGTCTTTAAGATTCCTCAGATGTGTTGGGCAATGTTTTAAATTAAGATTTACAGTGAAATGTTGACCTTGAGAGCAAAGTTGTCCTTATGAAACCATCCCTGTTCTCTTCTCCACATACTTTAGTACAATATTCTGTGACGAGCTTTACAATTCTTTCGACACTTTGCGTGTGGCAAGGAAATTTAATTAGCTCGAACTCTGGGACAACATTAGTATTAATAAGTTCTTCTAGGCTGTGCGTTGACACATTGCTCATTATTGGAGGAGGTGTAAGTTTGCACTTGGACCAATCAATAAGTTCAATGTAATTTGAAGCTGCAAAATTGATGGTTGGTGGTTGAAAAGTTCGCACCGATTTCCCTTTTGGTTCTTGTTTTCTTGCTTTTAGCAATCTTCGAACAGCTAGTTGTCTTACGTGCATTCTCTCATCTAGTACCATTGAAATTAAAAGATTTTCGGGATGACAAAAATACGCATTCCTCTGAATGGCAGGATCAATTATTTTACGTACCCTGTCGGGCAAGCTGTCTTGTCTTGTGTACTAATTTAAACACGTGAACTGCACCAAACTTTACAGAGGGATGCATTTGACAACCAAACCATACTGGAGCATATACCTTCATAATATAGCTGACCAGCAGTTTAATTTCGTCAGAAGGTTTTACTTCAGAAACATATAGTTTTAAGATACAAGTTAACTACTTATAGTTACTAAGAGAACCAGGATCTTTCACAGCGAGATCTGGCGCACACTCTCCTGTCTTGACTGCTCCATAAATATTAAGTAAATACTGCTGGTCCTTGATTAAGTCAGTTTTGGTCACATTTATCTCCTCACTCTTAATCGTTTAAAAATTAGCAACAGGGAGTTTTTTACAGTCAGTCAACTTCTTGCCAATTTGTCCTCAGATAGTACAGGACTTGTGGGTCCTGTACTATCACCATCTACACCTTCAAACAAATGTCTGAACGGAAGTTTGTTGAAATGTAATAAACTTATAAACCATTGTAAAGGACGGCCAAGTTTAAGCTCAAGGTTACGAATAACACCGTTTTTCCATCCTGTGTTAGTCGCTGTTCCGTCACATACAATTGCAACAAGCTTAACATAATCAAAGTTATTGTTTTCTAAATAGCAAAAGATGCTATTAGCTATTTCACTTCCAGTGGCCCTTGGAGGTGTCAAATGTCCCAAATACTTTCCTCCAAGCTCTAAATAACTTTCTTAAAGTGTAGTACTTATTATGGTAATCCTTTATCCATAACAATACGTCCATGACTGACCGTTGGCCATACTAGAAGACGCACAGCCTAGAAGATTAATACTAATGTTCTCCCAGAGTTCGAGCAAATTAAATTTCCTTGCAACACGCAAAGTGTCGAAAGAATTGTAAAGCTCGTAACAGAATATTGTACTAAAGTATGTGGAGAAGAGAACAGGGATAGTTTCATAAGGACAACTTTGCTCTCAAGGTCAACTATGCCATCATTTCCCTATAAATCTTAACTTAAAACAATGCCCAGCACATCTGAGGAATCTTAAAGACACAAAAAATAGGTAAAATCTATAAATCATTCTGTGATTAGCTATGACATGCAATGTTATTATATACATATAAATGTGTGTGTAACTATACTTGTACGTATAATACTGTAATAAAATGTTATATTAAAAAAATTTAGAATTTTAAAAATATTTTTTAAACGTAAATATGTCATGTATGTATTATTGTATATTAAACACGTAAATTTTAAATTTTAGGCGATTTTAGCCCAATTTAAGGCTTATGCGCGAACTAAAGATATTATGTAAAAGCTATAAAATATTTTTTTAGGTTCAAACTACGCTATATACTGACAATTTATGGCTGTTGCATTATAAAAAATTACAAAAAAACTAATTTTGTTATTTTTTGAAAATTTCAAATTTTAACATATTTTTACAAACTTTCAGCCTCATGCGCGAACTGAAGATGTCAACTTAGAATTTTTTTTTTTTCCCCAATTCAGGATACCAAACTACAACTTTTGAGAGGTAACGCGATTAGGAAATAAAAAAATCGTTTTTTTCGAACCACCCTATTATTCAGTCAATATACCAAGGATATAAATACTTTGATTATAAAGAGTGTAATATAATGTATATCCATTTGTAATATGAATCTGAATATAGAAAATTTTGTTCTGAAATATTGTAACCTGAGAGAATAACGCCCACAGGCGGACCTTACTGTCAAAAAGGCAAAAACATGCGGTCGCGAAAGTGTTAAATTAAATGATCTAGTAAAAACTAAATATAGTATATGGTATATACCGCCATAAATATAGTAAAAATACTCTTACACAATAAAATGTGAAATTTTTCTTCTGTATTTATATTAATTTATAGGAAGTTGTAATATTTATGTATAATTACATAAAGAAAAAGGACAAAACATGTAGAAATACTCGGTTTTTTTTTCTTTTTTATATATATATAAGAGCAAAAATCAATTTTTTTTAAATTAATTATTTGTATTACAAAAATATAAATAGCAGTTCCAAAAATAAAATATTTATATTATTAATATTATTGCTTTGCCTTTAGAAATTATCATTACCATTTTCTATTTCCACTTTCTAGTCTGTTCTTCCAAATTCCTTTTTATGCCTGGAAAATACTACTCTTTTCATATTAATAGATGTGTTAATTAATTTTTATCTTTCCTATTTTATTTAAATATCGTCTTAATAATTCTTTTGAAAGAAAACCAAATATTACGAATTACACATGTTAAAAAATAAAAATGTTTAACAGTTTTTCTAATAAAGTGATATATTTATTTGAATTTAAATGCTAGATTAATTTTTATACATTTGCTTATTAAATATGTACGAAATATAAATACGTGCCTAATATAAATTTTTACTTGTTACTTCATTACCCTACTACCGTAGGTAATGGAAGTCTTGTATTCAGCCCAAAAATTCGATATCGAATTTTCACCTGGTTTACACGTTTTATAGGTTCTTGAGTCCAAAAATCCAGTTTTTGGAAATTGGCCAATGTGTGTGTATGTTGTGTGTGAGTATGTATGTGGGGAAATTTCTGGCTATCATATCTCCGAAACTAACAAAGATAGAACTACAAAACTTGTATACAAGTATGCTTTACAGATGAATTTTCCAAATTTTGGTGAAAATTGGAATACCAGGAGTGGGGCCGTAAGCCCATATCTCAAGAAAAGGTTCTATCGATTTTCTTCAAAGTTGCTATATAAAAACAATATTAGACGTCCTTCCGAATGATATAGTTTGTTACTTCAGGAAAATTGTAAGCGTTCTGTATAAATAGCTTAGCTTCAGGTCTCGCAAGTGCATCCCTTTAAAAACGACTAAAAGATTTTTTTTTCAAACTCGTCATATTAACTCCCATTTAAACATCCTTTTGTATGTAATCATTTTTTTCCAGTCAATAACTGAGTATGCCAAGTTTTGATAAAAGTGGGTATCTCAAAAAGGCTCTAACGATTTTCTTGAAGATTGTCACATAAATCCATTTTAGATATTCTTTCTTGTGTATTACGTGGTTTCTGCAGGAAAATTAACAGTCATCCTATTTAAGTAGGTTAATTTTATATCTTGAAAATTAATATTTCAAAAAATAATTCAACCATTTTTTTTTCTTATGTTTTAACTTGCTATGAAAACTTTCTTTTATATATTTTTACGTGTGTATTAAATTTATCATACCGGAAAAATTTTAGATCTCTACTTCGTTAGGTCAATTTTATGCCTTCTGATCATATTATCTCTACAAAAAAAAAAAAAAAAAAAAAAAAAAAAAAAAAAAAACGAGTATAATCCGTGTAATAGTAATGGAAGTCGTGTGGTTGTTTCCAGTGTTGCCAGATTTGGGGACTTTTTTATTCAACATTCACCATTAAATTTTTATTGCAACAGTTGCCTAATCACATCGAAGATTATGCGCCTATTATGTATGTCAAATTTTACTTCTCAAAATTATTGGTGGTTGTTGAATAAAAAAGTCCCCAAGTCTGGCAACACTGGTTGTTTCACGCCAGATTTTTTTTTTATTTGCTGATGGGTTAAAAAAATTAAATCTAACCATTTCCCGTTGCTGAATTAGATCGTTGTAAATTAGTATTCTCTCTCTCTCTCTCTCTCTCTTTCTCTAATTCATTTGAAACAGTGTTTTTATCTATTGACCTGACAGCACATGCAAGTGCATTGACGCTTTTTCAATATTTCCTAAACCTTTAAAATTGCATGTATTTTTTTTTTTTTTCTGTGATTAATTTTATTTGTGAGGGGTTAGACATGAGACAGATTTCTTGTCCTATGTTAAGTACTAAATAATAATTTATTTCAATAAATTTTCGAATGTCGATATATATGTATGTCTTGCTTATAAATAATTGAAAACATTTAATTTAAGAAAAATAACATTTCTAACTTGAGCCGCATTTAAAGTTCAGAAATTTTAATTTACACAAACAGGTCTTTTATCTGACATGTAATTTAAAAACAAAAAGTTCCAAAATTTAAATAAATAAATATATGAAAAAGCTGTTTAATAGCGTGACAGGCATGACAAGTGTAAAACTTTAGAATTATATTTTGATTACTTTCTTTAATTTAAATACTCCATTTTTTCCATAATGATATAAAATATATTTGTATAAATAATGTTATATTGTTTCATATGTTTTCATCATCAGAATCATCATAAATTTTAGCCTTTATCAATCCATTGCAGGATAAAGGCTTCTCCTAGGTGATTCCAAACTGACCTGTTTTCTGCAATTCTTCTCCATTCTGCACGTCCAAACTTCGCAATTTCATTCCTCAGTCTTTACTTACCTCTTTGTATCAAAAATAGGACTTTGGTGGTCCATCTATCATCATTTCTTCTCGCAAGATGCCAAGCCCAGCTCCCCATGACTCTAGATTTGAATCTAGCCCCATTTTTGACTCTAGAAATAACATCAGTAACTTTGTTTTGTTTCCTAATCCAAGTGTTTTGCTTTCTGTCTCTTCGGGTGAATCCTAACATGTATCTATCCATGCTTCTGTGAATTGTTTGAAATTTTTGTTTAGCTTTACATGTTAAAGTCCAAGTTTCTGAAGCATAAGTTAAAACAGGGAAAATGCACTGATCAAAAACTTTTCTTTTCAAACAAAGTGGGAGGTAGCATAAGGGTCTGTGTTATTAACTGGGAGGATACACTCCAGTTCCATTATTTATGGCTTGGAAAGCCGACCAGGACATGGGTATAATATCTAATCCGTACTTACGCATGGTGCGGATGTTAGTAATGTCTAGCATTATGAACCAACACGGATGGGCTCTCACCAAAACGCATTAGTCAGCATAGTGTGGCTTGGCCAATTCCTCCTTCATATTTCAAAATGCCTGTTTCATATGTACAATGGTAGACAGTTCCCAGCGGCCGGAATGTCAATGGTCTGGGCAGTAAGCAGGAAATCAAGAAAGCAGAGGGTGAAGAATTTAATAACGTTGAAACATTTAGCAATTAATAGATACATAATAATACCGACAACACTCACATAAAAGATATTCTAATTCAATTTAAATGTTAGCACATATTTTTGATTCATTTACAGTATATTAATTAATAGACAAATTCCTTTTATATATATATATATATATATATATATATATATATATTTCTTTATTACATTCTGAGGCAATGGAAGAAGTACCGCTATCATCTTTGGGTTTGAATTATTCTCCTGTACACATGCTTATCAAACGCATCATTATCTTGATCTGTGTATTTCATACAATATTCAATATACATATTAGTATAGTTTAGTAAACATACGCGTGTGTTTCAAATGGTAGCTGCTTTTTCATATTACAGAGGCTCATTGCTTACATTTTTCACCTGATAATAGAGGGGGAGGGGGCGGTAGCCCAGTCGGTAGAGCACCGGCCTCGTAATTGGAAGATTGCGGGTTCGGTACTCGAGCCGGCCAAAGACCGTCGTGTACTCTAATGGTGGCTAGTGCACATAAAATCTGTCGTGGCCGCAATGTCCTCCATGTTCCCATCGAAAATTATACATCTGGGGGTTACCGAAGCGGGAGAGCCATCCCTTCAGTGGAGGATCGAAATTCTGATGGCATGTCTCCGGAACATATCTAGGGGTGTGTATTGCCGTCGCCTATTGCCCATCTGCGCTGTACTAGTGCGACGTAAAACCTAACCAACATACCAACCAATCTGATAATAAGGTCGTGTTTAATTATTTTTATACGAAACAAATTGTTGTATTATTTTGAAATTTACAGTGTTTTCTAAAAGATATATTTTAATTTAAAAATATTTGACAAAAATACATTAAAATGCATAAATCAAAATTATCATTTTCAATTTCTAATTAATGCAAGAAAGTATTAGACTCATAAAAAAAATTGACTTCCTCTTTTCAATAGGTTTACACGTTTTGAGAGTTCAAAAATACGCTTTTAACACTTTTAGAAAATGCCAATCTGTCAGTCAGTTAGAAAGCCTGTATGTCACTAAAATGATCACTGTATTTCACAATAAACAGACTGTATTCAACCTAACTTTTAGTTGAACCGTGACTAAATCCCATCCGATTATATTTCGTAATATACGTTTAAAAAGGGGACATTGTCAGTCGTTTCTTTTTAATTTTTACTATTTCATTAGAAAAGAAAATTTTGCATAAACATACACGATTTTTTTTAACGAATCATTGTGAAAAATATGTATCAATTAGCAATAGTCAACAATGAATTTGTTTGTTTGTTTGTTTATGTAACGGAATCGCTTTACTTGCGAGAGGGAGGATGATTCAGGAGGTGTTAGTTTTAAATATTAGGTATTTTTGAACGAACGGTTAAACCCCATATCTATGACAATTTGAAACAAAAGAAAATATTATAATTTTTGAACAAAAAAGAAAAAAGGAAATCCTGAGAAAATGCATTTCTACACATGTCGTCTCTTGGTACAATATGGAATTTCTGTCGACATTTTGTGTTATACTTCTCTATGGTGAAAATCGTCTGCATTCAATATAAAAAATAATTTTAATAAACTCTAATTTTGATAAATAATCTGTATTGCATGAATATGTGCAGGAAATTATAAAATAAAGATTTGTGGTGAACACAAAATAAACTAGTCTGTTGGGCTTTACAAATAAGATTTTCATCTCTGAAAAATGTTCCTTTTCCTGACTTCGATTCAAAGACATGAACTTTGAAATGAGTCACGAAATCTCTTATCGGTTATTTTTGGTGTTATCACAGTGCAAAATAGAACAGAAAAAAAATCTTAGCGGTATTTTTCTCCGAATAAATTTCATTTATTCATTACTTCTGAATAAATATTATATTCTTAGTAATAAAAGGCCATTTCTGGGGAAAAACGATGAAAATTGATGTCATCACTACAACAATATATTGGAATAAAAAAAGGGAAATTCTATTAATGGTTTCCGTGTGTACGTTTCAAATAAATAAAATAATAAAAAAAAAAGCATAAATTAACTGAAAAATGTACATCATAATTGCTAACAAAGTATTGAGATTAAAAAAAACTCATAAAAATGTACCCATGGTTTGTATGTTTTAAAAAATGCATTCATTTATTCAAATAATAATTTAAACATAGAAAATTAATTGGTTTAATTACAGAGTTATCTTGTTTTATAATTTTTATTCTATATGGTGTTTAAATATAGTTGATACCACTAGAGATATGAAAGCTTGAATATCCTGATATTTTTCCGGATTTTATTCATCCACAACAAAAATGGCTTGAATAAATAAAAACAGTTTCTAATTTTTCTTTTTAACTATTTTCGTTGCTTTGAGAAAATTTTATACGTGAAGGGAAAAAAATAATAATTAATTAAATAATTCAGAATTCAGATAGCACACGAAAAATTATTTAAGGTTACAGTTTTTTTTTTTTTTTTTAGGAAATTTGTTATTAATGTTATTATCAATTCATATCAAATATATATCTCTTTAAGTATATCTATAAACAGAAAACAAAAACCGCATTAAATAAATAAATTGTTATACTCTGAAACGACCCAAAGATTTATAGGTAGTCCTGCATATTTATTGTAAAATGAGTGCAGTGGGACTGCAAAAATATAAGATGAACATTTATATAAAGCATCTATTTCCATTTTAGAAATTGGAACTATGCCAACTTTATTGATAAGTTTGTAAATGCAGAAATTTAAGGGGAAATTTAGAAAAATATATTATGGTTATATTTCTAGTTAGAAGTATTCGTAATATTATGTTATGTACATAACCTAACTCATATTTCTATGAATTTAAAATAAATTTTTGTGTTATAAATATATTTCTTTAAAACAAATGTATAAGCACTCTAGAATTATATTATTTTAATAATTGATTTATGCTATGGGGGTTGAAATAGTTACAAAACTATTATTGCAGAAAATCTGAAAAATTTATAAAATTTTCTTATTTCCTATGTCTGATGATCTTTAAAGTGAGTGAAACGGTAATAAAAATATCACATAACGATTTAAAGCTATTTTTTATTAGTATAACAAGACTCAAATTTCATGTAGCCCTCTTTTGCTGTGTTTCATTCTGAATATGTCAGTATATGTATAATCCTGAGTATGTACTTTTCTCTTTGGAAACAAGCTAAAAAAAATAATTAATTAAAATCGAGATAAAACTTGCAAAATATATTTTGTAAAATGAATATAATAACCGTTGCTAAGGAACGCAGCTTCATATTTTAAGGTAAAAATCAATTAGTTTATTCTTTTGCATATTTATTTATTTATTATGATTTATATATATTTAAACTAAATAAAAGAACCTTTACCTTTTTTCGCTCTCGCATCAAATTAAAAAAATTAATAAATGAAATAAAGTAAAAGAGTTTTAAAATTAAACAGAGAAAAATCGTGTGAAAAAAAAAATAATAATGAAACTGCTTTAGTATAGGATGTCATTCGCAAAATGTGAAATTTGGGGCCGAAGTAGCTCGGACATTTCTGGATGTCTTCCGCAATTACGGTAGCCATTTTGGTTCCTCACCGAAATGGCATCAAAAATTGACAAGGGGGTCCAATACTAAAACTGTACTAAAGACATTTTAAGAAAAGAACATATCGCAGCACAGTTATCGCATGCTTTTATAGGGCAGAATTTTAAAAACCTAATCGCACTATATTAAATTCTGTTGTGTACTGAATTTTATATCATTTACTTAAAAAAAAAAAAAAAAAAAAAAAGGCTTCTGTGTCCGTTTTCCTTATATAATTTAAAGAAGTGCTACGTCTACTATACTGAACTATTTGAAAACTTCTTTTTATTTCATTCTTTCCTTTTTTTTTTTTTTTA
The DNA here is from genome assembly GCA_963930645.1 of Salticus scenicus. Lineage (NCBI taxonomy): Eukaryota > Metazoa > Arthropoda > Arachnida > Araneae > Salticidae > Salticus > Salticus scenicus. The sequence goes on along the minus strand of OZ005659.1, from coordinate 12,282,122 downwards.
ACCATGCTGATTTATATTTTTATCCAACTCTTACACATCAGATAAATATAATTTTTTATGTATTCTTTTACTATTTTTTAATTCATTTATTTTCTAACCACATGTCTTATTTTTAAAACCAAATGTTAACTCAAGATGAATTGCTATACTAAGATAGAACTTTTAGAAATATTTTTGTGTGCGTTTACAACAGTAAACCATGGTAAATAAACTAAGTTCTTCACCCGCGATGAACCAATCAAATAAAATTAAAAAAATTAAAACGACTTGATTACAGATTTCAAGGATGTTCGCTGGATCAGGAAACGAGAGTTTGTGCTCACAAACCTAATAGACAAGATTTAAAGCTTTCGAATCAAGATCTTGATCATCGTTTTAACGTTTTAGAAATTTCTGTGGTTTTCTCCGAAACTTGCGTGAAATGGGATAGGACCACATATAAAAACTCTTCCTACGAAGGGTATCGCACCAAGATTAGTTAAATAAATTATACAATCGGCCTTAAAAATTCCCATATTAAATTTAAGATTTAGGTTAAGTGGTTTTAATGGTGCATTAGAGCTAAGTAGTGGGTAATGTCGACAATCTGGGATTCACTATTATGGGTGGTCTGGAGACATGCCAGTTCAATTAATACCCTTCGCAGAGGGTATCAAATTCAAGGACTTGAGATGAGTGAAATTGGAATGCAGGAACATAAATAAGACAATTACATTTTGCCATTTCATCATGAATGTGGTATAATACAGGAATAGTTGTGTGTGAACATTTATTGGACAGTTATAAAACTATGATAAAATTTTCTATAAGTTTGATTTTAGGTTTGACAACCTCTACCCTTAGTCCAATAAGTATAAATGCTTAATGAGTGAGTGAGTAGGTATTACGTCGCACTAGTGCTACGCTGGGGAAATCGGAGACGTTGTAAGACACGCCTATAAATGTGAAGACATGCCATCACAAATTTGATCCTGCAAAAGAGGGATGTTTAATAATACATTCCAAATATTTCTCTTTGGTACTTTTCCAATTTGTTATTCAACAAAAATTCTTTATTAATTTTTCGAACGATATATTGCAAAATGTATTATTCTTGGGTCGAACTTTTTTTATAACACATTTTAAATTCGTCTAAATCTGAAAACAATTTTTAGCAGTTGGTCTGATTACCTGCTTATTATCAACATAACTGAAAAAATGTTATAGCAAGTCCAATTTTGGTATGCTAAATAGTTATCACATGCTAATATTACTGAAAAAATTACATTGAAATCGGGCAAATGATCCTTGTATATATACACGGAAATACAACAATATTCATAAGCATTTCGTGTATAGGCCTGATTTCTTGTTGGTATATTTTTTTCATTTTTAGAATATACAAAAAACATAATGAAATTAACATACATAATTGGAGTGCACAAATATATGTTTCTTGTGTTAAATAACATGAAATGTATGAAATATTATTCATCATTCGTTTACAGGCCCATTTTTTTAATCCATAACTACTTGTAAAATTGTCTATAATTCAAATAACCACAAACTTGAATAAAATTAATCATTTATTTGAGCTGCAAATAAAGAGTAAGAATTGACTTTCACAACGCTAGCTTAACTTTAGCTTAAATAGTACTTAATACATTTTCTAATACTAATGTAATTGTAAAGACTTACCACCTATGACTTTAATTTGCAGCATCTATTAGGTTTGAGAGAAAATTCTGTCGTGGTGTAAGTAAAACATTTGAATCAGTTTTTTACATTTTAGTATGTTTATTTACATTTTAGTAAATAATACAATATACATATTTTGCAACTACTCGTTGCCATCTTTTAGGCAGTTTGTAGATCTCTTCAGTGTAGAGGTTCTCATTCTTGGACCCAAAATATTCAACAACTGTCATAGAGACAGCATCGAAAGAAGTAATTTTCCCTATCAGATAATTCTAAAGCGATTGAAATAGGTAGTAATCCGATGAAGCTAATTCAGGTGAATATATTGGTTGACTGAGAACTTCCCGTCCAAGCTCATTCAACTTTTGTTGTGTCACAATTGCAGTATGTGATTTTTCTTTATCTTGATGGAACAAAATTACTTTTATTTTCGTTAATTCTGACCGCTTTTTCTTTATAGCTGCAATCAGTTTATCAAGTTGGTTACAATAGGTTTTCGCATTGATGGTATGACCCTCTATAATTAGATCGTAGTACATCCTTTCCGTTGTTGAAGATCTGGTTTTGCAATAATTATGGTGATGTTCCAGGATTTCAGTCAACTTTTTTCTCTTCTTATTCTCTCAAAGGATACACTTTCCATCTCCCATAATAAGTTTGTCCAAAACCTGTTCCACATTGTGTCTAACAAGGAGAGATAAATAGATTTTCATATGATCAGATAAATTTCTTTCAGTCAAATTGTACGGTACCTAAATATTCTTCTTCAAGACAAATCCAAGGTTTCTGATGTGTTTTTCAGAAGTCGAATGGTGATTGCTGAATTCCTTTGCAATTTCTCTAGTGGCTAGATGTGGGTCACTTTCCAAAATGTCATTATCTACCTCGGATGGACGCCCAAATGGATGATCTTCTTTGACACTGAAATCTCTGGTACGAAGTTTGGCAAATCATCTTTGGTAAGTCCGAACATTTACAATTTCCCTTCCCAATATGCCACGTGCATTTTTACAAGCAACCGATGCGTTGCTTTTTCCTAGAACTCATAACAAATTAAAGGTCTTAAATGCACTTTATCCACTGAATTCTTATTCACTTTGTACTTTTCAACTAACTGATGAAGGGTTTTGGAAGTAACCTTCTTATATCTTACGAAAAATACGCTAAATAACTAGATCCTACACGATGCATTATATCTGCTTGTCTTGATCTGACAGGTAAAATTACCTGCATGTAGTAAAATATGACAGAACACTCCCACTAACCCAATAAACCGAAAGGGGAGACGAATGCTTATACTATTAACACTTTGAAAATTTATACATACTACAATAGCATATTCCGGTAGCACTGTGCATAAAAGATGTATTCCCAAGAAACCGAATTCTATATTTTTGGATGTTTATTTTAATTTATCAACTAAAGAGAGACACTTCACTTCATTTACCTTAAAATATCTAACCTAAAATCATCGATATCCAACATAACTTCACAAATTCCTCTAGCACTTCTCTCATTTCCACTGAAACCAAACGCAAAGCCTACCATAACAGCACAAAATGTTCCAGAAATGTAACAGTCGCATAACATCGAAACGTTAGAAATATTTCAGAAACATTTCGAAACGTTCAGTTTGTTTTCCGATTAGTTTTAAAAACGTAGAAATGTCCGTGATCGTAACAAAAAATAGGGAACGTAACAGAAACGTTTCAATTACTTAACAGATGGAACATTAAAAAGTGCGAATATTTCAGAAAGGTATCAGAGAGCATACTTAAATTTGTTACGTTTTTGAAAGGTTGTAAGCTCTTTGCAACATAACTGAAACATTCTGTGGTGTATGGGTATCTAAACTGGCTGGTAACCTTTTCTTACGCTAACCCCCCAAAGCAGAAATGTCAGAATTCGGAACGTATCTTGCAGAACAGCTTTACTGTAGAACAATTGCAGATATTTATAAATTAGGAAGAAAAAAGTGTGCCTCAAGATTGGACATTCATTAAAATCTTGTATTAATCATTGAAACAATTTATCAAAATACTTTTTAAGTTGTTAGTTGATTGCATGGGGAAATTTTTATCCAGCTTTAGTTTATTTATTCATTTTTTCATTACAAGTGTCAGTAAAAAATCTTTGAATGCCATCTTCCTATTATTATTTTTATTATTTTGTTATTATACGCATATATTATAGCACATCCTATTCTAAGATTTGTATTTTTATGAGTGTGTCAGTAATATTGTCAGAGTAAATTAGTAAAATGCATAAGTATACTGCAGAATATTTTGATTATCTGAAACCTTGTTTCAGAAGTATTCTGCTTTAGGTCTTAACCCAACTCTTTCATGGAGAATTTTATACTTTTACCGTTAGCATCGCAATGCAGAACAGTATTATAAAAATTCCCATAATTGATATCACATTGAAATACACAATATTTAATATTATACCGTTTATGTCAAAAATCTGCTTTAACGTTTGATAACTTAATAACAATTGGTCATTATTTTTGGCTGAAACATATACTAGGAGCTAGACACACAAAATAAACAACGACGGTGGTATATATATTTTTTCTTTTTAGAATAAAGACAAATTCGTAATATGTAAACAATTTAGCATTACATCTTTAGTATATGACCCCCTTGGAGATTTTTAATTTTTTGTCACTATCTGGCGTTGAATTCTTGTTTAAAGAAACTATGAACTTATTTTGTCTGAAGCCTATATTTTTAACTATTGAATTTAGTTAATTTAGGATAATATGTAATACTCTACAATTATTTCCAGTGTACCTAGGTTTAAAATGATGCTTGGAGCACTTAAGATGCAACTTCTTAAAGTGCATATTTTTTAGAATGTCGTTCAGTCAGATACATTGAAAATTAATAACTTATGTGATTATTGTAAATATTTCAAAAATTTCATTATTATTATTATTATTGCATAATCTTATAATTTATCTCTATATACTTGGGGCATACCTAGAGATTTTTGTTCAAAATGAATGTATTTCTTTTTGAAACTTATGAAGTACTTTTAAAATATTTTTATTCAGCCATGCATTTTAATAATATAAGTTAATAAAATCAATGAAGCAAAATTAAAAATACCGACTTTATTTGAAAACTTCAAAAACATATCTGTCATTTAAAATATATGAAAATAATGTTTTTATCGTTCTAGAATATCTATATTTACATGTCAAAAATATCCCATATGAATGATATTCCGTAAGATATTTACATGTAAAATGGTTTTGGTTGAATAAAATTTATTTAAAATAGAGATCTCCAAAACTGACATTTAAAATATCATACTCGCCGTATGCATCTCTACTCACTGAGTTTTCTATAGCAAATTTGTAGAGGATTTTGAAAGAAAGCCTACGTATGCAAATATGATTGAATACTATTACATACAGATAAGTTACTTTGTAACAATTTAAGATTGATTTATATAAAACGCTACATGCAGCATTAAACGGTTAGTATTTGAAATATATTCTTAAAAACAATAAATTTGATTTATTATTTTTTTATAAAAAGAAATGTAATTTAAATTATAGAAATGTATATTACGTAAAAGATTTTAATTTTTTATGAGGTGACAATAATGTTATGATTTTATTTCAGTAACTAAAATTTGATTAAGTACAATTTCATGTTTTTGTGAGATTATAATACATTTAAATGACAATTTGAAAAAATTTTTAACACGTAAGATGTAATGTATAACTAAATTCACCAAACACTTCCCAGTGATCTGTATGTAAATCAGTTAAAAATTCGTAATCAATTAAATTCAGAAAAATGTAATTATATATATCTTTTACACTGATTTACTTAAAAATAGATCATTTGTAACAATTACTCTAAATTTCATAAGTATATGGCAGGATTAAACAATAATAAAATGCATAATAAATTTTTCTTCAATGTATTACACGTTGTCACGTTATGGAAAGATTTAGATGATAAATTTTGCTTGTAGTCTTCAGCTCTAAAACAATTTTGAACCTTTTTCTTAGTCGTATGTCACATTATTCCCAAATTCTTATGTACTTACTGTCATTCACTACGGTATGTTTGTGAATCTTAACCAAATAAAAATTGCGCCTCTATTTTAAGGTAAATACAAGCTTATTCTTTTGTCTGTCCGTGGCTCAGTTGGTAAGAGCGTTATGTTAGTACTCCGGTGGTCCTGCGTTCGATACCCTGAAGGTCCGGATAGTTAATTTTTTCAGAAAATTAGTAGAAAAGATGTCAATTGATAAAAGAAAATTTATCGATGACTACAAAGATGACTTCTAAGAATTTTTCAAGAGTTTTTTTAAGAAGTCTTTTTCTTACATCTCTTTTTAGAAGCAAAAAAGAGTTTTTTGCATTGGCGGAATATTCACTAAAATGTCAATAAAACAATTAACAATACAAAATAAAAATGATTAGGAAAAGCACATAAACATTAACCAAATCAGTAAAATGTTAAGTTATAATATAAAAAATAATAATAAACTAAATTAATAATAAAAAGGTGCCTCAAACGAATAAGTAAATTGCAAATATGCCCTTAATCAGAAATGAAATCACAAAAATTATAGGCAATCGTGTGGTTCTGCCATCTGTTGTGAATGTTAAGAAAAAATTTATCTTTCTTAACACAGTTTAAATGTCCCCAATTTTGGTTAATAAACAAAAAAGTTACTTTTTTTTTCAAATTAAATTTTATTCTAACTTCGAAATATTTATATGATACGCTATAATAAGAATTTGGGTTTTAAAAGTTTTTTTAAATAGATTATTTTAGTTCAAGTCTTATTATATGCAAACAAATCTGAAGCATTTAGTGTTAAATTTAACTTAATGCATAATGATTGACATGTGCATCAAACTGAAACAGTAAAATAAGTAAAAAAACTCAAAAGTAAATAAAATTAGTATTTTTTATAGCCTTTTCCAGCCTTAAATATGTGTGCAATATATATATATATATATATATATATATATATATAGAGAGAGAGAGAGAGAGAGAGAGAGAGAGAGAAATATAAAAATCTTTTTTTTTTTTTTTTTTTTTTTTTTTTTTTTGAAGATAGATGCAATTTAGTCGCAAGCATAGAGGATATGAGCAATAAAATTTATTCTCATTAAATTATCATAAAAAAGTGATTCATACGGAAAAAAAAAAAAAAAAAAAAAAACTATTTAAATACTAAGAATTTCTCTAGCTTTCTCGTAGAAAATTTCTGTTTTCTAAAACTAGAAAAATCTACCATAAAATTACATCTCAATCTGTCAAAAGACATATTATTTTGTAGCCAGGTATAATCTGTAACTAAATACATGTTTAGGTACATTTTTTTTCTGTTTTGTATACGGAAAACTTGATATGAAAGCTGGAATGGGTTGGTTGGCTAGTTGGTTGGGTTTTACGTCGCACTAGTGCTGCACAATGGGCAATTGGCGACGGTCTGGAACTCATCCCTAGAGTTGGTCCGGAGACATCCCATTACAGTTTTGATCCTCCACGGAAGGGAAAGCTGGGATGGGAAGTGTTAAGTAACCGTATTAAACGTGAAACACTGGCTTTGAGGTAAGTCTTTGCTAGCTGTACGGAGGGCTCTATTTCGATCCCGTCCTGTCGAACAGGAAGATTTTATTTAATGTGAGTTATTGTTTATGTAATGTGCACTACGGAAGGGTTCTGTTTGTACGAATATTTTTGGCATTGCTCGATTACGGTAAATTTCTGTGTACAATTTTTTCTGTAACAAAAGAATACTTTTGGGGGCACTTTTGCTGCCAGTAAATTTCTCTAACATAACAATTTTTTTTTTTTTTTTTTTCAGTGCATAAAACAATTTTTTTTTCCTTTTTAAGCATTTTTTTAAAACAAATTTATATTTTACTTTCTAATTCGTACAACTTTTCGACTTCCGGTTTTTGATAGATTTACATGTTTGAGAAGTCCAGGACACGAATTGGTGATTTTGCTGTCCCCGAGGGTAAAGCAATGCTCCTAAATGCACAATATTTTTTCCTACTTTCCTATTACTATTATAAACAATTATTTTTATTTTCCCGAAGATTTGTTTAAAAAATAATTCACGTGTGCACATTTTCACGAATTTTCTCTTGTACTGCTATATTAAAATCTTTGAAAAAAAAATTAGATAGAAACGACAACTATTGAGCGATTTTCCTACATACAAATAGGACTATTTTACGCTAATGTGCAACTATACAGGAATTTATATTAAATTATGTGTATTCGTTCTTGAGTTTTTATCTACCAAAAAATCTTTATTTCATACACAGACAGACATTTTATAAAAATTCTCAAATAATGTGCAAGAGAACTGAAAACTTGTAAATTCATCGAAAAGCGGAGTTCGAAAATTTTCACGAAACTAATACTTCCTTGTTATATATATAAAAGAATGTAAAAGGTAGCATTTTCCCAGACGGCGTCTATAATACACAAAGTTGACTTTCTTTCGACACTTAGTGTTATACTTCTCTGAGATTAAAAAGATTGCATTCATCAGGGAAAATAAATTTAATAAATAATAATTTTAATAAATAACAATTTTAATAATTAATTTGTATTGTATGAATATGTGTTGGAAAATATGGAAAAATGTTTTGTGATGGTCACAACATACTATTTAATTCATTTACCTGTAGAAAAAAATTGCTTCATTTCACTTTTTTTTTTTTTTTTTTTTTTTTTTTTTTTTTTATAATTTTGATTGAAATTATGTCATCCAGGTTCTAAGGAATAAGTTGTTTCTTTATAAACATATTTCCTTTTAAACCATATGTTTTTATTCATTCATTGTTTATTTTAAAATATGTAAGTATGCATAAATTCCATGCCTACATTCTTAAAAACATAGATATAACACATGATTTTATTTATATTTAAAATATTACCATTAAAGTGACTTTTAAGTTGAAAACCAATGGATTTGGTTGATCTATCTTTGATGTATTTTTAACAGATTTGATTTTCTTATTTAATATATATATATAAATTTTGTATGCATAAAAAGCTCAAATAGAAATATTTGTGTAAGAATTTATTTCTGGAATGCAGATAAAGTTAGAAATTCCTAGTTTATACAATGTTACAATTTTATTTTAATGGTATGTGGGTTATAGAAAAGAATGTGAATAGGAAGCCACATAATTTTTGTATCCGCTTCTAACAGGTATTCTTCTTCTTCTTCTTCTTCTTTTTTTTTTTTTTTTTTTTTTTTTTCTTTTTCATTTTGTTTTTTCTTTTTTTTTAATATATTCTTCACAACAGATTCATAAACAAATATATCGAAGGTATATAGTATTACATTGTAGTATTATAATTAAAAGAATAATTTCGTACTATCATACAGGGTGTCCAGAAAAGGATTTACTGTTTTGAAAATTAAATATCTCGAAAACAAAGGACAATATAGGGATGAGACAAACTGTATATTTATTACGAAAGCTGTAAAAATTTTATACAGGAATTTTGAAAATAGTAACAAAAGCCGCCAGCAGATGGAGCTGTACACTGTACAGGGTTTTGGAAAATAAAATAAAAGCAGATCTTCCGCAAACAGTCCATAAAATCAACGCAAATTCTGTTCAAAATGTTCATCGCTAGCCATGCAAAGGTGGCATAAACGAACAACAAAATTTGCCATCAGCCCCTGTAGTGTGTCAATGGAAATGGACTCACATGCCGTACATATTGCCTCTTCAAGCTCGTCCAGTGTCTTAGGATTGTTTTGGGGTAGAGACCCCATGTTAGGACCAACAAAGTAAAAATGTAATAAATAAGTTCTCCTCCAATTATAACGTAAAATAATCGAAATTTCTTCTCGGCGTAATGGTAAGCAATGGAGTACTGGCACTAAAATGGATGATTTAGTAAAGCCGGCGCGCCAATGTCCAGTCTCCTTCTAATATAGGGCTCTATTTTGGGATTGTTTGCAGAGCCATCTTTTGGCAACTTTTGTTACTATTTTCAAATTCCTGTACCCAATTTTTACAGCTTTTGGAATAAATATACAATTTGTTTCATCCCTCTATTGTACTTTGTTTTCGAGATGTTCAATTTTGAAATCAGTCAGTCCTTTTCTGGGCACCCTGTATTTAGATACAATTTTTTTTTTTTTTTTTTTTTTTTTAAATAATTAAATTGAAATGCCTATATGTAATACAAAAATGTTTGTTAACAAAAACCTTATACCGATGTCATTTAAGTGCAATTATCATTGTTAACAGTTTAATTGTAGTTAAAATAAAGTGCAATCTCTCCTACCCTATAAGGCAAAACAGCTCTCTTGGTTTTATTACAGCTGTTGCTTTCAATCATAGTATAACAACAAAATATAATTGCGTAGTATAATTGCGTAGAAGAAGGATCACTTCAAAGCTATGCACAAAAAAATTAAAATTTAGATTTTTTATAAGGTTTTGTTGAATTGTGCGCAAACTCTCCCAGCTTTACCTTATGCTTTACACTTTTAAAATTGTGTGGAAAAAAAAATACTGCCATTTTTTAAATAAACTGTTCCACTAATTTAATCCAAAAAATATTATTAATTACATTTAAATATTTCAAATTTTATTTCTTAAAATTTTTAAGTAATATTGATACTTTAATTTAAAGAAAAAATTTGTCTTAAAATTGAAAAGAGTAAAATGCTTTACCAGCTGAACACGGCATTTAAAAATTTTATTTTGTTAAATATTTATTTAAGTTTCAAACTTTTTTTTTTTTACAACTTTTAATGATAAAAAATAAAATCAAAGCTTCAATGTGTAATATACGTTAAAATAGTTTTATATTATACGTCTTTTTTTTTTTTTTTTTTTTTTTCCGCGCGTAACTGTATTATATGAAATAGTTGTTGTTATAAAAAAAAAATCAAAATTTAGAAATCTCGAACTTATAAAGTAAACATGAACATATATATTTTTATGTTAATATTTAGATTTCTTAATTAAAAAAAAAAAATAAAAAAAAAAAAGACAATGAAAAATTATTATTATTATATAAATATTTTAGATTTTTTAAGTATATATAAAATTTTGCATATTATTCATGTCAAAAACAGTTAGTAAAAAAGCTCAAATTACATGAAGTTGAGAATTTACTTCCAACGAATATTTTTCAGCAAGGTTTTTAAAGCAATAATTTTAGAAAAATGTAGCTTAAAAAAAAAAAAAAAAAAAAGAAAGAAAGAAAGAAAATCTTAAATTAAGTTATGTTCTGCTTTAATAATATTGCTTACAATATTTTATCTCATTTGTTGAATAAAAACAACAACTGTGCTTGAACAAATGTTCTTGTTTCATCTTTGTTTGCTTTGTCTTAATGTATCTTATTATTCATACTATTATTATTATTTATTTATTTATTTGATGTTAATGAATCTCAAATGGGAAGTATTAGAGAAACAAGCTAATTATAGATGAACATAAACTTAATTCTTCGAACAGATTTAGACTAATGTTGATTACTTAAGATTAAACAGTTAAACAATGCTTTCTAAACACTTTTGAAGGTATATATATATATAGAATGCATGAAATTTAGAGATGCGTTAACTTGGCCCCCCTACTTTCGAGTTTTTAAATTTCAAATACATCAGGAATTAGCTCTCAATTAGCTCTAATTTGCTCTCTAATATTAGAATTTGCTCTGGTTTGGGAATCGAGATATAACAAATTTAAAGGTGGGGGGGGGGTCAAGTAAACGCTAGCCCCCCCACTTTCGAAATTTTAAATTTCAAGTACATCAGGAATTAGCTCTCAATTAGCTCTAATTTGCTCTCTAATATTAGAATTTGCTCCGGCTTTCTTAACGAGATATTTCAATTTAAAGGAAAGGGGGGAAAGAAGGGGGGGAAAGCAAAATTGCAGATATCGACATTTCGAATATGCAAAAATTCAGGTCTCAATTAGCTCTAATTTGCTCTCTAATATTAGAATTCGTTCTGGGTTAGGCATCGAGATATATCAGTTTTATTGTAGGGTGGGGGGGCTAAGTTAACGCTAGTACACCCGCCTTCCTATTAAAAATAAAAAAATTTCGCAGGTGCCAATATTTAGCTCTCAATTAGCTCTAATGTGCTCTCTAATATCAGAATTTGCTCTGGCTTCGTTAATGAGATATTTCAATTTAAAAGAAAGGGGGGAAGGAAGGGGGGAAAGCAAAATTGCAGATATCCAAATTTCAAATATGAAAATTTTAGCTCTCAATTAGCTCTAATCTGCTCTCTAATATTAAAATTCGCTCTGGGTTAGGTATCGAGATATATCAGTTTCTTTGTGGGGGGGGAGGGGCTAAGTTAACGCTGATGCACCCGACTCCCTATTACAATTAAAAAAATTCCGGTAGTGCCAATATTTAGCTCTCAATTAGCTATAATTTGCTCTCTAATATCAGAATTTGCTCCGGCTTCGTTAACGAAAAATTTCAATTTAAAGGAAGTGGGGGGGAGAAAGGAAGGAAAGCAAAATTACAGATATCGAAATTTCAAATATGCCAAAATTTAGCTCTTAATTAGATCTAATTTGCTCTCTAATATTAGAATTCGCTCTGGGTTAGGTATCGAGATATATCAGATTTTTTGTGGAGGGAGGGGGGGGGGGGCAAGTTAACGCTATAACACCCGACTCCCTGTTACAATTAAAAAATTTCCAGTAGTGCCAATATTTAGCTCTCAATTAGCTATAATTTGCTCTCTAATATCAGAATTTGCTCCGGCTTCGTTAACGAGATATTTGAATTTAAAGGAAATGGGGAAGGAAGGGGGGGGGGAAAGCAAAATTGCAGATAAAGAAATTTCAAATATGCCAAATTTTAGCTCTCAATTAGCTCTAATTTGCTCTCTATAATAAGAATTGGTTCTGGGTTAGGTATCGAGATATATCAGTTTTATTCTTGAGGGGGGGGGGGGGGGGAGCTAAGTGAACGCTGGTACACCCGACTCCCTATTACAAATAAAAAAAATTCGGGAGGTGCCAATACTTAGCTCTCTGTTAACTCTAATTTGCTCTCTAATAATATCAGCATATGCTCCGACTTCGTTAACGAGATATTTCAATTTAAAGGAAAGGGGATAAAGAGGGGGAGAGGAAGCAAAATTGCAAATATCGAAAGTTCAAATATACCAAAATTTAGCTCTCAATTAGCTCTAATTTGCTGCCTAATATTAGAATTGGCTCTGGTTTAGTTATCCAGGAATATCAGTTTTATTGTGGTGTGTGTGTACGGGGGGGGGGGGGGGGATGGGTGCAACGCTAGTCCCAACGAAACTCTTATTTCGAATAACGAAATTTTGGAGGCGCCAATATTTAGCTCTGAGTTAGCTGTAATTTGCTAATGTTACAATTTGCTCCAACTTCGTTAACGAGATATTTCGATTTAAAGGAAAGGGGTGAAGATAACAGGGAAAGCAAAATTACAGATAAAGAATTTTAAAATATGCCAAAATTTAGCTCTCAGTTAGCTCTAATTTGCTGTATATTATTAGAATTCGCTCTGGCTTAGTTACCGAGATATGTCAGTCTTATTGCGGGGTGTGAATGGGGGGGGGGACTTAACGCTAGTCCCAACGAGACTCCTATTTCGAATAACGAAATTTCGAAAGTGCCAATATTTAGCTCTTAATTGGTTCTAATTTGTTCTCTAATATTAGAATTTGCCCTGGCTTCGTTAACAAAATATTTCAACTTAAAGGAATGGGCGGAAAGCAAATTTGGAAATATGAAAATTTGAAACATGCTAAAATTTAGCTCTTAACAAACTGTAATTAATAATAATAAAATATTTTTTTTTTTTTTTTTTTTTTTTTTTTTTTAAATACGCAATAATCAGGTGAGTGAAAAAGCCGAGAATGCGAAATTTTATTAATATCAATAATGTTTTATATGCATTAATGTCTACATAATTTAGTTTAAAAAAAAAAAAAATCCATATCTAATAATATATAATCTGAGAAACAACATCATGTTAAAATCCATTAGCTATATCATGATAAATTCGAAAATGAAATGTACTTTGCACAAATTCTTTTACATTTTAAACATTTTTGTGTTTTACATTCAATAATATAATTTGTGATTTGGAAAAAAAAAAAAAAAAAAAAACTTTTTATATTTCATGTTTTTAAATTTTCTGTTGAATCATATAAAATTGGCATATTACCCGAATAATTACAAAAAGGCATTGTCATCGTGTTCTCAGCTATTCTTAAAGTTTCTAGTGTCTAGCTAGTCGGAAAGTTAGCTAAAAATCGATTGCGAGATTTGTGCTGGACAAATAACAAGAAAGCGAGTTGAAAGCGATACGAAAAAAATGTTGGTTTTAATAATAAAATAATAATCCTTTAAGAACATTATATAGTAGTATGATGAACTACATTAGCACTTTATCAATAAGTAAAAAAATTTTAAAGTTACAATGACGTCAATTTTTGTGAGATGCCTAATTTAACTTTTTATAAATTTTTAATGTTCATGTTCAATTAAACATATTTATTTTTACGTCAAAAGAAATTTTTTTTTTTTTCTTTTTGGCAACAATTAAATTATAGTTAATATTTGAATGGCTAATTTTAAAGCAAATTGGAGAATAATATTTTCATATTTTAATTAATGAAAAGAAAACTAATAAAAAATTCGAAAATCGGGCTTTGAGGTATTGCGGTGCCATCGTGTTCTGAGCTATTCTAAAAGTTTTAAATGCCTAGTTTGTCGGGAAGTTATTTAAAAATCGATTGCAAGATTTGTACTGGACAAACAAACAAGGAAGCGAGTTAATGAAAAAAAGCTAAAAAAGAATCATTAATTTTGTTAGACTTTTTTTAGCTTACATTCCCTGTCATAAACCTTCTTTCGAACCCGGGTTAAAAACGGAAAAAGAGGGAAATAAATTTGAAATATCAGTCCTAACCTACCGTTACAAGTCCAGTACCAAATGAAAGCTGCGATTTTTTTTTAATCCAGGGACGGAAACAGTTTTTCGACGCGATAATTAGATTTTTAAAAATTAACTAAAGTATGAAATTTAAGTGGCAGCACTTCATTTTAATCTTTTCATACTTTTTAGTGCGAATGACGCGAATAGAAAAAGTTTATATATATATATATTTTTTAAATATTTTATTTACTTTATAAATGAAACCTTTAAAAACAATAATCCATATAAATCGCTCAAAAACTTGCTTCAGGTCCCTGCTGCCTTCGGTTCGGTTGCGTTTTTTTCACCCACAATATTTCGAGCAATTGATAGGAATCCCACTCCAAATGTAGTGCTACAATAAGTTATAAAGTTTAATTTCCAGTCGAAAAAAAAAAAAAGATCCATTAGCAAACGCACAGTATTTTATAGCGTATTCAATTAAGGAACAGCAGAATCTTCGGTTTTTCACCTCGCAGCGTGAAAGGAAAGGTCTTAGAAAACGTCTATAGTTAACCACTTTGAATTAATAAATTGATTCCTACTTAAAAGTATAAAAATTCGGTTTCGAGGTGCACTTATAGACGTTGCAGACGGTATCATGCTGTAGAGTTTTCTGGAGACATTTGACAGAGGGAAAGGCAGACGCTATTACGGTTTTATTAAAAATCTATTAGAATAAACTAAATATGCATTTACATTAGAGAACAGCGATACTATAGGACCTCGTTGGCGAACTTTTGAATTTAAACAATAGCTGGGACATTTCTCGCCAATGACATTGCTTATGCAGTCGTGACAGCTATATTTTTACTTCCATTACCCGACTACCGTAGTTAATGGAAGTATTGTATTCGGTCCAAAAATTAGATTTAGATATCAAGTTTCCTCCTGATTTATACGTTTTATGGTCTTCAGAGTCAAAAAATGCACTTTTTGGAAACTGATCAGTGTATATGTGTGAAGCGGGAGGGGAGGGGGGGATCTTCTGGCTATCATATCTCTGATAAAGATAGAACTACGAAACTTCAGAATTGAGGCAGGTCTGGTGTAAAGATGATTTTTCCAAATTTTGGTGTAAATTGGAAAATCGGAAGTGGAACATAGGAAACCGGAAGTGGGATCGCAAGTCCGTATCTAAGAAGCGGCTCTGAAGATTTTCTTCCAAGTTGCTACATAAACACTCTATTAGATGCCTTTTTCACTGATATAGTTAGTTTGTCCAGGAAAATTAATAGACGTCCTGTATAAATAAATCAATTTGAGGTCTCGCAAGTGCTGTCTATTAAAACGGTTGTTCGGATTTTGTTCAAACTTGCCATATTAACTCCATTTTAAATACCCTTCTGTATGTAATTATTGTTTCTATTCAATAATTGAGCATTCCAATTTTTGGTAAATGTAACGTCAAAAAATGTTCTAACGATTTTCTTTAAAATTATTACTTAAATCCGTTTTAGATATCCTTTCTCATGTAAAACGTGATTATTACAAGAAAATTAGCAGTTATACTAATTAGGTAGATCCGTTTTTGATTTCGGAAATTGGTGTTTCAAAAAATAACTACAATTTTTGCTTTCTTTTTTTATTACCATGTTTTTATTAATTTCGATTCTTGTTTGTTTGTTCGGTACAAATCTTGCATATATCTTTAACTAACTTCCCTTCTAGCTAGACATTTGAAACTTTCACAGCAGCTCAGAACCCGGTGACAACACAATACTTCGAAGTCCGATTTTCGAATTTTTTATTAGTTTTCTTTTAATTAATTAAAATATTAAAATAGTAACCTCCTAATAGCATATAAATTGCCATTAAAATATTAGCTATCATTTAATTGTTGCCAAAAAAAAAAAAAAAAAAAATTACGAGTTCATTTCCTTTCGACATAAAAATAAATACATTTAATTAAACGTGAACGTTAAAAAATTGTAAAATGTTAATATATGCATCTTAAAAAAATTGGCGTCATTATCGCTTTAAAAGTTTTATTTGCTGTAAAATTGATAAAATCTAAATTTTTAATTTCAAAACTAAACAGAAAAAAATCTCTAACTTCCATTTTCGAATGTAAGCATAAACACTTCATTTCAAAGGGTTATATTTACACAATAAATATCCAACTAATATACTAATTAAAAGGAAAATAAATATTCTATCATAATTTGACGTCAAATTTGTTTTCAAATGTCTAAATAAAGTGCCTGATATAAGATGTTAATATATTGCAGCGGAAAATTTGATATCTGTCGTCCTTGGCAGAAAAAAAAATATCGCCAAATTATTTGGCGACCATATTTAGTTCCTTTCAAAAATCATGGATACTTCAACAACGCATATTAAGAGAGAAATCAATAATATGAAACAATATGTCGTACAATGCATATTACGAAAATATACATCCGCTATGTATATTTTCGTATTACGATTTTGATCGCCTAATACAAAAATCGCCAAGGGTGACACAATTTTGAAATTTAAAATTAAAAGCTTATCAATTTTACAGCAAAAGTAATTCAATCTAACACATGTAGGCAATAACTTCTGCATAACTTTATCCAGATATGGGGATTAAAATCAGGAAATATTTTTTCTTAATTTTTAATAATTTTTTTCAAAAATTCCAATGGATAATTAACATAGGAAATCTTTTTTTTTTTTTTTTTTTTTTTTTTGGCCCCACTGATGGTTAGTGACGTCACACTTCGCTTGCGTATAGCTATGATTCAACGATTCAACAAAAAATTTAAAAACATGGTATATAAAAAGTTTTTTTTTTTTTTTTATTTTATAATTATATTCTTGTTTTTACTCACTATGTATACTCTATTTTATATGTCTTTAGATGTGTATAAAGTTTCTCTTACAGGAAAATTTTTTTGGGTCGACTCCTTTAGGTCAATTTTATGTCCTCTGGTCACATTATTTCCAAAAAAATGAATATGATATGTTTAATAGTAGGTAAAAAAAGTCGTGTGATTGTTTTACACCAGATTTTTTCATCGCCAAAATTACAAAAATTATTAAAACTCACCGAGAAATTCCTAGACTAAAGCTGTAACCAGATTACTTTGTGAAGGATTAAATATATATATATATATTGTTGCGTAATTGGGGGTTAGGGAGTTGTCCAAGAATGAAAAGCTAATCTTGCAGAAGCGGGAAACTTTATTTACAAAAATTTCCAGAAGAATACAGGCCTACAAAATAAGTATTAACTGCACTTTCACCAGTAAACACAGCTTAGATGAAATTCACAGTACAAACAGTATTAGAGCAACACACAGCGAGGCATTAATCCAAAGAGACTCAGAGCTCATTCAGTAGCAATGAAAGCAGTTGGCGAAACTCAACTGAGACTGACTGATTTGACGCATTGGGCTTCCTTTTATACCCCTGTATCAAACCCAGAATGTTCTGGTAACTCGTAGAATATTGCAGCTAAACCTTCCATATTTGGTATGTCGATAATAAGGATTTTAATTTTTCTGAACAAACCAACTATATCATTGAAAAAGGCATCTAATAGAGTGTTTATGTAGCAACTTTGAAGAAAATCGATAGAGCCGTTTTTTAGATACGGACTTCCGGTTTCCTATATTCCAGTTCCGATTTTCCAATTTTCACCAAAATTTGGAAAAGTCATCTGTACAACAGCCATGCCTCAATTCTGAAGTTTCGTAGTTCTATCTTTATCGGAGATATGATTAGCCAGAAGATTCCCCCCGCCCTTCACACACATACACTGACCAGTTTTCAAAAAGTGCATTTTTTGACTCAGAAGACCTTAAAACGTATAAATCAGGGAGAAACTTGATACCGAATTTTTGGACTGAATACAATACTTCCATTATCTACGGTAGTTGGGTAATGGAAGTAAAAGTATAGCCGTCACGACACTATTGCATAAGCAATGTCATTGGCTAGAAATGTCCCAGCTATTGTTTAAATTTCAAAGTTGGCCAACAAGGTCTTATAGTATCGGTGTTCTCTAATGTAAATGCTTATTTAGTTTATTCTAGTAGATTTTTAATAAAACCGTAATAGCGTCTGCCATTTCCTCTGTCAAATGTCTCCATAAAAATCTACCGCACGATACTGTCCGCAACGTCTGTAAGTGCACCTTTTATACTTTTAATTGGGAATCAATTTATTAATTAAAAGTGGTTAAGTATAGACGTTTTCGTAAGACTTTTTCTTTTACACTGCTAGGTGAAAAACCGAAGATTCTGCTGTTCCGTCATTGAATACGCTATAAGGCGCTAAAAAATACCATGCAATTGCTAATGGATCTTTTTTTTTTTTTTTTTTTTTTTTTTTTTTTGACAGGAAATTAAACTTAATAACATATTGTACCACTACATTTGGAGTGGGATTCCTATCAATTACTCGAAATATTGTGGGTGAAAAAACGCAACCGAAGGCAGCAGGGACCCGAAGCAAGTTTTTGAGCGATTTATATGGATTTGGTTTTTAAAGGTTTCTTTTATAAATAATAATAATAATAATAATAATAATAATAACTTTTTCTATTCGCGTGATTTGCACTAAAAAGTATGAAGAGTTTAAAATGAAGTGTTGTCACCTAAATTTCATACTTTACTTTTAAAAAAATTAATTGTCGTGTGGAAAAACTCTTTCCACCCCTAGATTCAGAAAAAACGCCCCTTTCATTTGGTGTCGAATTTGTAACGAGCCACTTACTTTTTAAAGTAACTGAAAGGAATTAAAGTGAAGCTTTGCCGCTTACATTTCATACTTTAGTCAATTTAAAGAAAACTAATAGTCGTGTAGAAACACTGTTTGCACCCTTGGATTCAGAAAAGTCGTTCCTTTCATTTGGTACCGAATTTGTAACGATAGAACTGATATTTCTAATTTATTTTCAACAGACTTGAGCAATTATAACGTAACATCCAATTAATATGTACAAATAAAAATATATTTTATAAGAAAAGTCTTAAAAAATTAATTAGATGAGAGAAACATTTTTTATTAACCCATTTTTCATTTTTAACCTGGATTCGGCAGAAGTTTTATGACAGAGAATGTAAGATAAAAAAAAAGTCTTTAATAA
The DNA here is from genome assembly GCA_963930645.1 of Salticus scenicus. Taxonomy (NCBI): domain Eukaryota; kingdom Metazoa; phylum Arthropoda; class Arachnida; order Araneae; family Salticidae; genus Salticus; species Salticus scenicus. Next base: position 12,262,411 of record OZ005659.1, on the reverse strand, counting down.
TAAAATATAAAAATAAATTTTTAAATTAAAGACTTTTTATATTAGCGTGATTCGCACTAGAAATTATGAAAAGATTAAAATGAAGTGTTGTCACTTAAATTTCATACTTTAGTTAATTAAAAAAATTCTAATAGTTGTAACGAAAAACTGTTTCCGTCCCTGGATTAAAAAAAACGCCCCTTTCATTTGATACTGGATTTCTAACGGTAGCACTGATATTTCTAATTTATTTTCCCCTCTTTCAGTTTTTAACCCGGATTCGGCAGAAGGTTTATGACACAGAATGTAAGCTAAAAAAAAAAGACGAACAAAATTAGTGATTCTTTTTACCATGTTTATATTAACAAGATTTCTTGATTGTTTGTCCAGTACAAATCTTGCAATCGATTTTTAAATAACTTCCCGACAAACTAGATATTTAAAACTTTTAGAATAGATCAGATCACGATGACAACGCAATACCTCGAAGCCCGATTTTCGAATTTTTGATTAGTTTTCTTTTCATTAATGTAAATATGAAAATAATATTCTCCTATTTGCTTTAAAATTAGTCATTCAAATATTAACTATAATTTAATTGTTGCCCTCCCCCCCAAGAAAAAAATGAGATAATTTTCTTTTGACGTAAAAATAAATATGTTTAATTAAACATGAACATTAAAAATTTATAAAAAATTAAATTAGGCCTCTCACAAAAATTGACGGCATTATAACTTTGAAATTTTTTTACGCATTGATAAAGTGCTAATGTAGTTTATGATGCTTCAATATGTTGTTGTTAAAGGATTATCATTTTTTTTTTTTTTTTTTTTAAACCAACTTTTTTTTTTTTTTTGTATCGCTTTGAACTCGCTTTCTTGTTTGTCTAGCACAAATCTCGCAATCGGTTTTTAGCTAACGTTCCGACTAGCTGGACATTTGAAACTATAAGAATAGCTGAGAACACGATGACAATGCATTTGTAATTATTCTGGTAATGTGTCAGATTTATATGATTCAACAGAAAATTTAAAAGCATGGTATATAAAACATTTTTTTTTAAATCTTAGAATTATTATTGTATGATTTTTTTTTTTTTTTTTTGTTTTTTCAAATAACAAATTAAATTATTGAATGTAAAAGACAACAAGACCTTCCGGCTTTTTCGGAAGGGTAGGTTGATTTCTTTTTCCTTATCAAGTAGCCGTCATTTTGTTTCAAAATGGCGGCTACAAATTATTAATGCACTTGGTAGAAATATTGATGTAGGCTATGCACATATGGAGTTTTAAGCAAATCGGTTCATAAATACACTTTTATGTGAATTTAAAATTTTCAAGTGGCCGGCGCTAGGGAAAAAAATGGTGGGTTAAGTTGACAAATATATGAAATGCATTTGTGAGATAAGTCTACTGTACACACATAGTTCAAATTAATTCAAAATCTCAAAAGTCATTGTGTTGAAAAATTAAATGGCTGCCACTTCGATAAAAATGGCAGAGAAAGTTGCTCATCTAAGATATCGTTGCAAATTTGAAAATATTTTTTTTTTTTTTTTTTTGTAGAAATTCTTTCAAAGAGGCTTAGTAAGTTGATAAAATGTTAGTTTCCTGCATTTCTAGTTTGTTTAACATTAAAAGTCTAATTTTACCTTAAAAACGCATTAAAAAGATCCAGTAACGCATGTAATGGATTTGGCGCCAAATTTGGCGACTTTTCCCCTATGGCGAATTTTTTGGCGACTTTTGGCGAGAAAATACTTATTATCGATATACCAAACATGGACGCAATAACGTGATTGGTTCATGAGTTACGTGAATTTTCTAAATTTTTGTTGTTTGAATGATAAATCCATTTTTCAACTTTGATTTGAATTGATTAAGTATTTCTAAAGTTCCAGCAAACACATCGAAGCTATTTGAAGCATAGGTTACTGTCCAACTGTGGTTTAAATCAGTGCCGTGTTTCAAAAGTTATTATTATGGCAAATTTTCAAGTGGCAGTCTAAGTGGCTGCGACTTGTAAAACAAAATAGCAAAACAACTTGCCCATCGAAATCATCCAGTATATTTGTACGATAAGTTCATTGTCCAGTTCTAGTTTAAATTAAATCAGAATTTCAAAAATTATAATCATAAGAAATTTTCAGGTGGCACCACTTGTAAAAAAAAGTGGAGTGAGATGCCTAGCGAACTTATCTGAGATATTTGAATGATAAATCCACTACCCAAATTTGAAGCGAATTGATTCTGTCTAACTAAAGTTACCATAATGACAAATTTTTAAGTGGCCGCCACTTGAAAATAAAATTGCGGATCAAGTCATCAAGTGAACTTATCCTAGATATTTGAACCAAAAGTTCACTAACCAGCTTTTATTTGAATCAGTTTAGTATTTTAAAAGTTATCGTGATGGCATATTTTCAAGTGGCAGTATGATTTCAAGTGGCTGGAACTTAGGCACAAGATGTCGGGACAAGTTGCCTAGTGAAATCATTCAAGATATTTATATGATAATATCACTGTCAAAATTTGGTTCGATTTGAAGTATTATTTCAAAAGTTATCGTGATTTTAAATTTTCAAGTGGGAGCCTGATTTCAAGTGACCGCGCTTAACTTAAGATATCTGCCACTTTATTAAAAATGGCGGATATAGTTTATTAATAAACTTCATTGAGATCCTTATGTGGTCTGTATTTACATCAAAATTCAAACAATTTCGGAATACGCTTTTTACAATTTAAATTTGAAATTTTCAAGTTGTCTCCACTTGAAAACAAAATGGCGGAGCAACTTGGTTAACAAACTCACGTAAGATATTTATAAGATAAGTTAAGACGTTGTTCAAATTTGGTTCCATTTGGAGTATTATTTCGGAAGTTATCATGGTTTTAAATTTTCAAGTGGTGGCCTGATTTCAAGCGGTCCCGCTTAACTTAAGATATCCACCACTTTATTAAAAATGGCGGATAAAGTTCATTGATAAAGTTATTTGAGACACTTGTGTAATCTATGTATACATCAAAATTTAAAAAAATTCGGAATACGCTTTTTAAAATTTGAATTTGAAATTTTCAAGTGGTCTCCACTTGAAAACAAAATGGCGGAGCAACTTGGTTAACAAACTCATCTAAGATATTTATGAGATAAGTTAAGACACTGTTCAAATTTGGTTCGATTTGGAGTATTATTTCGGAAGTTATAGGGATTTTAAATTTTCAAGTGGTAGCCTGATTTCAAGTGGTCCCGCTTAACTTAAAATATCTGCCACTTTATTGAAAAGGGCGGATAAACTTCATTAATAAACATCATTGAGACCCTCATGTGACCTGTATTTACAACAAAATTCAAGCAAATCTTGCTTTAAATATGCTTTTTACAATGTCGGTTTGAAATTTTCAAGTGGCTGCCACTTGAAAACAAAAAGTCGGAGCAACTTGGTTAACGAACTCATCCAAGATATTTATAAGATTAGTTCACTGTCCAAATTTGGTTCGATTTCGAGTATTATTTCGGGAGTTATCGTGATGACAAAATTTTCATTATAGATAGATAGATATATATATATATATATATAGATAAACAAAGTGATTGCAATAGGTCCATTTCTAAAGAAATCAACCTAAAAGTGTTTAAAATGTAAAAGGATTTGTAATAATGTGCATATGCAAAGTACATTCCATTTTCCAATTTATCATGCTATAGCTAATGGATTTTAACATGATGTTGTTTCTCAGATTATATATCATTAGATATGGATTTTTTTTTTTTTTTTTAACTAAATTATGTAGACATTAATGCATATAAAACATTATTGATATTAATAAAATTTCTTATTGTCGGTTTTTTCATTCACCTGATTATTGCATATTTTAAGAAAATTAAAAGATTTTATTTTTATTAATTTACAGTTTGTTCAGAGCTAAATTTTGGCATGTTTCAAATTTCCATATTTACAAATTTGCTTTCCGCACTTTCCTTTACATTGAAATATTTTATTAACGAAGCCGGCGCAAATTGTAACATTAGATAGCAAATTAAAACTAATTAAGCGCTAAATATTGGCACTTTCTAAATTTCGTTATTCGAAATAGGAGTCTCGGTGGGACTGGCGTAAAGTCCCCCCCCCTCATCCTCACCCCGCAATAAAACTGATATATCTCGATAACTAAGCCAGAGCGAATTCTAATATTATACAGCAAATGAGTGCTAATTGAGGGCTAAAATTTGGCATATTTGAAATTTAGATATCTGCAATTTTGCTTCCCCCCCTTCCTTCCCCCTTTCTTTTAAATTGAAATATCTCGTTAACGAAGCCGGAGCAAGTTCTGATATTAGAGAGCAAATTATAGCTAATTGAGAGCTAAATATTGGCACTACCGGAAATTTTTTTAATTGTAATAGGGAGTCGGGTGTTATAGCGTTAACTTAGCCCCCCCCCCCCACCCCACAAAAAATCAGATATATCTCCATACCTAACCCAGAGCGAATTCTAATATTAGAGGGCAAATTAGAGCTAACTGAGACCTAAATTTTGGCATATTTGAAATTTCGATATCTGTAATTTTGCTTTCCCCCCTTCCTCCCCCCCTTCCTTTAAATTGAAATATCTCGTTAACGAAGCCGGAGCAAATTCTGATATTAGAGAGCAAATTATAGCTAATTGAGAGCTAAATATTGGCACTACCGGAATTTTTTTAATTGTAATAGGGAGTCGGGTACACCAGCGTTAACTTAGCCCCTCCCCCCCACAAAGAAACTGATATATCTCGATACCTAACCCAGAGCGAATTTTAATATTAGACAGCAAATTAGAGCTAATTGAGAGCTAAAATTTGGCATATTTGAAATTTTGATATCTGCAATTTTGCTTTCCCCCCTTCCTTCCCCCCTTTCTTTTAAATTGAAATATCTCGTTAACGAAGCAGAGCAAATTCTAATATTAGAGAGCAAATTAGAGCTAATTGAGAGCTAAAATTTGGCATATTTGAAATTTTGATAACTGCAATTTTGCTTTCCCCCCGTCCTTCCCCCCTTTGCTTTAAATTGAAATATCTCGTTAACGAAGCCAGAGCAAATTCTGATATTAGAGAGCAAATTAGAGCTAATTGAGATCTAAATAATGGCACCGGCGAAATTTTTTTTTTTTTTTAATAGGGAGACGGGTGTACTAGCGTTAACTTAGCCCCCCCCCACCCCAGAATAAAACTGATATATCTCGATGCCTAACCCAGAACAAATTCTAATATTAGAGAGCAAATTAGAGCTAATTGAGAGCTAAATTTTGGCATATTCGAAATGTCGATATCTGCAATTTTGCTTTCCCCCCCTTCTTTCCCCTCTTTCCTTTAAATTGAAATATCTCGTTAAGAAAGCCGGAGCAAATTCTAATATTAGAGAGCAAATTAGAGCTAATTGAGAGCTAATTCCTGATGTACTTGAAATTTAAAATTTTGAAAGTGGGGGGGGCTAGCGTTAACTTGGCCCTTCCACCTTTAAATTTGTTATATCTCGATTCCAAAACCAGAGCAAATTCTAATATTAGAGAGCAAATTAGAGCTAATTGAGAGCTAATTCCTGATGTTTTTGAAATTTAAAAACTCGAAAGTGGGGGGGCCAAGTTAACACGCATCTGAAATTTAGACTATATTATTGAGTTATCACACCTTTTTATTAAAAAAAAAAAAAAAATGAAATATTTTCATAAAATGGAGATAGATTCACGCAGATTTAATAACGCTGATAATTTTTGTGCCACCTGTAAAACTTAATGCTAATCATACCATGTTTAATAGAAAACATTTAAGGTATGAGATTTTATGCAGTCTCTTTGGGTTGGAAGTATGAAGGTCACCAGTCGGATCCAGCGTTAGATAGTGGTGGTTTCGGTGACAGTGTCGAGTTGAGCATAGAAGTGTTGCATTGGAAAAATTAGGGTCACCAATTTGATCAAGAGTTAAATGGCGATGGTTTCAATAAAAGTGTCAGATTGAGCATAGAAGTGTTGGGTTGAGTTAAAACAAGGTTGATGTAAAATGTTACCAGCTTTTGGGAAGTAGAACGAGTTTAAGGGAAGTTGCGAAAGTTGATACTCATATAATATTGGTATTTTAGGGTGAGTATTTTATGGAAAATGAAGTGAATCATTTCGTAGCTATTTAATTTAAACTGACTTCCGAATTAAGGAAGCTCGTGCTTTTGGATACATGCTGGAGTTATGCGCTTATACTCGTGCTATGATATACTTATTTCGGGACGAAAAGTAAGCCGGCCTGAAGCGACGGAGCTTGTCTAAGTGGTGAAATATATTTACATATAGTCTTAGAAATTAGTAGGTAGTAATGTGATTTATTTTAATTGAGTCTAAACTTATAATTCGTCTTAATGCTTCTCTTCCCTTCTACTTAAAATCAAAGAAAATTAGATTTTAAGGTATTGTCTTCCTTCGAAGTTTTTACACACTTCTGATTTATGATAGGAAATAATCTACAAGTCAATGTTATAAATAAGCCATCACACATACTATAAATAAAATAAGTTAATATTTCATATTTTGTTCCGTATAAAGATAACAGAAATGTTTTAAAATTACCTGCCATACACCCTAATGATTTATACATATATATATTAAACTAGTAGAGATATATATACCAAATTTAATATGGAACATGCCACACTGAACTTAAACTGTATATATATAGACTTCAAAGTATTCTAAAAATATTTACTGAAAAAAGTGAGTGGGTGGGCAGACAGACGAAATTGTGTATTTCCACAATATATATATATATACATATCGAATATTATAAACAGCAGACTAAGGAGTAAGATAACAAATAATATTTATGAACCTAATTTGAAAACAGTAGAAAATTTTTTAGAAGCAGATGTCTTTGATATGTATTTCTGTATGAGAGGGGAGGGCTACTATCCCTCCTTAAACATTGTTTAAACATAGATATACATTCTTAATAATCTTATATTTGTTGTTAAATTTAACAGATTATTCCAAGTTATTCAGACAACATTCAAAAACACTACTTCTTGAAACTCCCCAATCTTAGTCAAAGTTTTCAAGTGGGAAACTCACATGATGTTCAAATTATTAATTTAAACCTTCCATGAAAATATGCTTTTAGATTTGTTGATAACAGACATAAACACAGATCCAATGTTAATAAATTGACTTTTGTATTTAAAGAACCTGATAAAGCGTAAGTGTAGAAAAATGAATTTTCAAGATCGATAAATAAATTAAAACGTTTCCTTTCGTATGGGTATGAAAACATAATTACCTTTTCTATGAATTTCTTCAAAACTGCAGTTTACCCTAACGTAAAATTTAGAAAAGTAAATTCATCAATAACATTTCATAAAAAAAATAGTCCATTCGTTTAATTTTTAGTAGCCTTGTACATTGTTTTTGAATTTTATATATACCACAGTGTAGCAAAGTAAAGTTAGCACGATATGAAAAATGCATAACACAAAAGAAAACATGTTTCCATATATTTCCATTTATAGTTTTTATGTATAGGAATTCAAACGAATGGTGCACAATTGCAATACTATATGCTATAAAAACTTGTTTCTATGATCATAAAAATTATATCTTTATATTATTTTATTTACTGCAGTTTGAAGACGTTAAATTGTTAAATTTTCACGTAGACGTAATACACTTTAATTATCTTTTTTATCCCTATATATGAACTATTAGTTTAATTTCGGTAAAAAGTTTTAAGTAGCAGCTCCATATGATACAGATTTATTATACCAAATTCAAATTTCCTGTTAATATCTATTCTTGAGTTATGAGGATAAAAGTCACGTAGACACGAGCACACTCACCAAAACACTGACCAATTGATAAAAATAACGTAAATATGTTAAAAACTCAATTTAAAATATTTAAATTATCTTTTGTATCCCTATATATGAACTACTAGTTTAATTTCAGTAAAAAGTTTTAAGTAGCAGCTCCATATGATACAGATTTATAATACCAAATTCAAATTTCCTGTTAATACTTATTCTTCAGTTATGAGGATAAGAGTCACGTAGACACGAGCACACTCACCAAAACACTGACCAATTGATAAAAAGCCCGTAAATATATTAAAAACTCAATTTAAAATATTTAACACCAAAACAATACTTTTCTACCAATATATTGATAAGAGAAACTAAAAAGTTGAAGTAAGACTATACTCAAAATTGTATTCGAGGGCACATGAAAGCATTGACTTAAGTTTTGCACGTGACATCGAGGAAGATCTTGCATTTTCAAAAGAATTGTTGTTGCAACTGATAGAATAAACACGATATTAGGAATCTTTGAAATTATGTGCGAGTCATTCATTCTCCAATGTGTGTTGTGCAATGCCGCCCTTGGCTGCCACTTTGAGCATCTACTTTGAGTACTGCTATAATGTCAATAAAAGGGTTTCTGCAGTTTAAGATTTCCGTATTTCTGTGTCTCTCTATTGTAAAGTGACCAGTCTCGAATCGCAAGAACAGTTCTAAAAAACTACCCTTCGTCCCTCTAAAAACGGGAAAGCATTTCAGGACGCCATTTATAAAGTTATTAATGTTTTACTATAATAATTTATTATATGTATGATAAATAAGCTAAAATAAGCGATTTCAAGTTCTTCACATATACAAATTAGTAAAATTTTACAATTTAAGGTGATTTATTTAATTTATCCTCACAATTCGAGGATACCACCATATCTATCCCCAAATTCAATTAAAAAATTCTGGTCGCCCTACTTTATTGTTTACAATTTATTTTGGACATCTGAACTTAACATTTTCTGATAGTTAAAATTGTACGCAACTGTAAGTTCCATAGTTAATATACCTGATCTTTATATGCATAATCACACCTTACGTTTAAAAAAACTTACATTATATAAGCCCTTATTTATAATGCATAATTGCCAACATTATAATTGATATTCCGTAAAATTACGCTGAAATTACTGCGCTGAAAAAAAAAATCGAGTTCTGATACCATTTTTGCTGATTCTTATGTAAAATGATCTCCTGAATCCGAATATGACACCCATTTTGCCCAGTCACCCACCGTTTTCTAGGAAATCACCTCCTCCATAATCTTTATCACTCTTCGGTAATTTTATGCCCATGAATCTGATTTGGAAAATATAAAAGAATTAATTTCTCGTAAAAAAAAAAAAAAAAAAAATGTAATGTTTGTGAAGTTTGTGGGGTTGTAGATCACGCAAACATCCATTCATCCTAAATGATCAATTAGACTTACTTCTAGTCATCTTAAATGATCAATTAAATAAAAAATTGGTAAATCAGAGCACGAGATTCGGAAGTAAGTTCAAATAAAGCTTTTATTAGTGCTTAAGAACAGGGATGGAGAACTTGTCCGAACTCAATCAAATAATTAAATCAACTAATAAATTAGAGAAATATAAAATAATAGTCTCACCCAGGAGAAATAAAAGAAGCTCAATGAAGACTGCTCTCTGTCGATCACTGAACTATGCTTGCACATGAACTGTCGGCAGGATTCCCTTGGCACGACAAATTCTTCACTCAAATCTTACTCTACTCTACAACACAAGAAATCTCTACTATCGCTTAACACTCGCATAAGAACTTTTCTCATCTACACCACACTTCTGCAGAAAATACCTTTATATTTATCCTTAAGTCAATCGACTCCAATCACTTCATTTAAGAAAACTCCCAAAAACCTGTTCATATCCATTTCACACTCCGCAAGTTACTTCCCCCGTTGCAGCTCTATGTTGACGCATTCCGACCATATCTGAAACTTCGCCGAAACTTTGCGTAGACGTTCCTAATCTTCCAATTTATGTCGCTGCATCCAGCTCACTTTTAAAACTGTGGTGACCTTCCATGGTCTCAACCTTACATGTTTAATAAATAACATTAATAATAGATTAAAATAATATAAGAAATGTAATACATAATTTTAGTGGCAAATCCCCCCCCCCTTAAATTTACCCCTTGCCGCAAATGTTCATGTTTTAGAATTTTCCAACTCTGTAGCCACTCAGAAGATGTTTAACAGTTAAAATAATCCTCCCCCCTCCCCCCCCTTCGAAAAATCAAATTTATAGCCATAAAATTACCGAAAAGTGATAAAAATAGGAGGCCATCCCTGAAAAACGGCGAGTGATAGGGCAAAATGGGCGCCATATTCGGATTTAGGAGGCCATTTTACATATGAATTTGATAGAGCAATTTACATGCTGAGCAGTGATATTAGTACCTGCCTCTTTTTCCACAGCACATTAATTTTGGAATAATTTTCTCTAAATATAATTACAATTTAATGAGAAGAAAAATACTTTAAAAAAAAGACTGGTGCGAAAAGAAAAAAAAAAAAGAACGGACTAACAATTTTACGAACTATTAATTTGAATGTTGACATATATGATAATTCATACATAGTCATTTAGAAAAAAGAGTGTTCATAAATGCAAAGACGACATTATTACACATCTAATGAATTTCTGGTTTAATTTCAAACAGTTTTCCTTTTATTACAAAAGATGTTATTTGACTACCGTATTTAGCAGAACAAAAACTTTAATTTTCTTTTGGCTCCATCTGTTGTAAAATATAATTACAAGGGAGATTTTCCCTTTGTTCTTTATACGAAACGTGTCAAAGCCAGCCGTTTTTTATTGAATTTTTCAGACTATAACTAAAATTCATTTTCTCCTGATTATTTTTATGTAAATTAAGACAATTAGCAATAGTTGTGTTTTTTATGAATCACAACTTTATTACAATCACAAAATGAATCACGTTACCTTTTGATTCATTTTGTTTAATTATTTGCGTGTTAATTATATAAGCATATGCAATTTCCTTTTTAAATATGAAATAGAATTTTACTTTTGTTTATCGAGAATTTTGTGTATTTAAAAAATAAAATATACAGTAAAATTGATAAAAATCGTAAATATGTTAAACTATATCTAAATTTTTAAAGAAAGCATATACATTTTGCATCATGAAAAAATTAAACATGCTCTGTAGTTCTCTCTTTTATGAAAGATTAATGGACAATATTCATGTGGTGTTACAGTAGGTAAAATCGCCGAACACGTGGCCGATATTTTGTAAACAAATTAGATTCACGATGTCATTTTATTGTTACGCATAACATTTTCCTAAATATTTCTCCAGTGAAACTTAATAATCAGATATCTGTTCAAACAAGAACAAAAGAGAAATGTAAACAACTGAATCGAATGATAAAGTTAAGACTATTCCATATCGTAAAATTACAGAACATTTTATGTATACGCACACACACACACGCATATATATATATATATATATATATAATGAATAAAATATTAATAAGAACATTTTATACACAAACACATATATATAGGCATTAAAGCTTAAATAATTAGAATTTCAATCACTTTAATAAAGGAATTTATTAAATAGAACATCCATTTAAATTTCTTAACATCGCCACAATTCACATGGAAACTTTTAATATTACATATGTTGATTAATATTAAAGTGTATTACTAAATCTGGATTAAAAACAAAACAAAGGTATCACTATATCACTCTTACTTCAATTTCATAATATAATCTGTAACTCTTATAAATAATATTGCAAGATAAAAATTTGCAAGCCACAATGCTTTGCTATGGTAGAGTTGAGGAGTTTGCCTAACCAGCTGATATTCTTGTAGCCTCGAACCCAATGTGGGAATATGGCCCATTATTCAAAATGAACGGTAAACTCATTCTTTTATATGAATCACAAATCTCAAGGTAGGATCACGCTCGAAGATCCCTGTTTACACTTTCACTCCTACACTGAATCAAGAACATAGAGATGTAACTCTACACAGGTGAATGCGCATCTCGTCACCATATTTCACAGGTATTACGTTCATATTATTACAGATGCCCGTAAACTCTGGAAATTTTTCACTTTAAAATTATCCAATATATATTTCAAACTAGATATTGGATTAACATTGTGTTGCTCCTAAAGGTAATTCTAAATTGTTACATAATATATTCTTTATGAAATATACTTTCGTGAATATAAACATTATACGTAAATTAGTGCATAAAGTGCAAGCTAGCGGTATTACTATGTACAATGAGAAATTTCTCCCACAGACGTAATATATTAGAATTCTTCTCGTTTAATTCTAAATAAAATATTTCAAATTTTATATCTCTTATAAAAACAGATTAGACGAATTTAGATGTTATTGAAATATCTGTTTTTGAGATATATTGAAAAGAATTACGCATAATCATAACATGAAAAACATAATCACATTAAACAACAACAAAAAAAAAAAATGGATAAAATATTTATATTCGGATTTAAGAATCCTCAAAACATGTAATTAATGCAAAAATGCAGTTTCAAATCTGGCCCCCAAAATATACTTTCTCTATCATAGATGAGTAAATGAAAATGAAAATGAAAATAGAGCAAAGAGTTTGTTTCTATATAAATAAAGCAAAGAGTTTGTCGGCAGAACACATCCAGGAGGATCACTCCTATTTTTGCTTGGTCTAGATTTAACTATCTTGGTGATGAAAGTCGGCCATTTTTTTTAGTAATTTTTTTTTTTTTTTTTTTTTTAAGATACTGCATAGAAAGTTATACTTTTCTAAAAGCTGTTCAATTTTTGTGAAGACACTGTACATTAAGTTATTAGATTTAAAGTTATTATGTTACAAAGTTTCACAGCACTTTAGCATTCAATTGCTTTTCATGAAGGTCGGCCATTCTTTAAGTAAAAACTGATGATTATTTTTTTTAAGATACTACATAGATGTTATACGTTTTTGAAAAAGATCTAAAAACCGTTCATTTTTGTGGGGACACTATATACATCAAGTTATTAGATTTAAATATATTACGTTGCAAAGTTTCACAACGCGATATCATTCGATGTTTTGAAAAATGCGTTTATTGATTCAAATAATAATTTAAACATAGAAAATTAATTGGTTTAACTACAGAGATATCTTATTTTATAATTTTCATTCTACATAATTTTTATTCTATATAGATATAGTTGATACCGTTGGAGATATGAAAGCTTGAATAACCTGATAATTTTCCAGAATTTATTCATCCATACCAAAAAAAGGTTGAATAAAACAAAACAATTTCTAATATTTCTTCTTAATTCATTTCGTTGCTATGAGGAAATTTTATACGTGAAGAGAAAATAATAATAAATTAAATAATATAGAAATCAGATACGACACGAACAATTAATTAATGTTTTCTTTTTAGGAACTTTGTTAATAATGTTATTACCATTTCACTTCAAATATATTTCTCTCTATGTATATCTATGAAAAGGAAACAAAAGCAGCTTTAAATAAATAAAGCCCAAAGATTTACAGGTAGACTTGAATATTTCTTGTAAAATGAGTGCAGTGGGACTGCGAAAACATATTCAGCTGAACATTTATATACAGCATCTATTTTCATTTTAGAAATTGGAACTTTGCCAACTCTATTGATAAGTTTGTAAATAGAGACATTTTATGGAAAATTTTAAATATATATATATTATGGTTATATTTCTAGTTAGAAGTTTTCATAATATTAAGTTTTGTGTACATAACTCATATTTCTTTGAATTAAAAAAATATATATATTGTGGTATAAATATATTTCTCTATAAGAAATATATAAGTACTCTAGAATTACATATTTTGAATAATTGATTTAGATTATGGATATTGAAAAATTTACAAAATATTTCTCGATTGCGAAAAATAATTTCAAGATTTTTTATGATTTACGTAGATAACTATCATCGCAGAAAATCTAAAAAAATTATAAATTTGTCATCAACTCTGTGCCTGGTAAATTTGAAAATGAGTGAAATAGAAAGAATGTTCTATAAAAAATTAAATCACTTGCTTTTATTAGTACAACAGGATTGTTGTTTTCACTAGAAATTTCGCGTCATCACCATTTACTGAGTTTCACATTTAATATCAAATCACCTTTAATATTAAATCACCATTTTGCCAAATGGAAAAGTCAGGACACATTTCCATTTGGCAAAAAAGTAAAAAATAATAATTAATTAAAATTGAGATAAAGCTTCCAATATATATTCTGGAAAGTGAATATTATAATAACCGTTGATAGGGATTGCAACATAATATTTTAATCTAAAAATCAATTATTTTATTTCTATGTTTATTTATTTACCGCGCTTTATTCATATTTAGACTAATTAAAAAGTTTTTTTTTTTTTTTTTTTTTTTTTCCTTTCGCACCATGTTAAAATAATAAAAATAATCATAAAGTAAAACTGGGAAAAGCCATGTAAATGAAAAGGAACTGCTTAAGTATAGAATCCCCTTAGCAAAATGTAAAATTTGGCACCGAATTAGCTTAAAAGTCGCTAAGGGTGTCCTAACTAAAATATACCAAAACACTTTAAGGAAAGAAAATAGCAACCTTTGCTATGGAACGCAACACAATTTTCGTTTGATTTTATTTGACAAAATTTTAAAACCCTGGTCGTACTAATTTAAATTATGTTTTGTACAGAATTTTATATCTCTTACTTTGAAAACAAAAATAGGCTTTGGTGTCCTTTTCCTTGCATACTTTCAACATGTGCTATACCCTAGTAGCACACTTGTCCACAGAACATCCTGTGGAGGCCCATAGGATTTCCCTTTTATCCGCAGGAAATCCTGGGGGTGCTTTTCGGAGAAGATGTGCTGCTGGGGTATGTATTATTCGTTTGTTTATTTATTTATTTTATTCCATGTTCATATATATTTCCTCCCAACTATTACATACCATCCAAATATACTTTTAAAATATATATTTACTATATTTTTATTCATTTATTATTTGCCTATGTGTCTTATTTATGCATCTCAATATTAACATAAGGTGAATTGTTATACTATTGTGAAATAACTCCAATAGAAAGACTTATATGCGCGTTTTCAAGAGTAAACCATCTATATAAATAAAGGAAAGATTTTGTCGGCTAAATACATCCGGGCGGACCACTCCTATTTTTGATTGGTTTAGATTTAACTACTTTGGTGATAAAAGTCGGCCTTTTTTTTTTTTTTTTTTTTTTTGTAAAAACTGATGAATTTTTTTTTTTAAAGATACTGCACAGATGTTATACTTTTTTAAAAGAGCTCTAAAAACTGTTCATTTTTTGTGGAGCCACTATATACATCATGTTATTAGATTTAAATATATTAAGTTGCAAAGTTTTACAATGCGATATCATTCAATTTCTTTTGATGAATGTCGGCCATATTTTTTTAGTAAAAACTGATGATTTTTTTTTTTTTTTTAAGACACTGCATAGATGTTATACTTTTTTAAAAGAGTTCTAAAAACTATTCATTTTTTGTGAGGACACCTATATACATCAAGTTATTAGATTTAAACATATTACGTTGCAAAGTTTCAAACGCAATATCATTCGGTTGCTTTTATCTTAAAATAAGAGTCTAATATTTATTAAACAAAAAATAGTCAAATATTAAAGAATAATGAATAACTTTTTAAAAGTTATCAGTGTTGAAGTTCTAAGAGATGCAATTTTTAAATTACAGCGTACGTATTTCCCACACATAATCCACTAAATTTGTAAACAATTGTTGATTCATTCTTGAGAAACTGTCACATAAGACTATAGAGCATTGTTGCAAAACGAGTGCAAAACGGAGAAATATTTTATTAAATTTAATTTGTAATATGTTATTTTGACTTTTTGACCTTAAAAGGAATTTTTTTATTATGTTACAAAGCCAAAATCTGATGTAAAAAAATAAATAGTTATTCAATTCTTTTGAAATTCATTTAAACCTAGTGTCAGGCGAAGCGGGCGTAACCTGCTAGTCATAAATAAAGCTATACAAATTATTTATATTTACTTAGCTACATCATTAAAATTTTTTAAGTGAATCAAGTAAAATCATCTATCCATGGAACGAATAAAGAAAACATACAAAATTATAATCATTAGATGTATAATTTATTTTGTTGTGGAGTTTTTAAAATTAAATAAATATTAATTAACTTATAAAGTTTTAAGAATGCATGAATTATTTTTCATATTCTCTTTCACTTATTTATTTATTTATCTTTAAAAAATAAATGAAGATTTGAAACGAGAATTCTTGCATTTTACATAACCATTTTAATAAACCAAAATTCGCAACTTAATAAACAAAACAATTTTTTAATTAAATTATACTTTCCTTTGATCGATAGTGCAATTTTAGAAATGAAAATATAATACAATTTAACATTTATCTTCAAATACATTAAAATATATTTATAATTTTAATATAAAATCAAAGGGGAAATATAATTGAATCTTTCCATATTTATAATCAGTGATTTGTAAATTGTTCAAAGTAAAAAGCAATTCGACAATAAAACATGCATTTTTCTATATTTATTTATCCACTTTTTAAAAAAAAATCCTACTTAAATATTTACTTACATGCTTCAGTATACAGATATCTCAATAAAAATAAATAAGGAAATAAGCTGTAGTAATTTATTTATTCTTTAGCGGTTGGTTAAAAATATGCATCTCAATATATATATATTAATAACATTGTTTCTTGAATAATTATCTTTTATTAATCTTGCAGTACTTATAGTTATCTTAGGTTTTATATATATATATATATATATATATATATATATATAAATTTTGATCAATACACTCGTTTTAATTTCTCCTGTATACATAGACAGAAATGGAAAATACTTTCTATTTTTAGTTTTCGATGGATTTATACGTCTTGAGATGACTTGAACATGATTTGACCATTTCTGAAAAATGTCCACTGTTTGTTTACCCATCTGTGTGTATAAGGAAAGGGCATGTTTACAAACAAACGCTCCTTTAATCAATTTTTCCCACTCACGAGTGTCAAAAGTACAATTTGTATTGGTGAAAATACCAATTTTTTGCCCTGAGTAGACTGTTTTGCCCTGAGCGTGACGTTACCTGCGCTTTCCTTATATGTGAATTACAAAGGTTTTTAGCAGTTTTCACTCAAGAATTCATGCACAGAATTCCACAAAAAATTGCACCTTAAAAATGGATTGGTACCTATTATATTTTGATTTGAATCCCCAAAGTGATTGCCCTGCAGTGCTGCGATATATTCTATCTTCGGTAACGCTGCATCTAAACTTCTACTTTGTATAATTGCAAAAACTTGTTACATAACGTCTCTTAATTTTACTTTAAGTGATTTAAAATTTAATTTTATTGTCAATATGTACACTTATGAATAACAATAATAATTAACGATTATATTCACTATTAATTTCAATTTATAAATGAACGCCAAAATCTGACAAAAGTCAACAGCATGCAACATTCCAGCAAAATTTCGCTTGCACCATCAAACATGTAGCGACAATTATATTAACTATTCTGAGATTTCTTATTTTGAGCTTTTTAGCTGAGCATATTAAATAACATAGTGTTTGATATTTTTTTCGGTAGATGGCAGAAGCAGCGCGTCAAATTTTGCTAAGAAATTGCACCCTGTTGCTAGGATGCAAATCAGACATTCCAATTTAGTCGGCCGTTGACGTTAATAATGAATACCTTCATGAGAGTCACGGAATAATAGCATAAACATTTATGGTGTAGAAAAGTTTTAGAAAATTCTATACTTACAACTTTTTTTTTTTCCTTAGGTAGCTAAATATATATATATAAACAATATATTAATTTGTATGCTTAATTAAATAAGATACGAATTTACCTGTAAATGTTTTGAAAATTGCAACACCAAGAAGGAATGCGAATATCAGAATGATATTTATTGGGCGCATACACTACAGTAGGAAGACCAACTGATTAAAATTTCTGGAAATTTGGAGTGATATGTATTGAGAAAACAGTACATAAAGCATCGAAATCTGTGAGCAATAACAGCACTTATCTGCCTAGACATTGACACAAACAGCTGTTGGATGACATGTATGGGTAGAGCGCGTCATGAAGCTTCAACACAATGCAATATTAATACATCGATCGTAGTTACTGGAGAGTGGTGGGGCCAGCCGCTTTTCAACAATTAAATAGTCATTTTCGTTGGTGCAAAGACAGGAGAACGCGCTGGGCAGAGCAACAGTCGAACATATTCGGCTTCAAGGAAAGTTTGGACAATACGAACAACTTGCGGTCGTGGATTGTCCTGCTTAAATATTGCGCTTACGAGACCTTGGATATAGGGCAGAACGATGGGCCTTAATTCATCAGAAATGTAATGGCGGGTATTCAGTGTGGTGGTAATGAAAATAAAGTTGATCGAGACGTGTATCCAATGGTACCGCACATCATCACTCCAGGTGGTGACTCAGTAAGCGGCTACCAAACTTTTGATTACCCTCAAAACTGCATCACTGATATGGGTGCCTTTATTGTGTGATCAATGACGAACCTAAACACAGAAATGGCGTGAAATCGCTTTTCAGACAAATCACAATCCTGTTTACAGCATCAAGATTGTCTCATCCGTATTTAACAGCATTGTGAATAATGCACAGTACCAGCTGGGATCCGACATCATCACACTGCCCACCACCTGCAGTGATGGTATGGGTTCCCATTGGATACACGTCTCGATTACTTCTTGTTCGCATTTCCGGCACTCTGATTATAGCGGCCATTAAATTTCTGGTGAGTTAAGGCCCGCTCCCCTGTCCTATATTCTTCCGTAGCACAACATTTAAGCAAAATAATGCACGACCACATGTTGTCTGTATTGTCCGGACCTTCCTTGATAAAGAATGTGTTCAACCGTTGCTCCGGCCAACGCGTTCTCCTGATCTCGCACCTATGAAAATGTGTTTAATCATTGAAAAGCAAGTGGCCGCCATTACTCATTAGTAACTACGGTTTATGAACTGTGGCATCCTTCATGAAGTGCTGTACCCGAATATGTCATCCAATCGCTTTTCGATTAAATGCCTAGGCAGGTAAGTGTAGTTATTACTTCCAGAGGTCGCTGCTTTATGTACTGTTTTCTAAGGCTATATTACTCAAAACTTCCTGAAAATTTAATCAATTGCTTTTTATACTATAATATGTGTGTCCAACAAATATCATTCTTATATTCGCATTCCTTCTTGGTTCTGCAAGTTTCACAAACAGGCGTGTAAGGTACTGAAATAAAGGTTTTAAAATATTTTTTCTGTGTTTATAAAAAGTTTTTAACTGTCATTATTTATTTCTTTGAGAATAAACTTCATGAGTGGCATTATTTGCTTTGAAAATTGTGTTTAACCTCTATAGTAATGACTTCATTTCTCCCAAGCTACACCTACAGCGACGGATTGGTAAACTTTATATGGTAAGTGGGTGAATATTTCAACCGGCTGCACATAACTTTCAACTACTATGGTTTCTAATAACATATTTATTTAAATCAATACATTCAGCTTATTTAAACAGAAAAAAATGCATTTTTTTTTTTTTGGCGACTTATGGACAGTGAAACTAAAGCCCAAGGCGTTATAGGGACTATATAATAGGGGAAAATATATTGGTGCTATTTTTTCTTTGTTAGTATTTTACATTTTATCTCTTTTACTAAAAAGGCATTTTTTGTGAAGAAAAATTTAATATTCGGCATAAATTTAGTAAATCCTCAAGGCGATATCAGGCGAAGCTCTATATGAGAGATATTATCAAACACTGCTTTATAAACACGCTTTTTACGAGGGAAATACAGGCTGTTCGCACATTTTTTAGACGATTTTATTTCGCAGTAAGAAAAAATCGTTTGCATGGAGAATTTTATTTTCACAACAGTTATATTTTTGGAAGTTTTATTTATCTTCTGATATTTATAATTTTTGTTTAGATGCAAAAATGCGCTTTTAAAATGGCAGTGGATGGAAGTAAATGTTTCCACTCTTTCCAAAGATAGTTTTTAGTGAAATCGTTATGAAAAGCATTTATCAGGAGAAAAATGGAACAATGTTGCAACAACAGATGAATCTTGGGTTTATTTAAGTGGTTGCAATAAAAAAAGTTCAACTTATTATCACAAAAGTGGAGAAAAAAAAATTGCTACATGGCTCAAAGCAACAAAAGAGAGTTTTTCTAAAGGATTTATGATTGCCACTGGGTTTTTCATACAAGCGCAAGATAAAAGCAAAAAAATGTGACAAAAATGTCAAAATCAACTCTAAATACTCTCAAGAACATATTTTAATTCCAATTTTTAAAAATGAAAATCCAGATCTTTATCCACAATGCTATCAATCCGTTGAACTGTATCAAGACAAAACAAGCAGCCACACATCGCAATCCGCAATTGCTTTTCTAGAAAAAAAATGGAACAAAAAACGGGAATTAAAACCATACACTTCACTGACATTCCTGCTAAATCTTCTGATGTATCACTGTTGGATTTTTGTGTTTTTCGACTCTTAAAATCAACATTATCCAAACACCGACCTACAACGCTTTGTGGACTCTGGAAAGCCGTTCAAGAGGAGTAGAAAAATATACCTCTTCCGATATTATAAAAAGCATTATTATCATAGAAATTATGATGTAGAATGTTAGTTAAGAACAAGGGCTATCAAACTGAACAAATAAAACACGAAATATGAAAGAAATTGCTTCAGTACACTCCATCAAAATCGTCTAAAAAATGTGCGAACAGCCTCTGTATTTCAAATACTGCCATTTGATGCATTTATTTCACCTATATTCTTCAATCACACTCTTTTGAATAATTTTATCTCCTACAGTAGTTTTCAGCTTGAACTATGCCAATCAGGGCACATAAATAAATAAATAAATAAATAAATAAACATGATTCTAAAGTATCTTATACTTTTTTTTTGTTCTTAACGTCTTTGAGTTGATATATCTCCGAATGTTGTGTTCATTGATTACATTTGCGGATTTCATTCATACTTAAAAATGACCCAACGTGAAGTGGAAGAAAGTCGTTCGATAGCTTTGAGAGACAATTCTCAGATATATTCAAATCTTTTGATATCTTATATTTCAAACAATATAATATTTTGTGTAATAGAAGCTTTATAACAAAACCTAGAAATAATTGGCAAATTCTAATGAAATTTCCTAAAATTTTCAAGAGAATTCTGCATTTTAAATTTATCTTTTTAGACTTTTGTAAAGCGGTTTTTTGTTTATTTATGCAATGTTAAGTACCAGTATATAGGCCAATACTTGTTCACTACGTCTGCATATGCACACTGGACAATGACTTAGAAACCTGTGAGGAATTCTATAAATGGCGCTAGTGGTGTATGTATGTGAAACCTGCTTTCTTGGTGTAGGGAATGTTCTGATTGTATGTAAGTGGTCCCCTAGTATTACTAAAGCTGCTATCAGATGGAAGAACGTTTTTCTGAGAGGTGCATCTAGGGTTATTTTAAAGCATAAACGAATCCATCGTAAACAATGGATCCAACATTTGGCAATAATACACCTGAAGTATCTTTGAAAGGTTTAAGGATAGGGGATATTCTGAAATCGCGATTTTTCTGATAGGAGGAGTTCATTCAGAAAACTAATGTAAAAGATTCAAACAGTCGAACTTTCTTGAATGAAGAATATAATTTGAGGCAAAGTGCATCTTCCAATGTTATACTTTTACTTCGAAAATGACGGATACTTAGTAGAAGCTAGTACAACTATACATCGCACGAGAATCGTTAGAGACTTTTTTAATGAGCATTAATCTAACTTCCTACAGCTTCCCTGGCCATTGCAAAGACCGGATCTTAATCCAATAGAAAGTGTTTGGTACATGTTAGAAGGGCGCGTTCAACGGCAATCTCCTCTCCCATTCAATTTGCAGGTTCTTAAACGCTGCGTAGCCAATTCCCTGGACTCAAATGCACTCCTCTGCATAAATAAACATCCAGTATGCAAAAGAAGGTCCAATAAAATATTAATCCCAGGTTTCTAATTCATTGGGCAGGGTGTGTATTAACTCTAAAATATGTTAGAAAGTTTGAATTATACTTTGAATGGTAATTATTTGTGTTATTTTATATTTTATTGAAATTAGAAATTGATTTAATTGAATGATTAATTTATTTAAATAATTATCATATTCAATTTACAAAATAATTTAAATTATTATCGTAAAAACTAATTCAATATTTTTTTTTAAATGTAAGTTATTTATAAATATTCATTAATGTGTAGTAAATATAATGTGTGAAAATTGTCTTTTATTTTATTAATTGCAACAGAAATTTCCAGCAACAACTATAAAATAATTTCTAAAAAATAATATAATAATAGTTTTAATTTTTAGTAAATTATAACTACTTCTTAATGTGTAGTCGTTATAATGTTTGATCATTAATTATTATTTAATTATTCTTCTCTTGTATAGAATGAATATATAATTGCTAATTTATAATCAATAGTTTTAATTAATTATAATACTTGTCGCCTTCAGGAAAAGATAAATGTTCTACTTTCAAGATAATAGTTATTAACCTTTTCAAATAATTCGGTTAATTAATTTTCTAGAAATTATCATTCAGGACTTGTTTCTAATATCCATTTAACATAACTAAAAATAATTCAAATTTGAAATAAATTAAGATTTTTTTTTCCAGGAAAATGCTATAATAGATTAATATATCTTTAATTAAAATAGGGATTGGATATAATTAAACTTCTGCTATAAACATTATCTAGGACTAAAATAAGCGAGCTGATTGTCACCGAAATTGATATAAACACAATTCTTCATATGCGCTGAAGTAATTTTAAATGGAAATTTTTAACTGGTTATCAGACAGTGTTTTAAATAATTAAAAAAAAAAAAAAAAGTGACAAATAAATTGTCTATATGAAATTCATAAACATTAGTTGACTACTTTTTAAACCAGTGTCTTTCATTTCATTTGTTGATTTGCCATGTTCT
Organism: Salticus scenicus; assembly: GCA_963930645.1. Taxonomy (NCBI): domain Eukaryota; kingdom Metazoa; phylum Arthropoda; class Arachnida; order Araneae; family Salticidae; genus Salticus; species Salticus scenicus. Next base: position 12,239,446 of record OZ005659.1, on the reverse strand, counting down.
CAGCCAAAACTCTACCTGGAGGACATTCTTTTTACACCTAGAAAAAGTTCTGTGATTGACATCAAGAAACTATATTGTGCCTCTTGTAAATATAACGGGTCTTCGAGCCAAATTGACACAGTATGAAATATCGAGTTAAAAATACAAACACTTTACATGAAATAATGTCTTTTATTTTAATAAAATACACAAATGTGTAGATTATTTTATTTCAGTGAACCACACTGAAGACGCCATTTTCACCAGCTTGTCTAACTCGTTTCTTTACACTTTCAAATAGTCGCTTAACAATATCTAAATCAATATGTTTGATGCAGTAATTTAATCTTCTAATTAACTGTTGCTTATTATCAGCTGTCCAGCCTTTTTTATAGACTCTTTGGCTCAATAATGACCAAAATTCCTCTACTGGCCGACAATGAAGCACTTTTGTAGGTTTGTGGTCGCGAGGTACGTAATGCACATTATGGTCATCTAAAAATGTTGTGGGTTTTTTAGCATAATGGGACGTTGCTTTGTCCGACCAAAATATGATTTTATCATCAATATGATAGGCAGAAATAAATGGTAGCAAGTGTTTCTTTAAACACTTATCCACATAAATATCAGCTCTAATGGAGTTGTTCCTTTGACAAATGTGTGGTTTTGAAAGACAATTTTCTGAGCCAGCTATCCAAGTGAGTACATTATTCAAAAAAAATTCACACTTTCTGTATTTAATATCACCTGGCCATTTCTGTGTATTTGAAGTGTAAAAGTAATTTTTAATTCACTTATCAAAGGTGAAATAGGCTTCGTCATCCAAGATAACCGATTTTCCTTGAAATATTCGACTAAAATGTTTGCATTGTCTTTGAGCTTTGACGTTTTGATTTTCATTGTATATGGGACACTGTTGTTTATGTCTTAGTTTTATATCAGAATGTACTCTTAAAGTTCTTTGTATTGTTCATGCAGCACATTTGAATTTTCTTCCCATATCTCTTAGAGAATTCTTATCTATGTGACCCATCTCTTTCATAAAGGTTTGTAACTTTGTTTCTTTAAATATAGCATATTTTCAACCACTTCCTTCTTTTCTCTTGATTGCTGCTGAATCCTCATATCTTTGAAATATTCGATATATAGTTTTTCTTTGCTTACCTCCTTTAATAATCTCCCGAGCAATCATCAACCTGTTCTTACATGCCCTCTCAAAATAGAATTTGACAACATGCTTTCTGAACGACACCACATTTTCTTCCATTATTTTAAGTGTAATTTATGTATATGTTACCGTTAAAGCATGAAATCCGTTATTTCATAGAATAACTAGGTATTTCATGAAATAAAGTCAGTTAAAGTATATAATATTATTGAATTATACGATTTAACTAGGTATTCTATAGAATAACGATTACTTGATCGTTAAAGTATGAAATGATTATGCATAATCCCCGCTAAATTTTGGAGAATGTGATTAATTATTTAATATTTACCACATTTACCGGTTATTTCAGCAGTGCTGCAGCACGAAATTTTGCATATTTTTCAGACACATGAACTTTATGATAGGAGTACCCACAGTGATTTTTTTTTCATGTACGCAAAGCGTACAGACGTTCGAAATACTGGCTGTTGCTGTACAAAATTGTGCATACTTTTCAGATTTATGCATTTTGAGATAGGGGCATCGAATGATTTTTTCTTTGTTTTCATGTACGCAAAGCGTACAGACGTTCGAAATTCTGTCTGCTGTAGTACAAAATTGTGTATATGTTTCAGATTCATGCATCTTGAGATAGGGGTATCCAGTGATGTTTTTTTTTTTTTTGTTTTCACGTGCGCAAAGCGTACAGACGTTCGAAATACTGGCTACTGCAGTGCAAAATTGTGCATATGTTTCAGATTCATGCATTTTGAGATTCAAAAGTTTACTTAAAATGCATGAAATTAAAAAAATATGCAAAATTTTGTACTGCAGCAGCCAGTATCAGGCACGTCTGTACGCTTTGCGTACATGAGAACAAAAAAAAATCACAGGATACCCCATCTCAAGATGCATGAATCTGAAACATATGAACAATTTTGTACTGCAGCAGCCAGTATTTTGAACGTCTGTACGCTTTGCGTACATGAAAAAAAAAACATCACTGGATACCCCTACCTCAAGATGCATGAATCTGAAACATATGCACAATTTTGTACTGCAGCAGCCAGTATTTCGAACGTCTGTACGCTTTGCGTACATGAAAACAAAAAAAAAAAAAATCACTGGATACCCCTATCTCAAGATGCATGAATCTGAAACATATGCACAATTTTGTACTGCAACAGCCAGTATTTCGAACGTCTGTACGCTTTGCGTACATGAAAACCAAAAAAAAAACATCACTGGATACCCCTATCTCAAAATGCACGAAATTGAAAAGTATGCATAATTTTGTACTACAGCAGGCAGTATTACGCACATCTGTACGCTTTGCGTACATGAATTTATGATCAATTAATTTATAAAATAATTTTGAAATTGTTTATTTTATACTTTAATGGTCTGTCATTAGTTATTTCATAGAATAACTAGGTAAAGTATGAAATTTTTTATCTATTATATACTTTAACTGACTTGTCTAGTTATTTCATGAAATACCTAGTTATTCTATAAAATAACTGAATTATATACTTTAACGGTAACATATACACGAAAATAAAATTTTATATGAATAACTAAAAGTACTGTAAGATTGAAAAACAATAAAAATTCAAAATTATAGCAACATTATATTCCTAGTGTCAAATAATAGATTGTGTCAATTTTTCTCGAGCTTCCGTTAGTTCCATGTCAACTTTAAAATTTTAGTTCTTTTTGCTAGGGAATTCTAAAAACCGCTATTATAATTCTAAAACGTTTTACCCTATTATTGTAGTCAAACATATTTAAAAATCTCTGTAAATAAATGAGAACTCAAGAGGCGATTTTTAATAACTATAATCTTGGTTTATGACTCAGCTCTAGGAAACTAAGCGAGAATTTCTCGCAATACAAATGATTCCTAAAATTCCTAATATTGTTTCATCATCTAGAAAAGTATAGATTAGATATTCTCGACCATTTGGTCTATCCAGGTTATTCGTTTACTATATACTCATAGTTCGTAAATCTATATTTCAAGTTTAGGGTTTCAAAAAAAGTCCATTAGTTCTAGATGGAGGCTCTATATTCTTTTTCTCAGTGTAGTATTATTATGATTATTTTTTTTTTCATTAATCGACTCTATATGCAATTTCGTTTTAATTCTCTTGCATTTTTATCTATAGGGTGCTATTTGTAACAGAAATTTAATAATCATCATCCTTTACATTAGCTCATATACCATTTACGAATTTAAAGAAGAAATAAAAACCATACACCGGTTGAAATATGAGCTATATGTCAGAAATGTATCTGATTATATAGCGAGTCAGTTATGTATATGTATTTATGTATATATATATTTATATATACACTCCTGCTCAAAAGTTTAGCAAGATTTGCAAACAATCACTTTTTTTCAATTTAAAAACTTCTCTCTCGATGACATATTTTCAAACATTGGATATTTAAAGAACTGGGTCTTCCTTATGTTTTTCAGTGAATATTGGTTTAAGACAACATTTAGGTAGCCGGTAACAAATTGAAAAAAATCAGTAATGTTTGTGATCACCCTGTATCGTTAAGTGAACAAAATAATCTGTAACTTTAGGATATGTTAATATAGACAATGTACAATTTGTGGATGAATTTCTGTGATGTAGCATATTAAATAACGGAGATATAAGCATGTATTTTAAAACTAAAAAAAATAATAATAATCAGCATGTTTTTCTTTTATAATATACAGAGTTTTAAACGAAAACTATTCCCACTTTCAGATGAACTTAAAAAACTCTTTTGAAACAATATACTGCAATCGGAATACAAATGTCTTAAATACACTACCTTTTTATAAATGAACGGATACTTTCGATTTTAGACGCTTTTTAGAATATCTCAAAAAGCACAAGACAAACCATCTTGAAACTTCAAGAGTGTGAAGAACTTGTTGTACTCCTTATATTTCAGTTAAAGATTAGCCTTGAATGTATAAGAGGTACTAGTCAAAAATTAAAGAAAAATTAAAGTGTTTGGGATCACCCTGTAAAACGCAATGCTTGAAATGCGATCTGGCTGTAGCATGTGATTATGAAGGATTTTTCTTATTTTCTATATAAATTTTTGTGTCTCTACAGCATGTAATCAGGGATATATAATGGTTTCTTGAAAACATTTTAAAAAAAATCACTTTTTTTTTTAGCTACAATGCGCAAGATATTATACCCAGTGCAAAGCTATTTTCAGGAGAATTGACATATAATATTAAACAGAGCATACTGTAATCAGAGTGAAAAAGTATTAAATATCTAATGAATTGTCAGAATTTTTACTAAATAATTTTTAACTGCACATGTACAAGATTTAGCAAAATTTCATTTGCATAATTTAATAGTCACATGTATTGAGCCACTTATACAATAAACTCAAACAAATATCGTGTAAACACAAAAAATTGTACGTGATAGAATGAACTAAATTTCAGTTGTTCCCCAAAATAAGAAAATGATAAGGGGGTTTCTCCATATTTATTTACGATGATCGAAAACTGTATTTCTATCCAGTGAATCAAAATAAAAATGTGAGTAAAACCCCTTGTAATTTAACTATTTTTTGAGAGAAATTGAATAAAAGTTCACTCATCGCGTACAACTTTTTGAATTTACACGGTACTTGTGGTTTTTATATAAATAGCTCAATACATCTGGCTCTTAAATTATGCAAATGAAATTTCGTTAAATCTTGCGCATGCTCAGTTAAAAATTAATAAGTAAAAGTGCTCATAATTCATTAGATATTTAATATTTTTTCATTCTGATTGCAATATGCTATGTCTAATATTCTCTGTGGCATTTCCTAAAAATAGCTTTGCACTGGGTTTAATACCGTGTGTATTATAGCTAAGAATATATATATATATATATATATATATATATATATATATGTTTTTTTTTTTTTTTTTTTTTTGTTTTTTTTTAATTTTTTAAAGAATCCATTATATCTCCCTGATTACATGCGATAGAGATATAAAAATTTATAAATTTAATAAAAATAAACCCCATAATCACAATGCAATTCAAGATTTTTTTTTTTTTTTTTTTTTTTTTTTTTTACAGGGTGATTCCAAACACTTTAATTTTTCTTTAATTTTTTACTTGTCCCCCTTTTATTTTCGGGGCGAAACTTTAACTGAAATATATGGTGTATAATATGTTCTTCACACTTCTGAAGCTTCAAGATGCTTTGTCCAGTAGTCCTGAGATATTTCAAAAAAACGCCTGAAATCGAAATTGTCCGGTCATTTATGGAATGGTAGTGTATCTCATGAAATATGAACATTTTGATGAAAAAGTTTTCACTACGCATGTGCGAAAAACAGAAAAAAAAAAAAACATTATTACACAGGTTGAAACTAGATATATTGGGCAACTTTTGTCAAAAGTTCATTTGAGCAGAGTAAAAATTAAGAAAATTATACGCAAAAGAACGAGCTAAATTTTAGGTTTTTTCCAAGAGTTAAATTTCATGAGGGGTTTTTCGCAAGCAACGCAATTAATTTTAAGATCCAGTTATTTCAACTACGCTCCAAAAGAACTTTTTTGTATCCTTAGAGCTTGTATTTCTAACATATTTTTGTTTATTTACTAAGATTTGTGCGATGATAAGGGGGTTTTCACAAAACAGATTTATTTTATTTTACTGCTCGCAAGAAACTGCTCGCAATAGAAGATTGAGGAATGCTTAATGTTGCTTTTCTCGGAATTTCCCAGAAACTATAACGTTGGAACTATAATGTAAGTATAACGTTGAAAGAACATCTCGAGTTCTTTTTTGTCCTTTTCAAAGCCAGGTCGCTTTATTAGACGAAATCGCGTTGTAATTGAAAATTATAGAACGAATAATTCCATTAAAACTACTTAAAAAGTAATAAATCCTTTAAAAGAAGGCAGTTTCTTATAAGATGCGGGAAATCAAAAAGTTCAAAATTCCAAATAAGAGTGAAGACACAACTATAGATTATTCATTGCTATTAATATAATCCACCAGCAATTAGGGTAGAGGGAGAGGACACATCTTAATTTTACACGTTTTACCGGCAAAGGCAAGAGGTGAAGTAAGTCATTAAAGTCGCGAAAACCGAGAAAAAACTCTCGCCAATCGAGACACGGAGTACTAAAATTTATGCCAAAAAGAATGCCAAATGCTTTCTTTGTTCACGCTTATTTTAATACAAAAATTTTGAAATAATTAAACCGTTAAAATATAGACAAAGAATATTTGACAAAATAAAAAGGCCAACTGCCAATCAAAGAACAGTCGGCAGACAAGAAAATTATACTTGCGACACGCCAGCATGAACTTACATGCATGTAAGAAGTGCAGTCAAAGTTAATCGATTTTTCAACACAAATTTAAACAGTTATACATTACAAACGGAAATGCCTTTATATATATGTATATATATATATATATATATATATATATATATAAAGGCATTTCCTTTACATCATATATATATATATAGAAAGAAATGCTTTGAATTACATTGATACCTATTTTTAAAGTAAACGATCTAAAATAAATTGCAATCGATAAAGATTTTATTCGTTTCGGGGACGAATACATTACCTACTTTACCTACCAATATGTATCTGGACACTTTCAAATTTAGACATTTTGTGAAATATTTAAAAAAAATTCTTAAGTAATCATTTTGAAACTGTTGGAGTATAAAGAATATGTTATGCGTTATATATTTCAGCAAAAGCTTTGTCCTGAAGAGGAAAAGGAGACTGTGTTGTTTCAACATCATTGTATTGCTGAATGTTAGCCTATTGGTCTTTTGGAAAATCACGTCACATAAATATACAGGTACCTGTAAACCGTATCAAACAATCAATCATCTGTTTAGTCTCTTATACTTGTCTTGATGATAAAACAGATAAGTCTTCAAAATGTAATCGTTTGAGTAATATGTCATGTTAGCTGTAATTTTTATTTTGTTTTTCATTAAATTTTGTGTAGAAAAGTAGAATAATGTCTTCTCGTTATAATTTACAGTCTAATCATAGATATTCATCCTGCAAAAACATATTATCTTGAACAATATGAACCAAATATGAATATTTTCTTAAGATTTATTACTTTTCTTAGATGGTGATCAAGTAAAACGGTAACTGGATATTTCTGCATTGCATCAGATGGTTATTTGTCAGACGATATCTGCCAAAACTTAGAAATATGTTTAAAAATATTTTGTAAAATTCTATTGCATACCAAGCGCATAGTTGTGCACGTATATTTACGGAGCACATCGTGAAATGCGCAGATGAACAGTGTCCCTTTTGACAGGTATACACCAAAAAATGTGTCAAAATACTTTACTATTACAGCCATTTCGCATGTCATGTTTAGGTGTAGAAGCTATGGTGTAGCCGTTCTGTATATTGAGAAAAATTGTATTATAGCAGCGATATCTTCACGTCGACATATGACAAAATCCAATCAGCATCCTTTTACACCAATGCACAACTAAATATTACGTTTCGTTGAATTTTTAACATTTTGTTTCTGGAGATACAGGAACATCAAAATTGGGTCACCCAGACATACAAAACGCTTAGATGTTAGAAATATTTTAAAAGGGTACAGATCATATTCAAATAATCGCACAACCGATAAATTCTTTCAAAACTGAATATGAAAAATTATTACGAATCAATATTTTTCCCTTCTTACATCTTTTTTCTTTCTTATATTTTGGATTTATTTCTTCTTATATATTTAGATGAAATTAAAAAGCATTATACAAAATCCTCAAGTTTCGTGAAAAAAATTAATTAATTAAATTAAAAATAATAGTATCATCTCAATTTAAATTTATCACAATTTAGGAACATTACTTAATGTCCTCAACTATAGAGTTAAAAGTTGTTGTAATTTATTTTCAAAAGCAATTAATAATATTAACTTTAATTTTTAATATTAAAACTTGGTTAAAATTTTACAAATGCAGACAATATTGAAAAAAAATATATTGTTTAAAAATTATTTTGTAGATTGAAGTAAATTTATTGCAAAGTTCATTATCATCATTAAATGTTATGAACTGCACCAATTATTATATTTTTTATCATATTCTACTATATTTTTTCGTGTTTTAATACATTTACTAGTAACTTGCATTTTCCTATTTACTCGATATTCGCATAGTTTTGAAAATTCATGTATTCAACAAAAAAATCCTTCTATATAATTTATATCGGATATCCCCATAAAATACATTATTAAATCATTTAAATACATTATTTTGTGATCAATTAGAATTATTTATTTTTTACTGGGAAACTGCAGAACGAATTTATAAATCAAAATTAATGTATCGAAAAGTATATTCAAAAATAAGGAATTAATAAAAGAAAATAAGTAAAATATAATAGTTAATTATGCAATATTAAGAAAAAATGTATATACATAAAATTTATTTTATGAGTTACTTTTTATAAGTAATATTTTATGTAAATAATTGTGCTTAATCTACAAACAGCTGATTATGGGTGTATAAAATATTTTAATGGTTAATATTCAAGTGACTGAAAAAATGTTTTTTTACAGAAGCAACCATCTGAAATACTGTTTACTCATATGTGCAAATAAACGAAAATATTTCGTTGTTTATGATGAATGCTTGGAATTTTTATTTAATATATATTCTTTCATTCAAAATTAAATTCCTTGATGTCTAGAATGCGCTAACATGCCAAAGGAATCTGCATAAGATAATTCGAAAAATAAAAGGAATTTTTCCTTCTACTATATTTCACGACTATCAAGATGATAAGAAAAATGGATGAATGAGAACGTTGGAATTTGATCATTTTTATTAAAGCAATATAACCACTGATGAAATTCTTTTTAATTTGAGACAACTAGCTGAAGATAAGTATCAGCATTGTGAAATTATATCTAATGAAATTACTCTCAAACCATAAGTTATATGGAGTGAAATAGCTCTTTTAACAATTCCATACTTGCCAGCCATCTCATTATGAACCGTACAATTTTTAGTACCCGCCTTTTTTTCACACCAATAATTTTTTAGAGTAATTTTAGACTTATTTAATCCTAACAACATTTGGAGAGAATAACTCTGAAAATATAGTGGTGTGAGAAAAGGGGCTTTTTTTCAGGGGGTGTTAACAATTGTACGGTTATTAATGAGATAGATGGCAAGTATGCAATTCCATTTATAATATTTAAAGTATGAACCCCTTAACTGAAATGCTTGAAGTTAATGCTTTATCAAATTAAAAAATTATTTATAAATTCAAACTTCCCTTCATTACATAATTAAACTGGAACCAAAAACTTTGACATTTTGACATATTATCTGAATGATTAAAAATTGCTTTTAGATATAATAATTATTTAAAAATTTCAATATTTTTCACAGATCGCAATTATTTGTTTTGCTTCAGAATGGCAAGGCGAACATATGGTTTTTAAAATTAAGAGAATTTGGAGAGAGTGATTCCTGCATACAGAAATTTATATATAGGGTTTAGCGAATGTTGCCGGCAATACGGAAGTTCAAAACCTATTCCTAACCATTCTCAAAGCGTTAAAAATGTAAAGGTCGACGATGTCATAAAGACATTGAGGCGTTTCAAACTAAAGTATAGTCACAGATTTCTGACTTCGTAAAATTACTAGAAATGTGTTTTTTTTTTTTTTTTTAAGGCTTACTGTCGCAGGCGAATTTAGATTAGATTTTCGGATATCTGTGAGAAATGGAAATTCCATATATTCAATGTTGGGACAAAAATGACTATGAAATATTTTATGGTTTTATAGTTTGTGGCAAAACTTTCCATCATATGAGCCTTTACAAATATCCTTCCCAAGACTAAAAGATTTAACAATTAAAATTTCGATCAGATTTTGGAAATTTTTAAACAGACTGTGGATGTAAATAGAAAAAAAAGAGAGGAGGAGCTGCAGATGAAAATTAAATTAACGGTTTCTTTATACAGAATATCAAAAACAGTAAGGTATGCATTAAATCAAGCACCTTTTCGGCGCTAGTTCGATGCCATCTTTGAAGTTGAGCCTGATCAATAATTTTGCTTTACGTGTTAGGATAAATCGATTGGAGATATTGTCTAATATAAATAGTTTAAAATTTGGTTTCGTGAACGTTATGTCTTTCACAAAAACAAAAAAAAATCTTGTTAAAATTATTGTATCTAAAACATAACTAAGTCGTGTATTTTTATTTAATATTAGGTCTAATGTTTTTTTATCACTTAGTATGTAAATCTGCATAGGTTCTCACGCAAACAACTAACTCAAATTTTTTGTGCGTTGTAAACGTATCCTCATATCCCATTAACATTTTAAACATTTATAATTCCCTCACTGTATTTGCAATTGTTAAAAAAAAAAAATAATAAAATGTAACACTACATTTCTTAATATGTTAGTAAACATTTGCCTTGGAACACTTACTATAATTTTATTATTATTTTTTTTTTTTTTCATAACCACTTAATAATTTACAAGGTGGTATGATTTAAATAGCAGTAAAGCAAATGGTTTCCTAAATCATACCATCGAAGATCTGTTCAAAACAATTCATTTTTATTACTTACTTCACGGATATTTTTTTATCAAAAATAATTTAGGTAGCTAAATATCAGTTTTTCAAATTTCAAATAATTCAAATGTATCACGCATTTGTGACGGATAGTAAGTTTAATGGGAACATTGTTGCGATTTAAACTCTTTACTATAGACCCTTACACTAAGTAAGTAGCTTAATTTTTCGAATACCTTTTAATGTATTTGTTTTATGTTAAATCATAAAGTAATTTAGACGAAAAACACACATTGTATTAAATTTATTTTATTTATTTATTTTACTCTATTTCATTTTATTTATTTACATTTTATTTTATTTTCGCATTTATTGCTGCAAACTAAATCGCAAATTTTTACTTTAAAACAAAGAGAAGGAGAAATTTGATTTCTTTCAAATGCATACAATATGAAGAAAATTTACTTCAAAAATCAATTTTTCGAGAAAATATTCATAACTAAATTTATGCTAATGCAACTTCTCGCAAATTTTATAACCAAAAATTGTTTGCCAGCAATAGAAAGAAAACAATATTTCAAAATAAAATTCAATAAAATTATGAGATTATAATAAAATATTATTTTTTAGAAAAATTCTTCCTTAAATAATTGGAAGATTTTATTGCGACAAACTAATTTAGTTAACAATGTATATTTAAAAGCAAGAAAGAAAATTTATTCATTTCTCATCGGTTATAAATCTCTTTCCAGTTGTACTACATATTACATCTTGGATACTAAGTGATACATACTTTATATTATTCTTGAAATGTGAATATAAAAAACTAGTATAGCCAAAACTCGTTAGTAAGTCACTTGTATAAGATTTCACTCTGCATATTACGTCATGTGTTCCAGAAGTCCCGACTTTTCTTCCCATTTTATACTCCACTTATTCCAAAGCTTTTTTTTAGCTACTTTGATTGAGATTTCACTTTTAAAAGTGCAAATTGTCTACTCATTCCCAATTTCCCCATATTTTTATTAACTTCGATTCTTGTTTGTTTCTTTGTTTGTCCAGTACAAATTTTGCAATCAATTTTTAACTAACTTCCCGACTAGCTAGACATTTGAAACTTTCAGGATACCTCAGAACACGGTGACAATACATTTTTTTTATACTTTTAGCCAAATGTTTCAAGTCCCTACTGCCTTCGACAGCGCTTATATGATTCAACAGAAAATTTCTTTAACTAACTTCCCGACTAGCTAGACATTTGAAACTTTCAGAATAGTTCAGAACACGGTGAAAATGCATTTTGTAAATACTTTTAGTCAACTGTTTTGGGATCCTGTTCCCTTCGGCAGCGTTAGTAGGTATAAGTCCGTACAAAGCTTGCAATTGATTTTTAGCTAACTTCCCGACTAGTTAGGCATTTGAAACTTTCAGGATAGCTCACAACATGGTGACAATACATATTTTTATTACTTTTAGTCAATTGTTTCAGGTCTCTACTGCCTTCGGAAGCGTTCATATCATTCAACGGAAAAATTATTTAACAAACTTCACGACAAGCTAGACATTTGAAACTTTCAGAATAGTTCATGATACGGTGAAAATTCATTTTTTAAATACTTTTAACCAACTGTTTCGTGTTCCTGCTGCCTCCGGTAGCGTACCAGTACAAAGCTTGCAATCTATTTTTAACTAACTTCCCGACTAGCTAGACATTTGAAACTTTCAGAATAGTTCATGATACGGTAAAAATTCATTTTTTAAATACTTTTAACCAACTGTTTCGTGTTCCTGCTGCCTCCGGTAGCGTTACCAGTACAAAGCTTGCAATCGATTTTTAACTAACTTACCGACTAGCTAGACATTTGAAACTTTCAGCATAGTTCAGAACACAATGAAAATGCATTTTTTAACAACTATTAACCAAATGTTTCGGGTCACTGTTGCCTTCGGCAGTGTTACCAGTAAAAAGCTTGAAATCGATTTTTAACTAACTTTCCGGCTAGCTCTAGCCATTTGAAACTTTTATAATAGCTCAAAACAAGATAACAATGAATTTTTTTAATACTTTTAGCCAATTATTCCGGGTTCCCGCTGCCTTCGGTAGCGGTTATAGGATTCAACAGAAAATTTAAAGACATGGTATATAAAAAGTTCTTTTAATCTTGTAATTATTTTGTTAAGATTATCTCCAAAAACATTTAGTGTTATAGTCAAACATGACTCTGAGCATTTTACAGCACAAAAGTTTGTTACTAGTTGCCATATCAAAAAATTTTCCGAATTTCTCCCGGATTATTTTTCGGAGAATGAAATTTATTTTCTGAGAAATGATTGGGGGGGGGGGCGTATTGTTTGACAGATAACACTGTCATGCGTTTGCGTTGGAAATATTCTTTGCAAAACTATGGAATGTTAGTTTTCATATTAGAGGAATTTGATCAGCGGGGACAGGTTTGGACATGATATACACAATGCCACTATAAGTGATTGGAATAATAATGCATTTCTAAGCCTCTTGACAGTGGATTTTAATTTTTTACTGTCTAAGTTTCTCATGTTCACTTTTGAATTCATGTCTACTTGAAAACCCCAGGACTACCCCTACTTACATCAACTAGACCAAGTCTTACAAGTTCGATACCGTCCATAGGGGGCGAATAACGCCAGATCACAGCATGGCGACCATCCACTTAACAAGTTGCTTGAGCATCCCATAGAAATGAGCTATGTCCGGATGATGTCGGGTGGGCCTTGACTTTAATTTTCAGAGTTCTAATTGGACACATTGCACGATCTGTATAACCGCATTTCCAAGAATGCCCTAATAGGAGCGCACAGAGCATGCAGTAGCTTTTGTTACTAGTTTGTTAGTGTTACTTGGATAGTTTGTAATTTCTGTGCTCATTTTAGTTTTGAAAACAAATTAAATTCGAAATCTAAAAGGGCCACAAAGATGTCATAAACATTAACAGAAAAAGTCATATTTTCTAATGATTTTGGAAATTCAGGAATGACTAATTTTAGATTTTCTAAAGCGCAACTCTATATACAAAAAATTAAAACGAACTTTTTCCGCAAAGAAGCCATTTTCAGAAGTAAGTAAAAAAATATCTGCAAGACACCTTTTAAGGATGTTCTAATTAAATGTTTTAAAAATGTTCGATCCAATAATATTTCAATATCAGAAAACTTAAAAGGAAAATTAATGGAAATTAACGAAAGAACGATGTTGAGATTTTTAACGGCAGTAATTGATTAACAGAGCAATTTAAAGAACTATGAATTTCTTTTTTCAAACATTTTAAATAACTTATGAAACATCAGAAGTTTTACGAAATAATTTTTTACTACACATGCACAAGCTATAACAAAATCTCATTTGCATATTTTAATATCTAAAAGTATTGAGCTACTTATATGAAAACCCCAAACAAATATCACGTAAATTCAACAGGTTCTCGGTGATAGAATAAACTGATATTCAGTTCCTCTCAAGAATAAAAGCTGAACTATAAGGGATTTTACTCAAATTTTAATTTTGATTCAATGAATGGTAATACAGTTTTGTAAATAATTGTATATAATATGATCGAAAAAAATCGTTGATTGAAAATAAATATTAATAAAACCCATTACCAGATATTCTTTATTTCTATCGGGGGCAGGGGGTGGGGGGACTGAAATTTTGTCCATTCTATATATACAACTTTTTGAATTTACACGATATTTATTTGGAGTTTTCATATAAGTAACTCAATACTTTGGTCTAGTGAATTACGCAAATGATTTTTTTTTTTTTTTTTTTTTTTTTTTTTTAATGGCTTGGGCATGTGTAGTTAAAAATTAATTACTATAAATGCTCATATTTAATAAGATATTTAGCGTATTTGCATTCTGATTGCAGTATGCTGTGTTTGATGTAGAATGCCAAGTTTTCTAAGAATGGCTTTGCACTGGGTGTAATACGCTACATGTTAGAATTAAAAAATCTGAGAATTTTTTTTTTCCATTAAAAAAAAAAAAAAAAAAACTATTATATTTCCATGCATATATGTGGTAGCCTAAAAAATTACAGAAAAAATAATATACAGATAAAAATTCATATAGATAAATGGAAGAAGCCTCTCATGCTACAGCCAAAACTCATTGCAAGCATTACTTTTCATAGAGTGATTCAAAAATTTCTTTTTTTTTTACTGGTTCCCCTTTCCCTTCCAGGGCAAATTTTTTACTGAAATACATGAGATATAACATGTTCTCTCTATGTTTCAAGATATAATTCTTAACGAAATTTTCTTGATATTTGACAAAACGTCTAAATTAGAAAGCGAGATACTTATTGGTAGATAGTGTATGTTTCATTGCAATGTAAAAAAAGTTGAGAAAACTTTTGAGTTTAAAAACATTCTGTTGTTTGTTTTGAGCCACTTATCCCGTGATTTTCATTCATCTAAGTAAAGATATAAATCATTTCATACATGCATGCTTGTCAACATACTAATTAATATTCCGTAGTATTGTCAGCCCCGCTTTCTTCACACCAGTACCTTTTGAGAATTTTTTTTTATCTTATTTAACCGTGATTGCATTTGAAAAATATTACTCTAAAATTTATTGGTGTGAAAAAAAGTGCAGGACTAACAGCACTATAGAATAATAATTAAGATGTTGGCAAGTACGCATACATGCCAAAATTTTAGTTATTTTTCCGGCGCATTTTTAGTATCTGCCATTTTCCCACTCCTTTATTTGTAGTGAAAACTTCTTCAATATATAATTACGATTAAATAAGAAGACCAGAGTTGCTAACATTTAAATTTATTCCGGATCATTTTTATCCCCACCTTTATTTCATACTACATTTTATTTAAGAGTATTTTCATACTTGCCAAAATTCTAATTAATATTCCGTAGTGCTGTTAGTCCCGCCCTTATTTTCACATAAATAAATGTTTAGAGTAATATTTTTAAAATGCATTCACGATTATATAAGAAGAAAAATACTCTAAAAAGATGCTGGTGTGAAAAAGAAGGTAGGGCCAACAATACTAAGGAATATTAATCAGTATGTTCGCAAGTACGGTACTTTTTTTCCCTTAATTTATCCTAGGTATATATTGGAGAAAAATATCCTATAAATAAAGTGATACAAAGTAATGAAGGTGTTAAAAATGCTCCGGAATAAATTAAAATGTTAGCAATTCTGGTATTTGTCTTCTTCTTTAATCGTAATTATATATTGTAAAAGTTTTCACTACAAATAAAAGTGTGTGGGAAAAAAGGCGGGTACTAACAATACTTCGGGATAATTTAAAGTGTTGGCATGTCTGTCATTTTACCTGCTAACATTACAGGCTTGTCAACCACCTCATTAATAAGCGTAAAAATTTTAACGCCCCTTGAAAAACGCCTCTTTTTGCAAACCACTTTATTTTTAGAATAATTCTCTCCAAATATTGTTACGATTAAATAAGAATAAAATTACCGCATTTTCCGGCGTATAACACGGAGATCAAATAAGTGAGTTACACACCAGAAAATATAATTTACAAATAAAGCTATATTTGTAAGAAACAAAAGCTTGTTAAGAAATAACTTTTTTGTAAATTTAAATTTTCGGTGTATGATTGTTTTAACAAACCTTTTAACAAATTTTTACTAAAAATTTTACGCTTCATAATGAGATGGTTGTCAAGTAGGACATTTATACTTGCCAACCATCTCATTAATGCCCGCACAATTGTTAACGCCCCTTGAGAAAACTCCCCTTTTTCCACACCGTTTTATTTTTGGAGTAATTCTCCCAAAATGTTGTTCCGATTAAATAAGAATAAAATTACTCTAAAAAATGACTGGTGTAAAAAAAAAAAAAAAAAAAAAAAAGGCGGATACTAAAAATTGTACGGTTCATAATGAGGTGGTTGGCAAGTATGCCGACATTATATGTAGTTAAAGATTCATAAGAAATCGAAAATAATTGCACACTTTTGAGAAAATTTAATATATCGAACATTGAGAATTCCTCTAACTGAAATAAAGCGTTTCGTGTTAAATTTTATAATATAAATATTTTAATAACGTATTTTTAAATATATACATTAATAAATAGTATAATAAATAATACTAATAATATATCTCCCACAGATGAGTTACATTTTCTAATTCGTATTTATTTATATTCATTAAATCATGATATCGAATGAAATAATAATAATAATAATTATTATTATTATTATTATAAATGTTAATATATATATATATATATATATATATATGTACATATGCATTTTTCATAATGTTTATCGTAATTTAAATTTTATATTAATAAAGTTATTGAAAGAAAACAAGATACCAATATTTTTATTTATTTATTTATTTTTAATATTTAAGTTCAAATATGTTCTTCCTCAAATGCAATCTAAATGAATAGTTTACGATTTATTCAATATGCATACATGGCAAGCAAATTTTTATTAGTAAGCTCAATCCCCCGAAATTTTATAATTGAATTTATGCAAATGAAATTTCATTCAGTTTTCCGTACTTCCGTACTGTTTATTTGAAATAAGAAATCTAATAAATAACAAACGAATTCAAACAAAATCCCAGATTAAGATGGTATTATTATTTAAATGAAGCAATTTTTCTTTCGGAAATATGACATTCATATTCTGAATAATATAAATTGCAAAATAATGAGTTATTTTACTTTGATAAAAAAGAAAATTATTGATCTGCATGTTTAAATCACTGTGATTAAGTTTTCCTAATTTTATATTTTAATGAGTTTTTATCGTATTTCATATCAACGCTATAGTTTATATGGCAAATTTATACATCAATATGATTTCTAAACCATGCATAGTACAAAGTTGCCAACTTTTATAGTTTATTCCGATGTATTTTTAACACCGCTTTCTTTTTATACCACTATTTTTTAAGAGAAATTTTCTTTTTACTTATTCAGAGTTAGATATTGGAGAAAATTACTCTGCAGGGGTCCCCTTCTCCGCCTTTTTTATTAGGGCACGAATGAAAAGTTCCTAACGTTTTTGCTACCACTATTTTCATAATGAAATCTCTATGCTGTTTAATCACAACACAGTACCAATGAAAACACCATAAAATTTTCTCTTTAAAAATAGTGGTAGCAAAATGGCGAAAATTTTTCATCTGTGAAGGTGCCCTAAAAAAGTTGAAGAATGCGGCTCCTAATTATGTTAGTAATTTTCTCTTTTGTAAACTTGATGCTGTTTTTTGCATAATTTTCTTTAAAAAATTTGAAGGATTATTTAAAAAATTCAAGAAAACAAGTAAATTATAAGAAATCTATCTCTATATAGCAGATATAGAGGTGATTCTATTACAGTTTATACGTGATCTTCATACCAATAGTTTTAAAAGTGTTCTTTTATGATAATTATCTGCAATTGGATGATTATTACTCTTTGTAAAAAAGCGGTATGAAAGTTTTCTACAATTCATTAATAATTTCAATCAATAGCAGAGATCAAAGCAATTTCTATTTTGAATTCATCTTTTACTTGCAAAATTGTTTCAAAAATTATTTTTAAAAACTGGGGGTAATGCATTTTCCAAGAAAACGGAAAGACTTGGAAATATGGAATATCATATATAAAAATCAATTGTGCATCATAAGTTTTTTGTGTACACAATCGCCCTTGTTACATGGGCAATTAAATGAAAACAGTGTTAATTTCCAGGATAAAAACTTTTTGGATAGCAAGATGAAAGTAATAATAATAATAATAATAATAATGCTTTTTAAGTTATTTAGAAAAATTTGTAATTAATACACAAAATCAATAGTTTTAATAATTTTGATGCACAATGATTTACACACAGATATATTTACATTTAACATGACAATTTTTTTGGGGGGGTTTAAATTATGTTAAACAATATTTTTCGAAAATTATAATTTTGAGAGAGAGAAAGATGGGCAGTGAAAACTCTTTTTAGAAAATACTTATATAAATCAATTTATTTATAATTTTTCAGAAATATTTTGAAAACAGTAATAGCATTGATTCTACAAACAGTTGCATAAGTTCGTTTAGAATATAATTATTTATCCGTTAAAGGGGATATTTACACAGACAGAACTCAACAATCCGCTCTAAAGCTATAATTTCATTAAAATTTCTTTAGAACAATTTTAACAGAAAATGCGATTAAAGTATTGAAATTATTTCTGATTTTCAAAATTTGTACTAAATATAAATATTTAAAAATTGGTTTTTAAATGATTTTTATGAAACTAGGTGGTCTCGCCCCCTGTACACTTCGCTCACTAACCCCCGCGGCAGCTTACATAGCAAGCTTTGCCCACTTCGCTGATTACAATATTTAAATGAAGTTTCAAATAAATGAATAAATCAAACCTTTAAATAAATATATTTCGATTGGCGACTATTTTCAGGAATTCAAAAGCATGGTCAAATCCTGTTACATACAGCCATTATTGAAAAGCAAATGACGTTTAATTATTTGCGTTTGATTATATTGACTAGAAACACTGTTAATTTAATAAAAACTAAATATGCATTCACTTTAGTTTGCAGAAACATAAAATCATGAAAATAAAACATAAGGTAAAGCTAGGAGAAATCGCGCGATATGTGAAATTGCGCACATAGAGGATTAGAGGGAAGGAGAAGACTGCAACCGCTGCTCCTCCAGATATTTGTACAGCGCAACAACGTTTCCTACGCCTAGCAGTGAGGACGAGTCCAAAATCTTTGAGGGGTGAAAAGTTGATCGACAGGTTGGAATTTAGTAAACATCCAATCATTCGGTTCGTGGTGTTCCCTTATCGCTTATTTTCTCTCAATGAAAAAATTATCTTCCCTATTTTAACAGTGGACTCGTTCAGTCAGCACATGCGCAGAGGCTTCCGTGGTCGCAAGAAACGTAGTTAAAGATTACAACAGCAATATCGAAGTTGTGATTTCAAAGTGCATGTTGATTGCTTTAATCGTGTAAGATAAGACAAGGTTATTTTGTTTAGTTAAAAAAAAAAAAAAAAAAAAAAAAAGATTGTTTGAAGTTTTATTATTTTTTCCTAGGAATTTCTATTGAAAGGCAAAATATTATTAAATTCAATGATTTCTCATAAGCTACTAACATAGACTAATGATACGAACACCAAAAATTTTCTATAAAAGCGAATAAATATTTAATAAAAGGCTGCGCAATCTCTCTTACCGAAATGGAAGAGTTTGCGCATTTGCTACTTAAGAGAGATTGCGTATTTACTGCATTAAATTATATACAGTCGGTAACAAAAGTGTCCGAACACTAGCAAAAATTCGTATGTAAAAAAAGTACATTTCGTGCGGTTTTGTTAAATAAATCCTTATCGAATCATGTTCTTACACTGACTAAGAACAGGATTCGACAAGGATTTATCTAACAAAACCGTATAAAGTGTACTTTTTTTACAAAGGAATTTTTGCTAGTGTTCGGACACTTTTGTTACCGACTGTACTAGGAGAGATATTTCGCATCTTATTAGTAATGACAAGTCAATGAGGGTGAATTTCTTGAAAATTTGGAACTGTACCAGAAAACAACTTCGATAAGTATCTTGACTATTTAAACCATTCAAGACGGAGCACCTTTTTGGAAATTGCTCCCAAAATCCGAAATTGAACATTATGCAGGAGTGGCGACTATCGAGAAATGCCACACTTCTGGTAGCATTTACCTCTTGAGTGCGAAGGTTAGCCTATGTGAAAGTTTTCGCAAAATTATTCAATGTTACTGTATATCTGTCAAGTTTTGCAATATTTTAAAGAATGGTGTTCAAATTTTGTACAGTTATCGGCTGCTTTAAACACAAACGATGAAACTGAATGCAAACAAAAAGTATCAGCCTTCTCAAATTTCTTTTTAGGGATTTTAATCGTCTAAATTCCAATAAAGTAGAATAAAATAAATCAGTGTAAAGATTTTTAAAGTTGAAACGAGAAAATTTGAAACTAAATGAAATTTAGGTTTTGTGATTTGAAATTTTTTGTGTGGAATATTTTGAGAAAATAACTGCATTAAATAATA
The DNA here is from genome assembly GCA_963930645.1 of Salticus scenicus. Taxonomy (NCBI): domain Eukaryota; kingdom Metazoa; phylum Arthropoda; class Arachnida; order Araneae; family Salticidae; genus Salticus; species Salticus scenicus. The sequence goes on along the minus strand of OZ005659.1, from coordinate 12,218,660 downwards.
AATGGTGGGCGGATTCTGGGTTTTAAAGTGGCCGGAGCCAGCCATATTTTACTGGATATACGGTGTGCTACACGTCTTTTTACTACGGAAATGCATTGCACGCACGCTGTACAATCCGTGTCGATTGGTTTATTATGTGGCAGGTAGATATACGAAAACTACGACATTTAAAAAATTAGTGCAACGATTGTAGACAATGATATATTAGGTCAGCAAGCAAGAAACGATTCAAATTGAAAAAAAAAAGTACTAATTTTAAGTTAAATGTGTTTTCTAGTAACTTTTTTTTTTTTTTTTTTTTTTTTTTTTTTTGTAATTTTTTCTGTTTTTATTTTCCTCTAATTCTTTAAAAATTTTCTTTAAATAAAGTTTGCTAATTATTTTTTTACTGCTTTTATTTTTCTGAATGTTTCAATTATTAAATTGAAATATCTACTCTTAATACAAAAATATTTTTTTGCAAAAACCTTACAAGAACGTCATTTAAGTGCAATTATTATTTTTAATAATTTAATTGTAGTTATAATTAAGCACAATCTCTCTTACCCATGTGCGCAATCTTTCCTACCCTGTAAGTAGTAACCCCTCCCCCCCCCCCCCAAAAAAAAAATAATAATAATAATAACTCTTTTTGTTTTATAACAGCTAGTGCTTTTAATTATACCATAATAAGAAAATAGTAAGGAAAATCCACCGAAAACGGGTGAATTCAAAGCTTTTCAGCGATAGTTTTGGAAAAAATAACAATAATTATTATTATTATTTAGCATACTGTTGAACTGTGTGTAAACTCTCCTAGCTTTATCTTATAAGATCATTCAATTAACTAAAACTGGTATTTAATGAATAAATCAAAAACAGTGTTTTAATGATGTTATGACGACAGTTTTATCAGAAATTTTAAGTTATACAGGTTTAACTTATATATATATATATATTTAATTCATGTGTAATAAAATGTTTCTTTTTATGCTAAAAAAATAAGTAAAAGAAAAAATTGTGCACATTTTATTTCTAGTGACATCTTCTTCAAATTGCAATGCAAAGAAGAATGTCGGGAATAAACGCAAAAATCGCATAAAACACAAAATATAAAAGAATCAAAATAAATATAAAAATTTGTCCGAATCAAAGAAATGTTACGTATTGCACACCAGAATTAGCCGATGCATATCTTTAAAAATTCTGATAATCATTTACGTAAATATATTTGAGTCTATAAAACTCTTATAACTGAAATGTTTTCCTCTACTTCAAGATTAAATATCACCTAAAATAATGATTTGACACATTGTTTGTTTCATCATACTTATCACACATTTCTGTACAAAAATGCTTAATCTCATACTTTTATTTGAAACGGTTTTTATGGTATAAGAAAACAGGAAAGGCACGATAAATGCATTAAAGACAACAGTGTTGCCATATTTGTTGTATCTTTAATTCAATAACCACCAATAATTTTTAATTGTAACGTTTGCATAATCACTTCGAAGATTAGTCGTCTGTTACTTATATCAAATCTCACTTTTAAAATTATTGTTGATTATTGAATAAAAAAAACGCCAGATCTGGCAGCACTAAAAGACAACGGTAGTATATATATGGGGGAAGCCGGGGTAATAAGAGACAAAAGGGGTAATAAGAGACAAAATATATTAATAAAATCTATACTATTAATCTAAATAACTTGGAATAAATGTCTCGTATTAATTTCATTAAATGGACTCATCTTGATTTTTTAGGTGATTTTTTAACTTAAATTTTTTGTTTTAAAAAAAATTTAAATTTTCATTAAATCCTTGTCTCTAATAACCCCACGTGGGGTAATAAGAGACCAGGCTTGTAACTGTCCATATATAGCAATGTAAAATCATGTGGGATAATAAAAGACATCTGGAAACAATTCTGAATCAGCCAATAGTTTTTAATTTTTATTATTTACATCCATTCAAAAAATATGTTTTCTCGAAAATTAACTGTCATAAATGTGTTTGTGAAATTCATTTCTTTTAATATTAGGTCCTAAATAACATAATAATGTACTTAATGATAGTTCTACATAATCAACATAACCTAGGGATTAACCAAAAACATCGATATAATTTTAAAAATGGGCAGAAAATATTTTACGCATTTTCTAAAGTGTAGTCGAAAATAGGCAAAAAACGGTATCTTTGAAGTGTATACAAGCGAACAAAATGTTATAAAAAAATTTCTAGTAATTATAAATGAACTTATTTATTATGTAATGAAGTATTAATGACTAAATACTAACTTATAGACATTCTAAACATAATTTTACATAATCATAAACCTTAGATATGGTCTAGCCTAATGAATAAAACTGCTTTTTGATTTAAAGTGAAAAAGAAAAGTTCTCTTGGTAAACTTAGACTAGGCCTAACACTAGGTAAACTCTTCATAAACTAGTCAGACTGAATTAACAGGAACTACAATGAAGGGGGGGGGGCACAGGAATTAACAGTGGGGGTAATAAGAGACTCATGTCTCTTATTACCCCCACAAAAAATAAAAATGGGGTAATAAGAAACATGCCTAGAACATGTAAATAAAGAATGCTTTCAAGGTTTTAAAAAATTGTACATCAAAAGTCATAGTCTTGGTCAAAAGGTTACACATTAATAAATCCCAAACATCTAACCTATAAAAAAAAATTACAAAAAATTTAGAAAATGTCACGAACTTTTAGGGTAAGTTCAAAGCGAAGGTTTTTTTCATCGTATAAAAAAAAGTTCAAAATGTGTTATAAACTTCTCAACAAGTGTATTGTAGTAAAGAATACACATGATACTTAATATTACATATTTTTAAAGTTGTCTAAGTATATTTTTTGGAGGTTTTTTTGACTACGTCTCTTATTACCCCTGTCTCTTATTACCCCGGCTTCCCCTATATATATAAATCTAAATAGAATGAAAAAGAAAAACATCAACATATGTAACTGAAGAGGAGCGAAAGAAAAAATGGAGACAAAAGTATCTAAATGGCAAGGGAAGTTGTTATTATTATTTTACTGAATATAAAATCTTCTTGTTTAAGTGATATATATATATATATATATATATATATATATATATATATATATATATATATATATAAACATTAATTAAATAAAGATAAAACAAATTAGTAGTTTCATACACCACAAGCTGCGTCGTCTTTAGGAACTGGACTATGAAATTCTGCTATGCATGAAACTTGTTGGTTTTATATTTATTTATATAATTTGAAATCAAATTATAGATTTTATAACTTAAGAAAGATATACTATTTTTTAATATATGACATTGGCCTATGACATGGTTCATTTATTTGAACTCATAGTATTATTATTCTTTTTATTTTTTTAAGTATCTTTTATCATGTATAAGGCTTTACTTTAACATGTGGTTGTTTATTGATTAACTGAAGTCTTTCTTCCTGGTGTTTGATCACTGTAATGATTTATTATACATAAATATAAATTATATACATAATATGCTTCAAGCGATATATGAACGCATCTTGAATATTAATTATTTAAAAATAATTAGTATATATAATTTATACTAACATCCCATTCATATATTATTCAAGACATGAAACACAATACTACATATATAATATATATAATTAGTAATAAAGTCGTGCATTGATGGTATGATTTTTATCACTTCTTTTAATGTTCTTTTTAAGTATATGTGTATGTTATAATACCACATAAAATTGTGCAGGTTGTCTGAAAACATCATGTGCTGAGAAAAGGAATATACCGTCTTTAATGTCGTTCATAGCATTAGCACTTTCTTATTATGCAAAAACTATTAATATTATTAGTAATAAAATATTTAATAACAATCAGCATTTATTTTCTTTCTGTAGATTTTTAGTAATCTGAATCACGATAGTTTGCTTGAATCGTAGAAATTATTAAATTTCCCAACATTCGCAAGTTTTCCAGAAATTGTTCCACGTGATTCGTTTTCGGTTTTAACAGTTTATTTCAACGAAAAACAAACTGATTGCTTGTATTGTGTTATTTTCTAATATATTGAAAATGTAATATAACTCTTTTCGATTTACTATACTAGGGAACTCTGTCCCCTAGTATTGTAAAATTCAGTATTTAGCCGATGGAGCTATGCAACCCCGAAGGAGGATTCGACTCCACTCTAATCGCTTTACTTATGAACCACTGCAAAGCTCTGCCCGCCTATTCGCTGCTTTGCTTTTTATTGAATACCGATATTAACACGTTGAGCACCATGTCAGTCATTCTAGATACTAGACATTTTGTCATATATCTTTAAGTACCGAAGGAATCATCTTGAAACTTCAGGAGTGTGCAGAACCTGTTATACTTCAAACATTTCAGTGAAAGTTTTACCCCTAAAGTAAAAGCAGTAAAAATTAAAAATTAAAAAATTGAGCGCCCTGTCAGCCATCGGTGCGCATATAAAATAGGATATAAGACTAAATATAACATTTAATGATTGAAAAATTATTAAAATTTGCTTAATTTTCATTTATTACAGGAGGTACCATTATGAAATTTTAATGGATTTTAAGAATTTGCGTGGCGCTCTACGTGTTAATAGTCTATAACAGAAGATTAAAAAAAAAAAAAAAAAAGAAATTCCCATATTTAATGTTAAATTGAAATTCATAACAATTAGTACCCCATTTTTTAAAATGAAATATTATGCTAAAAATCAGTATAATTTCTTTTCCATACGAGAAAGAAATTTGTAATAGCTAGACCATTTGCTCTACAGCTTTAATATACGACCACTTGGAAACTGTTAATTTTTTGTCATTATTTGTCTTTTTTTTTTTTTTTTTTTTTTTTTTTGAAGCGAGGTAATAATTTTACACACTCGAAAATATCTGGGAAAAAAAAGTAAAAGTCTATTAATATTTTATTGTGGATAAATCTCCTACAGCTTCAGTTTTAAATTCTTTCCTACGTACTTTTTAAGGCGCCTGACTACCTTTAAAATGCAATTTTCAGTCAAAACTAAGATTTTTTATTTTTGGTTCAGTATTAAAGCCTGACATTTAAACTTTCTAAATCAGTTTGAATTTGTTTCTATCTTGCTTAGAATTTGAGTTACAGGCATCTAAATATTAGTCACTCGCAACTTTTTGAAACCAGAAGTGACCGTAAATGTTTGTTTTCATAAAAGTTTTACTCAGTATAAGCATCAAAATTTGTTACTGAATATAAAATGAATTTAAAAATAATAAGAAGAAATAAAAAACTTTGAAATAAATCAGGAAAGTTATTAAAATTTTTTTTATTTAATAGGTAAAAATTTGATTTTTAATTACGTTTTTTGCTTTTTCTCAGAATGAGATTTTTAACATTTTGCTTTTTCACAAAACATCATAACTCCAATAGTTATTATATAAATCTTATGAAACTTTGACAAAATACTTACTGTATTTTTTCACAAATTGTACATGATTATACAAAGTTTCATTAAAATCGGTAAGATGTTTGTTCTATTTTTTACTATAAAATTTTCCGTCGATCCTTTTATTTTTTAAAGTTCTATAATGAAATAATGACAGTTTATCATATTTTCTTAAACGACATATTTTAGTTGCATTAACTGATGTATTATTTTTAAATTTATTTAAAAAATTGTAATATCTGTTCATATTTAAAGATAATAAATCAATAAACATTTTTTCCACATTTGAATTCAATATTCTAATTATTTATTTAATTAATTAGTTTATTTACTTAATTAACTTATTTACTTAATTAACTTATTTAATTTTTATAAACTTATAAATGTTAATTCTGGAGAAAACAATATTTACAATTTTAAATGCGTTAGAAATTCTGTTCTTTTTCTACAAATAATTGCCATTTTATCTTGATTTTCTTTATGCAGATTGCAGAAATATTTGATTAGGGGTGTTTAGACGCTATCACACTTTTAAAAATTTGGCCCCATAGGTCATAATGATAAAGAATTTTTCTTTGTGCCCCTGTAAAAAAATTGTAAGTGCTAAATTCACCAAAATCTATACAGTTCGTGCAACTATGACCTATAACCTGTGTACAAATTTTTTGCTTAGATTAATAAGACGTTTAGACGCTATCAAACTTTTAAAAATTTGGCCCAATAGGCCTTAATGATAAAGAATTTTTCCTGGTGTCTCTGTAAAAAAAACTATAAGTGCTAGATTCACCAAAATCAATAGGGTTCGTACTTTGGTGACTTACAATATATGTACCAACTTTCAGCTTATTCGAACAAAGCGTTTAGACGCTAGCGTGTTCACTCACAGACACACACACATACATACACACATACATACACACATACATACGCACATACATACATCATCGTAAAGATAGTGAAAACGGACTCAGAGGACCTCGAAACTTATAGCAACATCAAAATCTGAATTTCTGATTTTTGACATGATTACAATACTTTCCTCACTATACTGTTCGGAAAGTAAAAAGATGATCATATTTACTTATATTTATTAATTTTGATTTTATTTGTTTATTCATTCATTTCGTTTTTTACTTATTTTGATGGATAGTGTAATTTCTAAGAACATTTTTTATACTTAAATTTTGAATTTTTATAATTCTTATTTGAATGCTTACTTTAAAAAAGTAATAAAGATTCAACCACCGGGCGATTCTAATATTTATGAATTTATTTACGAATTATTTAATTAATTAGTTTATTTATTTAATTTTTATAAACTTGTAAAAGATAATTATGGAGAAAACAAAATTTACAATTTTAAATTCGTTAGAAATTCTGCTCTTTTTCTATCTTTCAATAAATCTTATATAAGGATTGTAAAAATATTTCTTTTCTTACAATTCTCCGATAACAGTTTATCTTGAATCTTGAACGAAAGAGGGAACATGCTCGAATGAAAACGAGGAGTGCAGACTGCCATAGCTAGGCTTTATCGCTCTTTTCCCTGACAGATTCTAACAAAAGTAGTCACAACCCTTGAGAGGGGTCGAAACACTTTGGATTACTTTGGAGTGGTATCTGGGAAATTACCGTTGTGACCACCCCACTCCGGTTAAACATGTTTTTCTTTTTCATTCTATTTAGATTTAGATTGTACATTAGCAAGGAGCAGCATTGCGCTCATTTAATGATACTTTTTGTATGTAAAATTAAAATTTCCACATTCCTACATTTGTTCAACATATATATATATACAGAGAGAGAGAGAGAGAGAAATTGTAGAAAATTCGAACTTAAAAATGAATATAGCTTCTGACATTATAGATTTTCTGGTAGAATGACATTTAAAAATTTTCAGTTTTTAAATGGTAAATTCAACAAGACTCATCTTAAATTACAACTGACCTAATACTATCAATACTTTTAAAGTCTAGATATTTTTTTTTTCCTTCTAAATTTTTTAAATCTGAAAATAAAAATTAAATTAAACGGAAGTCGTTAAAATCGCATTATCAGTGCTTTTTTGTAAAGACTATCTATTTGAAAATTTTCTTGGATAAACTTTTTAAGATTAAAGTGCAATCTGTGTTGCGAAAAAATAAGATGAGGGCGGGGGGGGGGGGGATAAGGAAATAAATTCAATATTAAGAGATTACCACATCGGTAAAAATCAGCTTTCTGCAAAAACAGTATTAAGTATTTGCATGTTTAAAAATTTATTGATGAATTTTTAAAATTTATATATAATATATATATATATATATATATATATTAGATCTTTCAATATGATGGGGATTTTTTGTATTCGACTTACAGATATTATCATTAAACTCTATATTGCGTTGAAGCATTAATAATAATAATACGCGAATAGAAAGAGATTAAAACATGTGTATTAAACAGCATAATTAAAAAATACCCCAAAAGTACTTTAAAGCGGCTTGTCGCGCCAAATAAACAAAATTCTACAGTAATTACAAAGCAGTTACTCAAATATTGAAGTACTGGAAGCTCTAAAAGTTACATTCTGATTACAAGAAATACAAAGACTCAGTGATTTCACAAAATGCACATGCACACACACACGCACACAAATATATGTGTGCGTGTATATATATATATATATATATACATGCTGATTTCTTTGCATATTAATTTAGATTGGAAACCTGCTTTAAAGTTTTAAGATTTATCATTTTGAATATAAATCTAAGTACAATCGATACAAATTTAAAGAAGAATAGAGAATTTACTTTAAAATTTTCGTTGTTAGAATTCTCTTTTATTAAAATTGAATTTTCTATCATAAAATCATACATAAGGTAATATTGTGCATAATTAATTGTTATAGTACTGAAATTAAGCGAAGTCGCTTAGTTATAGGGTCTGTCTTTTAAATAGGAGATTGTATCGTCCAATCACGCGAAACTACTGAATTTCTCTAAATATTTTATCAAAATAAAACCTATAAAGAAAGTTTGGTAATTTACTTAAATAAATAAAATAAAATAAACTAAAAAATATTAATGAAGTCCATGTTTTTTTTTTTTTTTTTTTTTTTTTAATACCAAAATATTTTTCACTAATATAAATATAAATGCATGGAAAAGTTAAAAGACACACACATAAAAATTTCATTTATCAAATTGTAGCTTAATCCTTTTACGTTCACTACTTAATTTATTTTAAAAACTACTAAACTAATTGTAAAAATGGCTTTTAGACACATAGCTAATTATAAATATTTAAAATATAAAAAATTAGCATAGTTCCTTTTCGATAAATTTTTGTTTGAAACATCTATAAGTTAACCTTATTAAATTCAAGTGATATTTAATTTAATAAATAAAACACTTTTTGTAAGTAAACATTATCGACTACAAAAACTCTTAAAAGTTGTTTCAGGTGAAAATAATAGTACAGCTCTTCATTAAATGAAAAAATACTAGACATGAGTGCATCATCAAACCAGCAATTTGCACTCGCACACACTAAGAAACTTCAAGTGACTTATGCATTTAGCTTCTTTTGAAGCATTATTTGTTAAATTTTGGAATAGTGCTGTTATCTACCGAACAGTAACGGAACAAAAGTTTAAAACCTGATTAAAATAAGGGGGAAATGTTAAGAAACTGCTGAAAAAAAATGTTAAATTATGTCAAATGTTTGGTTTCGTTGCGAAACCAATGAACGTTAAATGGTTAACTAATGTAAGACAAATTGTACTTTTTTACAAGACATTTTTATTACAAATAAACGTTTTAGAAAAACATTTAACTGAAAATTACAAACTCTCATGTTATTAGATATAGTTCCAGAAAGCGAGGGAAAAAAATTGTATAACTTTAATAAAAAAAGGTTTTGTGAATTCGTTTACTCATTTCACATGATAGTTATCATGCAAAATTTAATTTCTTATCAAAAAGAACTAAGTTTTGAAATTTAAAAATATTACTTTCTCTTTTATAAAAACATAAAATATTAACATGCAAAGACACGAACTACTTTTTAAAGGATATAGATTTTGTACTAAAGCTGTTAATATGAAATAAGTAAATTCTTTCCAGGAATAAAATCACTCTACCAGAAAATTTCCTGTCAAATTTTCAAAAAATATGTTTTCGAATTTGAAATATTATTTATTGAAGTAAAGAATATTTAAAAAATGTTATATATGATAATAGAGTTAAAGTTTATAAAATTGCTATGTAGAGTATTGATAGATCTTACAGCATTAAAAGATAAAAAGAAGAAATTAGAAAAGAGTAAAAACTGACGTGATACATAGAATTCTTTTCTCAATAAATGAAATAATATCTTTTTGTAAATTTTCTTTTAAAATGTTAATATTTGATTTGGATAGTAAATATTACTAGATGTTTTTTTATAAATTTGTTAAAGAATTAAAGAGTAAAATATTATCACAATCCATATATTTTGAAACATCCTACTAGAAATATATTTAGGATGTTTGGTATATTTAGCAATTAGTACTCAAAACGACATATATCAATGTACAAATTATGTACTTCATATATACAGAGTAATTTACATGTGACACAAAAGTTTTATAATTAGAGAACTTACAAGCGCAAATTTACAAAAGAATGAAACAAGCAATATGTTTATTTTGAATATCATTAAGATTGGATATGTTTCTTGGAATTCCTTCTTTACAAGTGATAGAATATGAAGCCCCTTATATTGCTGCCCCAGTTCAAAGTTTAAAAAATAGGCTTTTTTGTTTATGTTGAAAAAAAAAAAGTTGTCTCAGTCACATCACAAAATATTCCATATACACTTTTAACAGTGAAAAGAAGACAAAAACAAAAAGTCGAAATGTTTATCTACCCTCAGTAACATGTTGAAAGTTATACATGCATATGTCTCAAATATGAGCTCCTAAAGCTTATCTAAGATTTTGTTTCAGAAGTCAGTGTTATTAAAAACATTTCCATGCGATCTAATTAAATCTGCCTCCCCCTCCCCCCCCCCAAAAAAAAACAACAATAACAACAAAGAACAAACATGTAGAGATAAACCCAAACCAACCAAATACAAAAATTGCATCATTTTTAAAAAGGTATGGTTAATAACAGACCAATTCTTGCCTATTCATGTATATGTGAAATAGTTTAAATTTTAAATCTATTTTTAAGTATCTCTCAAAGTGGAGAAAGTATTGGAGTACATTTCAGGAAAACCCGATATAGCATGAACTTTGAATTATATAACCTTGTATCCCGTTAAGCTTAAAATGAGCAGAAATCAGCTTCAAAACACCCAAAACACGTTCCTTTGTCAAGATTTCTCATAAGGATCAAAAGATACACTAAAAATAAAAATAAAAAAATACGGAACGTTCAAGGGAATTTGTGAAAATCAGTTGCCCAATATTTACCAGTAATGTTCCTTGAATATAGCAATAACCATCATCATATATACTATTAAAAATATTACTTCATTCCTGAATTCAAGAACGTTTCATGGAAAAGAAAAACCTGTTTTTTCTAGCAACCTGTCTCAAATGCACAAAAATCTGGAACGTTATTGATAAATAATCGTTACATTAATTATAAAAAAGCACCACAGAAGTGGCGTTTAAAAGTAACACCACAAAATTCAAGAACTCGCAACAATTGTTACAGGTCGTCGGTGAGTAATTTCCAAGCATCAGACAAGAACGAAGAAATATCATTAACAAGATTTTTCGAATTTTTAATATGTAAAAAGCCTTATGGATACCCAAATGGGTAGAGGAGATCGAAGAAGAAGTAATGTTAGTTTTAGAAAAATCGAAGCAATAACAATGATCCCAGCAATAGGAAGATACAGAATATCTGGAAATCTCTTTAATACGAAAACTCCGACGGTGCTCGTTTATTCTATATTTCAAACGCTTCCTAGTTTGGCCAGCATAACTTAAATTACACGAGGAACAAGGGATTAAATAAATGTCAGAGCGGTTTTCAGTAGTAATGGAATCTTTCAGGGAACATAATTCAATTTTTTTTATGGGTTTGTAAATGACTTTAAAACCATACGGTGAAAGAATTTTAGAAAAAAAAAAAAAAAATAGTGATTGATAAAAAGATAAAACTACATGGGTAAAACCATGATCGTTTAATTTTGAAACAGAAAGCTTGGAATGCTTAAATTTATATAGAGCTTTATCGATGACAGAAGAATTATAGCCTCGAGAAAGAACAAGAGATTTTAAATAATTAATTTTTTCGAAAAACTAGACGGATCAGACCAAAAGTGTAAGGCACGAAAAACGTAAGTATAGAAAGCACATATTTTCTGTTGAAAGGTGTAGTCAAAAGACTAAGATTTATTCTCTTCTGTCTTTAAAAAATCCATCTCTGTCTCTCTTCCGCCGCATACTCTCTCTAACTAGGAATAATGTCTCCTAAAAACAGTGTTTCTAAGTTGAGAAATTATAGGCTTATACATTATTTATTTTGTGTATTTTTAATCCCATATAAATAAATACATTACAAATAAATACAAAATATATTTCATCTAAAATCATTTAAATAGTATTTATTTTGATTAAAAAATTAATCTACATTTGTATTTTTTTAAGTGAAAAAGTGCTTTTTTTTCAGAAATGACTTTGAAATATAACTTTCATGAACATTGACAATTTATCTTAAATCTATTAATAACTTCTTTTATTTCTTTGATGATAAATTCTTCTAATTTTTAAAAACCTTTAAAATGAATATTTAATTTTTCTTATATTTATAAAAGAATGTATTTATATAGATTAAATTTATTTTCGGGCAATAAAATAATCGTTTATCATTTCCAGATTACAAGGGAATAATTTTGAATAAAGTTTCATACAATTAATCTCTGCTATCATATGCATATTTATTCTTTAAATTTTTTAAACCTTTTGCGGAAGATATTAATGATTCTCATAAATGATTAAAGAACCATTGAAGAAATAACAATCAAATAACTATTCATATTATAAGCTATTATCTTCTTTTGACATCGCTTGAAATATAAAATCCATATTGATTAATTAAAAAATGTGTTTATAGTATTTCAAGTGAATGCTTAAATAAAAAATCATTTATAAAACTCAGCAGCTTTTTCTATATTAAAAAAAAAAAAAAAAAAATCTTATTTTCTTCTTTTAAATTCCATTGTTTTATAAATTACTCATAAGAAAAAAAATCGATGGTTTTTAAATTTATTATGAAGTAATTTCATATTTTAATATATATATAATTAACAGCTACAAATACTACTAAATATTTAATTCGGCCCATTTAAATAATAATAATAATAAAATAAAAAAAAAAAATATTATAAGCTATTATCTTCTTTTGACATCGCTTGAAATATAAAATCCATATTGATTAATTAAAAAATGTGTTTATGGTATTTCAAGTGAATGCTTAAATAAAAAATCATTTATAAAACTCAGCAGCTTTTTCTATATTAAAAAAAAAAAAAAAAAAAAAAAAAAAAAATCTTATTTTCTTCTTTTAAATTCCATTGTTTTATAAATTACTCATAAGAAAAAAAATCGATGGTTTTTAAATTTATTATGAAGTAATTTCATATTTTAATATATATATATATATATATATATATATATATATATAATTAACAGCTACAAATACTACTAAATATTTAATTCGGCCCATTTAAATAATAATAATAATAAAATAAAAAAAAAATGTGCGGATATTTTGTTTATAAATTGAAATTATTTTATTAGTTTCATCTACAATGGTTATTTTTTACCCTTTAACTGTTTGAATGTATTTAATAATTTATGAAAAGTGTAAACATTCAAGGGCTTGTTATTTCTTCTGTTATAATGGCATCGCATATTTTCAGAAAGTCTTTCATTAGAAATGCATATCTTACGCATTCAAAGAGATACGGTTTCAAACTATAAAATAAATTGGTCTAAGTATTTTAAGAAATATTAAATAAAAACTTCATTATAGATTTAAAAATTTTAACTACATAAAGCTGATCTCAATAAAAACAAAACATTTACATGCTTTTTCTTTTTTTCCCCTCCGGACATAAAAAGCTATATATTTATTTTTACACGTGAATAAAAATCTTAAAAGAAATTTTATTAAAAATAATACACTACTTACCAATAGGTATACGGGCACTTTCGAACTTAGACGTTTTGTCAATAATCTACGATTCTTCTAATTATCTGTATAAAATTTTTGAGTGTACCACATATATTCATGGTGATATAATGGTTTCTTTTAAAAATTGAAAAACTTCCCACTTTTATAAACGTAGAGTATTAAACCGAGTGCGAAACCATTTTTCGGAAACTTCTCTTACTACATTAGACACAGCACACATCAATCCAAATGCAAAAATGTTAAATATCTTAGGAAATATAAGAATTTTTACTAAATACTTTTTAACCACACATGAGCAAGATTTACAAAAATTTTATTTACATAATTTAATAGCCAAAAGTGTAGAGCAACTTACATGAAAATTCCAAAGGAAAATCGTGTAAATTCAAACAGTTATGAGTTATACAATGAACAAAATTTTAGTTCCTCTACAAATAAAAGGTACACTGTGGGGGGTAACACAGTTTACCTGTCACATTTTTATTTTGATTCAATAAATGCCCAACATTAATACAATATTCATCGATTGTAAACGCTGATATTCATTAAGTCCCCTACCATCTTTCTTTTATTTTTATAACAAAGACATATAGAGAGGAACACAACCAAAAAGCAAGAAACAAGAGAATCAAACACAAAAATTGGAGGGAAGAGATTTTTAAATAATTTATTTAAATATTTTCACTTTATTTTTATTTAAAAAGTGCGATTCCAGCAAAATTTCTCCGCCCATATTTATCTCTAGATTTCTACGACGCACATTATAATATTAGGTTTGTAGCTTTTGTGCTCTTTTTAAGTTTTTCTGCACTTCTACAATCAAATTTTCTATATTGTGGGTCATGAATTCTGTTACAGTTTGAAAAACCATTATTAATCCTTTAAAAAGGATGAAAATGTTTCGTCCCAAAAACAGTTCAGTGAGAATTTTACCTGTGGAATCGTGAGTTGCTGTTTTTTAAGCATAAGGAAAATGCAGATTTAAGGTACCTGTTGCAGAAAATCCTTTATAGCATTTTTTACATACATATGGATTTTTATCTATGTGAGTGCGTAGTAATTTATTTGAAGAACTCATTTGACGAAATGTTTTAGAAAACTAGTATGTTGTGGCCACCACGAGACTTTCTTCTATATTTTCCAATACTCCAATACAAATTCACTCAGTAACAATAATTAAAAAAAAAAAAAAAAAAGTGGGACTTTGACAAAATTTTGGGTAAAATGTGAAAATTATTCTAAGTTTGTCAAAACACGGAAACCTTGGGACTTTGACAAAATTGGGGGAAAACTGCAAAAATTTGTTTAAGTTTGTAAGAACACGGAAACCATGGGAGTTTGATAAAATTAAAAGGAGAGAGAGAAAAAAAAAAAAAAAAAAAAAAAAAAAAAGGTGGGACTTTGAGAAAATTTTGGGTAAAATGTGAAAATTTGTTAAAGTTTGTCAAAACACGGAAACCGTGGGACTTTGACAAAATTAGGGGAAAAATGCAAAAATATGTTAAAGTTTGTCAAGACACGGAAACCGTAGGACTGACAAAATTAGAGGAAAAAAGCAAAAATTAGTTTAAGTTTGTAAGAACACGGAAACCGTGGGAGTTTGATAAAATTAAGGGCAGAGATTTTTTTTTTTTTTTTCTAAGTTTTTTTTCGTAAAAAGTAAAAAAAAATCGATAACTTTGTTTTAAATTATCACAGATTTATAGTTCAACCATTCGTTTTAAAGGTACTGACGAGACCTTTCGAAAGATACCCATCTTGAAAATTTTTGCCCTATATCACCCTGTTAAAATTTAGAAAAAGCGGGATGGCAACGCAACCTGTAAGACGATTTTTACCAAAAGTTGATAGACACTAATTTATGTCAAGGTGCAACTACATACCAATTTGTATGAAATTCTGTGCAGTAGTTCCAGAGATACAGTTGCCACAAAATTTTGTCACACACACACAGACAGACAGACAGACATTTTCTAAAAATGGTAAAATCGTGTTCTGCAGCTCTCAAAACGTGTAAATCCATCAAAAACCCGAAATCGAAAATTTTTACGAATCCAATACTTTCTTCTATTGAAGATAGAAGAAAGTAATAATTCAGATGCATAGGGTTTGTGTATGTGTGCGGAAATTTGCTTTTAAACTATATTTTACAAAAAAATCCCTTCGAACATATTTCGCAAAAAGAGGGTTTCAGCTTACTATGAATATGTAATTGATCATTAAGATGGCTTTTTCGACTGGAGGCGTTACAAAATATAAATATTTAAAAATAGGTTTAAAACGATTTTTATGAAACTAGGGCCTCTGCCCCTACTTGCTACGCTCAAGAACCCCCGCAGCAGATTATATAACAGGTTTTCCCCGCTTCTCTTTTTACGATATTTAAATTAATCTTGAAATAAATAAATAATTCAAACCATTAAATAAATATATTTCGATTAGCGAATTTTCAGGAATTCCAACACATGGTCAAATCCCGTTACATACATCCGTTATTGAAATGTGAATGTCATTTAATTATTTGTGTTTGATTATTGAGATTAGAAACACGGTTAATTTAAAATAAACTAAACATATATTCACATTAGTTGGCAGGCAATAAAATAAAGAAAAAGAAAACACATAAATCATTTAACTGAAATTAATTTTTAATAAATAAATAAAAATAAAAATTTAATTCTATTATGACATCAGTTTTATTGGAAATTTTAAATTATATAGCTTTAACTTTTCATTTTTATTTATTTATTTATTTATTTTAGTATTCATGTGTAAAAAATGTTTCTTTTTATATTAAAAAAGAAAAGTAAAATAAAAAGTTGTGCGCATTTTATTTTTGGTGGCATCTTCTTGAAATTACAACGCAAAGAAAAATGCCAGGAATAAACAAAAATATCGCATAAAACACAAAACACAAAACATAAAAGAATCAAAATAAATATAAAAATCTGTGAAAATCAAAAAATCATCACATATTGGGCACCATAGCCCTGCTCTCATGCCCCAACACCACTTTTGCAAATTCTTATGTAAAATGACTTCCTGAATCCGAATATAACGCTCATTTCGCCCTATCACCCAACGACCCCTCCTCCTTTTTTTATCACTTTTCGGTAATTTTTATTTATTTATTTATTTTATTTTATTTGGGGGGGATGGATTATTTTAACTGTTAAATATGTTTTGAAGGGCTACAGAGTTGGAAAATTCTAAAACAAGAATATTTGCGGCAAGGGGGAAATTGAGGGGGCGATTTGACACTGAAATTATGTATCACATTTCTTATATATTTTTTTTATCTATAATTAATGTTATTTATTATACATTATATTTTTGTTTTTGTTTTTAAGTGTTAAATTAATTCTTTTTCATTCTCCTAATCAAATTCATGGTCATAAAATTACAGAACAATGATAAAAAATTGGGGAAGGGGTGGTGCCCCGAGAAAACGGTGGTTGACTGGGCAAAATGGGAATCATATTCGGATTCAGGAGTTCATTTTTCATAAGAATCAGCAAGAATAATATCAGGGCTCGATTTTTTTTTTTTTTTTTTTCCAGTGCAGTGTAATTAGCCGATGCATATCTTAGCAAAATCTGATAGGGTTTCCATGAATAGTTTTTCAGCCTATAAAATTTTTATAACTGAAACGTTTTGAATTTCTTCAAAATTAAATATCATCTAAAATAATGCTTTAAAAATTGTTTGTTTCTCATATTTATCACATATTTCTGTACAAAATTATTTAGTTTCAAGCATTTATGTGAAACAGTTTTTGCGGTATGAGAAAGTGAGAATGACATGATAAATGGATAAACGGCAACAGTAGTAATATATATATATAGAATAGAGAGATTATTGAAAATTCGAACTTAAAAATGAATATAGGTTTCGACGTAATATAATAGATATTCTGATAAAATGATTTTTAAGAATTTTCAGTTTTTAAATGTTAAATTCAGCAAGACAAATTCTAAATTTCAACTGATATAATATTATCATTACTTTTATTGAATAGAAAAAATTTTATAAAACCTTTTGTACAAACATATATATATATATATATATATATATTAGATATAAAAATAAATATTATATTAAACGGAAGTCGTTAAAATCACATTATCAGAAATTTTTTTGGTAAAGATTAGATATTTCAAATTTCATTTCAATAAATATTTTAAAATTTAAGTCCGATCTGTGTTGAGAGAAAAAAGGAGAAAAAGAAAGAAGAAAGAACTCAATATCAACAGATTGTCTCACAGATAAAAATCAATTTTAGGTAAAAGCAGTATTAAGTATTAATTGATTTATATTTAAAAATTTATAACATTAAAAGTGTAGAATTTAAAGCACATTTAAATATTAAAAACATATAATATTTCATTTAATGCGTAAGTTATTTTTAAAAGACACCGTAATTCCTGGCATATCGCTTGTCAGAAGATGTATTCATTTCATACCAGAAATTTTATTCTATATAATGGAGTGTTTTACAAACATTCAAGTATATAATTGTTTTTTTTTTTGTTTTGTTTTTTTTTATGATGAATTCTTCTGATTTTAAACGGTTTTATCTGAACTGCCGGATATATATTCGAAATTACTGCAAGTATAGAAGAATATTACATGCAACAGATACAGTAGATATTGTCTGTTTAACGTACATTTTTTTTTTTTAATCTTTCAATACACTGAGGATTTTTTATATTAAAGTTATTTTTAATTGTACCCATTAAATTTTATATTATGTCGAAGCGATGATAATAATAATAATAATGATAAGTGAATAGAAAGAGATTAAATCATATGTATTATACAGTATAATTTAAAAATAACGCAATTTAAATATTTTGAAGCGGCTAATCGTACCAAATAAACAAAAAATTACGCAGCCAATGCATAGCAGTTAGCCGAATATTGACTTACTGGAAACTGTAAGAGGAGTATTCTGATTACAGAAAATGCAGAGACATATAATTTCACAAAATGCATAGATATACACAAAATTCATATGTACTGGTTTCTTCGCATATTAACCCTTTGCCGGTTCCATTTAATTTTACCAACTCTGGCCAATGTTGCTAAATTTAGGGACCTTTTCTAATTAATATCCGCCACTAAATTTTAACTCTAACGGTTGCCTAACCATTTTAAAGGTTATTCGTCCATTTTGTAAATCAAATATCACTTCTCAAAGTTATTGGTGGTATTTGAATAAAAGAGGCTAAATTTGGCATCACAATATAGAACGCTTTAGCGTATTGCGGCCGGTAAAAATTTAATTTAGAATGGAATCCTGTTTTAAAGTTTCAAGAATAATCATAATGAATATACATTTAAGTTCAATCGATAAATAATCCATAAACTTTCACGTACGAATTTAACAAAGAATGGAGAATTTGCTTTAAAAAATTCATTGTTAGAATTCTTTTGTTAAAGATGAATTTTCTATCATAAAATCACAATTATAGTAATACTGTGCTTGATTAATTGTTGTAGCACTGTATAATTAAGCGATGTTATAGCGTCTGTCTTTTAAATAGGAGATTGTATCATCCAATCACGCAAAACAACTGAATTTCTCTAAGTATTTTATTAAAATAAATCATATAAAGAAATTTTGGTAATTTAATTAAATAAATGAAGAATGAAATTTTAATCAAGTCCATTTTTTTTTTTTTTTTTTTTTTTTTTTTTAAGATTCAGTACCAAAATATTTTTTTTTTTTATTAATATAAATATAAATGCATAGAAACGTTAAAAGATACACACACAAAAATTTCATTCATCAAATTGTAGCTTAACTAACGTAAGACAAATTGTGCTTTTTTATAAGTTTTATTACAAATAAATATTTTACAAAAACTTTTAATGGAAAGATACAAACCTTCAAGTTATTAGATATAGTTCCAGAAAGCAAGGAAAAAAAAGTATAACTTTAATAAAAAAAAAAAAAAAAAGGTTTTGTGAATTCGTTTACTCATTTCGCATGATAGCTGTCATGCAACATTTAAGTTCTTATCAAAAAGAGCTAACTTTTAAAATTTAAAAATATTATTTTATCTTTTGTAAAAACATAAAATATTAAATATGTCAAGACATGAACTACTTTTTAAAGGATATAGATTTTGTACTAAAGCTGTTAATATGAAATAGCTAAATTCTTTAGAGAAATGAAATCATTGTACCAGAAAATTTCCTCTGAAATTTTCAAGAAAATATGTTTTCGAATTTAAAATACTACTTTTTGAAGTAAAGAATATTTAAATAACATTATGTATGATAGTAAAATTAAAGTTTATAAAAGTGCTATTTAGAGTTTTGATAGATCTTACAGCCATAAAGGATAAAAAGAAGAAATTGTAAAAGAATAAAAATTGACGTAGTACATAGAATGCTTTTCTTAATAAATAAAATAATACATTTTTGTAAACTTTCTTTTAAAATGCTAATATTTGGATTGAATAGTAAGTATTACTTGAATTTTTTAATAAATTTGTTAAAGAATTAACGAGTAAAATGTCATCATAATCCACATATTTTGAAATATCTTACTAGAAATATTTATTATTTAGGATATTTGGTATTTTTGGCAATTAGTACTCAAAACCATGTAAATATCATTGTTTATGTTAACAATAAAATGTATGTATTTTATATATAAAGAGTGATTCATGGGTGGAAAAAAGTTTCATAATTAAATAACTTATAAGCGGAGATTTACAGAAAAATGAAATTTAATAACATTAAGATTTGATGCAGGTTTTTTCAAATTCCTTTTTCCTAAGGTTATGCCTTTTATATTGTTGCCCCAGTACAAAGGTTAAAAAATAGACTTTTTGTTTAACTTGAAAAAAAGATTGTTTTAATAATATCTGTGAGTACATAAGGGGTCTTTAACAAAAAAGAACTTTTACACCGTGGTTGAAATAACTGGATCTTCAAATAAAATACGTGGCAGGTGAAAAACCCTTTATGAAATTTCAACTCTAGAAAATAGCTAAAATCTTGCTCGTTCCTTTGCCAGCAATTTGCTTAATTTTTACTCTATCCAAATGAACTTTAGATAAAAGTTGCCCAATATATCTAGCTTTCAAGCTATATAATGAAACTTTTTCTACCTTTTGCGCCGTAAAATAATATTTACTAATATAAAACATAAATGCTTGTATCTCAGCGAATATTGCAAGTGGGAATTTTATGTTTCAGAATAATGTTTGTACAATGTTTCATCAATATTTCTGTAAATTTTGTAAAGTTTATGGAAATATTTTCTAGTTATAAGCAAAAAAGCTTTTCAAAAAGTTTGATAATTTTTTAAACAATATATATATATATATATATATATATATATATAGTAATATAGTAATTATATAGTATAGTTATTATATAGTAATTATATAGTATTAGAGTAATATATCTGCCTAAATAATTACGCAATTTCCACAACAAAACATATAAATATTATAAATAGTATGTGCAATATCGTGTTAAAGTTACAAGCCATTTACAGCTTTTTATGTTACAGGGTTATCCAAAGTATTTCCGCCCTTCTTCAACATGTGGTTGGTCCCCTAATTGCACTCTGAACTAAATCGATAGTTCAAAATATGATATTTTAAATATTTTTGCATGTCTAATGTCTCGGGCCATTTTGTTCAGTATTTTGTTTAGAAAATTGAAAAAATGTTTAAAAAATATATATAATAATTTGATCACCCACAGTACGAGAAAAATTCGTTATGGCCAAAGCATATTATGTTATATATGATCTCTCTTTCAACTTTGAGTAATAAATAATCCTCATTAATAATTTAAACTACAATATATTAGTGTGAAATTTCGAATGCGTCGTAATTTATTTTCGTTGACGTTCTATCCGGAAGCGTTTTTTTCAAGGGATCACTTTTTCCTGATATCAATTGCAAGAAATTCTAAATCAGTGCTATGAAAATCAAATAAGGGTGACAAGTTTGTCAAAGATTAGTGAATTTCAATGAGTGAAAGTTTTGTAAACGGCTAGCTAGAAATAAGTTTTTGAATTTAATAACTGTCTTAAAATTTTCACGTATGTAGGTACAACATTTTAACGGCAAATTAACTTGAAACTGTGATCTTCTTACACAGAAATATGAATTGAATGCCACTGTTTCTCACACTAATTTTAATAGTTTTTAATTTATATTTATGTTCCTCTAATCATACTTGTTATCTATAATTTTATCTTTTATGGGTTTCAAATAATATATAATTAAATGTTTTAGACAATTATTTCTTATCTTATTATTCATTTTATTTTTGTCGATTAGAATTGACACACAAATTCTCCTAACTGCGTTTCAGATTTAAATTTTTTATTATTGATTTATTCCCATGACAAAGGAAATATTTAGCGTATTTTCGGATTCACATGACTGTTTTTTGTCTAATTTGTCTAGACTGTGGCACAGAAGGGCGAAATTTTGTACGAAAACATATATTGCTGCCATTGCAACCACTCCCTTTTCTGAAATAGAGTGTTTGTAATGACAACACAGTTAGTGAGTCTCAAGAAGGGAAATTTTTCTCACTAATTAAAAAAAAAAAGTGAATTTTAAAACGGTTCTAAATTTTTCATAGTACCTTTCAACGGGGAACTAATTTGAAACAGTAGCCTCCTTACATACATATATGAATCAAATACCACTGTTTCTCAAACTAATTTTCATAGTTTTTAAATTATAATTATATACTTCTGATCTTACTTCTTTATCTGTAATTTTTTTCGTTATGGCCTTCAAATAAAGTGTAAGTAAAGTTGTTAGATATGTTTTTTTATTATTTTATTTTATTTTATTTTATTTTAATTATTATCTTTGTATAATGGAATTGACATGAAAATTCTCCTAACAGCCTTTCAAAATTGAAATTTTTTACATTAATTTATTCTCGTGACAAAGGAAATGTTTGGTGTATAGTCGGAGTCACATGATTGTTTTTGTGTCACTTTCCTAGTTGTGCCACAGAAGAGCTCTGGTATTTTTATCTCTCGTCACTGCCAAAACAGAATGCCAGTTTCTCTCTCTCTCTCTCTCTCTTCACTTCTTTCCAGAGGATAAGAATTTTTCATTTGCTTTTAATCTGTGTCACTGTTGAAAATTTAGTCTTAGTTTGAACCAAAACTTAGTACTGAAATAACTTCAACCACCCGATGGTTTAACATTTTACCATGATTTGGTAATTTTATGTTGGGTCAAATATTGGTAGTATGCTTTATATAACAAAGCATTCCACATTCGAGCAAAACGGGAATCGAGCTGAAACCCTTCGTGTCCCGAAGTCTAACACTCTGGCACTGTGCTATGCTTTCTTGCCCGCTATTTCTGCTTTGTTTATTTTGATAAAATGGGTTAAATTTTCTAGGGTATAATCTTGACCCATGGGTGAGTTGTTGCGCAAAATTTGCACTTTATTCCATATTTTTGAACATGCTCTTTAATTTTGGTGTGGTTCGGTTTCAAAAAGAATTTTACAGATTCATACTTCTTGGACTGTATATAATAGATCTTTCTCTCTTCTTAAAAGAATATGCTTTAGTTATTTTTCTTATAGTAACATCTGGTTAGTGATCAGTTGAATAAAGAACTAATTTTTTTTTTCTTGTAATGAATGTTGGTTTTGCATGACATAATCACACATGCTATCACTTCACATATTTTATTTTCACTCTCTTGCTTACAGCCAATGGTTTCCAACGTGCTGGTGGTATCATCTCCTGTATAAAAGGAATTACAATTATACTTACGGCGAAACACTTCTCCAAATTTTGGTGCATTTGAATTTCAATCGGAAAGAGTAGAAAACTAAACAGTGAGGTTGAACCATATTATAGTATTGCTTATAACTTTACTCCATATAGTGGTTCAAGTTTGAACTAAAATTAACACTGTGTCAGTTCCTACTTCTTTAATTTTATATATAGTAAAAAGTTTTTTCAACACACAGGCATTCTCTTCTTTGGATTCAGTTTATGAAATTAATTCATATTTCTAAACAAATGCCTGGAAATTTCCACTATACTCAAACCTACAGAACAGTATAAAGAAATAAAATCTTATGTTAAACTAGATTAAAACAGAAGTTTGCGAGATGTATTATATAAGATTTGAAAGTAGAAAAATAAAGAATCAAATAAATTTTAAACAAAAATTTGTACGAAAACATACATTGCTGTCGTTACAACCACTACCTTTTCTAATAGTATAAAAAATTGAATTTTAAAGTAAATATGTGGTTGTAAACTAATATTATATGTAATAATATCTCATTCACTCATGATTGACAAGCACAAAAGTACTTAAATTTTGCCTGCTGCTGTTGCTGCATGGTTATTGCCGATTGACAACATTTGATCGATTCCTGCGTCCGAGTTGACTACCCCTGTTGTGATCTTTCTAAGGGGTCCTAACTCGCATTTTCACAAGTTTTCGAAAAAATTACAGAAAATGTTTCTGGAAAAAAGTGCGACTCGAGTTCGAAATCGTCTTTTTTACTTTACCAACCACTCTAAGCCGCTAATGGGGGCGAATTTCGTGTGTTAAAAAGCCGTGTTTTTATGTCAAGAAACAAATAATTATATGATTATATATTATCTGTTTTGTGTATTTTTAGTGCCATTACACAATTATAAATAAATAGAAAATACTTATCATGTATAATTATTCAAATAGCTTTCACTTTTTATTAAAATAAAATCTATATTTGTATTTCTTAAAATACAAATATAGATTTTATAAAAAGAAAAGAAAGAAAAAAGAAAAACCAACCACTCTAAGCCGCTAATGGGGCGAATTTCGTGTGTTAAAAAGCCGTGTTTTCATGTCAAGAAATAAATAATTATAAGCTTATATATTATCTAATTTGTGTATTTTTAGTGTCCTTACACAATTACAAATAAATATAAAATACGTATTATGTATAATTATTCAAATAGTTTTTACTTTTTATTAAAATAAAATCTATATTTGTATTTTAAAAAATACAAATATAGGTCTTACAAAAAGAAGAGAAAGAAAAAATAAAAAGTACATTTTTAAAGCAATTATTTTTAAATATAACTTATAACTTTCATAAGAATTCACAATATATCTGAAATCTATTAATAACCTTTTTCTTTACTCTGACGATAAATTTTTCTAATTTATAAAAACCTTTAAAATGAATTTTTATTTTTTTATTATATTTATGAAAGAATATACTTATATAGATTAAATTTATTCTAAGGCGATGAAATAACCGTTTATCATTTTTAGATTAAATAGAAATAATTCTGAATAAAGTTTCATACAATTAATCTTTGCTATCATATGCATATTTATTCTTTAAAAATTTAAATGTTTTAAAAAAGATATTAATGATTCTCAAAAATGGTTAAAGAACCATTGAAGAAATAACAATTGAATAACTATTCATATTATAAGCCATTATCTTCTTTTGGCATCGCTCGAAATATAAAATCCACACTCATTAATTAATAAATGTGTTTAAAGAATTTCTATTCGATGCTTAAAGGAAAAATCATTTATAAAACGTATTTTTTCTATTAAAAAATAAAATAAAATAAAATATTAAAAATGTTGTTTTTATCTTTTTAATTCTATTATTTTACAAATTAATGTTCAGAAAATATCGACGAATTTAAAATTTTTTATGAAAGAATTTAATAGTTCAAGGTATACATATATATTTTAATTAGTAACTCTAAATATTACTAAATATTTAATTCGGCTAATTTAAAATGCTTAAATCATAAAATGTGCGTATATTTTTTTTATCAATTGAAATCCCTGAAATATATTATTACACACACCATAAAATTAATGAAAGCTATACCGGTTTCGAAAGGACGTGGCCTTTCTTCTTCAGATGCAAAACAAGTGCTAGAGGCAAAAGCAAGAGTGGAAGTACGGCAAAACCCAAAGGGGAAGCAACAACACAACCAACCAAATGATGCATGCGAAACCTGTCAGAGAGGAACATGAACAAAACATAGGAAACGAGATTTAAAAAAAAAAAAAATGAGGGAAGGAATTTTTAAATAATTTATTAAAATATTTTTTCTTTATTTTAATGTAAATACCTTAAATTTAATTTAATTTTTATTTATTTATTTATTTAATTTTATTTAATTTTATTATTATTATTATTATTATTTTACCTTTATTTTTATTTTTATTTTATTTTATTATAAAATGAAGGAAATTATTTATTCGAATTAAACAAATTTTTCTGAGTTGTAGAATCAGATTTTTCACTAACAATTATATCACGATAAATGTAGATAGCTAATTTTTTTAAGTAAATCCAACGATGCGTTTGGCATAAAAGATAATTTTGCTTATTGAAAATTAAATTCTTCTTCAAGAGAAGAAGTGTCAGAACAAATTTTAAACCCCCGATACACGTACACACGTGCCTTTGAAATTTGTTCTGACACTTTCAATTATTCTTTACAGTTCTTCTTATCTTGAAGAAGAATATAATTACTTAAAGTCTTTTGCTATCAAAAGAAGTTTCAGCCCTTCTATTATTGATAAACCACTTAAAAAGTTCAGTAGACTGATTTGTAATACTACTCTTTCTAAAGAGGCTAAAATTAATCCCGACAATATTGTTGTCTTGCCTTTCTATCCACCCTTATGTTTTAAATTAGCCAAAGTTTTTAAACGTTATAATTTTTATATTATTTTAAAATCTGTTAATAAATTTTAATTCCCTTCAACTGAATTCTCTGTTCCTAAGTTTCATATGTGGGGTATGGTATCTATAATGTCCCTTGTAAAAACTGTCATTTATTTGTCTTAGATGGGTCAGATTAAAAGAAATCTTAAACACCATTTACGTGAACTCTATCGGTATAATACTAAACAAGAGATATCTAAATCTTCTTTTCCGAAACATAGTTGGGAATCTGGCCATAGTTTTAATTTTCCGCAAGCCAGAATTATCTTTTATGCCGAACGCGTTTCCAAGTTGTATTACCTGGAAAATTTAGCTATCTACCTTAATCACGGTAAAATTATTAATGAAAAATCTTATTCCAGTTTGGTGTGTAGAACTTGAAAAAAATTGTTCAATTCAATTAAATGATTTCCTTTATTTTATAAAAAAAAAAACAAAATACGTAAATAAAAAAAAAAAAATCTGGAGTGACTCCACTCGACTTTCCGAACATTGAGTAATTAACAGTTTTGTAGATAAAGTAAAGAAAGAGGAGTTGTCAAAAAACAAAAGAGATAAAACCATAATACAGTGTTTGAGTATTTTTCTCCATATATTACACGATGTTTTATTTAACGCTACTGAACTTTGAGCCCATAGATCATAATGATAAAGAATTTTCGGTGTGTCCCTGTAAAAAACCTATAAATGCTAGATTCACCAAAATGCTTATAGTTAGTGCAACAGTGATTTATAATATTCATATAAATTTTCAGCTCAATCGAATAAGGCGTTTAGATGCTATCGCACTTTTAACTAGTATGTTGTGGCCACCACATGACTTTTTTCTATATTTTCCTATACAAATTCACTCAGTAAAAATAATTTATTAAAATTATTATTTAAAAAAATTATCTTCCATGATAATGCAGATGATTTCCATATTAGAGAAGTAGTATAACACTAAATATCCAAAAAAAGTCAATTTTATTGTCAATATCACATTTAAAAAAAAATCGATAACTTCATTTTAAATTATCGCAAATCTATGGTTCAACCATTCGTTTTAAAGGTACTGGCGAGCTCTTTTGAAAGATACCCATCATGAAAATTTACTCCCCTCGAGGGGGGAATTCCCCCCCAGGGGGGTTGGCGAGGCTCCTACACATACAAAAAAATTTTCCCAGTTGACTATCTCTATTATAAATAATTCTTGTAAATTTCATAATGATTACTAAAAAATAATTCTCTTTATGCACATTTATACAAAATTTTGTACTATACACTATGTTAAAAATTTAGAAAAAGCGGGATGGCAATGCAACCTGTAAGACAATTTTTACCAAAAGTTGATAGGCACTAATTTATGTCAAGGTGCAACTACATACCAATTTTTATGAAATTCTGTGAAGTAGTTCCTGAGATACAGTTGCCACAAAAGTCTGTCACACCCACGCAGAGACTGACAGACAAACAGACAGACATTTTCTAAAAATGGTCAAATCGTGTTCTACAGCTCTCAAAACGTGTAAATCCATCAAAAACCCGAGGTCGAAAATTTTTACGAATCCAATACTTTCTTCTATTGAATATCGAAGAAAGTAAAAATTTGGTCTCACAGGCCATAATGATAAAGAATTTTTCTTTGTGTCCCTGTAAATAAACTGTAAGTGCTAAATTCACCAAAATCTATACAGTTCGTGCAACTGTGACCTATAACATGTGTACAAATTTTTTGTTCAGATTAAATAAGCGTTTAGACGCTATCGCACTTTTAAAAATTTGCCCCCATAGGCCATAATGATAAAGAATTTTTCTTTGTGTCCCTGTAAAAAAACTGTAAGTGCCAGATTCTCCAAACTCTATACAAATTGAGTAACTGTGACCTATAATATGTGTATAAATTTTTTGCTCAATTGAAGAAGGCGTTTAGATGCTATCGCACTTTTCAGATTTTGGTCCCATAGACCATAATGATAAAGAATTTTTCTTTGTGTCCCTGTAAAAAAACTATAAGTGCTAGATTCACCAAAATCTATAGGGTTCGTACTATGGTGACTTACAATATACACACCAACTTTCAGCTTATTCGAACAAAGCGTTTAGACGCTAGCGTGTTCACTCACAGACATACACACATACATACGCACATACACACATACACACACACATACATACATCATCGTAAAAATAGTGAAAACGGACTCAGGGGACCTCGAAACGTATAGAAACATCAAAATCTCGAATTCGGATTTTTGACATGATTACAATACTTTCCTCACTATAGTGTTCGGAAAGTAATAAAAAATGAATATAAAGTGAACAATAAATAAATAAGTAAAATAAATTAATATTAAAAAATATTAATTTAGTTTAATTTAAGGTATTTAAAAAAAATATTTAAATAGATTATTTAAAAATTCTTTTCCTCTGTTGCAGGGCCCGACTTAGCCTAATTGGGGCCCGGGGCAACCCCCCTCCCCTCTGCTTCACTACTTCAGTAATGAAGAACCGAAATTTATGGAGGAATTTAAATTTTTCACCTCATTACAGATATATAACAAGAAAATTGATTAACCTAAAATAGCTTTAACGTCACCCCTCCTCCAATAGTCAGACGAAATATCATTCTATCCATTTTATTTCTGATTGTTAACTTTGTCACCTAGGTGCGAAAAATTCATATTCTTGCTGACATTAGGGCGGAATTCAGCTAAATTTTCGCAATTAGGATGGCTCAATTAAGCCGGATTTTACACTGTACTGATATTTTGTTTAAAAAACGTTCATTAAAGAAGGAAACGTCAAATAAACTTTCTATTCAATTTTGGGGGCCACCTCTGATGTGGGGGCCCGGGGCAACTGCCTCGTATGCCCCTGCCTTGGTCAGGCTCTGCTCTATTGTTTGTGTTGTTTCCAGTTTTTTGGTTGTGTTCTTCTCTGATTGGTTTTGTATGCGGCTTCCTATTGGTTGATTGTGTTAGTCCCCCCCCCCTTGGTGTTTTGCTGTGCTTTCAGACTTGCTTTTGCCTACACGTGTTTGGCACCTGAAGAAGAAAGGCCCCGTCCTTACGAAATCGGTAGTTCTTTCATTAATTTTTGTATGTATGAAGTGTTTATTTTAAAAGAAGGGTGTCTTATATTTGATCTGAATAAATCGTTTGTTTATTTAAAGCTTTATCTTAGATTTTGTATAGCAAAATTATTTAAATTTTATTATACAAATTAATTTTTACCTTCGTATTAACAACTCTAAATTCATGTACATTTTTAACGGATTAGTATTTTTTTTTTAATTGGTAATACTTGTACATACAGAAAAGAAATAATTCGCTCATTACTTGATTTAGAAATAATTAATAAAATGAAAGATTCATCTGACAGTGATTATTTTGCATCTTACAAGTAAAAT
The DNA here is from genome assembly GCA_963930645.1 of Salticus scenicus. Classification (NCBI taxonomy): domain Eukaryota; kingdom Metazoa; phylum Arthropoda; class Arachnida; order Araneae; family Salticidae; genus Salticus; species Salticus scenicus. The sequence goes on along the minus strand of OZ005659.1, from coordinate 12,188,946 downwards.
GTCGATACTTCTTGTGAATTGATGATAATGGAAAAACAGTTTTCTCTGTTTTCTATCTTATCTTAGATAAAGCAAGCATTCGTTTTCTCTTTTATTTATAATAATAATATTTAAAAAAAAAATCTTTAAGCTAAATAATTCCTTAAAAATATTTCCGTAGTAGATACATGGAAATCTGTAATAACATGTGTTATGCAATTATTTTCTACAAGCAGTCGGCTATAAAACAACACATTAGCTATTGTTCTATTGTTCTGTTATATTATATATTGTTCTATTATTATTTTCTATATTATTCTATTATTTTATTCTTCTTCCCAAATAACTTTTAAAATTATTCAGACTTTTAAAATCTTATAGTTGTATAATTTTGTGTTGCTCTGCGTACATAAACATCATGCTACGTACATTACTTTTTTTTTTTTTTTTTTTACTATTCAGATCTTAAAGATGTAGACAATGAATTTATATTTTTTTTTTTTCTTTTTTTTTTTTTTGTTTGTCCGGTATAAAAAATTGTGTATATTAATTATTATTTAACATATTAAAACTTAATTTATAAAATAAGCACCAAAAAGAAATTTGCGCTTGTAATAACCTCCACAATTATATGATATTATAAACGTATTTATTTGGATAGCCTGTGAAAATTTTATAAATATTTAACGCATTATTTTGTAAAATAAATGTACAATTACGATTGTCAATAGCGTATAGCACTTTTCTCAGTGTGCAAGTATAGAAGATCATAATCTCTGACACTATTCTTATAGCTCATAATAAAGGATAGATGATTTTGTGCAGCAACAAATCAGTAAACATTACTCCATAAATGCTGTACGAAGTTTCAGCCAGGTTAACATGATGTCCACTGAATTATAGAAGATGCTTTAAGTATCCTCTAAGAGCATAGACAGATGCCACAAAGTATTAACTTCCATTAGGTGGAAATTATCACAGATAGCAGCAGTATAAAGTTTAACATGTAGATTGAGGATTTTATTCTGACATCTTTGGATCATATATATTGTTTCCATTGAATGCGAATGTGTGGAATTCCAAAGACATTGCGGCATAAAGCGTTTTGCCGTGCAGGGAACAAAGGTACACAAGAGGGCCTTTGGCACCGTAAGCCTATTTTAATGACTGTCCATTGAATAGTTCGCACGCTGAGACATGTTGATGCCCAACATTGAAATCTGCATTAATTTGAGGAAAAGTTGCATGTCTGTCACGTTTGATGTTTTTCGTCAGTAGTTGTTGGTCCCATTTCTCATGATCTTTTTCTGGCCTCAGCGATAACGGTAATCTGATACTTCATCGTATTTTAGATACTCACGGCACACTGTAAAATGGTCGTTCACAAAAACCAAATTTCATCGCTACTTTGGACATGCTATTACGCTTCTCTCGTGTCCCGATTATAAAGTCACTTTCAATCTTGATAACCCGTCATTGTAAAATCAGGAATCAATCTAATAATTTTGACAAACAAATGTTACCTTATATAGGCACAGGTAACTGTGCCTGTCGTTAATCACTGCACTGAACACTGTCGTTATTCTGATGGTTGCATACCTCTGTTTTTTGCATAAATTACTAGTTTTTTTGCGCTCTACAATTTATATCCATGTATTAAATATTTAGATGTGTCAATTGGTTTGATAATCATTTTAAATAATTTCCTGGTAAGATTATTATAAAAGTACAATTTAACAAACGACTTACATAAATTTGAAGAAGTAATTTATTGTATTTACACGTGCATGAAATTTATTTTTTAAGTGAAAAAAGAAAATTAGTATAGGAACTTCTAACATTTTTCAAAATTAGTATTAGTTGAGTAAAAGTGTAGTTTAATATATAATATATAAAGTGTCATTATAATTAAATTTATGATTTCAAAACGCTATAATTTTAAAACTGCAGGTCAGAATGGTTTGATATTTTACCAGAACAATAGATGGGCGATGGAATTTTGTTTGGCAAAGATTGGTTGGTTGGGTTTTGCGTCGCACTAGTGCTTCACAATGGGTTAGATCTATCATCTGGTTATCTATCTGGTTAGATCTATCATCTTATCATGGAATAGATCTAACCAGATAGATAACCAGATGATAGATCGAACCCATTGAGCAACACTAGTGCGACGCACAACTCAACCAACCAGCCTTTGCCAAACAAAATTTCATCGCCTAACTATTGTTCTGGTAAAATGTCAAACCATCCTGACCGGTAGTTTTAAAATTATAGCGTTTTGAAATTATAACTTTAATTATAATCACCCTGTATATATGTAAAATTATTTTTTCAATCCTGATTTTAAGAAGATACATGTAGTTCGATCGTGAACTCCTAGTTTGTGACTTTATTTCCTTTATCATGGTACCTCTTTCATAAGATATATGCATAAATATTCTCACTCAAACTTGATTTATTTTTTAATATTTTCAATCATTAAAAATAATTATCGGAATTTAAATTTTTAATATTCCACTAAATCTGAACTAGTTGTGAAAAATATCATTTCCTTCAAAAATTTAAAAAAGAAAGACAATTATGATTATAATAACAATAATTATTACCGTAAATTTATAGCAGAAATCAGAAGTTTTTCTCAGCATCCCTCTTTCCTGACATTTTCTTAAATACGTTTACTTAGTCTTGTATTTTCAAATTATGTCAATGAGAAAAAAAAACTTATTACTAAAATTTAAACTTGTAATATTCATTAAACCTGAACAAGTTTGAATAAAATGTAATTTTAATTCAAGACATAATAATAATAATACTAATTATTATTATTATTTTCTAGTAGAAGCATAAAGTTTCATTATTCCCAGTTTGTAAATTTATTTCACTTAACACAGCATTTCTCGTAACTGATTAGAGAAGGATACATTTCTAACTGCATTTGCCAAATTTCATTATCAGTCAGCAACAACTAGTCTTTGCTGAATACGAATCAACCAGTCTTTCTACTTGTTCTGTGTGGATTTTACCATTAGCATACTGATAATATGACAGCTAAATGAACAAAGGAAGGCGGTAACATCACATATTATGGTCTTATTACAAATCATTGTTCTGAAGCTTAATCTAAATAACGTGTGATGAAAGGATGATACAGAAAGGTACTGATCTGTTTATGTATGCAGTGCATTTCCTAATATTCAGTCATATATTTATAAAGGAAATTAAAGTGATTTTGAAACAAAACCTGTGCAGAAAAATTTACTTTAAAGTAAATTATTTTTTATTTAATATATTTTTAATAAATTTATTATATTTTACACAGGGAAAAATAACAGATTCCAATGTGAGCAAGTACTTTTATATAATTACTATTATTTTTTTTTAATAAATAAACATTGGATAGCATACTTTGAAAATGTACGGATGTAAGTCATTTTGTTTATTTATTTTTATGCATGTTATTTTTGAACATATTACTTTCTCTTACTCATAAGGAAGTAAAGTATTGTTTTAGGATCAAACTTTCGAACGTCAGTTTTTGTTATATTTACATGATCTAAAGTCCCCTGAATACGAAAATCATGTTTTTAGTAAATGGTCTGTCTTTTATCAGCATATCTCAAGAACAAAAAGTAGCAGAAATTCCAAACTCGGTATGCTAAATGTTTATAATATAGGGATGTTACACTAAGCTTTTAGTTGAGATGAAGTAAATGGTTCCTGTACAGGGACACTCAAAATTATTCAAATACATTACGTCTATCGGGGAAATTGCAGGTAAATAGAGCTTAACATCTATAGACTGCACTAAACAAAATGAAACGAATATATATTTTTGTAATAGAGATAGTCAACTGGGAAAAAAATGTTATGCATGTAGGAGCCTCGCCCCCCCCCCCCCCTCTGTGGGTGACGTCCCCCATCGAGGGGAGTAAATTTCATGATGGGTATCTTTCAAAAGAGCTTGCCAATACCTTTAAAACGAATGGTTGAACCATCGATCTGCGATAATTTAAAATAAATTTATCGATTTTTGTTATTTAAAAAAATAACATATAAATATATAAATAAATTTTATTTATTTATATATAAATTTTGTTATATAAATAAATAATAAATAAATAAATAAATGTAATATTGAGAATAAATTCAACTTTTTTTTGGATATTTAGTGGTATACTACTACTATAATATGGAAATTGTCTGCATTATCATGGAAGATAATTTTTTTTAAACAATAATTTTAATAAATTATTTTTACTGAGTGAATTTGTACAGGAAAATATAGAAGAAAGTCGTGTGGTGGCCACAACACACTAGTTATTTGTTGTTAGTGGATGTGCTTTACTAATAATATTTTACCATTTCCAGGCAAGCTGTTCGGAAATTGAAATAAATTCCTCATAGAGATATGGTAAATAATGTATGTTTTAAGCTACATATTCATCGCTTGTTTTTTTTTTTGTATATTTACACGTTTTGAGGCTTCCTGATTACCATAGTAAAGTTTTTTAACGTTTGATCTTTGTCTGTGTCTCCTAGAGTAACTTAAAAGCGAATAATTTTTGGAGATCCAAATGTTGTACTTTGAAGATAATATAAGTTTATTGCTGGAAAAGTTTGATAAGTTTCAATGAATGTTGCGTGTGAAAATTGTCTGTATAATTTTAAGTAAACTTTTAATTTTAATAACAGAATTAAATTCTATATAAATATAGGTGCATTAATGAAACGGGGGGTTGAGGTGTTGGTAGCCCCCCCTCACACAGAACTAATTAGCATATAAATCTCTTCCGAAGCCTAATTTGAATTATAGCAGGAGACTTGGCGTTGGAATATTAAAACAGGAATAAACTACTACGTCAGAAACGCCAAAGAAAAATTATTGAGGTGCATACAGCTGTTTCGGTAGCCTAAAGCGTACCGTCATCAGTGCAAAAAGAGTTCTGAATCTGGAGAAGTGCTCGTATATATAGGAGAGGAACCGGATTTAGTTCAACCAATAGGAATACGGAAGAGGTGGGCAGTGTGGCCAATAGTAATTAAGGAATGTGTATCTGTGTACACAGTAGAAAATTTAAGGAAATGTGGACTGAATGTAAAATTTCCAACAATCAGACAAATAGGGAACAGCGAAATCACAATTAACAAGGTTTTTAAAATTTTTATAAATATGAAAAGTTTCAAAGAAATCGAGTTCATGAATGGATTTAGGTCTGCAAATTATTTTAGCTGAATTAAATTTAAAATTATGATTTTCCTCCCAGCAATGTTTAGAAATAGCCGATTTAGAAATAGCCGCAAACAAGAAACCAATAAATCGGCTATTTCTAAACATTGCTGGGAGGAAAATCATAATTTTAAATTTAATTCAGCTAAAATAATTTGCAGACCTAAATCCATTCATGAACTCGATTTCTTTGAAACTTTTCATATTTATAAAAATTTTAAAAACCTTGTAAATTGTGATTTCGCTGTTCCCTATTTGTCTGATTGTTGGAAATTTTACATTCAGTCCACATTTCCTTAAATTTTCTACTGTGTACACAGCTACACATTCCTTAATTCCTATTGGCCACACTGCCCACCTCTTCCGTATTCCTATTGGTTGAACTAAATCCGGTTCCTCTCCTATATATACGAGCACTTCTCCAGATTCAGAATTCTTTTTGCACTGATGACGGTACGCATTAGGCTACCGAAACAGCTGTATGTACCTCAATAATTTTTCTTTGGCGTTTCTGACGTAGTAGTTTATTCCTGTCCTAATTTGAATTGTTTAACATAGGTTTACCTAACAGTACTTGTTATCTTACCTCTTAATTTCCAACCTGTATTTATAGTATTAAATTTCAGGGTAAAAGAAAGTCGTGTGAGTGACACACCAGATTATTTTTTGTATGTTTTCAGCATTTATAAATGTTTTCCGAAAGCTAACTTTAGCAGACGAAAATTATACATTTGGGTTAAAACGGATGTATCTATAATAAGTTTTTATGTTTAAAATTAATTTTATACTCGAAAAAAAAAAATGTATTTATAATCATTTTCGTTGAAACTTTTCAGTAGTACTTCGTAAGCAGCAATTAAAATAAAAGTTATTGTTCTAATGATTCTGATTTTTATATGGTTTTAATTTTTGTTTGTGTTTATGAATTTCTAAAATAACAATTGCTTTAATAACACTGATTTTATTTGCAAATTAATCAATTAAATAAGAATTATATTATCTATATATAGGTACTTAAAAAATAAAATAGATTTTTGGAAATAAATATTTTCAAAAAGTAAAATAGATCTTTAGATTTTTGGGCTTAAATGGTCAAAAAGTCGCCTGTATTAAATCAAGTTATGAAATATAAATTCAACAATTTTAAAACTTTATTCGAATATCCATGATCTATGTTAAACATTGTCATATTAATATTTTTACAAAGCTCCATTTAAAATTAATCAATAAACTTAATAAGAATACCGAAAATCTAAAAGGTGTTATCTTAATTTCTAAAAGCACCTTCCACAATAATTAAATTTTTAATAAAGAAAAAAGTGCTTCTTTAAAATTATTTAGCGTGATTTTCGTACAAAATTTAAATATGAATTACATCTCAAATTATACAATTAAATGTCACATTTTAAAAGCATAAATTGTAAAATTTATCCAATAAGGAAAATAAAAGTTTTATCGATGAGTAAAAGTTCTATTACATTCTACTAATGATAATTATAATTGCTTATATTGATGAAAATTTCAAAATGACTGTTTGTGACTATTTTTCTTGAAAAGTTCACAAATTGTTTAATGACAGGTTTTTATTAAAGCGAAGTATGTTAGGAAGTGTTTGATAATTTTCGCTGCCTAAGTATCCTTTATAAATCAAATACGAACAAATTTGTGAAGGAATATATGGATCAGATCTATACTCAGAGAAATAATGTGTAATGAATAACTATATTGTAACTCGATGAGCAACCGTTGAAATTGAGTTCTAAATGGTCGCGCATAACATAAGTACTGTTCCATGTGCCTTATTCAATTTGCAGCTAAGTAATTATTTTTATTTTAGTTAGAAAAAATACCTAATATCTTCAGTTTTACTACAGTCCATCTGGAAATTAACATTTATACAATTCGTTTTTAATCATTTGTTTTATTTCATACAGTGCTTATTTTTCTCTAGCTTTGGCATTCTAGTAGTAACGAGTGTCACTCTGAAAATTTTAAGATATTGCTAAACCGTGTGTGTTAAATTTACGAAATATTAGGCGTGTTCAAGGCATAGATATAGTAATAAGACATAGATTGATCAGCGATAAGGGGAAAAGTGACCTTTTCTTTTCGGGAAAAGTCACTCAAATGGCTGCCTTTCCCGAGTAAATCACACACAGGAATACACACGGATAATTTAGTAAATAAAATTTATGAATAATTTATTTACTAAAGGTGAATGAAAAACTCCAGATACAGTTTCAAATGAATTTTTCTTTTTATTCTTTTTTTTAATACTCTCTAATGGCTGATTTTAGAACATTTTTTCGGCATCAAAATTTTTTGCTCGATAACATGGGTATAATAGATATATATTACTATAGCGATGGTTCAAAATAGTCTCTTCTAAATTCAAAGCAATTTTGTATAATTATTTCCCAGTGAATAAAAGCTTCAAGGCATCCAGTATGAAAAATCCTCCTGCATAGCTCATGAATCTGATCTTCACACTGGAAACGATGGTCACGTAAATCATTCTTTACATAACAAAAAATACAAGAGGCATAGCAAGATCATAATAGACGGATTGATGCTCTGTCACTTTGATCAGAATTACCAACTTTTATAATTTATTCCGGAACTACTTTAGGCATCATAAGTTTTGTAGAATATTTTTCTCTAATACGTAACATTGGTTTAGAAGATAACATTATTTAAAATTCCTGGTGTGAAAAAAAAAAAAAAAAAAAAAAAAGCGGGGCTAACAATGCTTTAGAAAAAAATTATAAAAATTAGCAACTCTGCTTTGATGATTTTTTTTTTCTTTTTTCTTTTTTTCTTTTTTTAAGAACTTTGTTTGTCAATTTTGTCGTTGGAAACGACTCGATCATGGTAAAGCTTGACTTCTATATCATGGATGACTATATCATGGTAAAGCTTGACTTCTCTTACATTCATTTCTTGAAAAGTTTCTGGAAAACGTATGGTTGTGTAACAGTTAGACAGTTAGATATAACTGTCTACTGTACCTACAGTTTAGAGGTTTTGATCAGTCCTGCACTTCTGAAGAAAACGATATATATATATATATATATATATTTTTTCATTTATCGTTGTATTTTCACCACTGTTGTTTGGGATCACATTCAAAGACCCATATTTTACTTTTCTGGCGTGTTGGAACATCAAAACATGGTGCGTACATTTTATCATTAGTTATGACAGCAGAATTAGGACAATGTTTGCTATCATTAAATAAATTTAAGATTGCAAATTCTGACAGGGTTCGCCTTTTGGCGTTCTGTTAATTACTGGAAACTCAAACACAATTTTCTTTTATTATTATTTAGATATCATAAATGGCTTTATGTAAACTTGAGAATCCAGTGTTCCTTCTGTTTAATTTGGCAAGGGCAGCTATTATAACAGATTGATATTTTTCGTGTTGCCGACAAAAATTCTAGGTCTAGCTGACATGGTCATCCTGTGACTTCATCCAGAAGAGAACTTTAACACCTGCAAAATACTGTTAACCATCTACATTCAGCGGCATGGAATAGGGTTACATTTTCATGTGCTAATTGTATATGGTGAAGTCGTTTTTCTTGATTGAAAACCATAGCACGATAATGCTCTCACGTCAACTTCATTTTCTTTGTATTAAAAATTTAATTTAAGACTGCTATATTGTAATTATTGCCACAAATTATGGTTTGTGACCATAAACTAGTTCAAATTTGCACATGTAATCAAAAATTGTTTTAGAACCTGTCTGCCTTAGGACCAAAATTTCAGAGTTTTCCTCATATTATACAGTTTTGAATTCTCACTACTCTTCTTGCATCCTTCATAAACAAATAAATAATTATTTATTTCCTTTAATGAAATTTCATAAATTTCACTTTTTTTTTTCGTTGTATCTAAACGTTATGTAAAAAGCTTTCACTTCATAACATTTATCTGTCATTAGTACTTTTAATGTTTTTAATAACTTAATTAACAAAATCAAAAAAGTTACATGAAATACCGTTAATTAACGTACAAAAATTAATTTTAAAAATGGACTAAAAACTACTAAGAGTGTTTATAAAATTACTTAAATAAACTGGCACACAATCTATTTTTTCTTATTCTGCATTCTGATACTATTGTACAGTCGGGGAAAAAAAAAAAAACGCAACACCCGCTGTAATTTCGTTATTAATTGACGCAGGAACATCTAATAGACATAATTCAACAGGAAATTAAAAGCACTTTCTAAATATGTCATCAAATTTTGAATTAGGGGTCATCTATATATTGAAATGAGAGCGAACTTTGATTTTTTCAATAGCAACACCCAATTTTGACTTAATTTTCGAATTACTGAAAGTCTAGCAGTGCGGAAAAGTACACTGTTTGTATACTTTATCGTTAGTATTTATAGAGTTATAATCCAAAAAGTGTTAGGGGTTATCTGTAAATGTAGAAAAATAAAATTAAGATCCTATAAGAAATAGACAAAATTTTAATGTTTTACACCGGAAATCTCTCAGGAAAAAAGTAATTATAAAAATGAATGAAACATTTCTTTTTTCCAGTTTCTTAATTATCCTGAATTGAATTTTTTAGATTTGTATATACATCAGTACTTTTTTAGATAATTTTAGGTATGTTTAAATACATTACACTTGCGATTAGTCCATACAGTACTCTTTGAAAAAAGTGCAATATTTTTCAAGTAAAAGTGTCTATTATGGCTATACTGATACCAATAAAGCTTAAATTTTCTTTCGTAGGTGTAACATAATATACGAAATAAAATAATATATATATATATATACAAAAACGCATAAACTAAAACTTTTCGGATAAATTATTGTAAGGGTTCATGAAGTAAATATTAAACAATTTTAATCGCACTTACCAGTTTTGGGTCAGTTGAACTCTTTGGATCTGTACGATTCGTTTTATAATTTTTATGAAAATATAATTTTTGAATAACCCTTTCGCGACAGCTTACGTAGATTCACGCCATTTGAAAAACTGTAATTCTGTCAGTGGGCGTTTCTTTCGTAATTTGTGTGTTACATATTTCTTAAGTGTGTACCCAGTGTTCATAATTTTGCAATAAATATACCATGGATAGAAATATATTGATTAGAAAGAATATAATTATAATGTATATCCATTTGTAATATAACTGTGAACAGAGCCTGATTAAGGGGGAAGCACACATTATCTCCGCTCTCACCGAAATATTTTTACAATTATTTTTTACTTCATGTCATAGAAATTCCACGCTTTGACGAGGAAATATTTTTTATAAAAAATGAACGGTGTAAAACAATCCAATTTACTCACCGTTATTAGACACCAGAACTCTTTTAAAATAATTTTTAATGAGAATTTTCTGTTTATTATAGGAGGAAAGTATTTGTCAAGAAATAACGGTGTAAGTATAAATAATGTGTGCTTCCCCCTTAATCAGGCTCTGACTTTGAATACAGAAAATTTGTTCTGAAATATTTATTTTGAGAGTATAACGCCCATAGGCGGGTCTGTCAAAAAGACAAAATCCTGCGGTCGTAAAAAGTGTTAAAATATATTTATAAAAGTTAAAATATGTTTTTAAAAACGTATAAAGTTAAAATATATTAATAAAATTTTAAAGACTAAAGTGTCCTTAAAATAATAATCCTCCCCCTACAAAATAAATAAATAAGTAAATAAATAATATAAAATAAAGCAATATATGAAGCAAATGATTAAGCCTTTTTAAACTATGACGGTAGTTAAGAAACGATTTTATAATTCTGTCTTGCATTCCAATTCCATTCGTTTTTTATATTTGACAGTTTCACGTTAAACCTATTTTTCTATTTAAAACGGTAAACCCCGCCTATTTAGTTATTTTTTTTTTCTTCTAGAGTTCGTTTAAAAGATTCAAAATTTATCACCAATTCATCGATGAAGTAAATACCACTTGTGCATATTTTTTGTCAACATAAAATAAGGGGTTTAACACGAATACTCAATGTCTCATTTACTTTTCTGTATTGTTTTGTTTTGAAAAACGATGAAGGCGGGGCATGTCTTCTTTATAAAACAGGAATTCTTGATGCAACACTAATGTCTAAAAATGATCATTTTTGTTTCATTTCTTTGCATTTGACGTTCTTGTTATATAATTTGACCCGTAAATAAAAAATAAAAATATTTTGTTTAATTTTCTTTGTTATTTTTTAAGATTTGATTCGATATCTCATGCAAAATTTTATAAGAGACGGCCCCCTAAACCCCTCCTAATGAAAGATTTATTTATATCTCGAAAACTAATAACTGGAATGAGCTGCAAATTTGCACACTCATATTTTTCAGCATTAGGATTCATTTTATGTAAAAATTAATATAGGTCATAATTCATAATTTTTATGAATATGAATTTATTAATATTTTTCAGAATTAAAAATATTTTTCAGAATCAAAAGTAATGATGGATTATGTTTGGGTTTCTCCACTGTGTCTCGTAATATATATATATATATATATATATATATATATATATATATATATATCCATCAAGTTATTTTTTGTGAAGATATTAATAAAAGTTTGAAATGTGAATTTAACATTAGCACCTTCAAACTTTGAACGCTTATAACTCTGTGAAAAAATAAGTAAAATATACAACCAATATACTTTTTCGCGTTGTCGTGATCCCAGGAATTCAAATATAGTTTTAATATGTAGACGACCCCCAATTAAAAATATCAGTTTATTTTCTGAAACTACTCTCAATTCCTCGTCGAATGATACCTACTACATTTTTCTACATCGCTTAGCATCGAAGTTACGCTGAGTGTTGCGGTTTTTCCCTACTGTACAAAGACGGAATATTACTTGCTGTAAATTAAGGTGTAATGCCAGTTGCTGCATTTAAACATTTCTGTGCATTTAACATCCAGCATACATTTTTATGTATCTTTTTTAAATATTATACTTACATCCATTAAATATTTAAGGCTATTTCAAATTTTAGAACATTATTTAAAATATCCAACAAAAGTTCACCCATGAAATTTTCTAAAACTTAAAACGTTTAAACGGCATACGGTTTTAGGCATTATGATTTACATTTATAATACTAAATTTGGATTTTGAGCTGTTATTGAATTTTAAAAAATAGAAATTAATTGATTTATAACCACATTTCAGTTGAATTTGAAATTTTTGTATATTACGATTAAAAAAAAAAAAAAAAAAAAAAAAAAAAAAAAAAAAAATGGACGAGTTAGGAAACGTTGGACTAGCTAGAAAAAAAATTCACAAATTTATTTAATTAATACAATTATCAAGTCTGCCGTTTCAGTTTTTGAGAGTTTTTTTTTTTTTTATTTATGCAAGTTTATCTTAAATTTTGAAATGTAATACATCACATTACTTGTGGAGCTGGCTATTTCGAATATTTTCTGTACTTGTTCATTTATAGCAGATTAAGAGAAAAGATTAAGAAAACTATCTCTTCTATAATGACAGTTAATATTTTTTTTCCCTTCTGTTCGTTTAATTGAAATATTTGAAACGTAATTTCTTTTTAAGCATTGGTTTAAATTTCATAAAATATTTTATTTAATATTGTTTCTAATGTATGCATCTGTTTTTATATTTACTTTATGCACATGCATAATACACTATGATTATGACTAAAATTTATCTTTATCCATTCGAAAATTTAAGTCATTTATTATTTGATCTAAAAATTGGCAAGAAGCAAAAGAATTGCTTCTCTTCTATAGCATAAATTTGAATATATTCAAAACAAATTAAAAAGGTTCTTCTCTAATTTAGCTATTTGCGAATGCTCGAGAGAAAAATGATGTGTTAATACGCTTTCGTTAAATGTGCTTAACATTTAAAAAATCATAATAATTTGGTATAAATATAAAAGAAATAGCAATTATAACTTTATATAAGCTGATCTTCGTCCAACTAGAAGTCGATATTTCTAAATGATCGTAATTCTAAATTAGTTAATTTTTGCCTTTTTAAATTTCACGTTAACTTAAATCATTTAACAAAGGTTTAAATGACAATTTTAAACTAATTACACCACACTTTACATTATGCCATCTACATAATCTTTCTTTCTTTTTTGTCAAAGTAGCAGAATACAACGTCATATTTAAACCTTTAATCAATTTATAAATTAATTAAATACATTTCCGCACTGTTGTGTTTTTAATGAACTAATTAAATATAAGTAGTAGGAAATTAAATTTAAGAAACATTATTAGTGTTCGCTGCATGAAAAATATTTGCAAAAACAAGTTATAAAACGAAAGCATGGTACAAAACAGCAGAAATCTTATATTAAAATAATTTTGAAATCTACAAGTAATTTATTTACTATAAAAGAAAAATTTAATTGTTATAGTTTAACCTACTTCTTGCGCTGTTTTTTTTTTTTGTTTTCAGTTAAGCTCTAAATACCTGTTAACTACATTTTAGTCCTTTTTTTTTTTTTGACCATATGTAGTTACCTTCTGAAATTAAAACGAAGGTTATTGCTTCATGTATCGAAAGTTTTAAAGATGAACAAAGCAATGGGTTAAACTATATGTTTACCCAAGAAACTATATCAAAACAATTATGATTTTTTTAATCGTAGGTAAAACCAAAAAATTATATCGTACGATACATCTTCATAATTCTCTTAATAATAAATTGTACTCCTAAATTCTCTTCATTAAAAACCTGAATTATGAAAACAATATCCTGCAAAATAAATCGAATTCCTTTAGTAAAGTATTAAATCTCAAATGGAAATATGGAAAATTGAACAACCATTCGAGATTTATGGATAAAATATTAAAAAGTATTTTTTTTCTATTATTATTATTTAAAATTATTTTATTTTTATCCTTTTCAAAACATTAATAAAATTTTATTTTGGTTTTTCATTATTAGCTGCACTTGTAACAGCATTTTTCCCCTGTTAAATTAATACTTGTCAACATCCTAATTAATATTCCGCAGTATCGTTAGCCCCGTCTTCCTTTTTACACCAGTATTTTTTTTTTTTTTTTTTTTTTTTTTTTTTTTAGAATATTTTTCGTCTTATTTAATCGCATTTGCATTTGGAGAATATTGCTCCACAAATTTACTGGTGTGAGAAAAAGGACGGGACTAATAGCCCTATGAAATACTAATTAGGATTTCAATTCAGAATTTTTCTCCATTCTATCCAAAACTAATTAGGATGTTTGCAAGTATGGTTAAATTGCTTTTTGTTCTGTTTTAATTTACTTCATTCATTCTTAACCGCGAATAATTCATTATTTTCTTTATATCAATTAATATATATATTTTTTTTTAGCTATATCATGACATTTTAAATCAAAGTGGTTAAAACGCAAATTGCAACCAAAAGGAAATTAAAGCTGTTTTTAATTACAAGAATTTTTTTATTTATCATATTATTTAGAATCACAGAATTTGACAATATATATATATTTTACTGGAGAATTTTAATTTTTTTAATTAATTATTTTTAACATAGCAATTTTCTACAGGAATATGCATATAAAATGTGCAAATAACTCAAGGTAAAAAGGTCGTGGAAGTGAAGTGTCTAAAAATCTCTAAGTATTTAATTGTTATTATTATTAGTTTTAACATAGCAATTTTCTACAGGATTATGATATAAAATGTGCAAATAACTCAAGGTAAACAAGTCGTGCAAGTGAAGCGTCTAAAAAACTCTAAGTATTTATTGTTATTATTATTAGTTTTAACATAGCAATTTTCTACAGGATTATGATATAAAATGTGCAAATAACTCAAGGTAAACAAGTCGTGCAAGTGAAGCGTCTAAAAAACTCTAAGTATTTATTGTTATTATTATTAGTTTTAGTTTTCGCGCCTTTTTTTTTTTTTTTTTTTTTTTTTTTTTTTTCTTTACAGAATACCAAACACATCTTGTTTCGATTCGAATATCTTTGTTTAGTACTTTTCTTTCATGTTTAACAGATAAAAATGATTTTGTGATAAGTCTGAATGTTTTATTTCAGAAAGCCACTCAAATTGGAGAAGGGGGGGGGGAGCTTTCACATTCGTCATTATTATGTCATTATTATTGGCAAATCAAGTTACTGTCATTACTTTTAGCTTTATGATTGTCATTTCTTTCAGTAAATCAATTAAATGTCAAGAAAAAGCTTTTACCACGAATAATGTTTCTTCAACACTTATTGGCAATAAATTTCGAAAGCAAAAAAAAAATCAAATAAATGACTATTTTACTTTTTACTGTTCAAAGTACTTTAGTTAATGGAAAATATAAATGAAGAAATTTAAATTAAACTAACTGTTGTCCCCGTTATTCGCACGAAAATTTCCTTATTATCCACAGTATATTATGAAAAAATATATATTTATCTTAGTTGAAGCTTACTATAATATGCTGATGAAGTTAGAGAATAGGTTATCATTGCTAATAAATGCAATTTGTCAATTTTCTCCCATGTATATTTTATATATATTGTTACGGAATTGTGAATAACTGTATTTATTTTGTATAAATTCTTTCAAGGCTTAGTAAGTTGATAAAATTCTAGTTGTTTTAGCGCTTGAATAGCCTAATTTACCCTTAAAAACGAAATAAAAAGCTTCAATAAGGCAGGTAATGGATTTGGCGCCAAATTTGGCAATTTTCCCCCTTGGCGATATTTTTGGCGACCTTCGCGAGAAAATCGTTATTAGGGATATACCAAATATGGAAGCTCTAATCTCACTGGCTGATGAGATACAGAATTTTTTCGAATTTTCCACACTTTTCTACAGGAGTATAAAAGAGACATTTTCTCACCAAGGCAAGTCAGTGTGAGATCAGCTTCTGCCAATGCTGCATTGCTTTGAGCCTCTTCGAAAGAGACTTGCTTTATGTGTTATTGCTATACAGTTTGCACTGTGGTTTTGCTGTTAACGGCTGTTGTTTAAGCTGTGTTTACTGGATGAATTGAAGCTGAAACTTGGTTAATAGACCTGTATATTTCTTGAACTCTCTGTGAATAAATTACTGAATTTTTGCAAGTTTCGCCTTTCATTATCGGACAACTTTTGAATCCCCTAAGTACACAACAATATATATATATATATACATATGTATATTAATTTGCATAATTGTTTGTGCACTGATTTGAACAAAAATTTTCTCAATGCTCAAATACATGATTTCTATTCCCATTTACGTTCCAAAAAACGGGTACAATAGCTAGTAAAAGAAATGTCGCGAAGAGGGTTCTGTACTAAAGCAGCAATTTTTCTTCAATATGCATCTGCATCGAAAATATAATTAGTTTCTTCTGCATTGAATTTTCGTCAAACGTTGAATCTATGGCGATATTTGAATTCGATATTGATAACAGGGATTCACTTAACTTATATGCTTTATAAAATGAAGAAAATACTTATATTTTGGAATAGTTTTAATAGCCCCACTTGGCGAAATTTAAAATTTGACACCAAGATAGCTCGGTCGTTTTTCACCAAGGTCTTTTTTAACATAACAACGATAACCGTTTTAATTCATTGCCAAAATGGAACAAAAATTTAAGTGTCATCAAGAAGGTACTGTACTAAAACTGTGCTTAAGTCGTTTAAAGAACATTTCTGATAATTTAATATGACTTTACTTAGAAGTTACTTTAAGATTAGCATAAGCTTTTTTTTTTTTCTTTTCTTTTTTTTTTTTTTTAAATATGGAAACTATTGTATAATAACATATTAACTTTTATACACATACCTATTATAACATTGATCGAAACATTGCTTTATTAGAGGGATATAGGAAAGAGTGTCAAAAATGAATCAGAATTGCAGGAAATTTTTTTTGGCAATTATCACGTTATTGCAATTATTTGTTTGGAATTTTTGTTATATTATTATTATTGTTATTATTAAAAGATAAAGCAAGCACAACTTGAGAAAAACATTACATTTTCAGATTTTCAACTCCATTTTTTCATTTAATACAATTATCTAGGCATGACTCTCATAATTACCGCTTATTATTATAATATATATATTTAAGGTAAATTCTAAAAATTAGATGAAATAAAACTTGAATTTTAAAAATACAAAACTAGAACAGATACTGGTAGAGTAAAATAGGTAAAAGTTGGTTTATTTGGCTTAAAAACATATTAAATGTCAACCGCTATCCTGTTTTCTACTCAATAAACTCCTCAGTCTTCTTGATTACAATCTTACTTAAGGTTTTTTTTTAAATCCATTTTGAACTACATTTAAGAGCTGGTAAGTGGCACTACCAGACGAAGTGGGTTCTATAGTTTTTATGGGGAGGGGGGGGGTTCAATTTTCCTCATTCTATCGACAATTTAAATTTGTCTTTGTATGTATTTATTTATATTCTTGTAATATTTATATTCTTGCATTTTATATTGCTGTATTTACTTTTGTACTTTATTTATGAATTTAATTGCTTTTTATGCTTTATATTAATTAAATTCGTTTGCTGTAAGGTCTTGTTTCCACCTGTGAGATGTTGGGGGCTAGAATCGTGTTTTTTGCCTAAAAGCCAACCTTTCATCAGAAACTTCTCATATTTCATTCCCTACATGGGGAAGCTCCCTTGAAAAACGCCCTCATGTATTTTGGAATTAATTTTCATTTATCCTTGGTTATTTTGCTTATATATACAGTGGTGGACATAATTATAAGACACCTATCTAATCTGACAAATAAGTGAAAGAAAAGATTCAGAGCTTAAAAATGTCTTATCAAATACGTGAAAAACATAAATTTATTCTGTTATCACACGTAATTGTTTTACAGAAATGATATTTTATAGAGTTTAATAAAAAAAATTAAAAATACCATTGACCAAATTATAAGACACCCTATCATTTTAATTAAAACACCTGCTTTTTTTTCGAAAATAATGTGCAATATGCAAATTTTCTGCACGCTGTTATGACGTCAGCAGTTAACTAAAGCAGACGATAACCGACTTCAGGCATTTACAAACATGCCACGAGGTATAGAATTAAAAGAAAGTGAAATTTGCGAAATTTGGAGATTAAATGGAACTGGTGCTTCAATTAATAATATTTCAAAAGTTATTAAACGCTGTAGATGTTCAACTAGAAATAATTTGTAAAGAGGAATTAATGGACCGGGGATTAAAAGATCTGGACGTACTCCTTGCTTGTCCTCGAGAGACAGACACCATGTGCTTTCGCTCGCTACACAGAATAAGATGACCACTCTAGGCAATAAAATGCTTTGAAACTGAATTGTACAAGGAGAACCATTCGTAGGGTGTTGCATAATGCTTCCTATGTGAAATATAAAAAAATTGAAGAAAAAACCACCGCTTCTAAGCTGGCACAAATGGAGCGTCTAAAATTCGCTAAACAAGCTATGGCCTGGACCTCCAAAATGGTACTCTGTGTTATTTTCTGATGAAAAAAAGTTTAACCTGGATGGTCCTGATGGGTTTCAATATTACTGGCATGATTTACGGAAGTCTCCTCATGTACGAATGAGCCGCCAAATGGGTGGAGGCTCAGTAATGGTTTGGACTGGTTTTTCGGCTCAAGGGAAAACGGATATTGTTTTTATGCATTCAAGAATAAATTCCGAAAAGTATAAGAATCTTCTTAAAGATCAACTAGCCATATACGGTGAACTTCTTTGTGGCGAAAACTACACTTTCCAGCACGATAACGCGCCGATTCATGCATCACACGTAACAAAAAAAAGGGCTTTCAGAGCAAAGTACCAATGTTCTCCCGTGGCCTTCTCGCTCCCCAGACTTAAATTCCATCGAAAACTTGTGGATGAATGCTAAGTTGGTGCCGTTTACCGAAATGGGAAGCAGTTTATAGTGTCGAAGATCTAAAGAATGCTATAAAATGTGCTTGGGAAGAACTGTCTTGCGATATTTTGTTAGAATTGATAGATTCGATGGCGAATCGCATCTTCCATGTTATAAAAAACAATGGCGGCTCCACTAAATATTAAATAACCATGTTAGATAATTTTCTTTTAGACCATTAGTGTCTGCTAATTATGTTGACCACTGGTATTTGGAAAAAACGGTTGATGTCTTATAATTTTGTCCATTATGTTTTTAAGTTTTTTCCTTAAATTGTATGAAAATATCATTATTATAAAAAAAATTATATGTGATAACAGAATAAATTTTTGTTTTTACGTATTTGATTAAGCTTTTTTAAGCTCTGAATCCTTTCTTTCACTATTTGTCAAATTAGATAGGTGTCTTATAATTATATCCACCACTGTGCATGCCTTTATGTATAGAAGAATAGATTAAAATGAGTCTTGTCGTACTAAAATAAATTTTGTTTGCAAAGAATGTAAGCAGAATTTTTTGTTTTCTATTTCTTCCGGATAATGCATACAATTGTTAATTTTTAATTTAAAGAAAAAAATATATCACTTATAAGTACTTTACAAAAGTCCTTTAAATGCACGAAAAAATAAATAAATAAAACAAATAAATAAAACTTATCTGTGTATCAAGATTACTTGCAATAAAATATGTTTTATATACAAAATAATCTAGCTTTTAAAGTAAAATATAAATTTTAAAAAGAACTTTCAGAAATGAGGAAAGATATCATTTGCTTAACAGAATGCCGAGTTTACATCAAAAAACAAAATAACAACAAATAAAAAATCGAGTTTTTTGTCAAATATAGTCATTTAAAAGTATCTAAATACCTATGTATAATTTTTAATTGGTTACAGCAGTAATTTTTGCTCATATATCTGTAAACCTAATTAAAATTTTGAAAAGTTCGATGGATATAGTTTTAAGTTTCGTACATAGCTAAACCTGAGCCAAATTTCATTGCATTCTATCTAGCCGTTTTCCGGTGATATCTGATCGAATAAGAAACGTTCTGTATACTGCCATTCCGCCCATGGACGAAGAAAAAATATTCTGAAATCATTTTTGGATTTCCGGATGTTTAAAACGTAAAGATAACGCACTTTTTATTTTTCAATTCAATGCGTTTCACTGACAAAGGCCTTATAGCACGTACGCAGATAATTTTTACCCATACCTCTAAATCTAATAAAAATTAAAAAAAAAATTCGATACATATAATTTTAAGTTGGGTTAAGGCCTAAATTTCTGCCAAGTGTCGTTGAATTCCATCCGGCCGTTCTCACGTGATACCCTGACAAAAACAGCGTTGCAGACATACACACACATACACACGGAAAATTTTCTTAAATCATTTTCAGCTTTCATGGTGTGTAAAACGTAAAGATATCGCAGTTTTCTTTTCTTTTCTTTTTATTATTATTATTATTATTATTATTATTATTACTATTTTGATAATTTTACAGACGAAAGACTGATTTTATAAATATAGATTGTGAATAAACTGATAAAATATATATAGAAAAACTTTAGTATTTCAGGAAAAGAACTTTATTTTGAATATTTTTTTCATCATTTATTGTCAAATTATTTTGAAACCACAAAGTAGAACGATGGAACATAATGGACATGAACATAATCATATGGTTTACATAGATTTTTTACAGTTTTCAACTGTATTTAACCCAGAGTACTTTTTCTACTTTATCAGAGGAACAAAAATCCGTCAGCAGGACAAAAAAAAAACAAAAAACAGACGAACGAATTGAATTGAAAATTACAGTTATGCATTTTTGAAAAGTGTTGAAAACGCTTAATGCAAACGGAAATGCAATCCCAGCTATTTTCAATTGTATTCCTTAATATATCTGAATATTTTAGCATAGTCCTGAAAATCTTAATGATAACCATACAATATTTTACAAAAAACATTTTTCTTACTATATGGATAATAAATGTCAACAAAAATACCTATCATAAAATGTAATGCAATGTAATTGTTTTGAATAACATGTATAAAACTTGAATAACATGTATCATTTTTAAGAAATTCTTCAAATATTTACGGACACTAGAAGAGGATAGACTGGCCAGTAGACAGAGAGACTTTCTGTCCTTTATTCCGTTTATTTTCTATCCATAAATCTTCTTTTATTTGTTATCCATGAATCACAAAATACGTTTTTAGAAGGGTTTTATTGTAAATCAATAAACAATTGCGTTTTTTTTTTTTTTTTAACTTTAATTTTTTTTTTTTTTTAATTTTTTTTTTTTTTTTTTACTTTTAAGTTTTAAAACCCACACTGTTCGTTGTAACAAAACTATCAACTAATGATGAAATTCGAAAATTTTCACAGATACTAAATGAGATTACATGTTAGATCGCAACAGTAAACGACAACAAAAATCTCACATTTATACTTAATAATTTGTAGATTCTCTTCAGATCGACAAAGTTTTCAGTCACATTTTTAAAAAAGAATTTTTGTTATAAATCCATGTTTTGGGATGTCCTGAAATCGAAAATTAGGTATTTGGAGGTTGCTCTTTCTCTCTTTTATCCTGTATGCACGTGTGATATACGATATCGGCCAGACTTAAAAACTGATCCGAAGTCGAAATTGTGTTTTTTAGATATGTATCATATGGATATATTGATTAAAAATATGTATATATATTTATTTAGATTGGACAAATATTACGTTTCCACAGACGTACAAACAGATTATAAAACTTTACGCCAATGCACAAAATTCTCGGTGGCACATTTTAATTTTTTTGGACTGCACTAAAGATAAATAAATCATCTGTACCCCGTAGGTAAAAGACACACTGTTAAAAATTTCTGTAAATTTAATGTAAATATTTATCCAGAGTCTCTGTAAATTTACAGTAATTCTTAGTTAAAAGTGAATAATCGAGATTCTCATCTTTATTCATTATTTTTACTTATTTTTACTATTTCATTTTTTAATTAAAATTAAAAATGAGTGTTTATACTTTAGAAATAGCATTCTAAATCTAAAATATATTCTCACCAATAATTAATTAAATTAATATTAGTTATTAAAGGGAATGTATAAAATAAGTTTTTTAACATCTCCGTTTATTTTTCTCTGTAATTTTACGTAAGACTTGAGATAATACATTACACAGAGTTTTCTGTTGAAATTTTTAACAGTGCACCATGTCACAAAAATGAATTTTTCTAGGAAAGATGTTATAATGGAAATAGTTAATAACATTTATCTAGATTAACGTAAATGGACATTTTTTTTCAGGTTGTGCTGTTCTATCTCCTTTATAGTAACTGAGTATAATGCTTAATACCTCTATATAAAACAAAAAATACACATCAAGAACATGTGCTGACACTTTTAAAAAAATGGACATGGTATCATTTATCTCAGGGGTACAGATATGTATATAGATAGATAGATACAAAGAGACTTGTAGTTTATGATCCTTTTGTAACAGAAAACCATTTGCTTTAGATGCTTTGTTTTTCTATCATGCCTTTGAAAGCGTTAGAATTCAAGCTTGTTTTCATAAATTCCCTATTGTCTTGATTTATATCAGTTTTGAGTTTTGATAGGATTCGTGGTGGCTTTGGGTTTGACCATATTGCCTGTTTGGTCTGGAGGTTTTCTTAGATTTAAAAACATTTCAAATATTTTAATAACTACTTATTATATATATATATATATATATATATATATATATATATATATATATATATATAATAGCATTTATTTGCAAGACTACACAAAATAATTCAGATATATTAGGTTTACAGTTGGAAATTGCTTGATATATTAATTGATGTATTTAATTTGTATTACATTTTTTTTAATTGTGCTAAATATGCGCACTGTGTGATGCAGTTTATGAATGAAAAACAGAGCTACTAAATTAATCAAATATTAATCTGGACGATAACCATCTGAAAAAATCAGTAGAATGTTCTTTAAATAATAAAAACTTTAAACAGGGTTTATGGGGCATTATCTGTAATCTCACAGTAATGTATGTGAAATAAAAATGTTTTTAAAACAAATTTAAACTATGTTTAAAGTACTTTCAAGGTATACGAATTATTTTTATGTTTCACTAACTGTAAATATCTATTTGATTACTTGTCTAGATAATTTTCTTTAAATTAGATTTTCTTTAAATTTAACACAATTATTCTCTTCTTCTTCTTTTTTTTATTTTATTTTATTTATTTATTTTTTATTTCTTTGTATTTGTGTGTCTGTGAGCGTGTTCAACTGGCTAAATTTAACCCTTAAATGCCGTGTGTTTTCTTTCGGCAACATATCCAATTTTGTCTTGTAAAGTATTATTAGAATAATATTGAGGCTCTAATGCCTCATGTTTGCCGATTGACAACATATTGCTTTTTAGCTGCAAACCATAGTTAAAATAAAGTATGAGTTTTTAAAGTTATTTTTCCCGTGATTTATTTAAGAGTGATAAGAATAAGACATTTTTAAATTTATTTAAAAAATAATCAGTCATTTAAGGGTTAATACATTAAACATAACAAATTGAAAAAAAAAAAAAAAAAAGAGAGAGAAAAAGAAAGAAACTTGAAAGATGTGAATATATTTACTCCTATCAATATAAATGGATTCGGTTGGGTTGTAGGTATTAAGGCCGACTGACTGCACTAGGGGTCCTAGACCTGAGGAGGTGCCCTCCATGGGAAACTTTCTAAGAAGTCCTAGACGGATTTACACAAGTTTTGTAGAAAACTGCGGAAAACTCCTAACGGCTAGATCAATGAGCGCAACTTCGGACCAAACCCGGCACCTCACGTCTACCAGCTTTGAGCGAAGAACCACTCGACCGCTGGTGGGCCAGTATAAATGGGAGCATAATATATGGTATTTTAAAATAACAATTCTAATTATTTATTAATGAACTATTAATAAAATTGCTCATGAAATATTTAAAGAAGTTTTATACACATCTTTAATAAAAAAAATTGTTTAATAATAAAGGAAAATTTAAGTAATATAATTATTCCCTATAAATTGAAATATACGATTGAAAAACTTTTTTATAAACTAATTTAATAAGAATTAAAGTTTAACTGATTAGAATAATTATTTTGCTCTGATTAACTCTCCTTAGATTCGAATAAATGAAACAAGCTGAAAATTGCTAAGCAACTTGAAAAAAAAATGTTTTATTTTATTAAACATTAATTTGTTTTATTTATTATCAAATTTGAAGCAATGCACACTTTTATCGAAAAAATCAATTTTGAAAAGTTAATTAATTTCAAACCTTCTAATAATGAGTTGGAAAAAAAAATTAAAAATCTAATTAAATATATTCAATTAATGTTCAACAGAGAAAGTTTTAATGAATTTTTACGCAATTTTAAATCAAATTTTCAACTAAAAAAATTAAAGTTTATATATATACATGTATATATATGTATATATAATGCACACACTCACGCACGTATATATATATATATAAAATAAACAGTGAGATGCAAGATTGTTATTACTTTATTATTTATTTATTTATTTATTTATTATTATTATTATTATTATAAAATATTTTAAGCATTTTGACTGAAATTTTCCATTTTGTAATTCAATGCTGTATACTTAAAAAGAAAAGAAAAAAAAAATGTCGATTGTATTTAAAATAGGAAAATGTCAATATTTATGTAAGAAAAATGTCAGTTTCATTACTTATATTTTTATTTTATTTATTTATTATTTTCTTGTTTGTTTGTTATAAAATGAGACTTTTTAGAAAAGAATTTCTACTCATTGTAATTTATTTATATTTTTAAAACATACGTGTAAAATAATCAACTTTCTTGTAACTGGAATAATATACAATATCGAAATATTAATATACAGTAAGAAAAATATTGTATATATTGTATGCAAAATTTTTATGATTCGAAAATTGTATTTTCTAAGTTTAATCTAATTTAATATCAAATTTACCATAAATATTTAATTTATTATTAAAGCTTAACCCGTTAGTAGTCGCTATAGACAGCGCCACCTATTTCAGATTGCACACTTTTTATTTAACTGTCACCAATAATTTTAAGAAGTGATGTGATCAACGTTTCTTCGATTTTATTCGCGTTTTATGTGTATGAAATGCCACTTCTAAAAATTTTTGGTGGCTATTGAATAAAAAAATCTGGCAACACTGAAAGATGGGCGGCAAATCGACCAACTAGCGACTACTAACGAGTTATTTCTTTAGCTCATTTCTTTAGTACGTTCTAAACTCGAACGTTACAGCTCCTTTTTTTGTCCTGTATTTATAAATGATCTTACATAAAATAATAAAATAATATAAAGAAAGGAAAAATGGTGCAGTTTCTATATTTTTATCTAAAATCTATTTGACTATATAAATTGAATAGTTTAGACAGATATTAGGAAAAAGCCTATTAATCGCATGCTACATCTAGAATGCATTTCGAGCAGTACTTTTTACAGGGTTAATTCCAACCTTATTCATTTTTCTTTAATGATGTACCGGTCTTTATTTTGCTTTCTGAGCAACATTTTCATTCAAATATATAAGGTGATACATGTTCTTTACTCTCCCAAACTTTCAAAAGGATTCGTCATGTACTTTTTGAGATATTTCACAAAATGTCTGAATCGAAAGTGTTTGGTCATTTGTAGGAATGTAGTGTGTTTAATCTTTAACCACATTTCTTGCGACCATGGAAGCCTCTGCGCAAGTGCGGATTGAACGAGTCCAGTGTTAAAATAGGGGTGACTGAGTAAAAACAAGCGTTAAGGGATATTTGCCAAATAACTATCTCTCGGCCAATTTTGCATCCGTCTAAACTTTTCGACTCGGCCTCACTGCTAGTCGTAGGAAACGTGGTCGCACAATATATGTCTTGCAAATACAATTTTATTTTTAAATTTTATTTATTTATTTATTTATTTTTAAATGCTCAGCAAGACTAATTTTATATCCAAAGAAGGCATTTTGTGTCATCAAATAATTTATCATCATTCATTGCAAAAATGCAAACCAATTTACTCTCTTTTTAATTATTTATGTACCAAAGTTTCTTTCTACAAAAGAAAAATCAATCACCGTATCGAACGCAAAAGCACTAGACTATAATTTTAAAAATATCTAAATTCTCTCTAAAGATATTCATCATTTTTCTTAGACTATGAATTTATTTGATTTTGTGGTTCTCAGCTTAAGCAAATATTTTCTCTCTTTTTTTTTTTTTCTTGGATATATATTGTTTAATAGACCATAAAAGGGTTTTGTCTTAGATTTGTTTTGTCTTTTGAGATACAAAAAATGTGTTTCGTGGCAATCGGGTTTAATCACGATATTTTCTCTTACGCTAAATAATTTCAATAATAATACATTTTGTTAGAATGTAGCAGTCCTATTATAAGTGACTGTTATACAGCTAATATTAAGGGCTTGAATTTCTGAAGAAAGATTTCATTAATATTTTTAATGTTACACCATTAAAAATATAATTATTTATATATTCTTCACGGGTGTTAAATTTAGGATTTCAGTTTAAAAAAGTGTATCTTTTATTTTTATTTTTTTTCATCAAATATATTGATTTATAACTAGAAAGATAATAATATATGTTACAAATGAACAAAATTACATTTATCTTGTTTATATGTTACCGTTAGAGACCAAAATCAGGAGAATGTCGGTGAACGTCAACATTCACATAGTCGCTTGGTATGAGTCCGAAATATTTTCAAAATATCCTTATTTCTCACTTATACCGGCAAATATCCACATGTACTATTCCACATCCACTATTCGTGAATGTTGCATCTGTCGGAAATTTGCATCTTCTTCTCCTTATTTCTCACGCCATATACAACATCACAATGATGAATAATATAACTTTTTCGCCTCTTTTAATGAGAGGAGTGACGAATCACGTGTAGGAGAGGGATTCGTCATTGTGTAGAGGAGTCTTCACTGCGGAACTAACTCTGGAGAATTTAAATGCCTTGGCAAATTTAAAAAATAGCCCGGAATTGAAGGTTTCTACTTTTTTTTTTTTTTTTTTTGACGCGCATCTTCAGATTCTAGCGTGAGAATGAGAAGGGATGCCCTATATTACTTGTCTTCTTAATAATGATAGCAGTTGTAATTCGTAAATCATACATCATTATTAAAACACGCAGAAATTGCACAAGTGCAATTTTACCTGTGCAATTGTGCAATTTCTATTAATTTCACTATGCAGTGTTCCACAATTAAATGCAGTTGAGGAACACTTTTTTTCGCAATGATAGCGTATATGTATAGTCTTGCTCTTTACTTCTTGAATTAGCTGCAGCTGATTCTTTCAGCGACATTTCTGGACTAGAAATCTCAATTTGGGAAGCGTTCTTAAAAAATTGTGAATTGTTTACGAGTATAAAACTGCATGAAAGTTCCTTTTTTTTTTTTTTTTTTTTTTTTTGCTAATTTATAAAAGTTGGAGGCTTTTAATCTTACAACAACTGCCAACATATTTCGGTATTTCGGCCATATGCAGGACCTCTATCGACATCAGGGACTTGTATTTGCATGGTATCACCACACTGAGCACAAGAAATTTTGTTTGATATTTATTACATTTTCGTTGCTTGCAGTAGAATATTCAGCCGATTTTTTTATAGAAACAAAGTCGTGTTGTTATGTCAAGGCTTCATATGAAAATGTGGTAGGTTGCACGTCCTCTTCAATATTTTACTTTGGAATATGATTTTGGGTATGACCACTGCTCAAGTTTTCTTTAAAAGTATTAATAGTTTCTTCAAGTTGTTCTTCGGTTTCAAAAGTATTAACAATTCCTTTGAATTGTATTTCGGTTTCAATATTTGAGATTTGTTTGCTGGGAAAATGGCGATGCTATGCCTCTTTTAGGTAGAACAGCAAACATGATTTCATAAGGCCTTTGGCGTATTCATTCGTGATATGTACTGTTCTTGTCAAATTGAACAAAGGACATATCATGTGACCATTTAGTTTTATCGTTCTTGTTCATACATACAGTTAACATTTTCTAACTATCCTAAATGCCCCCTTTCAACCTAATCTTGTGTTTGACTAAAACGAGGTTTTCCATGAACTACATTAAGGTCATTTCATATAGCACATAGTTCAAACATGACTTGATTAGATAATTCCCTACCATTATCTGACTGCAATACAGCTAAAGCACCCAATGTTAAAAATATTTGAAGAACTTAGTATGCTATTTCTTCAGCTGTCTTAGTTTTCGAAGGACGTAGCTGGAAAAACTTTGTTAAAGGAACTTAATACACCATTATGAACGTATTTTGCACTCCCTTTTATTTTATTTTACGGTAGAATGCATCGTGTAAGTATTCTTACATAAAGCATAACTGGTTTGTATACAAGAAATCACAAAATGATTCAGATACATTAACGTCTGATAGACTTAGTTCTTATTAACACGTTGAGCGCCATGTCAGCCATTCTAGATTCTAGACATTTTGTCATATATCTCTAAGTACTGAAGACATCATCTTGAAACTTTAGAAATGAGCAGAACATGTTACACTTCAAACATTTCAGTGAAAGTTTTACCCCGAAAGTAAAAGCAGTATCAATAAAAAATCAAAACGTTGACCGCCCTTTCAGCCATCGGCGGCTGAGTGTCAAATATGATATGAAGCTGCGTCAACTATCGGTGGCTGATATAAATTAGGATATAAAACTAAAAATATTATATTTAATGATTGAAAATTTATTAAAAATTTGCTTAATTTTTATTTATTACAGGAGGAATCGTTATGGAATTTTAATAGATTTTAAGAATTTTCGTGGCACTCAACGTGTTAACACTGTTCACCATCTTCATATACTACTGTAAATATATGATATTATCAGACATTTTTCATGTGGATTAACGGATCTTTCCTTTCGAAAATTATATAATAAACAAAAATGTTCCTTTTAAATGCGAACTCAGGCAGTCAGATATAAAAATCGCTGATATATAGACGAACAAAATTGACAATAAGTCAGATGATTGCCTTTTCTTTCCTATATTAATCTATTCATTTAATAATAAAAATGGGATTTCTTTTCAGTTTCACGAAGTTCTAATCTAAGTTTTTGTATAATATTAGTTATAAATCAGTTGAGGTTTAACATCACACTAGATTTACGCAGTGGGCATTCGATTCTGGGTTTCACCCTTAGGTTTGGTTCATTAGTTTTGAAAAACAAATTAAATTGTAGAAAAATAATTATAATCACAGTTTTATTCAAGATTTTAATTTTTTTTTTAATCTTGTAAGGTTAATTTTGTAATATATTAGTAATATAATTATATATAACTAGCAGGCTTTGCCCGCTTCGCTGGTCACTAAATTTAAAGAAAACTCTTTTCTATATAGCTTTATAAAAATAAAATAAAATACTGAAATTGCTCAAAAGCTCGCTTCGGATCCCTGCTGCCTTCGGTAGCGATTTGGTCATCCGCTAAAACTCGGACGCTTGTCCCTATTACCTGAGATAATGGTTTACCAATAGGCTTCCATTAAGTCCTTATTAGATAACAGTTTCGAAATAGATGGTATCGAAAAAAATGAAGTATCCCTTTTATATTTGAATACCAGTTACATATGAACAACACTATACGTGGTGCGCATAATATTTGCTTTTGCGTTATTTCGTATGTTTATTTTGTTTATCCCCGATCAACCATAATAATTATAAGATAAAAAAAAATTATATACCATGTTTTTAAATAGCTTAAACTTCTCTTTAAAACGCATTAAAAAGCTCCAATAGGCAGATAATGGATTTGGCGCCAAATTTGACAACTTTTTGCCCTTGGCGACTTTTTTGGCGACTTTTGGCGAGAAAATTCTTATTATCGATATTCCAAAGATGGACGTTCTAATGTGATTGGTTAAAGAGTTACCGGAAATTTGAATTTAAAAAAAAAAGTTGGTTTTAAAAATAAAATATTAATCCTTTCCGAACAACATATATTTGCATCATGAACTACATTAGCACTTTATCATTGTGTAGAAAATCTTTAAAATTATAACGACGTCAATTTTTGCCAAATGCATAATTTAACTTTTAACAATTTTTTTAACGCTCACGTTTAATTAAATGTATTTATTTTTAGGTCGAAAGAAAATGAACTCGTAAATTTTTTTTGGCAACAATTAAATTATAGTTAATATTTTAATGGCTATTTTTATTGCTATTAAGAGCTTATCATTTTCACATTTTAATTAATTAAAAGAAAACTATTCGAAAATTCGAAAATCTGACTTCGAAGTATTGTGTTCTCACCGGGTTCTGAGCTACTGTGAAAGTTTCAAATGTCTAGCTAGTCGGGAAGTCAGTTAAAAATCGATTGCAAGATTTGTCCCTGACAAACACACAAGAATCGAAGTTAATAAAAACATGGTAAAAATGATAACAATTTCACGCTAAATATTATAATATGCTATGGCCGGCTACGTCTGTTGCATGAGACAATTAATTTTTTGTGGTTATATATAATTCATGGTTTGTAAGCATGATCATAGTACCTCCTTAATATAGTTCTCTTTGGCGACTTTTGAATTTTTGTCACCATTTTAGATTAAAATCCCTTGTAAAAATAAGACTTAATACCTTGTAACAATATGCTATGAGCGCTATTTCTGCCATATTTTAGACAACTAAACTTTTAATGGTTATATATATTTCCCATTAAACATATTTTTATTTTCATTTATTTATTTAAATATTGATGAAATTTGAACTTCAATTTGGTCTAGTGTTGTACAGGCTGTATACTATTCCAAGATAATTTATTCCAAGATAAAACTGTGCATAATTTTTTCTACGAAATTATTTAATTAAATAAAATCTCTAAATGGCGACACATTAAAATATCATGATAAAATAATACTAAAAATATGTTACTAAATTATCGAAAATGCGATACAAATGATTTATGTTGACATACGTACTTGCATGTAAATTAAACTTTTTGGTATAAAACTGATTTATCTGACCTGTGGATTACACACAGGGAAATACGGTATTAAATGTACACATATTTCATTACTTTTTTAATTATTATTATTATTATTATTATTATTTTGAAAATGAACGAGTTTTGAGTTCTTGTCACAATTATGAATATCTGTATTTCTATTTTTTTTTTTTTTCATGGCAACAGTTTCTTTACAATATCGTTTATAATAATGGTAATAATAATAAATTATGATAATGATAATAATTTTTATTTTTATTTTCCCATTATTATTTATTAGTTATCTATTTAAAACTGATTTATTAGTTAAAATAAAATCTATGAAATAGTATACAGATATAGTTATTCTGAATTATATCAACAACTGTATATTCATTTTTCTATAAAAATTCTTAATATATGTCCCGAACCATTTGTTTCGAATATACAGTTATATATATATATGTATAGAAATGTATGCACAGTTCAAGATTTTAAGAGAAAAATTTAAAAAACAAATCTAAGACTTCTCTAAAGGTATTTATCATTTTTCTTAGAGTATGAATTTATTTGATTAATAGGTAAATCCCTGATGGATTTTTTTCTCTCTCTCTCAGGCTTAAACAAATATTTTTTTTTTTTTTTTCATACTTTGTTGTTCTTTATATATTGTTTAATGGACCATAAGAAGGTTTTGTGTCAGATTTTCATTTTTTCTTTTCAGATAGGAAAAATATATTTCGTAATAATTGTGTTTAATCACGTTATTATATTTTCCACTAGATAATTTCAATAATAATACTATTTACTATAAGGTAATAAATTAACATATTATAAGAATTTGTTACAAAGTTAAGAATGTTTATTTATAAAGACATATTTTATTATATTTATAATGATACAACATTAAAAATATATAGTTTTTTTAAGACATTCATATGTCTTAAATTTAGAATTTCAGTTTAAAAATGTGTAACCTTTATATATATATATATATTTTTTTTTTTTCAAATATGTAGTTCATTAATGGAAAGATTTACATCTAAAATTTTAATTTGATAATTTTGGCTAGTCTTTTTTTTTTTTTTTTTCTAAATCTAAAATTGAAGCCAATTTTTCTGCATTATGTCTAGATTTTTTTTGTCAATACAGTATGTCTACAGATACAAATTCTTCCGTGTCTCTTTCCCCAGTGTAATTATATGAAAGTTTTTATAGTATGTTTCAATAATTAATTATAATTAATTAAGAGGGAACAATATTAATCCCGCGGACAGCCGTTGCCAACGTTATTCTATGGGGAAATTTGTTCCCACAATTACTCATTACCTAATGGGTTTTTTTTTATTATTATTCCGTTTCCACAGTTGGAAAATCCATAACCGTTAAATTAGCACTCATTTTTTAAAATTGACTTTTTTTTATTTTAATTTTTAATTTTGAGTACAAAAATGCAACTTTTCACAAAATGCATTTTTCTCATTTTTCTAGTAGTAAAATGAAATACTAAAAATTTAAAGAATCAATTTTTGGAAAAATAAGTATTAATTTAACAATTATGAATTTTCTAAATGCGAAAACAGAATTGAAAAATATTCGTTAGGTAATGAGTAATTATGGAAACAAATTTTCCCATAGAATAACATAGGCCACGGCAGTCGGTGAGATTAGGTATTGTCCGCTCTTAATGAAGAATACTAGAAACTACCGAAAAATAAGAAATTGTGTTGGTATAAAACCTGAATTGACAATAATTTATAGAAACACTGCCTTCATTTCGAGTATCACCACACGAAAAAAATACAGGTATCAGCTAAAAGTATCAAAAGCAATTTTGTTAACATTATTTTTATAGACCTGTGTAATCTGTATTATCAATAATAACTAGTATGTTGTGGCCACCACAAGACTTTCTTCTATATTTACCTATACATATTCAATCAGTAACAATATTAAAAAAAAAAAAAAAAAAAGTACGATTTTTTTTTTCTAAGTTTTTTTTTTTTTTTTTTTTGTTAAAAGTGAAAAAAATCGATAACTTTGCTTTAAATTATCACAGATTTATAGTTCAACCATTCGTTTTAAAGGTATTGACGAGACCTTTCGAAAGATACCCATCTTGAAAATTTATCCCCCCCGGGGGGTTACTTCCCTCCCAGGGGGGCAAGCGATGCCCCCCCATGCAGAAAATTTTTTTCCTAGTTACATACTACTATTATCAATAATTCATATTAATTTTACAATCACAAGTTTAAAACAACTCTAATTATGCACATTTATACGAATTTTTGTCCTATGCTGCCATGTTAAAAATTTAGATAAAATGCTATCACAGCGCCACCTGTTGAGCTATTGATCCCCAAACATAATCAGCACCAGTTTATGTGGGGGACCAACTAAATACCAAGTTTGGTTAAATTTCGTTAAAAAAAAAAAATAAAAAAAAAAAAATTGCGATATTTTTCTAAGTTTTTTTTTGTTAAAAGTAAAAAAAATCGATAACTTTGGTTTAAATTATCACAGATTTATCGTTCAACCATTCGTTTTAAAGGTATTGACGAGATCTTTCGAAAGATACCCATCTTGAAACTTTGCCCCCCCGGGTCGGAACTTCCCCCCCCGGTGGGGGGGCAACCGATGCCCCCAAATGCACAAATTTTTTTCCCAGTTAACTATTACTATTATCAACGAGACCTTTCGAAAGATAACCATCTTGAAAATTTACTTCCCCGGGGGGGGGGATTTTCCCCCCTGGGGGGGGGAACCGATGCCCCCCCATGCACAAAATTTGTTTCCTAGTTAACTACTACTATTATCAATAATTCATATTAATTTTACAAACGTAAGTTTAAAATAACTCTCATTATGCCCATTTATACGGTATTTTGTCCTATGCTGCCATGTTAAAAATTTGCATAAAATGCGATCACAACGCCACCTGTTGAGCTATTGATCCCCAAATCTAATGGGCACCAGTTCATGTCAGGGTGCAACTAAATACCAAGTTTGGTTAAATTTCATTCATTGGTTCGTGAGATACAGCGTCCACAAAAAAATGATACAGACAGACAGACAGACAGACACACAGACAGACAGACAGACAGACACAACGACAGACATTTTTTAAAAACTATCAATTCGTGTTCAGGACATCCCAAAACGTGTAGATCCGTCAAAAAACGGAGGTCGAAAATTTTCGCGAATCCAATACTTTCTCTATATTACATATAGAAGAAAGTAAAAATTATATTTATCTTGTTTATGCATTCCACTAGTTTTTATATTTTACATTAAAAGCACAAAAATAAAATCAAAGATTCCCGATAATGTATTGCCAATTCTTCTTTTAAAAAATATAACTTATATTTCAAAAATTCTAATAAAAAAATAACTAATAAATTTTATGAACGTTATTCTGAGTTTTCTAAAAGTTGTGATTAATTTGTTACGATGAATACAAATAAGAATGTTAATTTGGAACTTACAAAAATTTCGCAAATAATAATTTTTATAAAATGTTTACTTATTTTTCGAAATTAATGTTACTAAACATTGGAAATAAAATAATTTTGTACATTTGAATAAAGGTTACTCAAAATTTATGCACAGAAAGTCATTTGTAATCCGCTGCGATTTTGTACTGAATATTAATAAAGTTTACTTTGATGAATTTCGTTAAAAATATGTAAAATTAAACGTTTAACCAAACAAACAAGATGTTATTTTTTCTTAATGCTTCACACTTTAATTTGCAGAGGTGGCTGTTTCGGATCCTGTTTCGGGTATCAAAATTTGTAAGGATTCAAAATAGCGATAATCATAGGTTCCAGCTTAATATAAATTAATTTAAAAAAAAACCTGAAGAATGAGAAAAACAAATCCAAATTCAATGTATATTACTCTAAACATGATAGTGTTCAAAAGTAGC
Organism: Salticus scenicus; assembly: GCA_963930645.1. Taxonomy (NCBI): domain Eukaryota; kingdom Metazoa; phylum Arthropoda; class Arachnida; order Araneae; family Salticidae; genus Salticus; species Salticus scenicus. The sequence goes on along the minus strand of OZ005659.1, from coordinate 12,153,905 downwards.
TATAAGGGAATATTTCTTGTATAGCGTTTACATGAGGTTCCCCCATCGAACTAAAATGGAAACGATACAAAAATATCTTTAATAAAGAGTAATACGTAATGCACGTGTGGTAAACTATTCAATCAAAATAATTGAAAACTATTAAAATGCATTTTCTTGAAAATACTTCGAGCACGACTGGAAAGATCACAGAAACATTTTATTTCTCAAAATACGCACATAAGATACATTAAAAGCTTAAAACAGGATTACTCACAAAATTCTTAAAACTGCTTTTCTGGAAAAAACATTGAACAAAATACTGCAACTATTGAGAGTTATACTGAATATGTAAAAGATCTTGGTATGAAACGGATAATTATTTTTATTCACATAGTATATAAAAAGGTGTTTCATTAAATGAGTAGTAGTAGCATTTAAATAATCATATTAATTTATTTTAAACGTACATTTCAAATATGGATAGAAAACTATAGAGAATATAAGTGGGTAACCACTGAATAAGTCATTTTAGATGTGCTACACGTGCTAAGAAAGTTCCGTAAACCAGAAAAAAAAAAAAATGGAATTTGAAAAAAAGTGAGAAAGAACAATTATTACTACAACAACTACTTATTACAACAACTTTTACTACAATTCGCCTTTTTTTTTTTTTTTACCGACTACTTTTTAATATTGTTTTTAAAACTAATTTAGTAACATAATTTATTGTTTTTTATTGACTTTTTCTACGTTATTCTTTCTTTCTTTTACTTTGTTTATCTCATCAGGTTTTTTTTTTTTTTTTTTTTTTTTTAAATCTCCAATTTGTCTAACATATATTTTATTATTGCATCACATTTTAAGGTGTCCTGAACACTGTTTTAACCTTTCAAAAAAAATTCTGTCTATGTGTTAGTATAATACAAAAATTTTACAGACGCTGTATCTCACAAGCCACTACATGCATTAAAACGAAACTTTATATTTGATTGGAAATTGATTTAAGAAATTATAAACGGTATTTTCCCTCTTAAAAAAATGCTCGACATTTTGTTTAATTATATTTCTATTTCACGAAGCAGGCGTACTCGCTTTGTAATATCTCATTAATCCTTATTCATCATTAGTGCGCTTTGACCCGGCTTATTGTTGTGTGAAATTTTTCGGCTTATTTCAGTTGAGCTATCTAAATGATAGACCAGATGTTTTCTGCCTAAAGGTTGTCTGAGTGAGTAATGCTGACCGGCTTGTCGGCCTGGATAGCTCAATTGGTAGAGCTTTAACCTTGTAAGTCAAAGATCCGGGGTTCCCGGTCCAGGCATTATTTTCACTCAGTCGGAAAAATAAAAATTTCATTAAATATGATTTTCTTCCAATCAGTTGATTGTGGTTGTAATAAAAATTGTTTTGTGGTTTTGTAGCTTGTGGTTTTTGCTTACAAAAGTTCATATGCTACACAAATACTAAAATAGTAACATACTTTCCCGCAAACGAGAATATTTAAAATAATGCAAAATATTTATTACTTATTATTTTTTAGATTTAAATAAAATATATCATAACCTAAAATTTTTAGTCATTTACATACGGAAATTTTGTATCATATAAAGTATCGTATATAGATTATTTTCCAAAATTTATGTTTGCAACAAAAAACTTAGTTTTTTGGGATATATATTAAATTAGTCAATTCTGAAAATTCTTTGCTGAAAAAGTATTAAATAAATTTCCTTTTCTTTCTTCTTTAGACATTGTATAACCGCCTTTAAAGGGAGATACGAACTAGGAAGTACTATAACTCACTATTAAGCTGTCAGAATGATGGAATTAATTTACGGAATCCTTGGGAAAAAAATTTACGGTATTTCCGTATTCACTGTCTCGTGAATCACAGAGAAAATAATCTCTAGAAAGAAAATAATGAAGCGGGTAATACAAACTAGGAATTCTCAAATTGATTCATTATCTTAAAAATAAGAAAATATAATTTACGTATATGCGTAAATGAATATTTGTAATATTATTTATTAAAATGACTATCATTTTGTAAATTAATTCTGACACTCTGTTTGCTTATCTAGTTGTTTATATGTACGCTATATTTTTTCTATAACAGAAATACTACAAATACCATCAAAATATTTTTTAAGTAAAATTAGCATTTTAAAATTATATGCATATAATTTATCGTTCATTTGTAGGGGTAATATTTGGAATACTTATAGGATTATAAAGGCTAAAAATGTAGAATTTTTAATCTTGCAAAATTTTACTCTGTAGTGTTATTTTTTTTTTTTATATTAGAATTATCTCAAGAAAAAAAAATAAAGATTTTAAATTTTTATGATTGTAAAACTTTACATTATATTAGTAGTATTCAGTATTTTTTTATTTCAAAGTAAACTAATCAGCCAATAAATTAAAAATAAATAAAACCTAACTTTTATCCATATTAATGTATGTTGTATGAACAGAGACGTACCAGAATATTTTTTTGAAAAATGGGCGACTGTTTTCCCTGTGGTCTATGTTCAGTAAGGAAATTATGATAGAGATGTCATAGCAAGAACGAAAAATTACGTCTCAAGAAAAGAAGGCCTTTACACATCTCGCAGCATGCGGAATCGAAATCTGTAATTTTGGTGCAACATATGTTTCGTAGACGAAATGTAAAAAATAGTCCGACTGACAAAATCATTTAAAAATGGTATCAACAGTTTTAACAAAAAGGTCTGCCTTTTCAAAGCAAAAATACATGACAGCATAGGAATGTTGCTATTATCTTTTCTACATTTTCTCTACTAACATGCAGCATCCTCGTGCTTTTCCCTTCACTTTTGCTTTCGTCTCTTTCTTTAAAAGTGATACCACACGATGAAAAAGTGCTGTTAATTTTATTCTTATTTATATATGTTATATTCCATGTTTTTAGGGGATTGAAGCAGATTTATTACAAAAGCAGATTTTGTTCATGATATGTTCCTGATTTCATGAATTGCATTGTATTTTTTAAAATGCGGTTGCTGATCTGTTAATAAAAAAAAAAAATTACTGGTAAATATTGGCCACATTAGCTACGTAAAACTGTCCAGGGTTGAAAAATAAAGGGGGATTATTTTATTTATTCATTATTATTATTATTATTATTTACAGTTCACTTTCGAATGATTTTTTCAGTTAGACTATCTTTTCCAAAATTGTCTACCAGACGCATGTTAGACGAAAATTAAAGAATCCTATATCGTATATTGCAAGACGCGAAACACCATCTCTTCCAGCGACTCCATTTTTCGATCTAAATATCGGAAAACCACAATAGGTTCTGTACGCAATAAGGAAAGTGCGGGTGACTTCACGCATGGACAAACTTGTTTATTTGTGATTCTACTTAGGGCAAAACATTGTCATTCCCACCAATACGGGTTTTTCTAATGCCCTTATTGAGTGGTAAATTGAATGGCGGAGCGTTTGTTGGTAAACATGCCCTTTCCTTATATAAACCCAAGGAAAAAACCTATTTCAATTGTATTTTTTACCCCGTATATATAGAGAGAGGGATAAATGTTGTTATATTTAGGAATATGTGCTAAATATAATCAGTCTAAGCTTTCAGTCAAATATTTTTTAGAATACAGGACTTTCGATTCAATAGACATAAAGAATAGCGAACTAAATCTTACAATTATTTATTTATTTATTTATTCATTTGCTTCCTACTCGAAGCTAACTAACTGATAACGCATTTGTTTCTCATAAAAACACTTTCTCAGTTCACTTAATTTTTAATCTGTGCTTCTTACTACATTCATTACAATCTCTTTCCATGCATATATTTTTCTCTTTATTCCACTCGAGAGAGCACCAATCACGCAATTTACGCTCTTGGTGAAAATCAGTTTACGCTCTTGATGAAAAAGTTGACTTCCAGTCTAATATAATCTCGTTCGCCAGACATTTATTTTCAGTACTCGGTTCTTCTCAAGTTCTATTAGAAAACAAAGCCACAAACAATTAAATTTTTTTTCGAATAGAGTAAAATATTCCCCAAAAGCAGTTAATTTACAGGGTGGTCCGAAAAACATGATAGAAAGTAAGCGATCGTTGTGGAAAAAATAAAAAATGCAACAACATGAAACCTATGTTATTGAATAAAGATATGAATGACATTTAATATACAAAGTGCTCGAAATGTCTACCGTCCCCGACTATAGTGTTATAAAGCCAGTTCCGAAACTCTGTCATAAAGCGCTGGAGTGTGTCAGAATCAAGTGCATCAATCTCGATTCTGATGGTCGATTTCAGGGGGATTCCTATAGATTCTGTCCTTGGTGTAAACCCATAAGAAGAAGTCGCACGGATTTAGGTCCGGACTGCATGGAGACCCCTCTATCCCGTGCCCCGTGATTTTTTCTTCATCCAAAGCAATCAAATGCTCACTAAATGTCGTTTTAAGCCACAGGAAGACATCATCAGTTGTATGGGGACGAGCTCAATCTTGCATGAACCAGTACTGGCGTGTCATGTTGAGACAGCCCGCTTCAGGGTCAAAGTGACGCTCTAGAAACTCTCGATGCTTCACTTCCGTGACCATACCGTCAATGAATATCGGACCACTCATCCGCTTCGATGATATGGCGCACCACATCGTGACCTTTGTGGATACAGTCGTGAGACGACATTGAGATGAAGATTTTCCGTACCTCAATGGGGCCTCAAAAAATATTCTTATGATAAATAATCGTTTTTCCAAAGTCAGTGATTCCATATTGGTTATTCATTATTTAATAATAAAGCATTCACCTTAAATGTTAATATATGTGCTATTACAATATGGAAGAATTATACTTATATCAATACGTTTGAAATCAGGAACTTAAAATACTTTCTATCATGTTTTTCGGACCACCCTGTATTTTCAAGAACTCAATTTTAGCAGTAGAAACAATAAAAAACACGTTATTTCTCCAACAACAATGAATAAATACTTCAAATAACTATTGTTACAGTCGAGCAGTTTACAATAAATAATCTGAAAGAAAATTGAAATGGAAACTAAACTATTCATTGGAAATATAATGAGTTAAAGATTAAAAAGTTGAATTAAACTGACCATAAATGTCCAAAAAATGAAAAATTATCCCATTTAAAGTAAATTATAAATGAAAATTTTATTTAAGTAATTATTAATTAAAAAAAAAATATTTTTAAATATAAAAAATGGAATTATTTTGTAAACTACTATACTCTCTTTTAACATTAAAGATTATTTCTTACACTATATCCAAAATTAAAAGCATGAGTCGTCTTTTGCTCACATAAGATGATAAATAGCACTAAACATCAATAGCTATCTCATTAAAGTCAATCAAATGCATTTGTTAAAAAGTTCATGAAAATTTAGCGGGGTTTTTATATTTTTATAGCTTCTAGGAATAAAATAAATCTTCAGAGATAGAATTATTTACTGAACTCTTTAGACTATGGAATATTTTTTCTAACACTGCTTTTTAAAAGTAATTTCATATGCGATGCTTTATAAAAATCTGTGACTGAGATAGCTTAAATACTTCAGTAGGGATCAGTCTTTAATACATATGTTGACTTCTACCAAACATTTCATATCTATACACATTCATATACACACATACATGTATATGAATGTGAGTGATATATTTTTTAAACATGATTCATATCCAACTTGTAAGATAAGGTAAATTACATAGCTTTAAGTAGTTTCATTTTTTAACTCACAAAAAATATTGAAAAGTATCAAATATCACACAGACAAAAAGACATTAAAACACAATTAAATAAAAAATATATTAATAATATTAATAATATATTACTAATCACAGAATTGAAAAAGTATTAATTAATCTTTTGACATTGTTTCATGCTGTTTAAATGAACTATTTAAAGATTCATTTGTGCATTCATGTGTTCATTTACAAGAATTGGCTTTGGTTTAAATTAACAGACATAACGGACACTACTATAAACCTATTTTGTTTTATAGACGGTCAAAGTTTATAAATTATTTTGCTTACACTTCAAAGCTTTTTTTTTTTTCAGACCTCGTCCGGAAACAAAATTTTATTTGTTATGAAAGCTATGAATAAATTCCTTTCTTGCAAAATGTTGTTGATACAGTTTTACCATATTTTCTAAAACCAGATAAATGCTTTTGTTTGCATCATTATCTGTGTGTCAATATTGTTTTTAATACTTTTAAACCACATAAAATTATTTTTAAGTAAAAATTATATATTAGAAATTATGAAATTAATCAACTACAAAACAATACTCTAAACTACATACGTATACAGAGTAATTCAACGATGATGGAACAAGCTTTGAGGGGAGGTAGGACACATGATTAGGACACAGAATTCCATAGGAACCCATGTCCCCAAACGTCATTTTAACCCTTTATGGACCATGACTATACTTGCCAACATACTAATTAATATCCGGTAGTGTTAGCTCAGACCTCTTTTGAACACCGGTATCTTTTTAGAATATTTTGACATCGTAATTGCATTTGGAGAACATTCGTCTAACTATTTATTGGTGTGAGAAAAAGAGCGGGACTAACAAGAATACGGAATATTAATGAGGATGTTGGCAAGTATGCATGTGACTTCTGTGTTTTTTATCAATAAGCTCCGCCTGCTGTCGTTCCTCTTGAATGGTGTATTATTTAACAGAGAGATTCTATTTATAATTCTTTATCATACAAAATTCCATACATAATAAAAATTTTGTTTCCAAATAATGCACATCGCTTGAATAAATATTAATATTGTGAACATTTTTAGACATACTGTAACACACAGAATTTGAAACTTACAACGGAGTCGGAGTTTCAAATAAAAATATTTCTACAGTCATGGAACAACCATTAATGGGTTGAACAGTTTACTAAAACATACGTATTTGTATAGGCGTTACACAAAAAATTAAATAGGAAATATAAAACGATGTGCAAAAAACGAAAGTAAAAAGTAAAAAATTAAATAGTAAATCAAAGTGCTTCTTTGCATCAATATTTACAAAAAGTGTTACAAATTGCGACCACCAGCCGTAATGCAAGTTTGATAGCGTCGAAGTGTGGATTTTCGAACAGATCCAAAAATGCCAGGTGTTTCGCGCACTTGTGCAGCCGCAATGGGCAGTCGAGCTGTCGAGCAACGAGGTTCTCTGGAGAATCAGCAGGATTCTCGTAAATGATGGCCTTCATATGCCCCATAAGAAGAAATCGATACTCGATAAATCTGGAGATCATAATGGCCACCGGACTGGCCCACCCCGTCCAATCCATCGCCCTGCAAAACTGGCATCCGGGTAATTGCGCAATTCCGTATCGAAATGTGCTGGCGCACCATCATGCTGAAACCACATTCCTCTTTTAGAGAAATAGCATAACGAGGCCCATTGAACGGCGTTGGTAAAAGATATGGGCCTACGAGGTAATCGTCCACAATAACTGCCTAAACATTAACAGAGAAACGTTTTTGGAATGAATGTGGGCACATAGCGTGTGGATTTTCTGTTGCCCAGAGATAAGTATTGTGCACATTGAAAACGTCATCCTGTGTAAAAATTGTCTCATCTGAGAACAGAACAAAAGTTGGAAAATCCTGCTGCAAAGCCCACTGTGGCAAGAACCATTGGCAGAATTCTACGCCCAGAGGGTAATCACTTACTTGAAGTGCTTGGACTTTCCGAATATGGAATGGGTGTAGATGTTCTTCATTTAAAACTCTCCAAATAGTGGACTGACTCGCATGTACATGACGTGCAATATCTCTTGCACTCGTGTCGGGTGTTTCATGCACAATGTTTAGAACGGTTTCTTCCATGTCTGGAGGTCAAGCAGTTCTTGTTCAAGTCCTTGCGTCAGAATTAGCGAGATATGTACCATTTTCAAAAAGGTTTCGATGTAACCGTTCAAGAATTTTGTGATTCAGCATGCGCATGTTAGCAAATCGTTCCTGATACAGTCGTAGCACTGCTCTAATGTTCCCGTTAGCAGCCCCGTACATTAAACGCATGACTGTTTCTTTATTAGTAGTACAATCTCCCATCACCATTGAAAAGTATAGTTTAAAATTATACTTTACAGCAGATGTAAATAACGAATGACTAGGTCCACTAAAGCTCTCTGCCTTTAGCATTACAAGTCAATCACCCTAGTTTTGCTTAGTTGTATTACTGGTGGTGATTGCAATCTTAAGTACTTTTTGTCAATATTACAGCAAAGAAACACTTTGCGATGTATTTGAAACTCCGCCTACTGCGTAAGTTTTACATTTCGTGTGTATCAATACGAAAATAAGAATTAAATTATATACTCTGGAATCACCATAAACAATTTTAATAAGAGTGAAAACAGGATGAAGAAATGCAGAACTGGAAAAGTTGAGAAGAAATTTATTTTAGTGTGTTTGTCTACCCTTAAGGTAGAAAACTAAAAAATTATTCATAATATAAGCCTTTATTCGATCAGTGTAAAATATTCGGAAACAACATTTTTATCATATATTTTGTAAGATTAACAGTAAAAGACAGAACCTTTCTGTTAAACAATGCACCATTCGCAAGCAATGACCGTAGGCGGGCTTTCTTTTAAAAACCGCAGAAAACACATGGTCCGTAAAGGGTTAAAATGATGTTTAGGGACATGGGTACCTATGCAATTCTGAGTCCTAATGATGTGTCCTACCTCCCCTCAAAGTTTGTCTCATCATCGTTGAATCACCCCATACATATATATATATATACATATGAGGAGTACTCATGGACTCATGGTGGTACTAAATATAGCAGCAGGCACCAATGGTAGCAGACTGACTTAGCTTCAAATGCATGCCTGCTTTATCTGAGCATATTGGAATTGCCTTCACACCTTGGGTGACCGTACTGGGAGTAAACACTCCCAACATACTTTGCTCATTCCGCCCAGGAACACCCTCCGTCACGGTGAAGCAACAGAGCAGGACTTGGAGGGGTAATTAACAAATTAATAAAACTCCATCAAATCGGCCATGATACACCGGATAGTGCCATGGTGAATCTCTCCAGTTCCATTCCAACAGAAACGTCAACCAGAATTCACAAGTTTCTTGAGTGGGCAGATCAGAGCACTTACTTTCAAGCGGGGCTACAAACTGTACCCGAAGTGCCGCTGGTGTAAAACTGGCCGGACAGCGCCTTCTCATATTCTTAAGTACTTTAATTTTACAATAAATGAGGTTTTAAAGAATCTTCTACTCTTTTAGGCTTTCTGGAAGTTTTTGGCTTCAGATGGTCCAGCCTATGCCTAAGCTAGACCATCTTGGATTAGCGACAACAACAACATATATATATATATATATATATATATATATATATATATCATAACAATTAAACTATGTAAAAATAGTAGTGAAATAAATTAAAATATTATAAAATGTTTGTTATTTCTTTTATAATAACAAGTATGGATTAATAATAAAAAAGAAAACTATAAAACGATTCAATATGTAAAATTTTATTTTTAATATAATCAATTTCTGTAGAATAAAAATGATTTCTTCAATTTCTATTTTAATAACATGCTCTTAAAATGCTTATACATTTAGTTCCAGTGTGAAACTTAAAAAATTCCTCTATAATTTGTTACAAATTTTAAAGGAATAATTCAAAGTATTTCTTTTTTCTTTTTTCTTTTTATTATTATTATTATTATTATTATTATTATTATTATTATTATTGTAATCCAAATTTTCAAATTACAGTAATAATAATAACAATTTTCCAAGTAAAAATTATTCTTAAACATGCACTTCAGGTTCAAAACATAGGAAATCGAATGTTGGATATAATCACTTACATATTGATTATTACTTCATATTTTTATTCATATTTGTACTTATTATTTTTACTAAAGTATGTAAGTATTCATGTTTGAGTAACTGGATATGTCAAGTATAACATAATTTAGATATAAAAAAAATCATTGTTCTTGAACATTAATTTTTACTATATTTTAAGGCATGTTTAACATACAGAAAATAACAAAAATGTTTTATTCATTAATGAGAAGAAAGTAGTCTATAAAATACACGTATAACGAATAAAAAACTATATACAAGTCGTTTTCTCTCTTAATAGTATCACGTATATAATTAATTTCCTACTGGGAGACATTTCACCATTCTATTGAAAGACTAATTACCCATTATTTCAATGTGTAGTAAAAAGTAAAACAAATGAACAAGAAATCAAATTACTAACATGTAATGTAATTAGTTATCTGCAAAATTTATAACATTGTGCATTCCTTTTTTTTTTCTTTTTTTTTTTTTTTTTTTTTTTTCGATTAATTACTTTTCACTTGAAACATAATATTTAAATTAAATATATATATGTATATAAATTTTCTTATTCTATGTTCTACCTTATACATATTTACTATAAAATGCATAATACCAATGATTGTAATAATGACAAGATGAATAAAAATTTAAATAAATAAATAAAATATTTGAATAAATAGTGCTGTGAAAAAGAATAGTGCTGTGAAGAATAGTGTAAAGAAGATCTGTACAATAATGTATAAAAAGTAAGGAAAATATAAATTAAAAAGCTCGTTGCTCATTCATTGAGAATTTTTTTTTTTCCCGTCAGGAATTTCCATTTCTGTGAAATATTTAGATAGTATTAGGAAAGCCAATTGACTGCAATAGGGTCCTAGGCCTGAGAGAAAGTGTCCTCCGTAGGGGGTCTAAAGGGTCCTATCTCGTATTTACGCAAGTTTCGGAGAAACCACAAAAAAGTACAGCTGGCAATGCCAACGATCGCGATTTGTGATAGTACCCAGCACCTCACATCTACCAGCTTAGGGGACTATTTAAAAAACATACCAAATATTTTGTAGTGAAATACTTTATAAATATATATGCCATAGTCACGATTCATGAATAGCAATTTTCATATCGATAAGACTTACATAAACCATATCAACTTACAAAACCAATAAAATAAAATAAATAATTATTTTAGCACCAACAAATTGTTAGATACAGAGGCACAATCCGCTAAATATTGAATTTTTGAAAAATTTATCATTTAACACAAATGTCCTGGACTAATAATCGCTATAACTAGCTATTATATACATTAAACAGATTTTGTCCTAGAAATTAAAACTATGTTTTGATGCTTAAATCCTAACTTAAGGAATATTAACAAGATTAGTATCTAAATAAATTTCTGAAATTGAACGTCTTTAAATAATTACAATTAATATAATATAAGCTAGCTACTATGTTTTTCATACTTTGATCTATAAATTATATGCAGCTTTTTTTACACTAAGCTTTCGTTTACTTAAAAAAAAAAAAAAAAAAAAGAAAGAAAGAAAGAAAGAAAATACAATAAAAATAAAAACTTTTTTTTCGTGTGTGTGTGTGTGAAAAAGCTCCCAGAAATTAATTTTCAAAGATTGTAATAGATTACATTTCTTCTGTCTTGATTTCGAAAGTATGGTGTATAACCTACTTTCCTTTATAACATTTTCTAATAACGTTGAATTTTATTTAAAACTTTCGATATTTCAAATTGAATAAAACAAATATTAACTATAAGTTTTAAATCCTTAACGCTAAATTAATTCTGTTAAATATATTTGGGTGAGTTATTTAAACATAATATAATGTTTACTGTTGAGAGTAATAAATAGAAAATTCAGAAAACTCACATGTTAATTTTAAAATTACAAACGCACTGTACAAAAAAAAAAAAAAAAAAAAAAAAGTTAAAAACAGAAATTTTGTAATTTTTATACAGAAAATTTCTGTTTACAAAAGCTTCAGAAATTTACTCTAAAATTACGCATCAATCAAAATACATCTTTTTTTCCATAGCCAGATAAAACCTGTATCAATTACAAAAAAGTACAGTTGGCAATGCCAACGATCGCGATTTGTGATAGTACCCAGCACCTCACATCTACCAGCTTAGGGGACTATTTAAAAAACATACCAAATATTTTGCAGTGAAATACTTTATAAATATATATGCCATAGTCACGATTCATGAATAGCAATTTTCATATCGATAAGACTTACATAAACCATATCAACTTACAAAACCAATAAAATAAAATAAATAATTATTTTAGCACCAACAAATTGTTAGATACAGAGGCACAATCCGCTAAATATTGAATTTTTGAAAAATTTATCATTTAACACAAATGTCCTGGACTAATAATCGCTATAACTAGCTATTATATATATTAAACAGATTTTGTCCTAGAAATTAAAACTATGTTTTGATGCTTAAATCCTAACTTAAGGAATATTAACAAGATTAGTATCTAAATAAATTTCTGAAATTGAACGTCTTTAAATAATTACAATTAATATAATGTAAGCTAGCTACTGTGTTTTTCATACTTTGATCTATAAATTATATGCAGCTTTTTTTACACTAAGCTTTCGTTTACTTAAAAAAAAAAAAAAAAAAAAAAAGAAAGAAAGAAAGAAAATACAATAAAAATAAAAACTTTTTTTTCGTGTGTGTGTGTGTGAAAAAGCTCCCAGAAATTAATTTTCAAAGATTGTAATAGATTACATTTCTTCTGTCTTGATTTCGAAAGTATGGTGTATAACCTACTTTCCTTTATAACATTTTCTAATAACGTTGAGTTTTATTTAAAACTTTCGATATTTCAAATTGAATAAAACAAATATTAACTATAAGTTTTAAATCCTTAACGCTAAATTAATTCTGTTAAATATATTTGGGTGAGTTATTTAAACATAATATAATGTTTACTGTTGAGAGTAATAAATAGAAAATCCAGAAAACTCACATGTTAATTTTAAAATTACAAACGCACTGTACAAAAAAAAAAAAAAAAAAAAAAAGTTAAAAACAGAAATTTTGTAATTTTTATACAGAAAATTTCTGTTTACAAAAGCTTCAGAAATTTACTCTAAAATTACGCATCAATCAAAATACATCTTTTTTTCCATAGCCAGATAAAACCTGTATCAATTACTAGTTAACGCAATATCTAGTTAACAGATCTGGTAACATTCTGATTACTAGTTACAGGTGTATATTTGGCCAAAGAATTTATCTGATGGGTACATATTTTTGCTGTTTTGTGTACGGAAAACTCGGTTTCAATGCCGGATTGGTAAATGCTAACAAGGAAACGGTCCTTAACTAAACTCATAGAATTCGATGAAATAGGTACAGACGTTAGAAGAACTTATAAATTCATACTCTGAAAATTAGCTGCTTAAGTTCATTAGGAAAGGTGTAGAATGATGTTGTAAATTGAATCAGGGTTATCAGAATCTTCCATTTAGCATCAGTCGGCGACTTCGAATTCTGGAAATCTGATGTTTTTAAGAAAATGTAATTCACACATGGGAGTTCATTTAAGAACTTCCTACATCCTCGCATTCTGCTTCCTCTCCTCCTGCTTTCTGCATTCTCTGCATCCTCGCCAAGTAGGGTTGCATTTGACGTTAAAAATGTTGACTTTTATTAATATTTGTTACCGCTTTTACGTTGCAATTAAGCAGCTAATTTTTTCACCGTAGATATTTTGAGCCATCTAATATCACCTGTAATGTTTTCGTTTAATTCTGTGAGTTTAGCTTAAGAATGTTTCCTTGTAAGTAACAGCATGAAATATTGTTACGTGGTTGTGATTGCCTAACATACGGGGAACCTGATTCGATCTTGGCTGGTTGAACTGGAGAATTTTATGTAAAAAGAGTTTTTTTTTTTTTTTTTTTTTTTTTGCTTGTTTGTTTGTTTGTTTGTTTTAATTCACTGAAAAAAAATTGTTGTCTGCAAACATTTTCATTATTGTCTTGTAACTAAAAATTTCTGTCAACGAGCTTTTTTCTTTGTATATGGGTATTTCCTGGAAATTTTTATGTAATATAACATTAATATAAAATCAAAAATTGGCGTACGAGAGTTCAGTTTGTTTTAAAATGCTTCTTATGAAAAATAAACTCTTCAAATTTTTATCATGAATGTCCCTGTACTTTAAAAAAGGCAACAAAAAGCAAGAAGAACGCAAGTTAAGCAACTAAAGGGACGATATTTTTGTGAAATCCACAACAATATTTCCTTATGTAGTTCATTCTAGCTAAAACCTCACCCAAACGATATTCTAATATTTTTAAATAAATATGATGCATTCTTAATAATATTGCCTTGCGCTTTTAATAATGTTCTTAAGATACTTTCTTGTTATGTTTAAAGTTCAGCGCCAACTATGAGAAAGAATTCGAACTAACTTTTTTCAATTTCTTGAATAAAATGTATTACCGTAAAAAGCAGTTTAATACAAACCACGCACTCTCGTACTATTATTACTTGATTTTATATTCAATTTTAAAGCCTGTCAGACACTTAATAATTTAAATAATATGCAAGCAATGCAATTCAAATGTACCTGTGAAATATTTAAAAAATAATTAAAATAAAATGTACTTAGCAGAAGATATTATTTTAGCATTGATTTATTATATAAACAAGTTTGATTCATGGAAAAAAATATTTTGGCCTTTAATTTATGTTCAATCCTTAAAATAAGAAATCATTCTTAGATTTATATTTTATTATTTCCTAAGATAACAAGTCAAAGTCACTGTATTTCTTAATCGTATCTTAAAAAAACTGAAGTATCAAAAAAAAATGTAAGCCATAAATCTTTTTTAATGGAGTATATATTGGTGAAAACGTCAATATGTATCTCGTTAAAGTCAGTCACTTATCTTTTATTCATGATTTTTACTGTATTTTTCAATTATACACAATATTTCATGCCATAACATCCACTTTGTTGAAATCCAGTATCTATAATGAAAGTTAAAAAAAAAAAAAAAAAACAGATTTTTTTTTTTTAAATAACTCCACATTGAAAAGTGAGTCATGAATAAAATAATGACTGACGAAATATAATTTATTATGAAAACTTTCTTTATCGTTTCCACTACCGTTGTTTTTCGATCTTTTAATGACTTGCAATTTCACTTAAACGGCCTCAATATTACAGATATAAAAAATTAAAATTCAGAAATTTTAATATTTAAATATAAAAATACTAATAGTTATATTCTTTATCTTTCAAAAATAAAATGTTTGTAATGTTTTTGTAAACATATATTAAACGGTTTATAATGTATTATACATCGGGAATTTCCTTTTTTTTTTTTTTTTTTTTTTTAGATAGATATGTGTTAAAACAAGCACTAAATGTTATTAGAAATTAGCTTTTCATAAAAGAAACACATGATAAAATTTAAGTTATTAATGACCTTTAGATACCATATTAAATTTATAGTTTTATATTTGAATTTTATATTTTAACAAATATACTAGGAAATAATCAAGAATTAACATATTCTTGGCATAAGAAAGATTTTTTTTTTAAATCTTGGCAATCATTCTGTATCGTTGTCACATTAGCTGATTTCTGGTGTTTAATTAACTATAACCTACATAAAATTGTTTTAATATTAAACATGGAAACAACTAATACTGAAACCATTAATACTTAAACATAAAAAAAATAATAATGAGAATATTTTTTGTTTTTAATAACAATTTTAATTTTTTAAAGATTATTCTCGTAGTACTTCTGTTGTTGTTGTTGGCGTTGTCGTATGCCACTCGGAAATTCCGAGCCCCGGTAGTGGAATTAACCGGATTTATTTTAAGGCATGAGGGGGGCGTCTTATAGGAAGGGAGTACGACTTTAGCTCCAGAAGCTGGTAAAAGATAGCAGCACCAGCCAAACAACAGGAACTCGAATTTTGATCCGGATCAGAGCGAGTTAAACCCATGTTCCGGTACCCCCAGAGGTATAATTTTTGATGGGAACTTGGAGGACTTTGCGACCACGACGGAATTTAACGTGCACCAGTCGCCATCAGCGTACACGACGGTCTTCGGCCGGCTCGAGGACCGAACCCGCAATCTTTCGATCACGAACTCGCTTCTCTTAGTGACCAGGCTACCGCGGCCCCCCGTAGTACTTCTAAATTTGTTTTAATAGTTTACAGTGATATTAGTAATCAGACAAATTAAATATCAGGTAAATGACTTCTAAATATTATGTCAAAAACATTTTTTTTTCTTTTATGTTTTATTATACGAATTACATACTGGTAAGCATCATGTATTACAGAACCACTATTTTTCAAATTGTAATATTTGCTTAAATTCTTCATTATGATGCGTAAAATGGAAAATACTAAAAAAAAAAAAAATAGTAATTGTCAAATAAAAACAAAGTTGTCACACTGAAATAGATGAGAAAAAAAGTAATAGCGTTTTCTAGATCCTCATAAATTTCTATTTCAATTTACATTTCAACATTTTTTTTTTCTTAATTTCATATTTTAATAGTTCTACGCCAAGCCTGAATGAGTGAAATGACACCTAATATATGAAATATAGTTCAGTTTAATAACTTTTTTTTATCGTTGATACAGCTGTTCACCGAAAAAAAAAAAAAATCATGCAAAACGGCTCTAATTGAAACAACTGAAATTAAAACAGATGTCTGCTTAAATTTATATTAAAAATAAGTAAAGTAAAACATTTGTGATTTAAATTGTTAATAAACTATAAAAAAAATTCTTTTTCTAAATACTCACAAATTTATGTTAATTGTTCTTTATTAAGTCTCATACTTAACCCTTTCATGGTCCTTCTTAGTGGGTCCCTTCTTTCATGGTCCCTTTCAGGTTTCCTTCTTAATAACTCTGCACCAAAACATAAAATAAGAATGATATAGTACAAAGGTATTTATCTTCAACAATTTTCATTATTGTTGCCATTTTAGTTGCTCTCCGTTCTTTTAAACTTGCAATTCAAGTAAAACGCTCTTAGCAATAGAAAACGAAACAACTAAAATAAAAGCACATTTTTATTTAAATTCATAAATAATAATAATAATAATAATAAAATAAAGTTGAAATAAAATTTAAAGGATTTTTTTTTTTTTTTTTTTTAGGATATTTGCAAATTAAAATTGGTAACTTATGTTAATTTTAATGATCAGAGCAATTAAAACTTTTAAAGATTTCTACCAAATCTTGCATAAAATATAATGAAAAATGATTTTATTTTCTTAATAAAAGAGGTAATAATTAATTAAAATAGTTAAGCTTATATACAATTAATATTATATTTATTGTACTTTATTTTGATTTAACAACATATCTTAAAAAGCTCACATCCAAATATTAATTGATTAATGTATTTCACTATAAGATATCAAAATAAAAAAAAATTAAGATAGATGCCTTTAAAAATATGCACAAAAAACAAATGAAGAAGTAATTTTTATAAGGGATATTAAAAGTAAAATTTAAATAATAAATACAAATTAAAAAAAATTAAATGTAAAATCAACATTATTTAAATGTATAAAAACTGACCTTTATAATAAAAACCTAAAATTTAAATACTGAATTTTTAAATTATTTGAATTTATATTACAACTAACATACTTTTAATGATTAGAACAACTAAAATGTTTAAAGATGTCTACGAAATCCCATGAAATAAAAAAATAAATAAAATGATAAACGAGTTTTAAAAATGTCTGGAATATGTAATAATATACTAAAATAATTAACATTTTGCATGCACTTTTAAGTTTTTACTTCTGTTTCATTTCGATTTTAATTGAAATCTGTTGTTATTTGAATGCATAATTTTAAAGTGAAACCCATTGTTATCTAAATTCGTAAATTATAATAGCACAAAATGAAATAAAAAAAAAAAAAGAATTAAACAATAAATTTTTAAATATATTTGTAAATTAAAATTGATAGCTTATATTAATTTTAGTTATCAGAGCAGCTAAAACTTATAAAAAAATATCTACCAAATATCATGCAAAAAGGCAATTTTGGAAAATATCTTTTTCAAAAAAACGAAAGATATAGAAATTATTAACCATGAAATCTCAAATTTTAACAGCCATACATTGAACTATTATTCAAAATAATAATAATAGATGACATATGAGTAATAATTTATCTTTAACAACATTCTTCATCGTCATATGCACATGAGTTGCCCTGTGAGTTTTTAATCAATTGCGATTTAACTAATGCTGCTTCAAAACTTAAGATAAAAAAAAAAAATAATAATAATAATACTGACACAGATATCTATTTAAAATTCTTCAAAACAATGAAGTTTTAATTTTGTATAAAGGAAATTAATAATCAAATTTAAAAAAAATAAATGCTTTCTAAATTTTAATTTATTTTAATTAATTTTTTTTGTGCGATTTTATAATTGCAGCATTAACAAGAAATTATAATAAAATGTAATAGGCCACTTAATATTTATTAAATTCATAAATACAAAACAAAAATATTTGAACAACTTAATATTTCATTTCTTCTTTTCTTTTTCAATTATTCACTTTATTTTATTTTATTTTAATTTATTATTTTCTGAACTGAGTTCCTTTTGAATAATATGAGAGTAATGAATTGTTTCCTTGTTTCACAATGACATTATAGTATTAGTATTAACAGCATCATTATTATTAAATAAATTCGACAATTTTTACAAGGATCTCATAATAAAAAATACTTCAACTTGTCAGGTAAAAAATTCTTTAATGTCCTCAATCCACATTTATTTTTATATATAAAAAACAATAGTTCAGTGCAATAATAAAACAAACAATAATATATATATATATATAAAATAAAAATTTTCAAGAGACATTCTATTAATGTCAGGAAAAGTTTTCAAGCCTCAAGTTCCAAATCTAAAAGAGGATTTAAATGCTTCTCAAACAAACTCTCAAATTCTTTTCTAATTCCTTTATTTTTTATTTTACAAAGAAATAAAATAGTTTAATGTTGTTGTTTTTATCTAATAAAAAGTGAGAAATTTCTGTATGGAAATTTTAAACTTAAAATACGTGTTATATATTTTTCTGTTAGAATATTCTCTCTTTGTTTTTCATATAAAATAAATAGAAAAAATACTAAAGATATTTTTCTACCATTGTTTAATGGTATCAAATTTATATTGTTTAAAACAGAATTTAAATAAGATTGTTATATATATATATATATATATATATATATATGTTATGCAAGATAAATTCAATGGAGGATAATAAAAATAAGTCCAACAGATAAAATACTAACTTTAAAGTGTACATAGCAAAATATAAGCAAGTTTTTAACATATATTTAACAGTTTGACCCTTTTAACAACTTAAATCTTTAAATATTTATGGAGAGCTTTATAAAATTCTATAAAATATATAAAATATCATTGTGTAAACAACAGAAAAGGCATTTAATTTTCTGTAGCGATTGTTGTTACTATTGTTGTTATTATTCGGGGATTTTAACCGACTGTCAACAAGTGAAATCTATACCTGTATGATATGCTCTCATTTGAGAACTCTTTAAGTTGTTCCTAGCCATCGACGCAAGTTTGGCGAAAAGCACAGAAAACTGAAAATTGCTAGGATGACGAAGGCAATCTGAGTTTGAACCTGGCACCTAAAAATTCTACTAGCACGTAATAAATAAATACTTATTTTGGGTTAAAATTATAAATTATATTATACTTTTATTTCGCGATATTGAATTATAAGTTTCTGGTTAAATCTCCTTGTACTCTCACTTTAACTACAAAATGCTCGATTGCATCATTAAAAATGTGTAGTTCAAATTACGTATTCGCTATCTCTAACTTTAAAATCTATGACAAATAACAATTTCTTAGTATTTTATAAATCCATAAATTAATCTGTTAAAGAAATAATCACAAACTGTTTGTATTGTAAAGCTTTCCCAGGAAATTTAAAGGGGCATTAAAGGAATCATTCTCAGACACCACAAATAACATTCTATATAGTTGAAGGAAAACATTACATAACGCTCTTCGTTATTAACGCTCTCTTTACATAATCTCTACCAGTCAACCAACCATGAATTTGAGCGCGTGAATTCACACGATGCATCTATCTATCCTTCTCTCTCTCTCTCTCTCTCTCTCTCTCTATCTATCTATATATATATATATATATATATATATATTATCTACCATCTACAATAGAAAACTTCTGCTTTAAGTTTTCAACTGCTAATACAATATCTAAGGAAAAATTGGATGAACATACAAGTCAATTAATTTATTTAAGCAAAGAATGCTTCGATAAATTTATATGGAAATTTAAGATCTTAAAATATACCGCATTCATAACTCACTACATACGAATACGTCTATAAATTTCTAAACAGCATCATTATTCTTCAAAATACGACCAAGTACACAAAACTAAACATTTGTCCAACTCCTTACAGAATAACTTACTGCAAATTGATCTACTAAACCAAATTAAAGTTGAAATTAAACTGTAACTATACATTTTTAGACATGCCGAAATTTTAATTTATTCCAAAGAATCTTTAATACCTGTTTTTTTTTTTTTTTTTCCACGCCACTTTTTTCAAAAATATGTATTGAAGAAAATTTCATTTCAAATAATGTGGTGTGAAAAAAGGGCGAGTAGTAACAGTGCTCAGGAATAAATCAAAACGTTGCCATCTCTGGAAATGTGTAGTTTCTAATTAGTTTCTAATTTGTATGCATTTCATATTAGCTGTTCCAATGCACTAGAGCTTCATACATGCCAACATTTTGATTTATTCAGTAGCACTGACAGTGTCACCCCTTTTCCACACCACTTGATTTGTAGAGAATTTCTCTCCAATATATAATTACGATTAAACAAGATAAAATGTAACCTTCAAGAAAAGTGATATGAAAAAAAAAATATATATATATATATAAACATTGCTTCGGAGTGAATTAAAATCTTGGAATATCTGGATCTTATGTAGTAAATTGTCACCTTTTAGCAATCTTTTTTGCACTGATAACTGATACTAACACTGATAACCACCGCGCTTTAGAATGTAGAAAAGGAGGGGGGGGATGCTAAAAACCCATAGAAATAGCATGGGACGAAAACCAAAAAAACTCACAGTGTCAAGTGTGTTAAAAAAAAAAAAAAAGGCTCACACCGGAAGTAATAAAAGGACAAAATTGACTAGAAAAAGACATCGAGGAGCGGGTAGGTAGGCTACGTATTTTTAAAAATTTATTTTAACATATAATTGCAAATTTAAATATTAAAACAACGTTGGAAACGTCAATATAAAAAGTATTTAAAGAAAACTGCAGTTTCGTTAGCGTTACTCGTTAAGTAAACTGCAATTTACTTTTAATATTTTTTAAATTGACATTTTCAACGTTGTGTACATATTCATATTTCTGTTCAACATTAAGCCTGGTTATACATTCATAATCGCAAATTATTTAGAATATCGTAAAGTTTTAAATGTTATACACCAGATAAAAACTGAATTAAGTAAATTAAGCATGGAAAACTCTACAAAAGTATAATTAAAGATGTAAAAGATATCATATTTTATTTGTATACTTAAAGAAAAAAAATCATCTGTTGCACAATTGATGTCTTATAATACGTATACGCCTTATAATACACGTGCCGTTCGGAACAATATAATTGTAGTAAAATGGGTCATACTTATAAAAGTGATGGGTGAAAATGATATTTATAAATATATGTAATCTTGGTAATAGGGAAGATAACAAGATGAAATTAGAACCAAGATGAAATTAGGAATGTGATCAATGTAAATTAAATTATTCTTAAAAAGTTCAAACTACAGTAAAAATAACCAGTAGAAACACTAAACAGTACCAAACTTCAAGAGAGATTTATATCCATCAGGTATTCGAAAATAGTTCCTGATAAAGGTAAAGACATCAAAACAAAAATCTTTAGTTTTTCATTTCAGAAAAATTGATGCTTTTTCTTTGGTTTGTTCCATTGTAAAATATTAAAATGCATTAAATTCTAAAAAATATTTCTATCTTTGAGAAAGAAAGAATAAACAGAATTACTTTAATATGAAACAGATTTTCAAAAAATAACAAAACATTATTAACTCTAAATTAATTGCACGTGGGTCATTCAAAAAAAAAAAAAAACATTTTCAACTCCCCATCCCCATCTCCCAGCCTAAACTTGTAAATATTAATTTTAAAAAGTTAAACATTAGGATTATTTTCTTATGGTACCTTAGTATAATAACTTATTAAAATTATTTTATTAGTATTTTATTAGGTAATAAATTGTTGTATTATTATAGTATTAGGTTATAAAATATGACCTAATAATATGACAATATCATTGTAGAAATATATTACTACTCGTATTAGTCATATTAGTATTATATTTGGTATCATGTTAGTATTAAAATAATTATACCAGGTATTATATTAATATATATTAACTTCTTACGCTGTATTTGAAAGTCACCACAAAAAATTTCTAATGTTTCATTTTCTAAAAATAATATTTAAAATTATGTGACAGGTATTCATAAAGTGACGTATATCAATATACTAAAAGCCATGAATTTTAAACGATATTTAATGTTCCTTTAAAATGTTTCCTCAAAAAAGCACTTACGAAAGAAATCATGCGGTAATATTCTTTTGATGTTAAAGGCTATTATAAAAATACCATTCGACATCAGTTAAAAGACTTTTACGAATATTGCGTTTCTCTTTAAGATGAATTCCTCATTTTGCTTTTTAAGTACATACTTATGTTCAATTAATTTTCATAAAAAGAGAATAATTACAGATAAAGATGCACTTTAATGAATTAATGTGAAATATAGATATTATCTTGTGATTTTTTCTTTTTAATTTGAAAAAATATTATTACTTTTAATGATTTTTCGGAAACTGAAAAATTATAAACAGCATATAACATTCATACACTTTTCATCGAATAATAGAGATTTTTTCTAACATTATTACTTAAATATAATACATATTTATTTCTTCAAAAATTTAATTAACAATCATTTACTAATATACTACTTCATTAAATTAAAAAAAAATTGTAAAAAGCTATTTCTTTTTAATTTATAATTTTCCGCTTAAAATCATATTTTACTTGTTATAATAATAAAAAAAAAAAAATCTTAACGTGGTTTTGTTATTTGCTGTTAACATTTTTAAAGCTCAATGAAGAAAAGGTGTGATAGAGCTGTGACAGGATCTCCTGAGTTCAAACTTGGCACTTTTACTTAACAGCTTCGATAGCAAAAATTTTCTGCCACCTCAAACGAAACAAGTATTTTACTAAACGTAAAGACATTACAATTCCCCGAATAAACCTTATTTTAATTTAAAATTAGCGTCATATTTTTATAATTATTATTTTTACATATTATGACATAACTATTTCATAACTATTTTAAATTATTCAGCACTGAATATTTCGAAATTTATTCTTAACACTTTCGCAACCGCATGATTTTGTCTTTTTGACAATAATCAACCTGTGGGTGTTAATCTTCGAAGTTTCAATATTTCAGAACAAAATTTTCTGTATTCACACTTATATTAAAAATGGATATACATTATAATTATGTTCTTTCGAATCAAAGTATTTGTATTCATAGTATACTTCATTGCAAAAATACGAATATTGGTTATGTACTTACTAAACAAATGCATTCAAATTGCGAACGAAACGCCCACTGGCGGAATTACAGATTTTCAAATGACATGAATCTACGTCAGCGATCACGAAAGTGTTAAAATTAGTCTTTTCTTTCCTTTTGTCCTTAGACTGAAAATATACAGTAGATTTTACACTTTTAAATGTTCTATGGTTTATAATGTGTTCGAAACAATTTTTGAAACGTTTTAATGATAAATTATAATTTAATGTTTATCATTTATATTGAAGGTAAAGCTAAGAGAAATGGCACTGTCGAAGAGATTGCGCAGATACAGAATCGGAGGGAATGATTAGAGTGCGTGCGCAGCGATTCCAGGTAAATGTTAAATTACAATATTTGAGTATCTACTTGAATATGCACATTGATTGTTTATTGCGTCTAGGATAAAGCATACATATTTTTTTTTTTTTTTTTTTTTTTTTTCGTTTTCACAAATAATTGCTCGAATTTTATTCCTCTAAAATACTATAGATTGGTATTAGTACAAATATTTTTCCATATATTAAGCGATTTTTAATAAGCTATTAATGTACAGAACCTGATTAAGGGGGAAGCACACATTATCTCCGCTCTCACCGGAATATTTTTACAATTATCTTTACTTCATGTCATAGAAATTCCACGCTTTGACGAGGAAATATTTTTTATAAAAAATGAACGGTGTAAAACAATCCAATTTACTCACCGTTATTAGACACCAAAATTCTTTTAAAATAATTTTTAATGAGAATTTTCTGTTTATTATAGGAGGAAAGTATTTGTTAAAAAATAACGGTGTAAGTATAAATATTGTGTGCTTCCCCCTTAATCAGGCTCTGTTAATGTAGACTACCGATTTAAATACCAACAGTTCTTTCTAAAAACGTCCATATTTAAATAAAAGTCACGCTATCTCACCTAGTGAAACGGTCGAGCATGTGAATCTATTACTTAGAGGATATTGCGCATTATTCTCACTAGTTTCCACACTAGGTGAGATATGTATTTCTGGAACTATACCAGGAGAATTGACTTCGCACTTAATTAAATGTGCTACTTATGATGTGCAGATACAAGAAAGCTCCATATCATTTAGAAATATAGACAACGATAGCTTATATCAATAAACATAAAAAAAAAATCTGGTGTGAAACAGCCACACGACTTCCATTACTCACTATTACACGTATTACATAAGACATAAAAGGGACCTAGAGAAGTAGTAGGAACCTAAAACTTTTCCGGATATAGAAACTTTAAATACATTTAAAAACACTTTAAACACACGTAAAAAAATTTTATTTAAAAGATGTTAAAAAAATTAACATCTTTTAAATAAAATTTAATTTTACGTGTGTTTAAAGTGTTTTAATATAAGTAATAAATACTGTTTCCACGCTATTTTTTCTTTCTTCTACATTTAATAGAAGAAAGTATTGCATTCGTAAAAATTTTGGACATCCAGTTTTCAGTAGATTCCCACGTTTTGAGAGATCCAGAAAACGATTTGAACATTTATAGAAAATGTTTCAATGCCTGTCTATGTGTCTCTGTACATGTAAATTTATATGTAGTTGTACTTGACATATATTAGTGCCTATCATCTTTTACTGCCAATCGTTCAACAGATGTCGCATCTATACAGCGTTTTCGAAAGTTTAAAGGAGGGCTATATCCGAGGAACTACAGCTTATAATTACCTATGTATTTATATGTATTTGCACCTTGACATACAATAGTGTTTATCAATATTTGGTGTTAACAACTCAGTATGCGACGCTGCTATATAGCGACATTCGAAAATTCATGGAAGTGTGTATCTCAAGAACTAGTGCACAGAATTGCATATAAATTTATGTATGAAATCATCTTGATATAAATTAGTGCTTTTCAAATTTTGGGGCGATTGCTCAACAGGTGGTGTTGCTATACAGCGATTTCCGCAATTTAAGGGAGAGTATAGCTCAGGTCATATTACTTATAAACGAAAAAAAATTAAATGTGAAAAGGTCATTATGCGATACTAATATTGCATTTGGGTGCATATCGGCGGATAGGTGGCGCTAGTATACTTTAAAATTCCATTAGAACGGAAAGCATATCATGTGCATGATAAAGAATCGCTTCCTTTATTATTTATTAAAAGTAGTCGTAAATCAAAATTTCGAAAATTAGTCTTCCTCGGTAGTTTTATAGAAGCAAAACTTTATGAATAAAATCTTCATTTATTTATTTACTTTTATTTTTTTATTTTTTTAATTGCTTTGATTGTTTATGTATGCAAGATAAAATAGTGTCACATTCTTCTTACAATTGAGCAGCCATTTGGCTTATAAAGTACAAATCGTATTTTCATTTGATTAAGTACAAAATGGTTTTCAAGCATTTTTGTTTCTTTCTTCTGTATCCAGTATAAGAAAGTATTAGATTCATAAAACTTTTCGATGGATTTACACGTTTTGAAAGGTCTAGAACACGATGTCACCACTTTTAGAAATGTCCATATGTCTGTGTTTGAGTGTGACAAAATTTTGTTGCATGTGAATCTCAGAAACTACTGCGCAGAATTTTATAAAATTTGATGTGTAGTTGAACCTTTACATAAGTTAGTGCCTTTTAGATTTTGATAAAAATCATCAAACAGATGGTGGTGCCATCTCGCATTTTCTAAATTTTTAACATGGTGGTACAGGACAAAATTTCTTATAATGAACATAAGGAGAAATATTTTTAAAGAAACATTACGAAATTAAAATAATTACTTATATCAGTGATAGTCAACATAGGGAATAAAAGGGCATATGTAGGAGCAACGCCCCGAAAGCCAAAGTCCTCCCGAGGTCGGCAAATTTTCACTATGGGTATCTTTCAAATAAGCTCGTCAATACCGTAAAAATATATGATTAAATCGTCAATTTGAGATAATTTTAAATAAAGTTATCGATTTTTTTCACAAAAAATAAATAAAATAAAAATCGCATTTTTTTTAAGATGTCATATAGAGAATAAAATTACTTTTCTTTGGATATTTAGTATTATATACTACTTCTCTAGAATGGAAATCGTCCGCATTCATCACGGAAAACTATTTTATTAAATATTAACCTTTATAAATTATTTGTACCGAGTGAATTTTTATACAAAAGTGTATAGAAGAGAAGTCATGTGAAGGCCACAACATTTTTTTTTTTTTTTTTTTTTGCATTTACAAATTTATTAAATTTATTTATTAAAATGTTGTAAAATGTCTTAAAAGTCTAATTCCTTCTAATTTTTTTCAGGTAATATGAAGAAGGTATTCGTCTTCATGAATACAAAAAAGGAAATTTTAAGATTAAATTTTGACCTTTAATCGCCTACATCTCATGAATCGTATGCATTTAAATTTTTGGGCAGTCTGATACCTTAGTTTCTCTTTCTAATGTTTATGTCATAAGATAAACACATTCTACAAAGATTAGCTCTCATTTACAGTTAATATTTAATTTAATTTATTTTTATTAACTTTATTTTTACACAAAGGAAATAAAAACATATTCTATTAAATTTACTTTCTGGATACTGTAATGTCCCTGGATACTGTACTTTTCGTGAAAATTTTTGAACTCTACTTTTTGACCTATTTAATATATCCTGAACGTTTTGAGATGTCTTGAACACAATTTGATTATTTTTTTTTAAATGTCTGTCTGTGTGTATATCAAAAATTTTGTGGATACTGTATCTCACGAACCAATAAACAAAATTTAACCAAAGTTTGTATTTAGTTGTACTTTGACCTAAACTGGTGCGGTAGACTAAGATGAATTGTCTCTTTGTTTTCAGCACTCGTGCCTACTTCGTTCGACCGACAGAAGGGTCATGTTTTATTTCCACCCGAAACAATTATTGAGAGCTTTTTGCATTTTATTCATTTTATGGCATTTATACAAAGTTTTATACTTATTAGCTGTTTATGAGTAAACGGCAACTAATAGACTTAATATATATATATATGAGTTTGTTATTATTTAACAATGTGTGAAAAAAAAAATGGTGAAATTTTTGTGTTTTGGGGTTTCGCTTACCCCATGGTTGACACCCCATGGTTACCCCATGACATGTAACCTTGGCCTACTACACAGATTATTATACAGATAGGACACTCCCGTACATTCTTCGGTACCCAAAATTTGACTGCAGCGACCCTATTGTCAACGGCTGTAAGTTTCTCGAGATTTCCGGTTTACGCAATCGCTCATCTTATTTTTATTGTATCTATGGTCATTGTAATATTAGTGCAACGTTAAACCCAACATCCAACCAACTAACCATTGTATCGATGTTTACATTTGGCAACTTTGTTATTGTTTACGAAATTGATTGTCGAAAGCAATTTATTTTTAGAAGCAAGTACTAAATATTAAGCAAATAAATTTCGAAAATATATATAAACCAGAAATATTTTTTTTCATTTTAAAGCATTTTGTATTATTTAAACCAAACAAAGTTAAATATTTAAGATTTTATTCCATACTGCTATTTCAGCATTACAGTTTCTTATATTAATTTGTATACTTGAACACGAATGTGTTTGGCAAAATTTATTTTCAAACATAATAAAAATTAGTTTTATTTTTTAGAAAATAGCTGTAATGTTATGATTTTGTGAATTTAAAAGTAGTAGAAATAGTGAAGCAAAGAAAACTGCACATATGTTTTCATTTGGCAACTTTATTATTGTTTACAAAGTTGATTGTTAAAAGCAATTTATTTTAAGAAGCAAGTGCTAAATATTAAGAAAATAAACTTTGAATATACATAAAATAAAAACATTTTTTCATTTTAAGGCATTTTGTATTATTTAAAACAAGCAACGTTAAATATTTAATGATTTCATACTGCTATTTCAGAATTACAGTTTGTAATTTTAATTTGTACTTGAATATGAATATGTTTCACAAAGCATATTTTTAAACATTATAAAAAATAATTTTTACTTCTTAGAAGAATAGCTGTGAATGTTTTGAGGATAATTTTGTGAATTCAAAATCAATAGAAAGTGAAGAAAAAGAAAACTTCCCATACTAACACTAACCTGCTACTAACTTCTCGCGAAATAGAAAAACAATTTTCGATCAAAGATGCTATTCATGTAGACTTAACACATGTAGTTCCCCAGTGTTGACACTAGTGGTGCTACTATATTTCCGGTTCGCGTTTTAGCTTCACTGTCCTATCTGTATGATAATCTGTGGCCTACTACAACCATATACAGTACTTTAAAAGATATGAAAATCAAGTTCGCAGATGGGTAAATCTTTTTTCTCTCTGAAAGTTTTTAGATTTTGAAAATTGCTGAGATCCGCACGCGTCCAACTTCACATTTTAAGTTCTTTCACACTGCTACAAAACCTTAAAGAAAATCAGTTTATTAGATTTCATTAAAAATTAAAAGACAAAAACTAGGAAATCAAATTAAAACTAGTAGGCTGTGGCCACCACAGGATTTTCTTCTGTATTTTTCTATAGAAATTCCGTCAGCAAAAGTAATTTATTTATAAATTGTTATTTATTAAAATTATCTTCCATGATGAACGCTGACGATTTCCACCCTAGATAAGCAACATAACACTCAATTCCGAAGAAAGTCAGTTTTATTCTTTATATAACATATTTTAAATATGCGATTTTTTTTTTTTTTTTTGCTAAAAATAAAACAAAATGATAACTTTATTTTGAATTGTTGCAAATAGATGGTTCAACCATTCATTTTAAGGGTATTGATGAGAGCAGTTGAAAGATATCCATAACGGAAATTTACCCCCCTTGGATGGACTTTCCTCCCAGAAGGGGGACGCTTCTACATATACAAAAAAAAAAAAAAAAAAAAAAAAACGTTGAATATCATCATTATAAATAATTCTTTTTAATTTCATAATGATTATTAAAAAAAAAATTATGTACATTTATACGAAATTTTTTCCTGTACTGCCGTGTTAAAAATTTAGAAAAAGCAGGATTGCAAGTTCACCTGTTAGACAATTTTCACCAAACGTTGACAGGTGTAACTACACATCTTTTTTTTTTTTTATTCTCTACAATAGTTCCTGAGATACAGTTGCCACAAAATTTTGACACACACAGAGACAGACAGATATTTTCTAAATGTTGTCAAATTGTGTTCACGCAGCTTTTAAAATTTGGAGCAGTATGTTCTAGTCTGAACCTTGCGCCATTAAACCCAACCAACCGTCAAATTGTGTTCTAGATTTCTTGAAACAAGTAAATACATCGAAAACCCAGGTCGAAAATTTCTACGAATCCAGTATTTTCTCCTATTGAATATAGAAGAAAATAAAAATATAAACGATGCTGCCGAATTGCTTGGAACAAGAGTAAACACTTTTTTTTCACTCTTCCCCGAGAGACAAAGTTTCAAGGGTTAGCGTAACCATGGGTGACAAAACAAAAAGTTTAATGAATAGAATAAATCTGAAATTATGTTTAAATCTTATACACTATCTCATTTTTATAAAAATCATATTTTATGTTTAATATATCTTAGTTTCCTTATGAAAAATGGTGGAGAGTACTTCAAAAGTACAATAATGGTAACGCTTTATATTTTAAAAGAAAATTCTCTGTCGGGGAGGAAACTGTAAGCATTCTTCGAACTTCTAAAACCAGCGCTGTTTCTTATTTCATTTGTTTCCCTAAGGCTAAATATATCAGATAAAATTTTAAACAAGCATATATGATGACTATATTAGGTTGAAATGTATTTATCAATTGAGTTATAAAGAAAGATTACTTACCCTATGTTTACACTTACACTTATCCCTTCTAAGGTGACCACACGTCCTCGAATCCCGAAGAACGTCCTCGAAAACTACTTTCGTACCTAAAAAATATGTGTGGCACTCGGGGACTGCCGCGGTAAAGCTATTGCATAGCATTTTTTATCAACTTATGCAATTATAATTATTTATTTATTTTATTTATGCAGTATTTTTTTTTCTTTGATATTAATTCAAGTTCTGGGGGGGGGGGACTCATGTCAAAGTTGTGCCTTGGGGGCGACTCATGTCAAAGTTGTGCCTTGGGGGGGGACTCATGTCAAAGTTGTGCCTTGAGGGGACTCATGTCAAAGTTGTGCCTTGGGGGGGACTCATGTCAAAGTTGTGCCTTGGGGGGACTCATGTCAAAGTTGTGCCTTGGGGGGACTCATGTCAAAGTTGTGCCTTGGGGGACTCATGTCAAAGTTGTGCCTGGGGGGGACTCATGTCAAAGTTGTGCCTTGGGGAAGGGACTCATGTCAAAGTTGTGCCTTGTGGGG
Organism: Salticus scenicus; assembly: GCA_963930645.1. NCBI lineage: Eukaryota > Metazoa > Arthropoda > Arachnida > Araneae > Salticidae > Salticus > Salticus scenicus. The sequence continues at coordinate 12,122,975 of OZ005659.1, read as the reverse complement.
GACTCATGTCAAAGTTGTGCCTTGGGGGGGGACTCATGTCAAAGTTGTGACTTGGGGGGGACTCATGTCAAAGTTGAGCCTTGGGGAGGGGACTCATATCAAAGTTGTGCCTTGGGGGGGACTCATGTCAGAGTTGTGCCTTGGGGGGATTTTAATAAATGCACTTTGTTTATTCATATTTAAAACACTTTATACACAAATTTTACGCGTACAGCTATTCACTGTTGTACATAGATGATAGATACCTATGCACCTATATACTTTCTCACAAACAGCTGCTTACGTATTCGTCCGATTTCGGAGCAGCTCGTCTCGATCCGTGCGAGCTTCGTACAGTCGTACCATATACATACACGTTAAGGTTCAACTAGTCTCGGGCTCGAACTCACTCGTGGACGCGGCCAAAAAGTACGCTGTCTCACCTAGCATTGTGTCTAAAAGAGATAGAATCAGTTATCAGCAGTTAGCAGCTAGTCTACACGCATACGTCTAGTCGCACGCACACAAACACCGTGCCGAAGTCTGCCGAACTGACTCTCTGCCGAAGTCTGCCGAACTGTGTTAGGTATATTTTCGTTACGGAATTTCTTGATTCGGTCGCCGCGCTCAAAGCCCGCGATAAGAGCTATGTAATAGCTTAAAAATCATTTTTAAAAAATTTCCCCTGACGGGGATCGAACACTGGACCTTTAGGTTCGTAGCGCGGCGCCTTACCTCTACGCCATATCGTTCACGAAGGGGAAGTATTTTTTTTAACCGACTTCAAGAAATTGTATGAAATGAAACTAAATTGCGCCAAAAAGTATAAAATAATTTCCTTCGCCAAACAACCTATAACACTACAATTAATCATAACTTTTGAAGCCGGCGCAAAATTAAATAAAAATTGATACCTTTATTCGATACAAAAATCGAATCCTATTCAAACTACACATCTCACATTGTCACCTGCAAAACGCAGCCGAAAACTATTTTGATTCAAGAAAACAAATAAGATTTTGTAAGCAGCAAAAGTTGGCGAAGATGCTGGTATCTGACGTCCTTGGTGAAAGAAAAATCGCAAAATTATCTGGCAAACATATTTAATTTCTTTGGGATATCATGATTAATTTGATAAGGTATATTAAGAGAGTAATCAAGAATATGAAACAATACTTCGTACAAAATGTATTATGAAAATATACATCTTGCGTGTATATTTTTGCAATACGTTTTCAACGCCAAATCCAAAAGCCACCAAGGATGATAGTTATCAAAGTTATACAAAATTTGCAAAGAAAACTCTAACTTCGTAGAAACATAAATTCTGCATTGTGAAAAATGTCCACTGTTCTGTGTAGATGCTACCAATGGACCAATTGTATACAGTGAATACAATAATAAAGGAAACATGAAAATGGATCATTCGAGACGACAGTATTTGTTGCTACCGATCTAAAAACAAACCTTTAAAAACTAATTAAATTTTATTTAATTTTGCGCCGACTTCAAAAGTTATGATTAATTGTAGTGTTATAGGTTGTTTGGCGAAGGAAATTATTTTATACTTTTTGGCGCAATTTAGTTTCATTTCATACAATTTTTTTTAATAGTAGTTGCTTTTTGGAGTCGGTTCTATTTTTTTACAAAAGGATTTTATTTCACAATATAATTTTTTTGTTTGCTCCCAGAGAAGTTACAAACACACAAACAAACAAACAAACATACATACATACATACATACATACAGGTGAAGCTAATAAAAGCGTGTTAAAAAATACTGCATTTGTGATAATAATAAAATGTATGTATATAGAGTACTCACTCATTTTCTTTCACTATTTTTTCATCACTTTCTTCATAATTAAATGCACTTTGTTTATTCATATTAAAAACACTTTATACACAAATAAATGCACTTTGTTTATTTATATTAAAGACACTTTATACACAAATTGTACGCGTACAGCTATTCACTGTTGCACATAAATGATAGATGCCTATACACCTATATACTTTCTCACAAACAGCTGCTTACGTATTCGTCCGATTTCGGAGCAGCTCGTCTCGATTCGTGCGAGCTTCGTACAGCCGAAGTCTGCCGAACTGTGTTAGGTTTTTTTTTCGTTACGGAATTTTCTGATTCGGTCGCCGCGCTCAAAGCCCGCGATAAAAGCTATACAATAGCTTAAAATTAGAATACATTTAATGACACGTGTCATAAACTTATTGATGTTTTATTATAATAATTTATTATATGTATAATAAATAATCTGAAAAAGTTATTTCAGATAGTTCATGCATAAAAAATACTAAAATTTTACCATTTAAGGTGATGTATTTATTTTGTCCTCGAAGTTCAGGGACACTGCTATATTTGTCCTTAAATTCTGTTTTAAAAAATCTGGTCGCACTTCTTCACCCTATACCTGGAAGAATATATTATATATGAAGAATTGTATTTTAAAGATAAAAAATTCTAATAAATTAATTATATAATAATATACTTAAAAAAATAATTTGATAAAATATATGTGCCATATAATTTAGTATAAATTTTTACAGAACATATTTTATCTCCTATCTCGAATTCACCAATCTATTTTTTTTTTTTTTTTTTTTTTTTTTTGTAGAAGAGAAGTATAATTTTAAGTATTATAAACTTCCTTTGCATTAATATTCAACCTGCAGAAAAAAGATTTTTATATTTGCATATTTTCCAAATCTTTTCATAAGCAGATTTCTGAGCATTAGATTGCTTATTACCATATTTCTTGCTCAGATAAATATTTTTATTCTATTTACAAATAGATGCATTTTTCTCAGCAGATTTTTATTGAATAATCTTTTCTTTTCTTTTTTCTTTCTTTCTTCTCTTCTCGAATAACAGATGAAAAGGTAGCAGCAATTTGATCTTGTGCATATTTGAATGTTACCGGAATTTTAAGAAAATACATACAATCACTTTTATAAATAATAGCTTTATCGAAAACCACTTTGTTTTCTCTTTTTACTTTCTCCTATCCATGTAATGGAAGAGAAAGTTCTGTTTTTCGGTGAAATTTTCGAAATTGAAATTTTCTATATTTGCACGTTTTGTAGTTTCATGAATCCGAAAATCATGTTTCTAACGGTTGGTATGTAGGTGCATTTATCTGTCGTCAGCATACCTCAAGAAAACTTACTAAAAGGAAATCTAAAATTAATATTCTAAAGCTGTATTATGTAAAGTTGCTACACTAAAACTTTCGTTTTCATCATGCGAAAGGTTAGACTGCAAGGGCATCCAAAAGATTTCAAATGCATTATGTCTAATGGGAAATTTTCTGGTAAATACAGTTTAACATTTTAAAACTGCATTGAAGAAGAAGAAATTAACATATATTATTCTATATGCATAAAACCATACTTATTGTAGGATGTGCTATAAAAACCGTTTATCATTCGCTTATAAGGCCACACAAAAGAATTCGGAAATATTAGGATTACACATCGAAATTGATGAAAATGTATTTCTAGTTTTTTATGTTTTTTATATACGAGTATGTATATATATACATATATAACATAAATATATGTATAAAACATAATATTGAATATATTCAAATTGACTCAAAGAATAATGAATATTTAGTTATTTAATTTATGAATAAATGCTATGATAATATAAATTTTAATAAAAATATTAATAAAAATGAAAAATATCTCCCAATTAAAAACATAAATATTAAAAAGGCTTATAAATATAGTACCCCTCTTGGCAGATTACTATTTAATTATAACATTAAAATGAATGATAGAAATTCAGTTACATGTATTTGTGAACATTTTAAACACTTTATTGAAACACATTATAATCATATTGTAACTGGTGATATGGATTTCATAGATTTAGTTTTACATAATAATTCACTTAAAAATTTCATGAAAATGGGTACTAAATATAGATTAAATGTTACTTATTATGTCAAAAATATCTAAAACCAGTTAAATAAAGATCTTGATAAAAAGTATTGCAGTAAAATATAATATGCCTATTGAGGCTTTTAATGAATGGATTTTCTATGTAAAAACTGATATAGATAAATTAAAATTTGATGTTCTGAAAGGTTTTATTAACAGAGATATAAAAGATGATATTAAAAAACTTCAAGAAAAATTTATCATAACATATGTAGATAAACCTGTGAATAATTTTGCTGTTATATGTAAAAAATATTATTTACAAATGGTGGATCAAATTATGACAAACACTATATTATTTGAAGAGTCTAAAATAAAAGAAAGATAACTAGTAAATAGATTAAAAGCTAAAATCTACAAACTGGAATTAAACTTACTAATGTTAATTTCCCTTTTATTTTTCTTATCCCTAAATTTCATAAATATCCAGTAAAATTTAGAACAGTAACTTCTGCTTATAATACATATAATGTAAAAGCAAATAAAAAATTATAACTTCTTATTAAAAATGCTCTAGATCAAACTAAAAATTCTACAATTCTTAAAAATAGATATGACTTGGTTAATTTTATGAAAGGTACGAAGGTTAATAATGTTTTCACTTGGGATTTTGAAGATTTGTTTAATAATATTAAAATAGATGATTTGATCAATTCTTTGGATATTTTTTATTCTGAAAGTAATATAAAAGATATTATATATTATAATAAATATAAGAAAATTATACAGTTTAGTTCTAAAAGAGAATTATATTAATTATCATGGGAAATTTTGTGTTAAAAAAATGGCATTCCTCAGGGCTCAGTATCTAGCAACAATTTAGCAAAAATATATTTGCATACTTGTGAAAATAATTGCAAACCTAGTAAGTGTATTATAATTTACAGGTATATTGATGATCTGATCGCTATCGCTTTTACTTGTGCTAATGACACTAAAATAAAAACAAATTTTTATCCTTCATATTTAAAACTCATTAGTACTAATTTTAATTCTTTAAAAGCAAATTTTTTGGACTTGGATATAAATATTATAGATAATAAAATGATTACAACTAGTTTTGATAAAAGAAATAATTTTGATTTTAATGTGATTAAATTGATTCATTGGAGCTCTAACATTAGTAAACTTATCTATAGAAATATCATTTTAAACTATCTTAATAGTAATAAAAGATTAATTTTTACTTATGACAAAATTAAGGATATTCAGGATTTCTTTAATCGAACTGTTGAAAATGATTATCCTATAGATTTTTTGCATGGTTATATTATAGAGAAATATTTAAAACATTTGAAATATAAATGACTATGTTTTCTTTTTAATTTTCCTTTTTAAATATTACTTTTTTTTCGATTAAATTTTGCTGTATTAACTATATTTATTATATTAGTTTCTTTAATTTAATATAGATGGCGTTGTGACACTATATTTTCGATGGTTTCGTATTTTGGTTAGTTATCTCGCTAGAAATTTTATGAATTTCATGCTGCTCTTTGAGTGAATGTTGATCTTTTTTTTTTTTTTTTTTTTTGCCTGTTCCATTTTATTTGATCAATTTTCTGCCTGATCCATATAAGTTTTTGTCTGTTCCACATTATTTTATCCATATTGATTTTAGCCTTATATGTGCTTTTTGTTAAATTGTCTGCCTGGGGGAGAGTTTTGATCAATTAATAGCAAGCTTTAACCCCACACGTATGTCTCGAGTCATACGGGGCATTTTTGACAGTTTAAATCATTTATTTTATGTTTTGTAGTAAGTTTTACTTATTATTTTTTCATGTCAGTTTATATTTAGTTATTTTTGTTACATATTTTCAACTTTTATTTGACTGAAACTAAATTTAAATACTATGTTGTGTATACATAATTTATAGACAAGACGTAGGGCTTTACAAAGATGAGGGAATACATTTTTTTCCACTGAATATAGCTAATGAAAGTGCTTTACTAAATTTTAACAAGTCCCGAAGAACTACTGTGAAATGATATAATTACTTTCTGATACTCTATGGTAAGGAAACTACTAGGAACAAAGTACTAAAATCAAATAATTGCAGGAAATTCAAATTAGCTAATTTGGAATTCCTATAGGATTACTATATGAAAATTTCTTCTCAAGATTGTTAAGTTTCAAGGAGTGTGTGAGGGCATTCGTCTGAATAACTTAGAACAAACGTTTAAATTTAATACCAGCTTTAATTTTTTTTCAATAAATGTTAAATTTCGGGGGAACGGGGGTGATACACCACCCACATACAGAAATATATGCACGCTGTATGTTCCTTAAAAAACGTATTTTCTACACGCAAAAAAGTCAGCATTTCCGTCCAAAGTCGTAATCGGAGATGCATTCAAAACTTTTAAATAGTTTATCTAATACTATTTTGAACTCTACGAGTGATTAAAATGTTTTCATCAGTTTGAATTCTGTCAAGTGAATCACAATATTTTAACACGTTCGTCGCCTAGCGTGATTCGGCTGAATTTCTCACCGGACCCAAATCCGACATGTGTACTAGAGAACCACAAATAAAAAAATGTAAATAAAAAAATTTCGGGAACTTCTCGTTACCGAACGGTTGTCCTCGGAAAACGCTATGTCCGATAATAATAGAAATAAAACAAGGAATGTGTCCCGACATTTAGAGATTCGTAAGAATCAGCAAGGCTACACTCTAAAAAAAAGTCCTGCTTGCTGCCAGAAAATGTCTGTAATGACAGAAAACACGCATAAGAAAAATTACATTGACAGAATATATTTTTCTATCGTTACAGAAAGTTTCTGGCAGCAAACAGGACTTTTTTTTGACAGCGTAGCTTATAAGAATGATGTGCGCCTTATGTTATAAGAAGAAGAAGCAAAGTGCCAAACGAATGAAAAAAAGAAAGAAAAAACTAGTACCTATTGCACCAAACGTCGAAAATCACCTCAAATGTGTTACCAGTGTAAGTGTTTCAAATGTGTTTCCTAGTAGATTAATAAAAAGTATAGTACAATGTTAATATTTTTATGTTGTATATCCTAGCTTTCAACCTACGTAATAACAATATTTCTGTTTTTCGCTTATGCGCAGTGAAAACGTTTTTCATATAAATGCTCATATTTCATGAGATAATAAATATAGTTGTATTCCGATTACAGTATATTGTTTCAAAAGTGTTTTTTTAATTTATCTGAAAGTAGGAATAATTTATGTTTATAACTCTGTGCATTATAAATAAAAAACAAGATTTTTTTTTTTTTTTTTTTTTTTTTTTTGAGTTTTGAAATAAATGCTTATCTTTCCGTTATTTAACATGCTAACGTCCCACAAATTTATACAAAAATTGTACTGGGTAACATATCCTAAAGTTACAGATAATTTCGTTCACTTAACGATACATAGGGTGATCACAAACATTATTGACTTTGCTCAATTTGTTACCGGTCCCCTGATTGTTGTCTTACACCAATCTTTACTGAAAAACATGAGAAAGGCTTATTTCTTTAAATACGCAATGTTTGAAAACATTTTATCGTGTGATAAGATTTTAAATCGGAAAAAAAATATATTGTTTTGAGCAGGAGTGTATATGTTTAGAATTGTAACTTTTTAACATCATATCTTTTATACGCTGCAAACGTAATAAAAATATTTAAAAATCTGTTATATTAAGAGTTGCATTAGAAAAATTTATGTTAAAAAACAGATTGTGTAGAATAATAGATGTATATAAAGCTTCAAAAAAATGGAAGAAAATAAGGTGTATACTGTTAATTTCTGTAAATTTATTGAAATGTTTTTTCACATCTCTGCACATTTATGATAGTTTTCAGTTAAAGATAAATAATCTAAATTATTTCTCTTTAATCTTTTTTTTTTTTTTAATAATTTTTAATAAAATTAAAAATTGAATATTTCTCCTTCAGTTAAAATTTTATGAATCATAAATACATTTCCACCAATAAGTTATTAAAATTCATTTTTATAACAGTGTAGAATATATTACAAATGTTTGACAGAATATTAATTATTCAAAAATGGCACAGTTCGCCTTAAATTCTTACTGCGTGCATTATATGCAATAATGTGAGGGGAGAAGAGAGAGAAAAAGATCGATCCGTCAAAAAAAAAAAAAAAAAAAAAAAAAACAGATTTTCAGGTAATTCAGTATCATATATTACATAAAATGTTGGATTTTTTACAGTTTTAAAATCTGTTATTGCATATAATTTATAAAATTTTGCTGCAATTGATAAAATAATGAGAATTATTATTATTATTATTATGAACAGATTAGCTGAAATTCATTTACAGTTTTCATACGACTAAATATTTTAAATATTATTCGTCAAAGAAAATTTATTTTTTAATATTTTGTTAAACAAATGTAGCAAATAAAAATTAAACTAAATTAGTTCATATAAAAACGATTTATTTAAGTATTACATTTATATTTAAAATAAAACAATTTTTAATATTTTATTTTACATCAAATAAATAACAAAAGGAAATCGCTTACTATTAAATAGACTCTCCATTCTAAGTGAAATACATGCTATAAATCTTTTTAAGTAAAGATTATTGGTTAAAATGTCAATATTTATTTCATTAAAGTCAATCGCTCATCTTTTATTTATGACTTTGAGAATTTTCATTTTATTTTTATTTTTTTCTTACGCATTATGTTTCTTGGCATGTTACAAGAACAATATATGTAATAATTCAGTATTTATAATCAGTATATATTTAGGATGTTTTATATATATACATATAACCTAGATCGAAAGATTAATCTTAAAGTAAAATAATGTCTGACATACGAAGATAATTTATCTTGAACAAACTTCTTTTCCAGTGGCACAGGAGTCGTTTTCGAATCAATTAATGATTTTCTACTGAATAAAAGTAAATTTATATTTCCTTAAAACATCTAAACTTTTGATGTAAGTCCTTTTTCCCTTAAAAAATATAGTCGATAACATTTGGTCTAACAGATTAATTATGAATTTTAATAAGTGAACCTTTCAATATATGAGTTTTATATCGACATCATTTTTCTAAACTTATATATTTCTGATTTATTGTTTAGTTCATAAATTTCAATTTCTGGTTTAAAATTGGTTTACAAAAATATAAGAATAAATAAATGATTTTGATTTTAAAGAAACTGATATAGATGTTTCTTTAATTCCTTTTATAAACATTCTAGCGCTAAGATAAGTTTCTACAGATTATTTTTAAATAACTATAAGTTTTTTTTTTTTTTTTTTTGAATAAATTCTTCTCTTAACAGTATTAAATTACTTTTTTATAAAATGTATAATCTGATGTGCCACTCACACGAATTTCTCTTACCCTGAAATTTAATACTATAAATACAGGTTGGAAAAAAAGAGGTAACATTGCGAGTACTGTTATGTAAATCGATGTTAAACAATTCAAATTAGGCTTAGGAATGATAATTAGTTCTGTGTGAGGGGGCTACCGACCCCCAACCCCCGTTTCATTAATGCACCTACATTTAAATAGAATTTAAATCTGTTATTAAAATTAAAAGTTTACTTTAAATTATTCAGACAATTTTCACACGCAACATACCTTGAAACTTATCAATATTGATCAAACTTTTCCAGCAACAAAATAGAACATTAAACACTTCAAAATAGAACATTTGGATCTCCTAAAATTATTCGTTTTTAAGTCACTCTAAGAGACACAGACAAAATTTAAAGGTTACAAAATTTGACTAAAGCAATCAGTAAGCCTCAAAACGTGTAAATATACAAAAAACAAGCGGTGAATATTTGGCTTAAAAACATACATTATTTACCATACCTCTATGAGGAAATTATTTCAATTCCTTAGCAGCTTTCTTAGAAATGGTAAAATATTAGTAGTAAAGCACATCCACTAACAACAAAAAGAATGTTATCGCTTAAATATTTGCAGACCTGTATATCTTTCGAAGATTATTTACAGATCACATGGTGTATCCAAATATAATCCTATGGTAATCATGCATGGTCCAGTCTGAAATATACTTCCACCAATTTGCAACGATTGTCGCACTTTTATCTAGTTCTTTTGTGTAGCCTTGTAAACGAACAGTAAATGATTTCCCTACCATATTCTACATGAGACACTTTTTTTTACGCATATAAAAAATATATATTCCTTTCACTTGGTTCAGTGCAGATTATAGATGTTAAACTCTACTTACCAGCACTTTCCCCCATAGACGTAATGTATTTCAAATCTCTTGGACGTCCCTGTGCACGAACCATTTGCTTCATCTCAAAGAAAAGCTTAGTGCAGCATCCCTATTCATAGACGTTTAGAATACGGAGTTTGAAATTTCTGCTATTATTTGTTCTTGAGATATGCTGAAAACAGACACACACACAGACCATTCGCTAAAAACATGATTTTCGTATTCAGGGCATTTCAGAACATGTAAATATAACAAAAACTCACTTTTGAAAATTTGACCCTAAAACAATACTTTCTCTACCTTATGGGTAAAAGAAAGTAAAAAGTTGGTTTTGTAATCTTCAGTTTTACATTTTGAAAAAAAAAATTATTACCAACCTCACTTCCTTAATTAATCCTTAATTCCTTCTTATTAATTTTAATTATAAGATTAATAGTATTAATATTTTTATTTATTTATTTATTTTTTTTTTCATTCATTCTCATGGTTTGAAATACAGAAAAATATTTTTAAATAACAAAAGGCATAAAATTAATTACGCTATTTGACAATGAAATTAAGTATAAAATAAAAATTATTCTTTTCTTAGTTAAAACATCATGTTTTTACAATGAGAGACAACAACAAAACTATATAACTCTATTTAAATGTTAATTTAAAATTATGCGAAAAACTAAAAATCATTTTTAATTCTGAATGTACAAGAGATAATTTTTTCGTTATTTCTTCACCTGAGTGTTTAAATTCCTTGAATCTATATATATAAAAATGAATGTTTGTCTGTATGTTATTTATAAAATCGTAAACGGCTTGACCGATTTCGATCATTCTTTTTTTGTTTTTTTCCTTATAGGTCAGGGATGGTTTAAGAAACAAAAAATGAAAAAATCTTTAAAATTAAATAAAATATGAAAATAATAAACTTATTGACTTATATTGACTTAATATAAGCCATTTAAATTTTTAATTGTTGCCAAAAAAAGTTTACGAGATATATTTATTTATTGTTTTCAGCATAAAATGAAATATTCTTTCATGCGAAAAATAGGAAATTACTAAATGTTAAATTGATCGATGAGAAAATGACACATTATAATTTTAAAATAAAAAAGTAATATTACAAATCTAACATATTTCTTCTGAATTTTATTTCACAGCATTTTTTTTATATACCTCAACTTCAGATTTTTTTTTTAGTATGGCGGATGAAACACGCTTGGCATAAAAGCTAATTCAGCATTATGGTAAAGGTATTTTCTTATTGATAATTCTTGAAATTTTTTTATAATTTTGATGCTGAAGTAGATCGGACATTTTTCGCCAAGGAAAAGATAGAAAGAAATACGCAAGCGAAGTGATGACGTCACTGGCCGTTCGTGGATGCAAGAAAAATATTTCCTATGTTAAACGCCCATTGGATTTTTTGTAAAAAATTATTAAAAATCGAGGGAAAATATTTCCCGATTTTAATCCGCATATTTAGGTATAGATATGTATTAGTTATCATGTCCATGCATTAGATTAAGTTATTTTTGTTGTAAAATTGACAAAATTTGAATTTTTAATTTCAAAACTCTAGAAAAAAAATGGCAAACTTCCATATTCGATTGAAAACACAAACATTTAATTTCAAAGGATGATATTAACACAATAAATATCCAACTAATATACTGATTAAAAGGGAAATGATAAATATTCTATCATAATTTGAAGTCAAATTTGTTTTCAAATGTTTAAATAAAGTATCTGATATAAGATACTAATATGTTGTAGCGGAATAGATTTGATATCGGTCATCCTTGGTAGAAAAATAAAATATCGCCAAATTATTTGGCGAACATAATTTAATTCCTTTCAAAAATCATGGTTATTTTAACAACTTATTTTAAGACAGTAATGAATAATATGAAACAATATTTCGTACAATGCATATTACGAAAATATACATCTGGCATGTATATTTTCGTATTACGTTTTTGATCACCAAATACAATAAGCGCCAAGAACGACAGAGTTTTGAAATTTAAAATTAAAATTTTGTCAATTTGACAGCAAAATAACTCAATCTAACACATGCACATGATAACTAATACATATGTGTACCCAAATATGGGGATTAAAATCGGGAAATAATTTTCTTCGATTTTTAATCATTTTTTACAAAAAATCCAATGGGCGATTGACATAGGAAATCATTTTCTTGCATCCACGGACGGTCAGTGCGACGTCACACTTCGCTTGCGTATAGGAACAATAATCGCATAAATTATATTTTGGTCTAAAACGGCAACAAAAATTTAAAAGTCGCCAAGGGCATTAAGTCTGTACCATGATCAAGTTTACATACTAATTTATTTATTTTTCTATATACCAACTACTATTAACTAAGCATGAAGTATATATAACCACAAAATAATAATTGTCTCATGCGATAGAAGTTGCCGATCATAGCATATTGTAATATTATATGTGGCTTGAAATTGCTGTCATTCTATGGTTGATTGATTAAATCAAATAAATATAGGAAATAACTTGAGAGCAAATATTATGTACATCACATATAATGTTGTTCATATGTAACTGGGATTCAGATATAAAAGAGTTACTTCAAATTTTTCGATACTGTCCGTATCGAAACTGTTATGTATGATAAGCAACCAAATGGAAGCCCACGGGTAAGCCATTGTCGCAGGCAATAGGGACAGGCACCGGAGATTGCAAGGACAAACAAGGCGCTGCCTAAGGCAGCGGGAACACAAAGCAAGCTTTTGACCGATTTCAGTTTTTTTTTTTTTTTTTTTTTTTCATAAAGCATATAGAAAAGAGTTTGACAGCGAAGCGGGCAAAGCCGTCCAAAATTGTTTAAGAACTAAAATATTATTCAACAATTCGCCGGGAAATGAAAAAAAAAATCATTTATTTGTAAAAAAAAAAAAAAAATTAAAAATTTGAAACTCATTAATATTATATGAATTTCACTACATAGTTAAAATTTTAATTAACCAGTCACCAAATTATTATTTGAACCAGATTAATATTGTGCAATAGTGAACTAAAATCATACAAAGAAAGGTTTCGAAATAAAATTCATAATTGACGATCAAGTTTTTATACTTCCACAACGCAGTACTGTTTTAGTACAGAATCCCTATGGACGAATTTTAAATTTTTATCGCCATGTTGGCGATAACTTTTTATTTATTTATTTTGGCATTTTATTTTGGCTTTCAATGAGTTGCAAATTTTTTTGAGTGTACTTTATCAGACTCTGTTTTGCACAGCACCACAATGATAAGGTTTCATTTCATTATATATTATGATCAAACCGTCAGTTCCCACACATACACATCAAAATTTCCACGTGAAAGAAGTCGCGGGTAACAGCTAGTTACATTATATAAATATCATTTATTAAAAACTATAAAATGAAAAATCATTAAGCCATCATATATATATATATATATATATATATATATATATCATCATCATGGGCGTCAGCAGAATGGGGCAAGGGGTGGCACTTGCCCCCCCCCCTGGAAAATTATACTAAGCATTTTTTCTTTAAATTTAAAACTATGCTTTCAGAATTTTATTAAAAAAAAAGTATTTTTTCAGGTTGTGCCCCCCCCCCTGAATTTTTTTCTGGCGACGCCACTGATCATCATCATCATCAGTTTCAAACTTTATTAATCCACTGCAAAATGAAGATCTCTAATAGAGGATTCCAGACTGTCCTGTTTTCTGCAATTCTCCATTCTGCTCTTCCAAACTTCATAATTCCATTTCTCCAACCACACAGTGATTGTTACTGCAGTGTTTTCTTATCTTTCGGTTTCCAAAACAGGATTTGTTGGTCCATTTATCAGCATTTCTTCGGGCAAGATGTCCAAACCAGCTCTGTTTTAAATTCTAAATTCTAGAAATAACATTAATAACTTTGGTTTGCTTCCTAATCCAAGTGTTTCGTTTTCTGTCTCTTCGGGTGAATCTTAACATGCATCTCTTCATGCTTCTCTAGGTTATTTGAAATTTTTGTATAGTTTTACAGGCCAATGTCCAAATTTCTGAAGCCTAAGTTAAAACAGGCAAAATGCACTTATCAAAAACTTTTCATACTAATTAGGAGGTCGCTTTTGAACATAGCAATATTTCTTTCGAATGCTCTCCATGCAAGTTTAACTCGTTTGTTAAGTTCTTCCATGAAGTTTCCGTCCCTCGTTAAGACTTGTGCCAGGCAAGTATAGCAACATACCGTTTCTAATTCATCCATAACAGCAGTGATCTTCAGTGGAGATATAATGGAATTTGACGTAATTTTGTCTTACTGAGTTTCGTTTTCAATCCAACGAATTTGCTTTCTTTGTTTAATTCTTGAAGCATTTCTTGCAAATCATCAAATGAGGAAGCAAGCCGTATAATATCAGCAGCAAATCTCAAATGATTTATAATGTCTACATCAGTTTTTATGTCTTTCTTTTCCCAATTTAATTTTTTGAACACTCCCTGAAGTACTGCATTGAGACGTTTGTCCTTTCATCTTACACCTTTCTTATTTTGGTTGGTTGGTTGGGTTTTATGTCGCAATAGTGCTGTGCAATGGGCTATTACAAGGCTCTGTACTCAGTCCCCTACTCTTCCTCCTATATGTCAACAACGTCCACCAGCATATTGACAATGAAACCAAGATTGCATGCTACGCAGACGACATTACAATATCTCGTTATACTAGTAGCGATATCAAAAAGTCAGAAAATTCTCTCAACAGATCATTAATCGGTATCGTGAATTGGTCAAGAGAACTGAAGCTACAGATCAACCCACAAAAAACTAACTACACAATTTTCACAACAGATAGAAGCCATAAAAAGCACTTTAACCCAGTTATTACCATGGATGTCTTGCCTCTCACTAAGGTGGAAAACCCAAAATATTTAGGTGTGACCCAGGGTGCAGAACTTCGGTTCACGAAGCATATTGAAAACATCTCACACAAGGCACTTAAGAAATTAAACATCCGGAGAAGTCTCTGTAGTACTGACTGGGGAGCTAACCCCAAAACTCTCAGAACTACCTATGCTTCACTAGTAAGACCCAATCTGGAATATGCAGCGCCAATTTGGGCACATGCCTCTGTGTCTGCACTCGAGAAACCTGATAGGATTCAGGCCAGAGCAGCCAAGATAATTATTGGTGCTGTCTCATTTACTAATAACTCCAAGGCAGAGCAAGAGTGCGGCCTACAGACACTTGATAATCGAAGAAAGTACCAAACAGTCAAATTTATTAACAGGGCTAATAGTTTAGCTATAAATCACATCTCTCGTAGAGCGACGACTAACTGGAATTGTTAATCAAGACTCAAAAGATCATCTACCATGAAGTTTGATAAAGAAATCCGAGAAAGTCTTGAATTAGATCAAAGATATACACTGCTTCAGGAACCTGTCCTATCATCCTGACTTCCCCCAATTACTGTTATCAATTTGAAACTACTAGATCACTGCTTGAAAAAAGAATCGGAGGCCATAGTTAAAGCTAAGGGAATTAAGACTATCGAGACATTTGGGGCGCGACCTGGTGCAGATGTATACTGATGGATCCTCGGATGAGACGATTTTGAACGGCGGAGCACGCATATCAATCACTCTGACTAACGACATGAAATTGCAAAAACGTATAGGAGCAGGAAACATCGCTTCTAATTTTACTTGCGAACTAAAGGCAATTCTTGAGGCCCTACGAATGTATACTTCCCTGGGTGATATTCATAAAGCTAGTGGACTCGTCATTTTCCGTGATTTCAGGGCTGCCCTGGAAGCAATAGGGGATGGAGACTCCAAGCTCGCACAAGATATCCATCACTACTTACAAGAAATTTGCCACCTAGGGAAAAGTTGTACTTTCCAGTGGACACCGGCACATGTTGGTATAGAGGAGAACGAGGAAGCAGATAGGCTGGCGAAAGAGGCGAGGGACCTAAACTCGGGAATTTGCAGCACCGTAACTTTAGGTGATGCTAATGCAGTTGCTAGATACAGACTGAAAGAAAAACACATCAAAAAGAAACATCAACTGTGTGTTATCAATGCAGACAGGATGATTACCAAGACTATCTCCAGACTTAGAACCCAACACTTTGGTGGAATAATAATAAACACAGGCAGCACTAGAACTTACAAATCATGTAGGAACTGCCTGGAGAAGTAACTCACCCCAGAACACATTTTCAACTGCCCGGCCATCGTAAGAAGCTTACAGGCCACTGACGAATTTCTCTTTCTGGGAAATCTCTACAGTGACAAAATTGTGGACATTGCCAAAGCCGTAAGGATGGCTCTCCCGCTTCGGTGACCCCAAAATGTATACTTTTGATGGGAACATGGAGGATATTGCGGCTACGACAGATTTTACGTGCACCAGCCACCATTAGTGAACACGACGGTCTTTGGCCAGGTCGAGTACCGAACCCGCAATCTTCCATTTACGAGCCCGGCGCTCTACCGACTGGGCTACCACGGCCCCCTTTCTAATTTTGAATGCATTACTCGTTTTGTGGAGTTTTAATTTGGCTGTTGCTTCTTTGTAAAAGTTTCCATTTAGGTGAAATTATCCAAAATCACTATTAGTACTCCTTAATGCATCCATAACATCTACTAATGATACAGAGTCAAAGGCTTTTTCCATAGTACACAAATGCCACAGTGAGAGAGAGTTCGTATTTATTACTTCTTTCAAGAATTTCTCTAATTCTATAAATATGGTCTATGACACTAAAATCATTTCTAAATCCTGCTTGTTGTTTAGGTTGCGCTGCATCCAATTGTTTCTGTAAGCGATTTGTCAGAATTTTTGTCAGCATTTTATACAAAATTGAGAGAAGGCTGATTGGATGATAGTTTCTAATATCTTCTTTTTCTTGTTTTGTAAAGAGTAAGATTATGATGGCATTTTTGCAGTCCTTTGGAACATCACATAAAGTTTTACACTTTTTGAATAGTTCAGTAAGAACTTTAATAGCTTCATTTCCTACTTCTTTTAAAATAGGAAAATTCATTTTCTCTTACCCCGAAGCTTTTCCATTTTCCCTTCCTTTTAATGCCATAGCTACTTCTTCCTTCAATATTGATGGAAGTTATGGAACAAAATTTACATTAGAAACAAAATGCTGCTAATTCGCAGAGCAATATAATTAAAATAAAAATGCAATATGACAATATGACAATAAAAATAATGTTTCTATGGAACTGTTACACTATATATCTAAAATAAATATTTAAAGAATAGTATATATATGTGTGTGTATATATATATTGAAAACCTTTTCAAATATTGCAGCAAATGTAACAAAGTATCACAAGAAGAACTAGAAAAAAACATGTATAGACCTATGATCATTAAGTCTAAAATGTAAATGGTTACTAGTTTGACCAATATATTCCATGTGACACATATTACATTTTAAAGAATAAATAGCATAAAAGCCTTGCAGAAAATTTCCAATATAGAAGTATTTTTGATTTTTGATTTATCAACGCAAATAAGACACCTACAGGATTTACAGGTTAATTAAAAGCTAAATCACAGTTTATCAAAAACTAATATCAAAAAATGGTAAATTCATGAGGCAAAAAATAAATATTTAAGTAAATGCTAAGTTTTAAAAACAATGCAAGAAAAGGAAATTCAAATCAGCAGGAATATAATATTTTTAGAATTTACAATAATACATAAAAATTGCACGAAATGCAGCATGATAAATCAAGAATTAGCAAACTTAATTAAATAATTAGAAATTCCCAAACAAGGGCACACTGTAAATAATAGAGCATGCAGAATTTTGCATATAGAAAGATGAATAAAATCACTCCAAAAGATAAACGCAAAAGCTGCGTCAAATAAGTGTAATTTACCTTATCTCTCAAAGGGTTAAAGGTTCCAAATGATGGATAATATTTAATTTTCTTTATCACAATGCGTTGTAGCTATGACCTCCATGTCTCAAGCCAATTGGTGGATATCGCAGCTTTGATTACCGTATATACTTATTATAAATATGAAATCTTGATATAAATAACATGTGAAATAATTTTCTTAAATTTCATTATGAATTTCTTAGGCTAAAAATTATTATTATTATTGTAGTTATCATTATTATTATTTATTTATTTATTTTTTCATTTTTTATTTTTTATTCTTTATCTTCTTTTATTATTATTATTATTATTATTATTATTTGTTAGAATAAATATTATTTCAGCAAATCCTTTTTAAAGATATAATGGAAATCTGACTCAACTTTACACGTATTAAGGAAATATAAAATTACTTTTCTTGAAGTAGAAAGTCATTAATGGATCAGAAAACGATAGCTCTGGCACCAGAAAGAAAATCTGGTAAAGTTAAATTATTTTACTACGTCAAGCATTAGTTTACTTTATGATTAATGATTGGAGCTAGGATTTTAAAAAATTACTTCCTAAATTCGGATTATAAATATAATATTTCTACAAATATTGTATCTGTAACATATTGTAAAACTTTGTACGTAAGTGAAAAGCAAGAAGAAAATTTTCAAAGTCATAAATAAAAGATGAGCGATTGACTTTAATGAAATATATATTGACATTTTAACCAATAACTTTTATTTAAAAAGAATTATGGCATGGGTTTGACTGATAAATTATGGTGAAGAGTCTATTAAATGGTAAATCGTCTTTGTTTTGTTATTTATTTGAGCGAAAGATAATACTAAAACATTTGTATGCTAATACATAAAAGTAGTATTTATGTATTATTATTTTTTCCTTTTTACAGTAATTAATGAAATTTATTTACTTTTCTTATTATTTATGTTTAAAAAAGTTTAAATTGTTTGAGTTGAACATTCTTAAAATATTTTTATTCACAAGTTGGGTTTAATTAACATTAAGCATGTATATTTCATTATTATTTTATTTTATCTATTCCTTTTTTCAAATTTTCAAACTAAATAAAACAATATAAATATAAATATAAATAAAGATGCTTGGAAATATATAAATAAAAAATCAATAAATGCAGCTAAATATTGGACCAAATATTAACATCCCTCTACTTGCTGAACTATAATGCATATTGAAAACATAAAATTAAGTTGCATAGGCTAAGGGATTTAATTATTTTTGTTTCGTTTCGTATAGTTATAATACTGTGTTGAAAGAATCTCAAAGCTGTTTTTATTCCGTTACTAGCAGGCATTGCCCGCTTCGCTGGGCACTATATTTAAACGATTTCTGAAATTTTCGTATCATTATAATTAAATCTCAAAAAATCAAAATCAAAGACTAAAAAGAAAACGATTACTGAAATATATCGAAACTTAAGTTAAAGTTCCTGCTGCGTATGGTAGAGGATTTTCCACTTACAACATGAGGAGTCCGAGTCCCTACTGCTTTCGGCAGCTACTTACCCCCTTTTTACCCTCTTCTTCTCTGTAGTAAAGTCAGAAGTTTCGCGAAATTCCACTAAAATACATACTGCGTACATTTAATCAACACTCACATTAAAAAAATCACCATTCTAATGCAATTTGTAGCAGATTTAAGTTCGAAAATATTTTATTTTCGCCTTTCCCCCCCCCCAAAAAAAAAAAAAGAATAATAATAATAATAACAGAGGAGAGAGTAATTTTGCAAAATCTTTTAGAGTGTGTGTTGCATACACATAACTAATCGACACATCAACCAATCGTTTTCCTGAGATAATTTGGAGCAGAATTATGTTTGAAAACGTGTTCCTGCCCCCCCCCCCTCTCTTAAAGGGATATAAAAGGGAAAATCAACGAAATCTTTTCATACTACGTGTTGGATACGTATAACCCACCTACGCATCAAAAATCGCATTCCTAAGATAATTTGGAGCAGAATTACGCTCGAAAACATGTTTATTGTCCCCCAATCCCAAGGCAGTAGAGGTGGGGATTTCATAAAATCCCGCTTTAATAGGTATCGGATATAGATGAACAATTTCAACAACAAAATCAGTGGCCGCAACTCCCATAGATTTCCCAAGAGAAATTTAGCGCTAAAAGCGAGTTCTTGAATTCGCCATCTTGTAACCCCCCCCCCCCCCCCACACACACACACACACATCTAAAACCACAAAAGAAAAATAAATAAATAATGAGAAATATTCTAAAAACGACGCATGGCTGTTTTCAATATCTTTGTATAATTTTAATAGAGCAGTGCTCAAAAATAAGGAATTTACGAAATTCCCCCAAAATATCGGGTTTCCCCCTCCCCCGTTACAAATCAAAAATTCCAAAATTATAGAAAAAAAATATTTTTGCACTCAAATCTAGACTCCTCATGTGCAATTTTTTTTACTCTGAAGTAATTTGAGCTGAATTATGAGCCGGAAGGAATTTCGCAAAATCCCTTTACTGTAACTGTCAAATACGTATAAACAATCCACGCACTAAAATTCGTGACTGCAGCTCCCATTGATTTCCCAAGACAAATTTAGAGCTAAAAGGGGGTCTCGAACTTGCCCCCTCGTAACGCATCACTCAAAAAATCAAAAATCACAAAACTTTGTACATTTTAGCTTTACTGAAAAAAAGGGAATTTGTGAAATTTTTCGCCAAATATCGATTTTCCCTCCCCCTCAAAAATAAAAAATTTCAATATTGTAAGATTTTTTTTTTTTTTCCACTCAAGTATAGTTTTGCTATGTGCTTCACCATGAAGCAATTTTCAGATGAGTTATGTTTACAAATGTGTTAAAAGCATACGCTTTGTTATTTAAAGAGGCTTCATTAGAAGATGTAATGCTACCCCCTCCCCTTTTCAAGAAAAATGCTTTTTATTTCTTTCGTTTTTGTTTTCTTCCCCCTCTACGAATTGTTACATTTTCTTATTGTTTCTTCCAATGATACAATTCATGTATGTTTTATTTTTTACATATTTAAACTTCGTTTAGACACTTTTTAAACTGCGACATGAAATTCCTGTTTCACATTATGCCAGCAACTTACAGTCCTCTTTTTATAGTCCCATATTACATATATATATATATATATATATATGCAGGGTGCGAAATTTCCGCTCGCCAGCTCGCCATTCTCGAGTGAAATTTTTACTGTGGCGAGTAAAAATTTGGTGTAGTTATAGATAGAATTCTTACACTATACAGTGACAGAAAACATTCTTTTTATAGATTTAAATATGGCAAAATCTTGCCATCTTATAACCTCATATTTAATCCCAGCCTGGGAAGGGAAAAATGTTTAGTGCATGCATAAAAGTTTTAATCTCTTCAGCAGTTTCGTTTCTCCCATTGTGATTTCTCCAAGCAGAGTGAGAATAGACGAGCAGAGAACCTCTTTGCCCGTCGCCCACTATCCGAGAGAAGTGAAATGTGAAAGTTTGCCTATGCGATATCGGCGCATGAAAATGAACCCGAGCTCTTTTAAAGATAATGCTTATGTTTATTTTGTTGAATAATGATCAAACAACAGTTCACATTTTCCAGTTTTTTACTGAAACTCCAAGGATTTACACTTTTTATGATTTGTAGGCATGTAAGCAACGATTTTATAGAAAAAATTATTCCGAAATGGCTATTTCAAATGACAAGAATGAACAAGTTATACACATCGACATTCTGTCTGATTACAAAAATAAAATGGACAAAAAGACATTTCTGATGTAAAAAGATAAATAAATAAGTAGGTAAATAAGGAAGATTAATCTTTCATAATAAAAAGATATTCACAGGATTTCAAATCTCAAATACAACACATTATAATGATTTTTAATTATAGATGATTATGAAACATGATTATAAAGACACACTTTTAATATATATAATTTTAAGCATATTTATGAAAGCATTTCAAATGGTTAGGGAAAAAAGAAAAATAATGACAACTCTATTTTGTGTCGAGTAAAACTTTTTTTTCGGCGAGTGTAATCTTAGTTGAAATTTCGGGCCCTGTATATATGTATATATTTTTATGTTTCACATCTTTAAGAGGAAATTAGGTTTTATAATCATTTTCATTGGAATTTTGCGGTGTTCCATTAGACGAAGGATATGCATCATTAGAAATGCTTTAAAAGTTTTTACAACTTACATGTTACACACTCATTTTTTTAATAATTCAACAATGTGGTTTTTAATTTAATTTCTTCTTTTCTAACATTTGTGAGTGCCCTACTTTTTGCCGTGTATTGTTTATACAGCATCCAAACGACACTGTACGGGTTAATTTCCAAAACCATTGTCTTCAATAGAAAAATTTATTTTTCAAATTGTAAATTTTTTTTCAATACTAAATAAAAAGTAAAAATAAATATTTGCCACTTGCAAAATAACGATATTTTTTTTTTTCAATTACCAATTAAAAAACTAAAAATATGTATAACTTAAAAATGTGTTTCACATGCAATTTAAATACTTGCAACTCGCAAGATATTTTATTTTATTTTATTTTTGTTTGTTTAATTATTTATTTATTTTTCATTTATTTATTCGTTTATTTATTTAATTATTTTTATTTATTTATTTATTTATTTATTTATTTCAAAGCTAAAATGAAATTTTTTTTAAAAAAAAAAAGCCACATGCATGTACTATACAAGCTTGTACGAGAAACAGTCAACTCTCATTGATTATTTTCAAACTGTATTTACTATAACGCTATTCAGAAACATTTGTTTTGCAAGATATTCTTAAACGCATTAAAACAACTTGCATTTGTAGGGAAAGGAGGTTGCTCGCCAATCGCGTGCACTTTTGTCTTTTTGCGCCAAATATCCGAATTTATTTTATTTATTTGTAGACTTTTTAGTGGGATTCCGCCGATAAATTTGACTGATCTTGTATTACCTATGTAAGTAGTATCTCTGTAATTTTTTTCGCAATATTCTGAGTATGTGCTTTAACCCTTTGGGTACATTTGACGAGTGAGACTCAGCATCATCTGCTTACTTGGACGAAGTTACGGTGGACGAGTCTGACTCGTCATCTGAATTTAAGAAGTAGGCGTTAATGTTTGCAGCACACCGCCAGTGGGCATTGATCGCAAACACTTTCCTGGCGTTTTTTATGATATTTTACAACCATACTTATATCATCAATTTAAGTATATTCCAAATAAAATGTATTACTTTTACATATTAACACTTTCGCGACCGTTGACGTAGATTCACACCATTTGAAAATCTGTAACTCCACCAGTGTTCGTTTCTTTTGCAATTTGTATGCTATTTTTTTCCTTAAATATATAATTAATATTCACAATTTTACAATTAAATATACTATGGATACAAATACTTTGATTAGAAAGAATAAAATTATAATGTATATCCATTTGTAATATAAATGTGAATACAGAAAATTTTGTTCTGAAATATTGTAACATGGGAGAATAACGCCCACAGACGGACCTTACTGTCAAAAATTCAAAATCATTCCATATAGCGACAAATTAAATCCGACCCATGGGCATAAAAATCTTCAAATAATTCAGTACTCAAAGGGTTAAGGAGACCAACCTTCCTTGTTAGTAACAAATTCAAAGAATGTATTCTTCAAAGCGCGGTAACAAATTACAAATTTGATTTGATTTACGAGTGATATATTTTTTAAATTTTTAATACTTAAACGAATATCTCTAGTTCTCATAATGAAATAATTAAAAAGAAAAGTTTAAAACAGAAATATTTTAAATTTAAGCGAAAAGTGTAAACTTCTGGCAAAGTAATATTGATTTTCATCAAACGAAAGCATATTGGAACTTGGGATGTGTTTAATTTACTTATTTTGAAGGAACAATTAATTATTATCTGTCAAAATTTAATTAATACTGTTTATAAATTCTATTATTTGATATCTTTTGAATTTTCTTTTGAAAGTTAGAGAAGTAATATTTTTTCTTAAGTGCAGGAACGTTCGCCGTATATAAAAATCAGCCGATTTATAAAGTCACTTTGGCTCAAAACGAAAGTGATTTTAATAAGTGGCGGGTCCTGTACATTAATAAAGCAAAACTGAATTTATTTACAAGAAACTTACCGTAATTTTAATCCTCGTTTATTTTCTGCAATTCATATAGCAAGACAAGGTGTAGAAATGAGAGTAAAACCAAGATTAAAATTAAAATGAAAAAATATTGTTTTTCTATCTATCTATATATGTATATATATATATATATAAAATATATAATATAAATCAGGTATAAAGTGTTATACGAATTTCCTAGCAAAAGCACTTAAATTCCCGTCATGACATTCTGAAATTTGGTATGCGACAAAAGTTTCTATAAATTTTTCAGCATAAAATATAAGAAATTTAGTTGAGAAAGATACATTAAATAACTGATAATTGTTTTTTTTTTTTTTTTTTTTTTTAAGCAGATTATTTCTTTTTATTCTTCTTATTATTATTATTAGAAATATTTTTAATTTAATAATAAAAGAACTCAGTACGAAGTTTAGAATCTGAAATCTGATATTTCAATGTGTAAGTGAAGCATATTTTTCAAGACAATAGATTTTAAAAACTGTATATAAACCATAGTTGGAAACATTTTAATTTATTCTGGAGAATTTTTAGCCCCGGCTTTATTTCGTACCAATTTATTTATTTATTTATTTTTATTTTTGCGATGTATATCTACGATATAATAGAATAAAATTAGTCTAAAAACAAAAGTGGTATGAATTACAGGCGGATCGAAAACTTCTCCTGAATAAATAAATATATTAGCAGCTTTGTATAAACTATGCGGAACAATATTTTTTCTTTCTCTATCATCCTGAAAGGCTTTCAAATATAAATTACATATTTAAAAACGTAAAAAAATAAAAATAAATAAATAAATAAAAAATAAATAAAAATAAAATCTAGATCCTGTTGGTATATTCTTTTTGAAGTTAAATTTAAAATTTTTCCTTTTTTTTTTTTTTTTTCCTTCTCAAATGAATGTCTAAAGTAAATTTATTTTGCCAGGTTTTCCAATAAAACTTTCTCCTATCAAGGGACAAATAACATACTTTTGCATTAAATAAATCTTTGCTACTCCCAAAAACATTAAAGTTCTTATCTTAATTGCATATAAAAAAGTTTTTTCATCTATGGCTATAACGGCTGTTACTGATCATTTTTAAACCTTTTTTCAAATTTATTTGAAGGTAAAAATCATATGATAATTTTCGTTTCAAAGTTAATAGCTGCTTTAAAATTTCCATTCGATTATATGTTTAAAAGTTTCAGTGAATAAGAAATTTCGCTTTTATTTCAAAATATGCTTATTGTGTCTTATAAAGTTTTTGAAAGAAAAGGTGAAAATAGAAAAAGGTAAGTTCACGAAATTAGTTAAACAACCATTTATAATAGAGCATTTTATCTAAAGGTTAATACAAGTATTTAGATAAGATTTATACCTTGCTATTATAAAAGTTTAACTTGTTTTTTCTTAATTATATATTTATTACACCATTTTCTTCAATAAATACTATGTATGCTTTAAGATGTTTCTTCACATACATATAAATCTAGTTTTCATATTTTAATATTTTAAGGACATCTTTATATTTTGAAAGTTACAGTTACCATAAATTTTTTTTTTTCAATATCATTTTCAGTATTTATTTTTTTTTTCTCTCTCTATTAGCACAACGCGTGCCATATTTTATGAAGTGATGCAGCATCCTTGGAGTTAATAACTTTATTGTATTTGATAATATTTACTGCTTCTGTTATTAGCAGAGAAAATAAATAAATAAATAAATACTGAAAATGATATTGAAATGAAAAATTTTTATGGTAACTGTAACTTTCAAAATATTTTTTATTGTAACCGTAACTTTAAACCATTTGAACTTCTTTATTTATATATTGCTGGCTCTATGTAACCCAATTACACCTGATGATGCTATTATTATGATGGCGAAAAGCTTTGTGTAGTTTATTAATAAAAATATTGTATCTACGTGTTTTAAAGTGCAGGGATGGAACACGGGCGCAGAATTCATACCACTATCAATGTAAGAAAATTTTCTACTTCTTAAATCAACGATATTATAGGTAGAGAAAATTCTTAAACGGATTCCGGTATGAATTCTGCGCTCGTGTTCCATCCCTGAAAGTGGTTTGTTATCTTTTATATAATAATAGTTTTTGTTTCAAAGTTATTGGTAAACTAAAAATAGACCTGTTAAAACAGATGCTTAAATATTAATTCTCATATCAATTCACATTATTAGTTTAAAATTAAAGAGAGTATTCATGTTTCATTTATTTATTCGTTTCTTTTATTCTCAAATTTTAACTTTAATTGAAAGTGAACTTTTATGCTTATAGTTTAAACTATTAAAATCCCATTTCATTTCCATAATTCTAATTATTTTATTCACTGCAAAAAGTAATTATCGTTTTCACAAATGATCTTAACTGCTGTTAATAATTCTTTTCTCAAAATCCATTACGCAGATAAAAAAGGAAATAGCATTTAGCCTTTTATTTTTATTTATTTATTTATTTTATTTTTTAACTGTTATTTATACAACTTTTTATCTTATCTATACATTTCATTAAATAATTACATAAAGCGATTTACTTAATAATAATTATACATCTTATTTATACATCTTAGCCCTTGCTACATCTTATAAGTTTTGTATAAATAAAAATTTTCGTATATAAATATGTATGCATATACAGGGTGTCCCAAATTGTCATCTTAACCTTTTAAAACCGGGTGTTTTGTGTTAGATTTTACGTTTTTAACAAGAACTTTTTCATTAAATAATTACATAAAGCGATTGATTTAGAAGTTCATTGTTGGATTAAGACTTCAGTCGAACATGTGGAAATATAGTTATACTAATCTTATTGTCCTTATTTGTACATCTTAGCCCTTGCTACATCTTATAAGTTTTGTGTAAATAAAAATTTTCGCATATAAATATGTATGCATATACAGGGTGTCCCAAATTGTCATTTTAACCTTTTAAAACCGGATGTTTTGTGTTAGATTTTACGTTTTTAACAAGAATTTTTTCATTAAATAATTACATAAAGCGATTTACAAAATAATAATGCTGTCTCTAATCGATTTATTTAAAGCACTAATTATATTCATTCGAATATTGCATATAATTTCGTGAAATGTTGGATCGCACAAGATTTTAAAATTAGCAATGTAAGAGGAGTTACAAATAACCAAAATCTAGACTACACATGACCAGTCGATAAAAATCATACATAGCGGTATGTGTTAAAAAATAGCAGGATGTATCTTAAAGGATTAATGTGGTGTTTGTGGTCGTGAGTTGCTATATATTCCTTATTTCTTCAGCCGTTATCTTCATCCATTTAAAGCTTGAAGCTCTACCTTTGCACTGGCCACATCTGTTACAAAATACCCCAAAACACCTAGCTCTTAAAGAGTTAAAATGGCGTTTGGAGACATGTGTTCCTCAATTCTGAATCCTTACAATGTACCCTGTCTTCTCTTATAGTTTGTGGCCGTAATTTTGGGACACCCTGTATACATAAGTGTCAAGTCTCTCGTTTTTTAAGGAAGACAGGAACATTTTTATAATTGTTTCCATCTTATTATACCGTCGAAAGTATACGTGACATATTCCTTTACAAAATAGTTGTGATAAATATGATTAAAATTTAGAAAGGTTGGCAGCTATGATTTATGTAAATTGAAATGTATTAGAGGTACAATTGAATTTATCATGGATATGTAAACTTCAAATTATTTAAAATTTATTTAAAATATTTTATTAATAGCCGACTAATGTGGCTTGGGATCAGGCCCTTAAAAACGTAAATCGTTAAATAAATTAAAATTTGATTTTTTTTTCTAAGTTGCATTTACGTTGAAAGATTCTACGCTGCGTAGTTGTCATTCAAAATTATTTACAGTAGATTAGAATTAAATGTCCGTTGGACAGAGCATCTTACTCCTAAAACGAATGCACGCCAATATCTATACCAATTTTGATATTTATACAAATCGTTAGATACGGAATTTTTAAAAAATCTCATAAATGTGCCAGTTTCTCGAATTTTGCATGAAAAAATAAACTATAACAATTAAATTACTCCTGCTGAAAATGTAATCAAATTAAGCGGAAATTGATCAGTTTTCGATACCGTGAATTTCCTTTCATTTGTTATCCCGTTTTATCCCAATTTATCTATTTTTAATAAAACTTGAAAAAAAAAAAATATATATATATATTCTAAGATTAATTAAACCTAAACAAATTAAATACAAAAACAATTGAAAAATTGTTATATTGTTTATAAGAGATCTGACCCATCCTGTAAATAGGACACTGGGATAAAATGGTTGAAACTTGCTCTTATATGTCTACTTACCGAATAACAATAAAGCTTTAAATAGCCACAAGGACGATAACGAAAGTGCGCTATCACTTTAAAAAAGCACAATCAAATGTCCAAATTAAACGGAAAGCGAATTTTGCAACTGCAAAGAGAAGATACAAATCCCGTCCAGCAATGCCAGATCTGGCTGATTTTTTACTCAATCATCACCAATAATTTTGAGAAGTGATATTTGATGTATATAATATACTATCAATCTTCGATGTGATTAGGCAATCATAACAATTAAAATTTAATGGTGATTACTGAATAAAAAATTTGCCAGATCTGGCAACACTGATTACGTCCACTAATGCAAATAAATAAAGTTTTCAAACGGAGAAGGAGGATGAAACTTATAACTCAAGCAGCAAAAGCTTATACATACCCCTATGTCTACAAGCTAACAAAATATTCGCACCAAACAAATACTGATTTTCACATGCTCGTTTTCAGCTGCCCTTTAAACAGGAAAATTTAATTTGGTAAAAAGGGTTAATTTGATAATTTTCCATACAAAACATCATCTTGTGGACATTTTTTTCTCGTTTATTCTTCGAGCACATTTCATGGATCATTCACATACTAATTTTGATGAGTGTCCTCTTTCTGTATACGCACGATGCTATTTATAGTAGAAGTTTATTGAAGACGAATTACTTAAGTACTAGCTTTTAAATGTTCTTCGCAGAAGTTATGTGCAAATTGCAGAGCTACTAAGTTTTAAAATTTATAAATCAGAATAGACACCAGTATTTTTAAATGGAATAAGTTACATATATTTTTGACGATTAATGTTACTGAAAACAAACCAAAAAAAAAAAAAAAAGTAAAAAATCTGCTTTTTAAAAACTCAAAAATATTCTTGCTATCATTAAACTTCCTAATAGTATTGTAATACTGTCCTTAATCTCTCTACTTTTAAATTGTATTTTGCTTCCTCCTTCTTAAGCTCTAAAATTCCTTTTTAATGTTTTATGTTCCTTTTTTATATCCCCCCCCCTCCCTTTTGCAGTGAAATTGTAGTTCAGGACTCACTCCGTTAGCTTCCATCCTTAGGTACCGGAGGATGCGTGACTTAGTTACAGGCACCTCCCACCAATAACAATCGAAGAGCCGAAGAAAGTTACTGAAAACAACTATAAAATTTCTACGGTTTGAAGTCTCCCGCCAAAAACAGTAGAGTTGACACCTATGAAACTGTTATCATAAAACTACAAACCATCATATAACCGCTTAGTGACGATTTGCATTTGCGGCTGCATGAATCTTATCGTAATCATTAATTTCAAATATATACAATCGAAAGTTTTTTTTTTTTTTTTTTTTTTTTTTTTGTAATTGAGAAATATGTTCATGTAGATATTCATTCCAAGCTTTTCAATATCTGATATACCTCCATAAAATATGGTAAAGATCTATCTTTTGTGCGTTGTGACAAACATTCTTTCAAAAATGCATCACCATTTGGTAGCAAAAATGCTACCCCAAACACAAATGCATACCGGCCAACATTCTAATTAGTATTCTGTAAAATTTTTAGTCCCACATTTTTTTTTCCGCATCAGTCATTTTTTAGAGTATGTACTTCTTATTTAATCGCAATTACATTTGGTTCAAATTATACTAAATATTAAGTGGTGTGGTGATAGGGACAGTACCAACAATTATACAGAATATTAATTAGGATCAGCGTTCCCAACTTTTATAATTTATTCACGAGCATTTTTAGCCCCGCCTTCTTTTCGCACTAGAAATTTTATAGATTATTCTTCTTTAATATGTGACAACGATTAAATAAGAAGAATATTGTTTTTTAATTTCCGGTATGAAAAAGAGGCGGGGCTAAAAATGCTCGTGAATAAATTATAAAAGTTGGGAACTGATTAAGATGTTAGCATATATCAAAGTTGCCAATTTTTATAGTTTATTTCAGAGCATTGTTATCCCCTCCTTTTTTCATACCGGAAATTTTGAAGAATGATTTTCTTCTTATTTAATCTCTGTCACATATTGAAGAGAAACATTCTACGAAATTTCGGTTCCGAAAAGAGGCGGGACAAAATTTACTCCGGAATAAATTATAAAAGTTGACCTCTCTGTATGTATGCAAATGCATTATCTTACTTCGTATAAAGCATCTTACTTCCCCGTAAACTACTTCGATTAGATGGAACTCTTCAAATTTACCTTAAACATATTTTGGTGTGGAACTCACAAGACTTTTTCTAACCCTGCATTTCAGCATTATAAAGACTGATTGTACATTAAGTGGTAATTTAACAAATACTTTATATAAACCTACGTTAAAAAGAATTCAAACTAGGATTAAAAACAGTTATATTTGACAAATAATTTTGTGTGGGGGGGCTACCATCCTCCTCCATACCTCCTTTAAATACAAGTACTTACATACATATAGTATTCAAGGCTATTATTAAATTTTAAAGTCTATTTAAATATATTCAGGCAGCTTTCCCTAACACCAAACCTTGAATCTTATCTATCTTGATTACATATTTCCAGTAATAACCTCATATAATCTTCAAAATGCAACATTTGAATTGCCTGCAGTCATTTGTTTTTAAGTTATGCTGATATCAGGCATAAAGAAAGATCAACAGTTAAAAACTTGAACTCAGTGTTCAAGGAACCTCAAAACACCTAATTCTGCAAGAACGAAGATATGGAAATTTAACTTTAAAAGATATTTTATTTATCGCATGGGTATGAGGTATACCCTATACTGCTCAGGAATTTCCATTCCTGAACGGTTTTTCTGAATATTGTAAAATATAGCAAAGCACTCCACCAATTAGATAAATAATGTTTTTGTTTAATTATTGGTATCCCTGTAACTCACGAATCAGCTATTTGATGACAACGGAAATTTGAATGCAGCATTTCTATATCATACAGTTTTAAAATGATAAGTTTGAACTTCCTGCTACTATTTGTTCTTACAATATGCTGATAATACAGAGAGAGAGAGAGAGACATAGACAAACAGCTAAAAAACCCGATATTCTAATTAAGCGCACCTCAAAACGTGTAAACATAACAAGAACTTAATTTTGGGGGGGGGGGGGGGAAATTCTGTACTGTATACCGTCGTTCTCGTGACAAACAGGAGTAACTTAAAATGAATTGCTTTTCAAGAGAGCCAAAACGAACAATGCGCTAGGGGAACATAGAGGTTATTGCGAATTATAATGGCGAATTCACATAATATGGATCGTTCGAAACGGAAGTCATCGTAACTATAGTTCTCAAAAAGTTGTCATACAAATACTAAATACCATATACCAAATGTGAAAGGGGTCGAATACAAATTATGCTACAAACCATAAATCCCTTATAACTAGGCAACCAATAGGATTTGCGTTATGTCACTTTGAAAGGTCTTAGATATCACCTTGGTCTTTACAAAAAAAAACGCAAAATAGTGATTTTTTGCGCTACGCTCCTGTGTCATAAAAGCGATGATAAGTAGGTAAGAGAAAGTAAAAAGAAAAAAGAAATGCTAATTTTGTCACATCATTTATAGTTGAAAAAATGAATACATACTGTATACATAGTATATAGAGACATTTGTTTTTAAATAAATACAGTAGAAAGAATATTTTCGCATTGCTTGACATAATACCAACTACATTAAGTCAAACCTAAACGACGTACAATCCTAACATTGTACGACTGGAGAAAGTGAAGATCTTACTTATTTTTTGGAACACATGATCCTGCATTTTGACGCTATAATTCAAATCAATTAATTTCTAATCATCCAGTTAGAAAATAAAATAATAAATAGATATCGAAGAAATTAAATGCATATATAAAATATAAATTTTGAAAAGAATAATTTATCTAATCGTTAGCATTTTTAATATTTTCTTAACAGTTTGACACATTAATTGTGCAAATATCAGTCAAGTAATGTTTTATAATTTCAATTCAAAAGATGTGAAATCAGATAATTGTTTGTTTATAAAGAACTGCTTATGAAATTTACGAAAAAAGTGCGCATGTCATGTCTTTTCAAACATCCATCTATGAGAGTAATCAGATTTGACAAAATGTGGAAGCAGAAATGTCAGTCAGGGATTTCTGTACAATAATGACGTTTCTCGTACATGTCAAAAAAGAGATGTTTTTATATTCTAAAGATGAAGAGGGTATTTCAGGAAAAGAATGATAGACAAGTCAAAGTCTATTCGTTGGTTAACATTGAGTGACAGAGATTCAGCCTTTCTTTAATGATGCTAAAACAGTTTTCGTAAAATCACTAGAATATATTGATATAATAATATAAATTAAATGTTTTATATACTCGTAGAATCTGAAGAATTCTGTTTTAGAACAGAAACACTGAACTCTATATTTACATACAATCTACAATTTCAAAACAATAATAATGTTTGTTATTTCTTAATTTACATATATAAAAACAGATGGGGGAAAAAAGTTAGATTTGAGTTGTTATATTTATGTGGGAACATGTCACTTATATTAGATAACCATGATTTGCAATCAATTTAACCATTAAACAATATAGTAATAAAATTATCAATTTAATCTAAAATAAGGTGTCTTGCATTCTTTAGTATTTACTTTATTCTAAATTATATTCATCAAATATACTCTATTCTAAATTATTCTTCAAAACTTAATTCAGATATAATGAAGTGTACTTAGTCGTCACTTTATGAAGACTGAGAAATAAAAATGATGTTTCTAAATATTTCTGGAGAAGATAACATTTTATTCAAATTGAATAAAAACTATATTGCTTATGTAGAATTTAAAAAGTGAATGAAGAGAGATGTGTTATAATTGTATTTTTATTATAGCTTAATCACTAATGATGTAATAAATTTTGAATTTCATTTCTCTCTTTTTTATGAAAAGTTTTTTCTTTTGTTGTTGTTGTTGTTCTTTGTTTGTTTTTGTTTTTTAGTATCTCTCATGATCTAATGAGTGTTACTGCTGCTCATGAGCCGTTACTATAGCTAAATATCAACGTTGCATTAATACAGTTATAAATTTACACAAACAAATTATTTCATTAATTAAAACTTTTTAGTTGTTCATTGTAACTGCAGTGGAAAGCCATGGTTTTCATTAAACATTTTTTAATTAGAAATTAAAACCTTTGTTTACGAAACAAAGTAACACTCATGAGATAAATATATGTTCAAATACCAACGATTATTAAAATAAATAAATATTTTGACTTAAAACAAGTATATAAGATAAATTAAATTAAGTTTGCAAATTTAAGCATTGATACAAAGAATTTTACAGAATGTTTTTTAAAAGTAACACTCATGAGAAAAACAGCGATTTGTGTAGACTCTTTTTGAATTTTCTAGCATACAAATAATAATAATAATAATTTTAAAAAAATCTCACAAAGGATTACCTGCCTAGAAAACTATAAATTATAAGGAATTCATACGTGAATATGCTTTTGTGTTTCATGTATTTAGATTTTTCTAATTATGTAAAGCTGAAAACGGCAATTCATTTAAAAACTAATAATTTTTTTTTCTGAGCTTAAAATATAATATTTTATGTATAATAATTTATGAAATTAAAAAAATAATTTTGTGCTTCTTAAATTTATTCTATTGCTTGCTATTGCGCATATTTTTTATTGTTGTAGTTTGAAAACAGCATTTTATGTCCATATCTATTTTAACTACAAACTAATTGTAAAATAATGTGCCACTATTTTGTGAGATTATGTAAAATCGCAAAAAACAAAATATATATGAAATACTTAAATGAAAAAGTTTAAAGAAAAAGTTTCTTAAAAAATTAAAATGATTTTTTTTTTTTCCAGAGATTAAATAACATTATCACGAAAATAAATATAATACTTTTAGCAATAATAAATCACTATGAGAAAGATTTTTTTACATCTAAAGAAAAATTGCGACTTTCAAAATAAACACAATAATTGTTTGGTAAGTGATAAATCTTAAGAAGAAATTTTTATCAGTTTTGACAAATAAAAAATTAAAAAAATTAAATTAAAAAAAAAAAAAGTATGATGAAATGGTGGAAATTAAGAAGGATTTTCTTCTTAAAGTATTTTCGTAACTTTAACATTAAGTGCAATTGGAAAAGATTAGTGGATATTCTCACTTAAATGTTGAATTATAGATAAAAAGTTTTTCATACAAAGATAAATAAAAGGCTTTTTCCTTCTTCTTTTTCTTCCCCCCCCCCACTTTTTTTTTCTTTCTTTTAATCATACATAAGGCTTTAAATTGTAACAAGATTAGTATTAAAAGAAAGACAAGCATTAGCAAAATTATAATAATTAGAATCGAGCAAACTTCAGATGAATTCATAATGTATACATATATATATATATATATATATATATATATATATATATATATAACTAAACAATATAATTAATTTATTGTTTGTTTTTTTTAATACAGAGGAAAATATAGGATAGATTTTAAAATTAACAGTAAAGAAAAAGAAAACAGAAAAAGTTGAATGATGTGCATATATACAGGGTGTAACAAAACTAATGTCCACAACTCTAACGGGGATACAACTTGCCAAAATAAGTAACTTTCACATTACAATGCAAGGTCAGAAAGCAAAGGTTGAGCCACAGGAGAGCACTTGCTTGGTAAAAAAGAATACAATAAAGGTGAATAATAAAGGTCAAATAATCTCTACTGTTGAAAAAATTACAACAAATGCTCAAATGAGCAACCACGAGCCGTAATGCTGCTTTCACATCGATAACGGGATGAATCATGCTGTCATTGGAAGACTTGCATTTTCCTGACCTCTATAGCTGCCCCAGTTTCTCTGGAGGCTCGATGGACGTGCTTAGATAACGTATTTGAATATTGCTGCATCTCTGCCGATCAATAGCATCTGCATGAAGGGTTATAGAGAAAGGCGACGTTTTATCCACTCCAGAAAAAAATGCCCTCTTGCTCCTCGCCATCTTCTTTCTGACATCACATTGTATGGTGAAAGTTTTTTTTTTTTTTTTTTTTTTTTGACAATTTCTATCACCACCTACATTTGTGATCACTAGTTTTGTTACATTCTGGTATACATGTGTGTGTACATATATAGAGTTTTTCCGAATTCCTATAACGCGTATTAAAATATAGAATGTACTTAAAGGGTGTAAAATAAATTAAAGTATAGCATGGAGGGTAAAGTAGTATATAGTATGTAATTATACATCTTTATATATATATTTCTTTTGTGCGTGTGTATGTCACTGAACTCCTCCTAAACGGCTGGACTGAGTTTAATGAAATTTTTTGTGTGTCTTCAGGTGGATTCGAGAATGGTTTAGATTTACAGATGAAAGTTGTAACTTAATTAGTTCTTTCTTAATTAATTTCTAACCAACTCTTTCAACAACTTTTCCACCTAGATGGCGTGAGTTGTCGTAAACACGATGTCAGAATTTATTTAATGTTGAAATGAATAATATTATAGTTTTAAAAAATTAAAGAACACGCTTTTATAGAAATGTGAACTAAAAAGCACAAAATATCTATCTTAGTATTAAAATTCAGGGTAAGAGAAAATCGTGTGAGTGACACACCGTAATATTTACATACATTTAAATCTTTAATTAAAATAACTTAGAATTAACAAAAACCATTTTTAAAAAATCTCCCCTGACGGGGATCGAACGCTGGACCTTTAGGTTCGTAGCGCGGCGTCTTAACTCGATGCCACATCGCTCACGTAGGGAAAGTGTTTTTTTACAATATAAATTTTTTGTTTGCTCCCAGAGAAATTACAAACAAACAAACAAACATACATACATACATACATACAGGTGAAGCTAATAAAAGCGTGTTAAAAATGAATTTTTAACCGTATCTTACGAAATGTTTAAAATATTTTTTCAAAATTAATATTTTTAGAATCGTAACCGTATCTTACGAAGTGTTTAAAATATTTTTTCAAAGTTAATATTTTAGAATCGTAAACACGATGTCAGAATTTATTTAATGTTGAAATGAAAAAGGAATTTTTAACCGTAAGTGTTTAAAATATTTTTTCAACGTTAATATTGTTAAAATGTTAAAATTAGTTAAAATGGTATATTCTTTTAAAAAATTCGTCAATATCCGACGGAGTTATTTTATGTTAAAATGAAAAATGAATTTTTAGGCCATTATTATTTGTGCAGATGGAAAATGTACTAAAAGTTTTCCGAAAAATTTCACGATTACAAATGTTGACGGATATCCAATATATCGTCGAAGAAATCCCGATAATGGCGGTCAATCTTATCATCTATGGCGGCCATCTATGTCAACAACATAGATATTGACATTGATAACCGTTGGGTGGTCCCATATTCGCCTCTGCTGAGCAAAACATTCAATGCTCATATTAATGTTGAATTCTGCAGTTCAGTGAAGAGTATCAAATACATTTGCAAGTATGTGAATAAAGGCAGTGATATGGCTGTATTTCGAGTTGAAAATACCAATGTGAATGCTCCTCCAGAGAATAACAACGATGAAATAACACTTTACCAAATTGGCCGGTACGTCAGCTCCAATGAAGCTGTTTGGCGTATCTTTGGTTTCCCAATTCGTGAACGGGATCCAGCAGTTCTTCATTTAGCCGTCTATTTTGAAAATGGCCAGCGCGTATATTTCACGAGCGAGACAGCGATTGATCGTGCTATAATTCCACCAAAAACTACACTCACCGAATTTTTTGAATTGTGTAATCGTGCGGATGCTTTTAGTGCTTTTGCACGGACATTACTCTATTCAGAAGTACCACGCTATTTCACATGGGCTCCAACGAAAAAATGGATGCCCCGCAAGCAAGGCACGCCGATTGATGCATGTCCCGGTTTATTCAAATCAAACACCTTGGGACGAGTACTTACAGTCAATCCAAGGCAGACTGAGTGCTTTTATCTTCGACTGTTATTGGTTAATGTCATCGACCCTTTGTCATTTTAAAATTTACGTCAAGTGAATGGACAACAGTATCCAACGTATAAAGATGCATGCCTTGCACTCGGCTTGCTGCAAGACGACAACCAGTGAGAGTGTATGCTTGCTGAAGTAAGACTGAACTGTACAGCAAAACAAATTCGTCTACTATACGCTATAGTGTTGACTACATGTTTCCCGGCCCGAGCAGAGACATTATGGGATAATCACAAAGATTCAATGACTGATGATATATTGCATCAACATCGTTCACGGTGCAACGATCTAACGATAGTATTCAGTGACGCTATGTACAATGAAGCACTGATTGCTATTGAAGATCTTTGGATTATCATTGCCAACTTACCACTCAGTCATTTCGGTATGCATTCAACAAATCGAAATGCATCTGATTTAATAAGCACTGAATTGAATCGTGAACTACAATACAATACTGTAGAAATGGCAGCGATTGTTGCTCGCAATGCCCCACTAATGAATGAAGAACAAAGAACCATTTACGACCGCATTATGCTCGCAGATTTGGCAGGACAATGTGGATTCTTTTTTTTTTTTTTTTTTTTTTTTTTTTTGGTGCACCAGGTGGAACTGGCAAAACATTCCTTATTTCGCTAATTCTCGCCGAAATACGATCAAATAATGGCATCGCATTGGCTGTTGCATCATCTGGCATTGCGGCAACTTTATTGGATGGAGGCAGAACAGCTCATTCATTATTTAAACTGCCACTAAATATTCAAAATAACCCAGACGCAGTGTGCAACATAAAAAAACTATCTTCCATGGCCACAGTGCTGAAATAGTGTAAAATTCTTATCTGGGATGAATGCACTATGGCACACAAACATTCGATTGAGGCGTCGAACAGGACATTGAAAGATATAAAAAACAACGACAAACTATTTGGCGGCACTCTGTTACTCTTTTCAGGTGATTTCAGACAAGCACTTCCAGTTATTCCGCGTTCAACATACGCTGATGAGATCAACGCGTGCTTAAAATTATCGTCATTGTGGCTTAATGTTGAAAAAGTACAATTGAAAGTAAATTTGTGTGTTCAAAAGCTTCAAGATCCATCCGCTGAAACATTCTCAAAACAATTGTTAGATATCGGCGATGGAAAAGTTACTACAGATGAAACTGGATGCATAAACTTACCGACCGATTTCTGCACAATCATTGATTCTCAAGATGCTCTTATTGACCAGATATTTCCCAATGTACACAGACGATACTCAAATCATGAGTGGCTGGCAGAAAGAGCAATTTTAGCAGCAAAAAATGTGGACGTCAACGAATTGAATCTCAAGATACAACATTTCGTACCAGGAGACTTTGTGTCATACAAATCTAATGATACAGTTTGCGATGCTACCGAAGCTGTAAATTATCCAACAAAGTTTTTAAACTCATTGGATTTACCAGGCATGCCACCGCATATTTTACAACTGAAGGTTGGATCTCCGGTTATTTTGCTTCGTAATTTGAACCCACCACGGTTGTGCAACGGCACGCGATTAGTCATAAAAAAATTAATGAAAAATTGAAAAATGTTATCGAAACCATCATTTTAAATGACAAATTCCGAGGTGAAAATATATTACTACTGCGAATCCCTATTATACCCACAGATGTTCCAATTCAATTTAAACGCCCTCAATTTCCAATTAGATTGGCATTTGCAATGACTATCAATAAGTCTCAGGGCCAAACGATGTCTGTCTGTGGCTTAGATTTGAGCACATCATGTTTTTCACACGGACAAATTATACGTGGCTCTCGAGTGGGCAAACCATCCAGTTTGTTTGTATTGGCGAAAGATGGGATAACAAAAAATATTGTACACTCTGTTGCATTAAGGGATTGATATTGTTTTTTAGTAATATTGTTATAAGTAGCGATATGTATATAATTTTAAAGAATCAATTTTACTAAATTAAAAAAATAAATGATTGGTGTTTTGTTATTTTTATATTCTTTCACCGTTCACAGCGCTCCATACATCTTCCACTTATATACCACATCCTTACACACTTACAATAAGTTAGTTATTTTTTTCTAGCAAAATATTCTCTAGAAATAATTTATATGACAAAACAACGTTTGTCGGGTCAGCTAGTATGTATATAAATATAGCTTTCCCATATTTTCATAATACGCGTCAAAATTGGGTTGATTCAATGTATATTGGTAAAAACACAGAAGGAATTGGTGAACTTTTAACGATATTCGAGAATATAGTGACTGTAATAGTATTTTTAAAATGAAAATATTTTTTAAATTAGCATTAAAATTATAGTAAAATTTGAGAGTATGCTTTCTTTGAATCTTCTTTCTCTGACCATAAATGATTTTAATTTTTTGATTATTTAAATGTCATTTAAATAATCAATTTAAATAAGCAAAACAATCATTTAAGTAATCAATAATCAAAAATGCAAAAATTATAGACATTGTTTTAATTGATACACATGAAAACAGACGAAAGTGTGCTTGGAATCAAGTTAAGCCCAACCTGAACATCATGATTAGCAATTTTGTTTTTAGTAACAGAGTGGTGTACCTTGAACCCAATACAAGTTGTGTACCTTAGACTGGTCATATTGTGGGGTAGATCAGAAATGCAGTTCCAAAAGTTAACATTTGGAATAAACCTATCCAATTACAATCTTGATTATAAATAAGTGTGAGGATTTTTACTAATAATCACAATATGACTTAATGTAGACTTTTTTAAGTTAATATTTACTATTTTCCACTTTTTAAACTCAAATGAGACTTAATAACAATACGACTGTGACAAATTAATGATTTTGAAAAACAAAAATGTTTATTTTAATTCATATGTGTGTAATGGACTAATAAAGAGATTTTCTTACTTAAAATTGAATTTTTCTGTATATTTTAATAAATGGTCCAAGGTACACTACTAGTGATGTACCTTGGACCTAATTCTACATTTCTTTAATTTAAAAAAAGGTAATTGATAAAATTTTAATAAAATTTTGGAATAAATTTACGTTGTATATAACACCATACAGTATTTGAAAAAGCTATTTCTATTTAATTTTGGCGAAAAATTACAAAATTAAAATTGGAAAAGTCAAAATAGGTCCGAGGTACCCCACCCTCCCCTATATATATATATATATATACTATTTAAAAACAATGACAATTGTCTGTAGCCCTACCACCAGTGTTGCCTAATTTAAGGGCATTTTATTCATAAATCACCAATATTTTTAAGGAGCGATATTTGATATATGTAATAGACGATTAAATTTCGAAGTGATTATGCAATATTTACAATTAAAATTCGGTGGTATTTGATTTGCAAAAAAAAAAAAAAAAAAAAAAAAAAAAATCCCTAAATTTGACAAAACTGCGTACCAGACTGTCTTAACACTTTCGCAACCACATGCTTTTGTATTTTTGACAGTAAGGTCCGTCTTTGGGCGTTGTTCTCCCTTGTTACCCTATTTCAGAACAAAATTCTCCGTATTCAGATCTACATTACAAATGGATATACATTATAAAAAACAATTAATATGTTAAAAAAATACACTTTAAAACACGTACACTTTCTTTTTAAAAAAGACAAATTTAATTAAAATCCTTTAAAATTACAATAAAACATGTTGTCAAAGCTTTTCCTTTTGCTTATGGGGGTTTCATCTGGACAATTCTTTAAAGCATTGTTTGGTAACAAGTGCAACAACAGTTCAATTATATATCAATAAAAAACATATGGCAGTTACAGTTAAGCTTCATAAAACAGTTCAAAGATCACAAGTTGCAGAAAATTTGGTTGAGCTTTGCTGAGACAGCATGGAACCACTTGAAGTCTGGAAGTTAAGAACTTTTATTTAGTTTGAGCTTTACTAGGATAACATAGAGAAACTTGCAAACTGTAAAAGGTGAGGAGCTTTTATGGAAATTCCTTTGGGTAGGACTTGAGAGGTATACTAGCAGTAACAGGACAGATGACAAATGTCTCTATATGAGATGTAATTTCGGATGTACATTATAGTTATACTCTTTCTAATCACATTATTTATATCCATAGTATATTGATAATACAAATATGAATATACCGTTTGGGCATAAGTAGTTGTGATTTTCTAGGCACTGTTCTCACAATTACACAGAAGAACGTATACCTTGCTTACAGTTGTTCACATTATGCACCTGAATAATTTTTAAACAAGTAACCTTGGTTTTATTTTCGTGATTATTGTCTCAGTTTTTGGTTTTATGTTTTTACATCATAGTAATTTACTTATAAATTTGCATGTGTGGGTGTATTTTAAATCACCTGCTTTATGAAAAAAATGTTTTATTTAAATTCGGGCGATGGAAGTTTTAGCTAATGTAGATAAAGGGTCTGATTGTAAGAAATAAATCTATTATGATAAAATTTTCATAAAAGAAAAATTTTGATGTAAACAATTTACTGTTTGAATAGGCCCACGGTCAAACTTATTACATCAAATAGCAATTAATGAAAAATAGCATTATTTTTGACAGTAGATTATAGGTAAAAATAAACTTTTCGCTCAAACTTACTGTGCTTTTTCTTGATTATGCATTACATGTGCATTGGGTAATAAGTATACCACCTTTCTTTAGAACAAAAAAATAGTAATTTTCTAAATCCCTCAACAATAAATATATAGAGATTTCCGTGTTATGCGTATAAGGTAAACAAATAAACTGTGTAGACGAAATGGTCAAGAATTTGTAGTCTATACTTTTTAGATGATAAAACAATATTATGTATATTATGGATCATTTATATTGCAAGAAATTCTTGCTTGATTTCCTAGAATTGATTTATAAACTAAAATTGGTGTCATTGAAACTCGCCTCTTGTATTCACATTTATTTGCAGAGATTTTCAAATAAATTTGATCCTGGTAAAGTAGAAAAATGCTATAGAATTCTAATAGAGGTTTCTATTACCTGTTATCAAATGGAACTAGAATTATAAGAATGACATTGAACTATTTTCAATAGAGCCATGATTTGTTTTCTTAATGTCAATCACAGATTTTTTTTAGTCAGAGTTTGCTTTCTGGGAATTGTCGATAAAGGCTTACTATCCAAACATAAATTCTACATGTAAACCGTCGTCTAATATATGTGTATTGTTTCAACATAATAATTTTTATTGTCTGCTGTATTCAATAGAAGAAAGTATTGGATTCGTAGACATTTTCGCTTCCGGTTATCGACATATTTACACGTTTTGTGAGGTCCAGAACAGGATTTTACCATTTTTAGAAAATGTCTGTCTGTCTGTGTGTGTATGTGACAAAAATTTTGTGGCGGCTGAATCTCCGAGACTATTGCTCAGAATTGTATATAAATTTGTATTTAGATGCTCCTTGACCTAAATTAGTGCCTATCAACTTTTGGTGTCAACCGCTTTGCAAGTGGCGCTGCTACAGAGCGTTTTCCGCAATTTAACGGGAGGCTATATCTCAAGTTCTACTGTGAACAATTAAACAAAACTCTGTATGCGAGAAGGACATTATAAGACATTATGCTGGTTCACTTTGAATGATTATCAGTCAACAGGTGGCGCTGCAATACAGTGGTTTTTGTAATTTAAGGGGAGGCTATATAAAAAGAATTACTGCACAGAATTGCGTATAAATTTATATGTAGATGCACCTTGACATAAATCAGTGGCTAGCAAATTTTGATGTTCTTCAAAAGTTGGCACTGCTGTACAGCGTTTTCTGAAATTTAAGGGAGGTTATATCTTAGGTTCTATTGCATATAATCAAACAAAACTTGATATGGGAGAAGGCCATTATGAGACATTATGCTGATTCAGTTTGGATGCTTATCGACCAATAGGTGGAGTTGCTATGCTGCATATTTTTTCGACTGCGGGAATGGTATATCTCAACTTCTATGGCATATAACTGTACGAAACATGATATGTGAGTTAACCATTATAAAAATGAATTTTTAAGATGTTATTTATAGACAGTAAAACTGTGTTTCTTTGGATATTTAGTGTTAGTTTCCTCTAAGATGAAAATCATTTGCATTCATCATGTTAGATAATTTTAATAAATAATAAATTTGTATAGGAAAATATGGAAGAAAGTCTTGTGGTGTTCACAACATACTATTTTTAACAATATCTCTCTCTATTCCACAATACTGTGTCCGAGTTTCACAAAAATAAGTTTAAAAGCCCTCGCTACTGAAATAACATTATAGAAAAGGTAGAAAAGATTTTAATTAACTTTGTAGGTCAGACTTTAACGTAAGCTATCATTAGGTACTCAAAAATTGAACTGCTGAAAGCAATTTTACTAAATTTATTTGCACAGTCGAAAAATAACTTATGGTAATTAGAGTTAAGCATACTGAAAACATGTAACGTAAAATTATGATCTTTGTGATCATAGATACTTTTAAACTGCTAAAGCCTCCTTCTACGTACTTTGATTTCTATGCAGGCTAAAATTCCTATTATTTATGTTTATCTGTTTAAAGAAACTTAGATTTTAAAAGATCTTAAATAATCCTTCAAATGTGAAAGTAACCATTAATACTGTTTCAAAAACCTAAATATATCATTGTCAATAAAAAGATTAAAAATATGTTCATAAAGTAAAATTGAGTTGCATATTATATCGAAATATACAAATAGTTATACTGAATAACATATTTACAAGTACCTCTTCTTTTGAAATATCCAATAATTATTGCTAATTTCATTCTTAGAATATTCAACATACTAATTAATATTCCGTAGTATTGTTAGCCCCGCCTTCTTTTTCACACCAGTATATTTTTAGTGTATTTTTCTTCTTATATTTAATCGTAATGGCATTTGAAAAATAATACTCTAAAAATTTATTGGTGTGAAAAAAAGCTCAGGACTAACAACACTACGGAATATTGATTAGGATGTTGGCAAGTGCGTAATTTAAATTAAAATCTTTTAAAAAACATATTTTTCATTTATAAAAATGCCTCCTTAAATAACATTAACAATTTAATTTAGCCCTTAAAATATTGTAAATCTAAAGAATCTATATATTAATAGGCAAGCATAAAATTTGTAGTCCCTTTTTAACATATTAATTATAGGAGTAGAGGGTTGAAAATGGTATCATTCGAAAGGTATGGTTAGCCGGAAGGTGCGAATACAATTATTATTTTCTTACGATGTCAAGAAGGTATTTAAAAATACATTTATTTTTTATGCATTTTCCCCCATTTTTCCCTTTTATACACGTATTCCTTTACATTAAAAAATAACTAAAAGTAGAAAGTTGTTAAATCTGGCAATTTCATAAAGCTCAAATAAAAACATAGACACAGTAATTTGTATAATGTAGCATCACTATACGCAAGCGAAGTGATGACGCCACTGTCTGTCCATGGAGCCATGAAAAAGATTTTCTGTG
Source organism: Salticus scenicus (assembly GCA_963930645.1). NCBI lineage: Eukaryota > Metazoa > Arthropoda > Arachnida > Araneae > Salticidae > Salticus > Salticus scenicus. The sequence goes on along the minus strand of OZ005659.1, from coordinate 12,078,019 downwards.
TTAATCGTCCATTGGATTTTTTGTAAAACATTATTAAAAAATAACGGAAATTATCTGCCGATTTTAATTCTGATATTTGCGTATAGTTATATATAAGTTACTGTCTACATGTGTTTGATTGAGTTATTTTTTCTCTAAAATTGATAAAATTTTAATTTAAAATCACAAAACTCCAGGAAAAAAAATGACAAACTTCCAGTTTCGAATGTAAACATAAACATTTCATTTAAAAGGGTGATATTTAAACAATAAATGTTCAACTAATATACTAAATAAAAGGAAAATGGATTTGTTACTAACTGCTGCATGTATAAGTAGACGATACGGAAAAAATTCCGATTTCCTTTTTTTGCTGAATTTACATGTTTTGAGCTTTCTTTACGTTTCAATTAACTGAAATTGGCTACTTATTTTTTAAAAAAGTGTCTTTATTGCTAGCTTTTGTGGGTAGAAGAAGCAAGTAGAAGATACATAAAAACTTTTGATTTCCGGTTTTCGATTAATTTACACGTCTTGAGATTTCCTTGCATTTTAAGTAAGTGAAATTGACTACTTATTTTTATTTTTTAAAAAGTGGATTTATTATTCTTTCCTCTGCATATATAAGTAGAAAATATAGGATTCAGAAAAGTTTTAGATTTTCGGTTTTCGATAAAGTTACACGTTTTGAAATTTCCCGAACTCAATTCGACCATTTTTGAAAAATATCTTTTTTTTTTTTTTTTTTGTTCAAACACTGTACTTTATGAACCAACGAATTAATTTAACAGAATTTGATATTTGGTTGGGCCTTGGTTTGACATGGTACTTATTAGCTTCTGGGCTGTATCACACAAAGTTTTCACGTTGCGATTTTCTCTCATTTCAGGAAAGGCTAACATCTACAGAGAGAAATAGTTTTATTAAGTAAAACTCTGCTGATTCAGCTAGAGTGAATATCGGCAAACAATTGCCGCGGCTGTGTTGCAATTGCATTCCGTTTAGGACAAGGCAATAACTTTGCTTTGTCTCGCTTCGCAAAAAAAAATGGTCGAGTTTCAACCACTGGGCGATACTAGTATTTATCATTTCACTTTTCCATTTAATACCGCATGTAATATCTATAAAGGTTTGACAAACATATATTTTAAAACAAAAATATATTTAAAAAGAATTGCATGAAATATTATTAAATATTATTAATAAGTAAATATTATTTTCTTGTGATGATAAGTTTAAATTGATACACAAAATTGTCACAAACTCATTAGGAAGAAGCGAAAAAAAGAATATATATATATATATATATATATATTCTTAGCATGAGTGAAAAAAAAAAATAAAAAAAGATTTTAATGTCTTGTAGTAATTATCTTTTCCTCCGATATGAAATCTCCAGAGAAAACTTTTAATGCACGCCAAGCAAAACAAAACATTTAATTGCATACAAAAAACTCCATAATAGAAAGTTGAAGTACTTTTTTTTTAAGGTTAATGAAGTGATAAAAATAACAGTTGAATTATATTGATGTTCATTTAGAATTACTGAAAAATATCTCTCGCAAGAAATGTGTACTATCAAATCAAAGTGTAGTAAATTTTTTATGGATATACCGAATTCGTTTTTGGTTATAAATTAATGACATTTAACATTTCTAAGTTCTTTAATTGAATTTCATTTCGATGCCTATTTATAATTATTTAAAATTATGCATTATCAGAAATTGTATTTTAAACTTAAAATGTACTAAACATATTTTATGGATACATTGAATTCTATTTATCAATTTCATTAGAGCGCGATTTATCTTTTTAAATCTGATATATTTAAATTTCATTTAGATGATAATTTAGAATTCCTCGAAATTTTCTCTTGTTTGTAAAGGAGAATGTCAATTTAAAATGCAGTAAATAGTACTTATCGATATCTTCAAGTTTCTTTATTAATTTCACTGGATTGTGATTTATCATATTGAATTTCCCTCATTTGAATTTAATTTTTCATTAAAACTGTTTCTTCTAAGAAACATTACAGTCGGTTTCAAGTGTAGTAAATATCATTTATACCTAGCTTGAATTCACTTTATTAATATCTCTTTAATGTGATTTATCGTGTCCAATTTCATTTAATAATTTTTTTTCTTTTTTTTTTTTTTTCTTGCTTAATGAAAAAGGTGTACTTTTACAAAATAAAATGCAGAAGTATCTTTAGGAATACTTTAAATTTACATTAGAATTTACATTTATCCGTGATGTAGAATCCCCATAGCTGCCAACATCCTAAATAATATTCCATTGTATTATTAGTACCCGTCTCTTTTCCATACAAGTCATTTTTAAAATATTTTTCTCATTATTCAATCGTAATTAAATTTGGAGAAAATTACATACCTGCCAACATCCTAATTATGAACCGAAATATTTTTAGTACACGCCTCTTTTTCCACACCCCTTTATTTTTAGAGTAATTATCCCCAAATGCAGTAGTTACGATTAAGTATAAAATTACTCTAAAAAAAAAACTGGTGTGATAAAAAAAAAAAAAAAAAAAAAAAAAAAAAAAACTGGTGTGATAAGAAAAAAAAAAAAGCGGTAACTAAAAATCTTCCTTTTATTCATGAGATGGTTGGCAGGAATAGAATTTACTCTAAAACTTATGTAGTGTAGAAAAGGAGGCGGGCACTAGCAGTATTAGGGAGTATTAATTAAGTTGGCAGTTACCTATATATATATTTTTTTTTTTTAATAAATAAATAAATAAAAGAATATAATTGTAGTGTTTCAAAATTTTTGAATAACAACATTTTACTTTTTTTTTCAATGTTTTAGATATTTTTTTACGGCGTAAAACTACTTACACTGGTAAAAATTACGTAAATAAAATGCTCTTTTTTATTTTAGCACAAATTAAGAACTTACGGATAGTCAGTGACATTGACTGGTTTGCACTTATACATATCTAAACTTAAAAACTTCTGCGCACGCCATAATGTTAATGAAAACACTACCAGTTTCAAAAATACGTGGGCTTTCTTCGAGGGCAAAACACATGCTACTATCTTGGAGACAAAGGCGGGGCAAAACCTAAAGGGTGAGGAGCAACAAAATCAACCAATGTGAAGCAGCATGCAAAAACAATAAGAAAGGAACATAATCAAAAAACAGGATACAAGAGAAACGAACACGAAGAGTGGAGGGAAGGGATTTTTAAATAATTTATTTATATATTTCTATTTTATATATTTCTGTTTTATTTTTATTTTAAAAACCTTATTATTTTATTTATTCATTTGTATAATTATTTATTTTTATTTTTATTTATTTGTTTATTAATTATTTTTTATTATTATTATTTATTTATTTTTATATAAAATGAAGGAAATTATTTAATGTAATTAAACAATTTTTTCTGAGCTGTAAACAACAACGTGGAATGAGATTTTCATTAACAATTTTATCGCGATTAAGGTAGATAGCCAAATCATTTTACACCTATAGAATTTTAATGTAAGAGAATCTAATCTAGAATTATAAATAATTCTTAAACTTTATGCTACACTATTATATTTTTGCAAATTTTTCTTCTTAATCAAGAAATATCAAAACATATATTATACAATAATCAAATCAAATAGCACATGACGTTTATGAAATATTAAGAGTAGCTCAGTAGTAAAATTATCTTATAAGACTACTTTTCATCAACAGAAATGATATATCACCAAGACAATTTTTATATTCTTAGATAATCTGATGAAATTTTAGATAATTTTCCAAGTAACATTCAACTTTTACATTAAAACTGAAAATAGGACACTTGCCAAAATTTTAAATGTTATTATTTTGTGACTTGAAAATACAAGTTTTTCTGTTAAATCACCAATATGTTAAGGATACGAGGGAATTCTTTGTGTTGTAATGTTAAAGAAAAAACAAAAAACAGTGTTAAAAAGAGCACAAATTAAAAAATTCAAAATCTAGCACACTTATCTTTCGAAACTTTTAAAGTTTCTTCATCGGTACTAGTGTAAATTTTTAAAAATAAAATTTAAAACAAGTTAAAAATTGTAAAAATGACCAAAATAACCAGGATAATGCAGGTTGAAGCCCCAGAGCTTGCTAAACAAGCATGGTCCACAAACATTGGCGAAGAAAGGCAAGTTGTGTTATGTTCTTTAAGTATACATGCAATAGTGACGTGCGTGAAGAGATAACCTATTAAAAAGCAATGCAGAATCCCAAAGGAAGGAAAAGAAAAAAGGATGTTTCTAAATGAATTGTTTGGCAAAGCTTGATGTGCCAAATGGATCATTTACAAAAGAATTTAAGTTTTCTTAGATGTGGAAGGGTTCCTAAAAATCCAGATCATGGATTAAAATTATATAGGCCAAAAAAGACGATCTTTTAATTTTCGTTTGGAAGAACACATAGCCCCAATTAAAAATAGAAATATTGAACATTCTGCTACAGTTAAACATATAATTGTCACAATTTTAATTTTTCCGATACATCTATCATTTAAAAATATACTACAGTTCATGAACTGGATTTTTGGGATTATTTCCATATCTTAATTTTCATTAAACTGATCCCTTTGGCATATCGTGCTTCGCTAAAATTTGGCTACAATTTATTTAGAAATATCGTTCTTTCTTTCTTCTCTTTTCACTTCTCCCCTGAAATGGTTTCCTTCCTGCGTTTTCATAATTTCTCTCTTCAACCACGTCACTCATGTACTTCAAATACAGGACACAGCTTGCCTAACTAGAATAATTTTCTAGACCAAGCTTACTTGACAAATTTCGGGGTTTAATTTTTCATTATCCTGGTTCCTTAATTTTACAACGTTTATCATGCTTTAATTTTATTTAAAAAAAATTCTACTAGTTCTGATGAAGGAACTCTAAAGGTTCCAAAATGGCCATTTAATCGATTTTGGAATATTTTATTTGTGCCTTTTTTAATGTTTCCTTTTGTTTTCCATTAACGCCTATATATTATTTCATCATAACATATGTTTAAAAAACATATTTAAAAATGTATAGTTTTAGTACAAAAGAGTACGTAGAAGAGTACGTAGTTGCGTTTAAAAATGTAACTATAACATTTGATGATAAGTACTTATCTTTTTATCATTAATCGTACCATATAATTAAATAACATATGCTTTAAATCTATAAAATATTGAAATGTGTCGTAAATAATAAAATTTTGGAACTATCTTTCAAAAATATAACGAGGAGCAGATAGCAAATATTAACAATAATATATATATATATATATGTATATATAAATTTATAAAACAGTAGTTGATAAAAGTAAAACTGTCCATGTTCATTTTCTTGAGATTACATTTATTTCGACATTGTTATTAAAAATACGGCTGACCATGTAATTAGTAATAAGAAAGAAAGCAGATGCTTATCCATTCTAACAATCAAGTGTTTTGATGATGTCCAGCAGATAGTTTGATAGGTTAATGTCAATTTTTAGATAAAACTCTGCGAGTATGACTACTTAAAACCAGTAGCTTATATATAGTTTTAAAATATCTATGTTTAATAACATTTAAAATTTTTATACTATAAGTAATTTTATACGAGTATCTTATAGCGATTTTCACATATATTTAATATTTGCGTAAAGTATATAATTAAAGTTTTATTAGCCATTTAAACATAATTTCAAAATTGTATTACTATAGTTTTCGAATAACAAGTCGCTTATAATTATTCTTTTAATAATTGTAAATGTATAGGTAGAGATAACAATAAGTTTCGCAAACGTCATACTGATTTAAAAGCTATATGAAAATCTCAGATAAAGTCTCATTCATTATAGTTTTGCAAACTGTACTTTAATCCAATAAAGGTTTAACCACTAGTGGATCTGCAGATCAGGAGCCTCAACGTCCTATTTGCATCAGACATTTTTCAATAGGTCATTTTTATTTATTTCTTATTTTATAATAGTATATATTGATTCGATCGACTTATTACCATAATCAGATACATTCCTGAGGGGGGCTGCCGCCCCCCTCAACCCCCCGCTGTATCTCTCTTTCTATACCTATTTGTATATCATATAAAGTGTTACGGAATTGTAAATAATTGCATTTATTTTTGTATAATTTTTTTCAAAGAGGCTTAGTAAGTCGATAAAATGCTAATTTTGTGCATTTCTAGTCGTTTTAGCGTTAAAATAGCCTAATTTTCCTTTAAAAACGAATTGAAAAGTTCCAATAAGGGAAGAAATGGATTTGGCGCCAAATTTGGCGACTGTTTCCCTCCTTGGTGATTTTTTTGGCGACCTTGGCGAGAAAATCCTTATTAGGGATATACCAAATATGGAAGCTCTAATCTCATTGGCTGATGAGATACGATAATTTTCCAGAACAATCTGTGTTCGATAGAATAGTATAAAAGGAGCATTTTTTAGCCAAGGCTTCCAATCTCAGATCTGTGTCGGTTTCGTCAAATGCTTGCTTTGCTTTGAGCCTCTTTGAATGAGACTTGTTTTATGTTGCTAAACAGTTTGTACTGTTGTTTTACTGTTAACGGCTGTTGTTTAAGCTATGTTTACTTGTTGAATTGAAGCTGATACTTGGTTTTTAGACCTGTATTCTTCTGGAACTTTCTGTGAATAAATCACTGAATTTTTGCAAGTTTCGCCTTTCATTCTCGGACAACTTACAAACCCCCAAGTACGCAACAATATGCATTCTTATTAAACGACGGTCTTGTATTATTTCCCGGAAATTCATAAATACCGAATTTCATACAAAAAAAATTACATAGCATATCGGAAATATTTTGCGTAACGTTTAAACTAATTATCAATTCTATGCCCACAATTTTCAACATGAAAACAGGCTTTTAAAATTCTAATAAAATTTTATTATATTTGATGGGGTGTAACCCTGTTAAAATACCTATTTAAGAAATACCGACTATACACCATAAAAGTACGAAATTCCTTTATGTATCCCGGAAAAGTAACCACAGTCATTATAAACGCCAATAATAAGAATAAATCTAATTAATTATAACTCATTAATCTTTCAAACTAACTTGACATCATTTGGATGATTACAGTACATACTCGGAATTATTTTGTGTGGTCCCATAAATTATTTAGTCTATACATAACCTTTTTTTAGAGTAAACATGATTTTAAGCATCTTTATAATGTATGTTAACTTTATTAAGTTCAATTCAGCATAAACGCATTAAAGTGCGCGCTTAAATTAAAAATTCGTCCATAGGCTCTAAGTTACGAAATTCTTTCGTGTGTCTTTGTAAACGAACCATAAACATTGTATACACCAGTAAAAACTATTCAGCTTATTTTGCGTTTAAAATTAATAATTGTTCCAAATTTAACATCGTTTGGATGACTAAGTGACATTGTCAGAACACTTTTGTAAGGTCCTGTACATTAATTAGAAAGCTTAAGAGCACAAATTTTCTTCAAGCAACATAAGTTTAAGCATCTTACTCACGTACTCTAGTTTCATTTTCTTCATTGCAAAGTAATGATATTAAATGCGTTTAAACGAAATTCACCCCATACGCCGTAATGTTAAGAATTTTGGCGTGTCCCTGCACACAGTTTATAAAAAATATAGCAATGAAAATTATACAGCTACTTATATGGAAAGATGAAATGTGTGCGCCAATTTGCAAGTCAATCGAAGGATTTTTGCGGCCGCCATTGCGGTACATACAAATTCTTCCCATAGGCCGTAAGGATAAGAAAAATTTTGGCGTGTCCCTGTACACGAACAACAAAGGGAATACACACCTAACACTATACAGCTAATTCCGTTGGGCTCGTGAATATGTGTACCAAATTGCAAGTCCATAGCGTTATTTTTGGGGCCGCTATCGCGGTACATACAAATTCTTCACATAGGCCGTAATGATAAAAAAAAACTTTGGCGTGTCCCTGTACACGAACTACAAATGGAATGCACACCCAACACTATACAGCTAATTTCGTGGGGATCATGAACATGTGTACAAAGTTTCAAGTCAATAGCGTGGTTTTTACGGCCGCTATCGCACGACAGACAGATAGACAGACGGACGGACCGACGGAACCCAAAATCCTTTTGAGTCTCAACAGAGGGCCTCCACTGACGTTTCGGCAAAAATTGAAGTCAATAGCTTGATTTTTGCGGCGGCTATCGCGGTACATACAGATTCTTCCCATAGGCCATAATGATAGAAAATCTTTGGCGTGTCCCTGTACACGAACTACAAATGGAATACACACCTAAAACTATACAGCTGATTCCGTTGGGCTTATGAACATGTGTACCAAATTGCAAGTCGAAAGCGTGATTTTTGTGGCTGCTATCGCGGTACGTACAAATTCCTCCCATAGGCCGTAATGATAAGAAAAACTTTGGCGTTATCCCTGTACACGAATTACAAATGGAATACACACCCAAAACTATACAGCTGATTTCGTGGGGCACATGAACACGTGTACCAAATTGCAAGTCAATAGCGTGATTTTTGTGGCCGCTATCGTGATACATACAAATTCCTCCCATAGGCCGTAATGATAAGAAAAACTTTGGCGTGTCCCTGTATACGAACTACAAATGGAGTACATACCAAAAACTATACAGCTGATTTCGTGGGGCTCATGAACACGTGTACCAAATTTCAAGTCAATAGCGCTATTTTTGCGGCCGCTATCGCGCGACAGACAAACAGACAGACAGACAGACAGACACAGCCCAAAACCGTTTTGAGTCTCAACAGAGGGCCTCCACTGACGTTTCGGCAATAAAGAATAATGTTTGAACTAGAAAACTACCTAACATTTTAACTAAACTGTGTCATTTTAATTTAAAAACATTTAAATAGTAAGAAAAATATGTTATTATATTGAAAAAATAATTGCCTCTACAACTTAAGTTTATACTATTTGTTATCTAAAATACAGCGAAAAGTGTTGTCAACGTCAATTAATCCAGCAAATTCTTATTACTATTCTCTTAAAGTATTGTCCGGCATTTTTAATCACAGAATTTTCGCCAAAATACAAAATGGATATTTCTATAAAAATTTACTGGTATTAAAAAATCTGGCAAGTTGGAAATCTATATAAAAGAAAAGAATAAAAAGTACAAAATTAGAACTATGCGAATATTTCGGGAAAATATATAAATTAATAAAATATCAGTACAAATGTACACCACAGTAGAAAACCCTACATGATAAGAGACAGGACATCATTTACCCGCCGTTTGAATCATCATGTTTCTTCAATTTATTACTTACGGTACCATACCATAACGCTCATTTTAGAATGGTTCTCTGTCTAAAAAAATCAAAGAATATCGCAGAGCTGCCAATCAAATCCGGCAAATTGTTAATACCGCCCCTTTTTCTACACCACTTAATTTTTAGAGTATTTGCTTTCTTCATTCGTCGTAAATATATTTGAAGAGAATTACTCTAAAAATTAAGTGGTGTAGGAAAAGGGGCGATACTAAAAATTTGCCGGATTTGGTTGACAGGTCTGATATCGCCACGTCGACCAAGGTTGACCTCTATCGAAGCCAATAAACCAGTACAATGTACTTGATCCACTTGCATTATTTTTATCCTAATAACAGTTCTGATAAATAAAGGAGTTTCATCCTGCATAACAATATCATTATATTATTCTAATATTAGATACTTTCTAAATCAGTAAAACCACAGAGTTGCTAACATTTTGATTTATTCCGGAGCATTTTTAGCCCAACTTTATTTCGCATCACTTTATTTTTAGAATATTTTTCTCCTGTGTATAACTGAGATAAAATAAGAAAATTTTACGCTTTAAAAGAAAAAAAAAAAAAAAAGTTATATGGAATAAAGGCGGGACTGAAAATGCTCCGGAATAAATTAAAATGTTGGCAACGCTGCTAAAACCAAAAAATTTGATGAACAAAAGCTTAAAATGTTGCTGTCTATATCCAAAATAGAAAGTCACATAATATTCAAAAAAGAGATATGCATAACTAGATGTTATAACAAATTTAATACAAATTTCTACGTCTAATAGTTTCAGAGATTTTCGAGAAATATATATTCGCACTCACATACAAGAAAGGGAACTTGATGCAGGACTATCTATGGAAAAATTTTTATTCTTTTTCTGAAATCAGCGATTTTACAGGTAAACGCATTTTTTAAAGAAATACCGGTAGGAGTTCTGAACCAAATTCCCATCCAGCATTATCAACCGTACGATAATACTTCACATTTCTAAATTTGAAACCAGACATCACAGCAGTGTTGCCAGATGTAGGGATTTCTCCCTACAGTAGGGTATTTTAGCTCTGTTTTTGGCGTAGGGGGGGATTTTTTTTTAAATTCTGTTTTGTAGGGATTTTTCTATTATCTAACGAAAATTATAAAATTCATTTTAAAAAACGCAGAAAGTTTTAAACTTATTTGTAAAAAAGTTGTTTACAATACCCTGTTTCTGATACATTATTTTATTGCAGACTGATGCGAAGTGAAACATCTCATAATTCAGAGTTGCCAACATTTATAATTTATTCCAGTGTATTATTAGTACCGCCGTCTACTTCTCATACTTCTACTACTGTTTTATACGAGTTGTTTTCTTCCTATTTAATCTTAGTTACATAATGGGGAAAATTAGTAAGGGAGAAAAAAGGGCATTACTATGATTGCGACGACATAAATTATAATAGTTGGAAAATTTGCGTATTTTTAATATCCTCATCCTTTATTATTATTACTATTATTATTTCGAAATGGTAAATATATTATATAATTTTAATAAAAAATATGACATTTATTTAATATTTTGATATAATTAACGTCAAAGTTTTAAAATAAATTGGACAATAAGGCATTACATGTTAAAATTAAATTTCCTCGAAATGCCAATTGTCAAGTTATTTATAATTTGTATACACCCACCCCTCAAATAAAATATATTGTGAAGTACAAAATCTTAATCGTAAATATATTATACTGATCTAAAAGTACATTTTATTTTGATTAACGTCAGAATGCGTTGTCTTTCGTTTTCCTTTCTGAAAATTAGTCTTTTTATTTCTCTTTGATGTGCTCGTCTTTAGCTCACACCACCCATTTCGTGTAGCCACACCCCCTAAGACGTCGGAGTAAGGTACCTATCAAGTCGATATTTGCTGGTTTAACATTGATTATTTATTACTAAATTAAATTTATTAGGTAAGTTTGATGCGAAAACATGTTAAAGTAGATTAGCTGTTTGATTTAATAATTTAATAAAATAAAGAGCTAACAATATTAAATTTAAACGAATTATAGAAACATAGTCCATTTTATTTACTGTGTTTTCACGAATATACATTTGTAGACATGTATTAGGTATTTGTTTTTATTTGTCCCTTTGTTTCAACAATCAATTTATGTGTATATTAATAAGAATGGATATTTTTTTTTTCTTTTAATGCTAGACAATATTAAAATGATAATAATAATATGATTTTATATAATTTCTATTAATAGTTTTGAATCGTAGGGTATTTTGTAGGGTAAAATTATTTTAACGTAGGGAATGTAGGGATTTTTTCTCCATTAAGTAGGGATAATTTAAATTTTCATCTGGCAACACTGCATCACAGCAGTCAATTCGATAGAAATTTATTGTAGAAATTTTCTGGTGTCCCCAACCCTCTGGTATGAAGTCTCCCAATTAAATCGGAAATTTGGTATTTATGTGTATGATAATTACCTAACGTTTGGCAACGTTGTTCCCATTCCTGTATATATTGACCTTACGAAAAAAATCGTATCATCTCGGATATTTCTAAAACGGAAGATCATACCAAGACCAAAGTTGGAATTTTACAACTAGATATTATAGCAGATTCAATTATAAAGTGGCAACATGCTACTGCTAACCATTTTTCAGTTATACCAGACAAAAAAATCTGTTTTCGTAAATAACCTTCCCAATACTTCTTTTACTTCCTGTAAAAAATATTTAAAAATAAAAATAAATAAGTATATAAAAATAGAAATAAAAATAAAAATATACACTACTAAACTATTGCACTACAAATTATACATTTTTACAAATGTGTATTCTGGAGTGAAATCATTACTTAAACTTTTCTAGAAAAATACAAACATTATAAATACATTGCTTCAGCAAATAAAAATAAATTGATATATTTTTTTAATTTCTCTAGATCTTCCGGTAATGTAACTAAATTTAACTTTAATTGAAACCACTTTGAAACTTATTTCAAAATCAAACATTTGTAAGAAAAGAAATTAATGTCTTTACGCTTCAAAAACATCTATTAAGAATGTTGTAGTTACTGAAAGTTTTTTGTTACGCATTTTCAGTTGTAAAAGAAATATTTCATCTTCACTTCAAAAATATAGTTTAAAAGTTATTATTCTAGTTAAGTTTAGGAATTTATCTTTTATTTATAATAAAATAATGGTTGTAATTTTTTGTTTTTCATGCTTAGAACTCATTTTAACATTTTTTTTTTTTTTTTTTTTTTTTTTTATCTAAAAGAGAAAGGAGACTATAAGTTTCTATAGGAAATAACTTGTAGAAAGATGAGCGCTATCGTGCGGTGAATGAAACTAGATTTTTAACTGAGTGATATACATTTAATTTGTGTTTCATAGGATGATAGGAACATAGGCAAAGTTGAGATCATAGTTCACTGAGAATATACGCTCTGAAGAATTTTTTAATCGAAAAAGTTCTTCAATGCATACTTTCTTCTCTCATTACAGTCTTGATAAATGTATTAACCCTTTCAGTCGCAGTGTTCCCGCTGATGGAACACTTAATTTTAATTCTCAAGTGCAAAAACTCATCCCGGAAATTTTTTAGCAAAAATTTACATTTATAACATAGCAGAAAAGGAACTTTTTTTTTTTTTTTTTTTTAAGTGAAAATTTAAAATCTCTTCTATTTTAATTATGTTCGTAAATTCCGGTGGCAGTGTAATTTAAATGATCCGAATAACCTTGCGCCGCAAAGGGTTAAAATACTCCGGAATAAATTGAAATGTTGGGATCTATGCAACTTTTACGAGTTTTTGTTGTCGATAATGTTTACTTATAAAGTGATTTATTTATCAAATTAAATATTATTTGAATTTATTAAGGTTTACTTACAGATGTTTCAAATCGAAAATTTCTCGAAAAGGAACAATGCTAATTTTTTATTTTTTAAATATTTATGATCAGCTGTGTGTCTAAAAGCCATTATTTAAATTAGTTTAGTAATTTTTAAAATAAAGTAAGTAGTGAACGTTAAAGGGTTAAAAGAACACTAACAATAAATTTAAAGAATTTTTTCAATGGGAAGAAAAGAAAATTATGTGTCTGTCTGTAGCAATTTAACTAGAGATGGATGTTCCTGCTCCTTTGGGAAAACGAAAATGAACGGTTTCTTGTAAACTTGAAACTATTCTGGAACAGGTGAAATAAGAAAAACACTGATGCCGAACCGGAAATTCCAGTGAACGGTTTCCGGAACTCTCGCTAAGCTTTGTCAACAGAATGGGCATTTCTATGTTTCGGGTTTCTTGACTTTTATTCGAACATCACCATTTATGTACGTTATTCCATACTATATGTTAAAAATTTGAACTCGAATTTCTCCGTGAATATTGATCACACTAATATCGAAATTTTTGTGTTTCAAATGTTTTGTATGGACAAGATTTCCTTAGATACAAATGCAGGGACCAGGGGACTGTATACAAATTTAGATATATATTGTTTCATTAAAAAAAAAAAAAAAAAAAAAAAAATGCTTCACTTTAAACTTTTAATATCTTTACTCTGAATCCATATTTATAATGGAAGTATGTATCCAGGACTAACGCTTGCGAAAATAATGCTCGTACAAGTTAAATATATCCACTCTGTGTATATATAACACAGGACTGCCACAAACATTTTTTTTTTTTTTTTTTATTCTTTTCGTACCACTATTTCCAAAAAATAAAATTCATAATATATTTACGCAGGGAAATCTGAAGTTTGCTTGCATAAATTCATTGTAAATTTCGTGTTATGGAAATAGTGGGATGAAAATAATAATAATAATAAAAGTCGCCTGTGGCAGCGCTGATAAAAACAATAGTAATGACGATTCATCATTACGATGATTGAATACTAAAAAGAAAGACTTGAATTAAGGGTCCGCTTCACTCACCGCCGCCGGAAGACGAAGCTGTTGTTATTCTATTGGAATTCTTTCTTTACAAATAACTTATTAACTAATACATATTTTTAAATTCTGTTTTCAAATTCTGAAAATTCCCAGCTGTTAAATTGACGGACCTTTTTTAAAAAATTATTTTTTTATATTTTATTTTGAAGCTGCAAAATACGAATTTTCAATATGTGAATTTTTTTCATTTTGCAATTTCAAAATAAAATATTAAAAATTAAAAAAATACATTTTTAAAAAAGGTCCATCAATTTAACAGTTGAAAATTTCCTGAATGTGCAAACAGAATTTAAAAATATGTTTTAGTTAATAAGTTACTTGTAAAGAAAATTTCCCCAAAGAATAACATTTGCTCGGGCTTCCAGCGACGGTAAGTGAAGAGGGCCGTTAATCAACAAACAAACACATATATAAGACTTACCCGAGGCAAAAAGTACTGAAAAAGTTAATACGAGTTGTTTCTGAAACTTTGATGGATGAAATCAAATATATAAAATATGAACAAAGTATAACAGAAAACAGTAATAATAATAATAACTCATTGGTTCCCAACGTGGGCGATAACGCCCCCTTGTGAGCAGGGCCTGATTAAGGGGGAAGCTCGCTCATACCGGAATATTTTTACAATAATCTTTTACTTCATGTTATAGAAATTCCACGCTTTGACGAGGAAATATTTTTTATAAAAAATGAACGGTGTAAAACAATCCAATTTACTCACTGTTATTAGACACCAGAATTCTTTTAAAATAATTTTTAATGATAATTTTCTGTTTATTATAGGAGGAAAGTATTTGTTAAAAAATAACGGTGTAAGTATAAATAATGTGTCAGGAGCGAGCTTCCCCCTTAATCAGGCCCTGCTTGTGAGCGTTTTAGGCTTTCAGGGGGGCGGTAAAAGACCCACAGAAAATTAGGGGGCGTTGATATGGCACGGAGGGGCGTTGGAAGATTGACCAAATATAGTCTAAAAAAGACTAAAACTTTTATTCCTCTTTTTTAAATAAAGAAGAAATTCAGTAGCGTTTCAATTCCAAGAATATTCTATCTATAAGTAATTTTTTTTTTTTTTTTTTAAATTCTTGTTTTCACCATGCATTATGTACGCTCTTATTTCTCTGGAGTGGGAGGGGGGGGCGGTACTGAAATATTCACTAGAAAAGAGGGCACCAGTTCAAAAAAGGTTGGGAACCTATGTAATAACTAGAAGAAGAAGAAGAAGAAGGAGCAAAGGCCGCACCGGCTTACGACGGGTAAAGCGGCTTAAACTAGTTTGCTAGGCGCCCAATTTTCTCCAAAACCTCAGCAAGATCATATGGTAGCAAAGAAAACAGTAAAAATGAAGATAATTATTACTACAAGATAAATAAATGTATAAATATATAAACAACAATAAATAAGTAAACAAAAGTTAAAGCTTATTGAGAAATTAACGAAAGATTTATTGGATTAACATTGTAGTTATATGACCATAATATAAATAATTGGTTTCCGGATTAAAATGAGATATAAGATTATGTACAAGTTGAGTAATTGTAAGAATATCAATAACTGTGTTAGGGAACATATCATATCATTTACAAGGAGAGGTCACGACATGGAAAATTCAGATCGGGACGAAATTGTGCAGGATTGTAGTATACTATGAAGGTAACAACATATTAAATCAATAGGACCCACTATTCACAAAATTTCGAGAAAAAAGCATTTAAAGTTTCAGAAATCTTTAAATACAAGTTATTTCGCAAGTGAGTCAGTGCCCCAGTGGCATGAGCGTAAAGCACTGGTCTGCCACCCAGACAAGACGGGTTCGAGGCTACCTACGGAACTTTTTTTTCTTCTTTAATTTTTTATGTACTCTAAATTTTTTATTTATTTTTACTTTATTTTATAAATGAATTCAAAATTTGAAAAAAATATAAAAGATTATTTAATTTTCTTAAATATAAAATAAATATATATATTTTTTTAAATATTTATAACATAAAAATACAATAAATTTGTATAACTTAAAAAATAAATTTTAATTTTACAAAACACTAAATAACAAATGCAAAGAAAAACAGATAAAAAGTTTAAATAACTAAAAAATAAGCAAGCTGTAGAACAAAGTGCAAAAAATAGTTAGCAGGTGTACTTAAATCTTGGTTTGAACTTCCTGTTTTCCTTTTAATGTCTATAAATTACCTTACGTAAACCCTTTTAGCTTGTTAATAATAGAGAGCAGGTGAAGTGAAATATTTTATTTCGTCCACAGAAGGATTTAAAAAAAAATGTTGTTGTCGAAGAAGAAAGTATGTTGATTAACATTTAAAATCTACATTTAAGGATAACATTTCTTTGCATGTAATAATTTAATGGTATCGTAATCCTATACTTTAATTTTTCAAGAAGTTGTATTGATTGGAGAAGTACTTATTTAATTTGGATAATAATTATATATGCAATTTAAATCATCATTTCTCTGTTTTTTTTTTGTTTTTTTTTTTTTTTTTTTTTCTGTAATTTAAAAACAAAATTTAATATTGTTTTGGACATACCTAAAATAAAATAAAATACTTAGAAAAATAATTAAAAACATTTTCTTTATTTGTACCTTATTTTGTAGTTAAAACAAAACTAAAATTTATTTTTTAAGTTATAAAAATTTATTGTATTTTTAAGTTATTAAAATAAAAAATATTTATTTTATATTCAAGAAAATTAAATAATCTTTTATAACTTTTTCAAATTTTGAATTCCTTTCTAAAATAAAGTAAAAAATAAATAAAAAATTTAGATTACATAAAAAATTAAAGAAGGAAAAAAAAAATGTCCATAGGTAGTCTCGAACCCATGTTGTCTGGGTGTCAGACCAATGCTTTATGCTCACGCCACTGGGGTGCTGACTCATTTGTGAAATAACTTGTATTTAAAGATTACTGAAACTTTAAATGCTTTTTTCTCGAAATTTGGTGGATAGTGGGTCCTATTGCTTTAATATGTTGTTACCTTCATAGTATACTACAATCCTGCACAATTTCGTCCCGATATGAATTTTCCATGTCGTGACCTCTCCTTGTTAGAGACACAAATAAAACCAATTTCAATTTGATATAATAATTTAACTATAATCATTATGACATTATTTAAATATTATATTTTCATTAATAACTTCACTTTTAAAAAAAAACTGTTATGGTAATGATAATTTAAACTAATGTTATTTATAAATTGCATTTATATCACCCATTTTAAAGCTGAAATAGTCATTTAAAACTATAAATGTCACAAGGTAGTGTTCATTTGCTTTATGAAATACATAGGTTCAAAAGATTATAAAAGGAAAAGAGAAAAAAAAAAAGTATGAGATGCAGTAATTTTTTTTTTTTTTTAAATTATTGAATTCAACAACCCTCCAAAGCAAAACATGTGCACAAAAACTCATTAATCAAACATCTGCCGATCCCCCCTCCATCATTTTAATTTTCTTACTTAAATATCATATTTTTATGATTTTTCATGATTTTTTTTTTAACAAATACCAAATCCTGCAGATAAGTTGTGAGGTAGTAGTAAGTTAGCGTAATGCTACAATTAAAATTCGCACTTTACGAGTAAAACGTGAATGTGAAGAATTTAGGATTCGGCTGATCACTAGAGTTAGTTCCTATAATAAACGAAATTGTAATATGTTAATTTTATGATGTATTTTGGAAAGAAACTGTATAAAAAGAGAAGGAAGATTGCTTTTAGAGGTTAGTTAGTTGGAAGGAGAGTGAGTTAGTTGGTAGGAGAGTTAGTAGAAAGCTAGCTGTTAGTGGCTAGGGGATATAGTAGGGAGGTTGGCGGCTAGAAGTAAGTCGAGTAGTATCGTGGTGTCAGGGAATCCTCCCACGTACGGAAGATTACTGAGCCGCGAGGGTGAATGAAGTTAAATAAAGTAGTTGAGATTAATTGTGATTATATATTGATAGTTAAAAGTATTTAAGAAGGCTGCCCAACTAAGTTTACAAGTTATTAAATATTCTTAAAGTCCAACGCCCACCTTTTATTTAAGCTCAAAATAAAAGCTCATTTATTTTATAAATCTGACTTTGTCTTCACTTCGTAATTTACTTAAGTATTTCAGTTTCAGCTTCAATTTTAAGTTAAAGGATGGCGACGACATTTAGGTCGTCACAAAGTTAGTGGATAAACAAATTTATTGCAGGGATGGAGCACGGGCGCAGAACTCATACCGGTATTTGTTTAAGAAATTTCTCTACCTATAAGATATCGTTGATTTAAAAAATAGAAAATTTTGTTATATTGATAGTGGTATGATTTCTGCACCTGTGTTCCCTCCCTGTTATTGGGGAAAACAGAATGCATTGTATCATAAATAATTATGTTGATACTTTTATTTATTTTATTTATTAATTATTATTTTTATTTATTTATTCATTTATTTATTTATTAGCGAGGGGGCGTCATTCATCAATTTGTATTTGTAACAGGCCTATAATTTCCTTTTGAATATTGATAAGAAATAACATATTTATTTCAAGTATTTTAGTTAGATGAAACAAATAAATTTCATGTAATACATAAATTCCAAATATTTTTTTTATGCTTTCATAAAAAAAATAAAATAAATAAATAAAACATATGTTATTGTTTCTACTAAGATATTTCTAAACCTTACAAGAATTTCCGTACTATAGCACAAAATTGCTTTTGTAACCTAGGTGATTTATGGTTTTGAAACAAGTTGCAGGAATGTTGTTTTCGAAAAATAAATGAAATAAAATATATGTTGAATTATGGTTTGCTGTTTCAAAGCTATTCGGATAAATTTCTCCCTCATTTCTCTTACTAATGTTTGAACAAAAACAATTTTCTCGTTTGTGGATACAAGTGGTTTCCAGGTGTTCTTACCTACACTTTTATAATAAATATAATAAATTCACGCTCATATAAACCTCTGTTTGTTATATTAAAACAGTTAAGAAAAGAAATGTATGTTTTTTTACCTTCGAAATTTTTTTATATATTTTGTTATGAATGAAAATATGTTTATGATTGTTTAAGAAGTGCTAAATTTCTTTTTTTTCAGAATTCATTTTTTACTTTCTACTACTTATGTAATAATAGAGAATATATTGTTTCTGTGACAAATTTCCGATCAGGCAGGTCATGTTTTATTTATACAATTTAAGGTAATCTGAATTAGAAAATCAGATGTTTTAGCAGTACGGAGGTATGTGTGTATCGATATGGCTTTATGTAAATTAGTGTGTTATCAGCAAATCTATTGAACTAATGCCTGCAGGAAGTCAAAATTCGGTTTTCTAAGTCTGCATCCAATAGGGATAATACTGGAAACTATTCATTGGAGTCGGATAAAAGGTTCTTTTACCGGGGTATCTAAATTTTTTTAAACACAAAACGTGTATGGAAAAGCGATGGAGACAAAACGTGTATTCTTTCAGGTACGTGTATTCTATGGAGACAAAACGTGTATTCCTTCAGGTACAGTTGCACTAAACAAAAGGAAATTAATATACATCTTTTATATGCGTAAAAGAACATTTTACTTAAAATATTGCTGAGAACTCGGGGTTCATTAATTGTCCGTGAATGAATGACAGATCTTGCAGAGCCTTAAAAGTTTATTTACAGAGCATTCCAGAAGATTACAAATCTGTCAAAAAGTATCAAATTCAATTTCACCAGAAAACACAGCTTAAATAACAGCTGAGAACATAAACTGTATCATAGCATTGACATACAGCATAAGCGGTACTTATTACAAAGGATCAGTCAAGGATCTCTTAACGCATCAAGCAACTTGGCTTAAACTGACCTGAACGACAGGAATGCAATGTATATATTAATATATTTCGAGAAAATTCCGAGTATTTCTCAAAATATTTGATTTAAAGCTTAGATAATCGATATATCAATAAGAACGATTTTCTCGCCAAATTCGCCAAAAAAGTCACCACGCGACTATAAACCTTCCAAGACGGCGCCAAATTTACCGCCAACGTGAATTCTGCACAGAAGAAGCATTTTAATGATTTTATAAAGGAAAATGAGTTATTTTAAAAGGAATTCAAGGCAGAAATGCAAAAATTAATATATTATAACCAGACTAAGATTTTTTTTTTTTTTTTAATGAAATAGCTTAAAAATAACGACTATTGTTTACAAATTCGTCACAATGTGTTATTAAAATATGATTCCTTTTTTTTTTTTGCCGGGCGACAAAAAAGTATTTCGGTATGTTAGCGCTGGAATTGCAAATAGCTCTAAGTACTTTTCAAGTTATGTCATGCATATTTTGTGCTGTTCTAAGTTTCAAGTACATTGTTTGGTACATGCATAATTTATAAATAATATAAAGAATTAGTTAAAACTAGTGGATCTGCAGATCAGGAGCCTCAACGTCCTATTTGCATCATACATTATTTAAAAGGTTATTTTTATTTATTCCTTATTATAGTATGCTAGAAAAGCCCCGGTTCGGGAACGAGCCGAATTCCGAATGCGGAAAAAATTTCAAAACCAAACTCGAAATGTACAAAACTCGGCCTAATGCTGTTTGTGTGCCAAAAGATGAAAGTTTGTTAACGAAACCACTTTTAGAAGCTACAATACTTCCAGCAATAGAGGAAGATTTAGAGAAGACAAAAAGAAGAAAGAAGAAAGAAATGAAGGAAGCTTTAGAGACACGAAAAAGAAGAGAAAGACAAGAAAGAAGAAGAAGAATAAGAAGAGAAGGAAGTAAAAAAGAAAAAAGGGAAGTAAAGAGAGAAAAGAAAAAGAGAAAGAGAAAAAGAAGAAAGAGAAAAGAAGAAGGAAAGAAGACGTAGAAAGAAGAAGAAGAAAGAAGAAGAAGAAGAAGGAAGGAAGAGGAAGAAGAAGAAGAAGGAAGAAGAAGAAGAAAGATAAACGAAGAAGGAGAAGAAGAAGAAAGAAAAAGAAGAAAGAAAAAGAAGAAAGAAGAAGGAGAAGAAGGAAGAAGAAGAAGAAAGTAGAAGAAAGAGAAAAGTAAAGGAAGAAGAAAAAGAAGAGAAGGAGAAGAAGAGAAGAAGAGAAAAGAAGAAGAACGAGAAGAAAGAGAAAGAAGAAGAAGAAGAAAGAAGAAGAGAAAGAAGAAAAAGAAGAAGAAGAGAAGGAAGATTTAGAAAAAGCGTCCACACACGCTGCATCCACACACAGACAGAGTCCAAGGATATCTCTTAGCCATTTATATATATAGTTATATACTGAATCGACTGACTTGCTTCAAAAACAGAAACGTTCCTGAGGGGGTTGCCGCCCCCTCAACCCCCCGCTGTATCTCTCTTTCTATACCTGTATGTACACCCTATATATGTATTCTTAATAGTTGACAGCCTTGTACTATTTCCCTGAAATTCATAAATATTTGTACCAAATTTCATGAAAAAAGATTACGTAGCATATCGGAATTATTTTCTGTAACGCTGTAAACTAATTATCAATTCTATGCCCACGCTTTTCAACAGAAAAACATGCTTTTAAAATTCTAATAAATTTCCCTTATTTTTCATGGGGTGTAACCATGTTAAAATAAACTTTTAAGAAATACCGACTATACACAGTAATAGTACGAAATTCTTTTATGTATCCTGGAAAAGAAGTTACATTTATTATATACGCCAATTATAAGACTATACCTAATTAATTATAAGTCACTAATTTTTCAAACGAATTTGACATCATTTGGATGATTACAGTACGTCATCGGAATTCTTTTGTGTTTTCTAATAAATAAATTATTTATTCTATACATACCCTTATTTAAAATTAAACATGCTTTTAAGTATCTTTACAATGTATGTAAATTCCATTATATTCAATTCAGCAAAAACGCATTAAAGTGCGCTTACATAAAAGTTTGTGTATAGACTCTAATGTCAAGAAATTCTTTTGTGTGTCTCCGTAAACGAACCATAAACATTGTATACACCAATAAAAACTGTTCAGCTTATTCTACGTTTTTCATAAACAATTGTTCGAAATTTGACATAATTTGGCGATTACGTTGCATTTTCAGAACAGTTTTGTATGATCCTGTACATTAATTCGGAAGCCTAAGAGCACATATTTTCTGCAGAAAACATAAGTTTAAGCATCTCAGTAAGGTATACTAATTTCATTTTATTGATTGCAAAGTAATGATGTCAAAATGCGTTTAAACGAAATTCACCCGATATGCCGTAATGATAAGAAATTTGACGTGTCCCTGCACACAATCCATAAAAAAACAGACATAATAATTTACACAGCTCTGATACACAGCTCTATACACAGCTCTATACAGACCCTGAACGTGTCTGCCACTTTTCAAGTCAATCGGAAGGTTTTTGCGGCCGCTATTGTGGTACATACAAATTCTGCTCATAGGCCGTAATGATAAGAGAAATTTTGGTGTGCCCCTGTACACGAACTACAGATGATATACACACCAGAAAGTATACAGATAAAATTTCATATGGCTCATAAATATGTGTACCAAATTGCAAGTCAATAGCGTGATTTTTGCGGTCGCTATCGATGCACATGAATTTTTTTCCCATAGGCCGTAATGGCCGTAATTAAAACTTTGGCGTATCCCTG
The DNA here is from genome assembly GCA_963930645.1 of Salticus scenicus. Lineage (NCBI taxonomy): Eukaryota > Metazoa > Arthropoda > Arachnida > Araneae > Salticidae > Salticus > Salticus scenicus. The sequence goes on along the minus strand of OZ005659.1, from coordinate 12,055,192 downwards.
TTCACGAATGACAAATAGAATACACACCTAAAGCTGTACAGTTAATTCCGTTAGAGTTGTCTCTGGATGAAAGGCGAAACTTGCTGAGGATTAAAAGTTTATTTTCAGAAATGTCTAGAAGAATACATGTCTATAAAACAAGTATCATCTTCAGTTTCACCAGTAAACACAGCTTGAATAGCAGCTGGCAACATCCATTTCACAGCACAAACTGTAGCACAGCATTAACACACAGCATTCGGCTTTAATTCAAAGAGGTTTTATACAGCAATGAATGCCTTGACGAAACTAAACTGATTTTGGCACGAAGCAATTCCTTAAATACCCGCATAGAAAATGGAGAAAATTCCAGAAACTTCCCAGCCATTCAAGTTAGAGCTTATATATTTGGTATATCGATAATAAGGATTTTCTCGCCAAGGTCGCCAAAAATGTCGCCAAGGAGCACAAAACTTGCCAAATTTGGTGTCAAAGACATTACCTGCCTTAATGAAGCTTTTTAACGTGTTTTTAACGGAAAATGAACTATTTTAAAGCGAAAAGAAACTGGAAATGGTGAAAATTAACATTTAATAACCTGACTAAGCCTCTTTAAATTAAATTACACAAAATTAAGTATAATTATTTACAAACTCGTAACGCTATATATAGATGTAAACTAATTAATTACACTGTCATGTTCATTCATCACTTCTCTCCCTTTGGCCTTGTCTTATATCAGCAATTGTAACAAAAAAGGTCTTCACGAAAGTCTTTACTTTGTTCAATTTTCGGTATAAAAAATACTGGTTTCGAAAAAATTTTCAGTTTCTTATTTTTGCTGAATTTATATGTTTTAAAAGGTTTAGAACACAATTTAATCATTTTAATCCATTATTTCCCAAAGCTATTTTTTCTTTTAATTATTTTTAAATAAATAATTGCAGGTTCATTTTTTTTTCCGACATAAAAAAGAAATTATTTATTTATTTATTTATTATTACTTATTTTTATTTATTTTGTTATTTATTTATTTATTTTTCTTTTTAATGATTTTAACGTTAAAATGTTATTATTATTATTATTATTATTATTTGATATCTTTTGAATCAATTATGCTATTGACTAAAAAGTAAGGCGTCAGCTTAATTTTGTCCTGATTAATAACTGTGCCAATTTTTGACAAAATCTAATAATCCGGCGAAAAATCTGAAGATACAGTAACAAACATTCAGTTTTTATGTATTTCAATAAAAACAAAATTGTTCGCACGTTAATTCAAGGTGATAGATAAAACTGGTAACGATAGCAAAATGACTGTCTGAAAGAAATAGTACTACCTACCATACTTACAAAAAAAAAAAAAATCCTATTTTTTTTTTTTTTTTTTTAAATACCATTTGGCAGTTGTATTTTGGTCTACACATTTTGAATACCAGGCTTTAGAAAGAAATTTTTGTTTTACTGAATAACTATAAAATTAAAATTAAAAAAAGAAAAAAATCTTGAAGGTATTCAAAATACGTAAAAAATTAGATATGTGCTCTTTATCTTCTTTTGAGAGATGGGATAAAAGCAAAAAAAATCGAAGATCAATATGATATAATGATTTATTAAATATTAAATCTTGTCTTTAATGCAAATTTTTCTTTAATTAGACATTTCATTTCTGAAGAATTATTTTGTTTAGCTTATATAAAAATATGCCTATTTTCATCTATTAATTACTCAGTAAAGGAAATTCTTAAAATCAATTTTCTGTTCCTGACTCTACATGTGCGTGCCTCCTTAAGTTTAAGATATCGATTTCGATAATTCGATTTCGAGTTCAGCCGAGCATATTGATATTCTTTGAGAGTTAATTTATCTGTTATTAAAATTTAAATATTCAAAGATCCCTTAACTATCGAAAAAAGATATATTGATTTTCTTTTCATTAAAAGTCAATTTGTCAATAAAAACTAAATGAAGAATCAAATAAATGATATTGGCTATTTCATATCCGAACATTTTATTTAAGTGAAGGTTCAGGCAATTAGCTTATCTATCTTATCTATTTCCTGTTTCAACAAATGCGCTAAAAAGCAATTTTAATATTCCGAAAATTTCCGTGAGGAATATAAATAATTACAAGATAATAAGAACTTTTTATACACCACACTTTTAAATTTTCTGTTGAATCATATAAACTTAGCAGTTCTATGTATTAATAAATACATTTTTAAAAAATTTTATGAATTATTCCATCAATTTGAAAGAAAGTAATGAGTAATAAAGAGAGCAATTATAAGAAATTTTCAAACATTTATTAATTGAATAAAAGTATTAAAAGTGTATTGCCATCGCGTTCGGAGCTATTCTAAAAGTTTCAAATGTCTAGCTAGTCGGGAAGCGGGAAGTTAGTTAAAAATCGGTTGCAGTATTTGTACTGGACAAACAAACAAGAAAGTGAGTTAATAAAAACATAGCAAAATATTATATAGAGATTGTTAAAAAGTAACAGCTTAAAACACGTAAAAAATTTCTTTAAAAAAAACATACTTAATTAAAATCATTTTAAAAATTACATAAATCATTTATTAGAATATTTTTGCCCTGCTTGTCAGGGCATCATCAGGAACAAATTCAAGACATAGTTTGACAAAAAGTACAGCAACACGTTCATTATATATCACAAGAAAAAAATACCCGACAGTTACGGTCAAGCGCAGTCCGAAATCACAAATTGCAGAGATTTAGTTGAAGCTTTACTGGGTCAACGTGGAGCCACTAGACTCAGCTGCTGACCCAGTAAAAAAAAAAAAAAAAGTATTTAGTTTTAAATTTGTTTGAAAATAATTTCAACACATGCTGTCACATAATTGTCTGAATTAGTAACACTCGTTTCACGGTGACAATGAGAGTTTTGTCTGATACGGCAGTACTTTCATTTACTTTCATTTTCTTGACATTTTAAAAATATTAAAAGAGATTTTTTTTTCATAGTGTTATTTAAAACTATTACATGATGATCTTCATGATATTCGTCTACTTTTATATTTTATACGTATCACAAATTAAAACGCAAAATAATACAATCCTACTATGTAATGGGCGGTTCTAAAATTCTGCTATTAACACAGATACAGAAGTGGATGGTGGGTCGAGAAAGGCTGACTACCCTTAATCTAAATCTTTAATTGAAGAGGTCAAAATTTTATATTGCTCTATTATTCGATTATTCTTCTTTAATAGGATCTAATTAATATTTTTGCGTTTATATTTAATAAGATTATTTACGCTAAAGAATTTTGAAAGAGCAAATTCTAAATTTTTTATTCAATAAAAATAAAATAAATGTAGAATAATAATAATAATAATAATAATAATCATTTTTTCATCAGAATTAAGTTAAATACATATGACTATCATTGCTTTAGGGGAAAAAATATCAAGCATTTAAGTTTTCTAAATTCTATGATTTCAGAAAATACGCATAAAATTTGCCTAACATATATATATTCTTTTTTTTTTTTTTTTTTTTTTTTTTTTTTTTCGTTTTTCTCTTAATACAATTTATAAGTTAAGTATAAACTTTTTATAAAAAGAAAAGAATATATAATGTTAATTTACGTACTCAAAATTTAAATAGTTCGAAATAAAATAAAAGTTAATTTTTGTGCGTCAGATTAGCCACACTTTTTAAATAATAATATTTTGTGATTTACACATAAATGAAGCTTTTCGAATGCAGAATTTTATAATTTTGTTATCGATGATTTTAAAGATGTGCTTTGACTTAATTAATATTAAGAGAAATTTTCGATGCTCTCGCAAATATATATATATTTCTCAATATACAGTCGGTAACAAAAGTCTCCGAACACTAGCAGAAATTCCTATATTAAAAATGAAGTACACTTAATACAGTTTTGTTAAATAAATCCTTGTCGAATCCTGTTCTTAGTCAGCCTAAAAACAGGATTCGACAAGGATTTACTTAGCAAAACTGTACTACAAAAGTGTACTTTTTTTATATAGGAATTTTTGCTAGTGTTCGGGGACTTTTGTTACCGACTGTACATATATATATTTCGACATAATATATATATATATATGTATATATCGAGAACAAAATACTATATTTTATAAATTAGCAATGTTAAAATGATAAGATTTCCTTTTATACACAAGAAAACAATTAATCGCATGAACACAAAGAAAATAAATGAATAAAAATAGAATTTTATTACCAATCATACATTTAAAATGTAATCCTCAATGTAATTATCATTCTAAGTTAACAAAAGGTTGTTTGTTACATTGCAGCTTTTTTTTTTTTTTTTTTTTTTAAGTAAAAAATAAATAAATAAATAAAGATGATAATGAAGAGGAGGACGAGGAGGAGGAAATATCATAACGAAATAGAAAGCATATTAAACGGTAATACCCTTTAAACACTGAAAAAGGGCGGGGTTTTGTATTATTTCTCATTTGGGAGTTGTAGAGTTCCAAAAAATTACTTTATGTAATGAAACTTTTCATTTAAAAGGTATTTAAAGCAGCATTATATTATATGCGTAGATTATACAGAAAAAAAAAGTACCATTGATCAAGTTCGTGAAAAATAAAGAATATTTTCTGGCATTGCTCTATGTGTATATATTCTTGCAAACCTAACCCGGAAGATTGCTAGTCCCGCTTCTTTCTGCCCACTTTCCTCACATATGTCTTTTGAAGAACGTTTTTCTTCTTTTCTAATCATAAATATATTTGAAGTTAATTACTCTGAATATTAAGTAGTGTACACAAAGGGACGGGAACTAAAAATCTTCCTGGTTAGGTTGGCAAGTATGCATATATATTTTGCTTGCTTGATAAAATTTTATAACATATTTTCTTCTTCTTTTTAATATTTTGTGTTTATACAGGGAGATTCAACGATGATGGGAAAAGCTTTGAGGGGAGGTGAGACACATCATTAGGATTTAGGATCGCATAGGAACTTATGTCCACAAACGTCATTTTAACCCTTTACGAACTGTGTGTTTTCTGGGGTTTTTAACAGAAAGCTCCGCCTACTGCCATTGCTTGTGAATGGGGCCCTATTTAACACTTTCGCGACCGCATGATTTTGTCTTTTTGACAGTAAGGTCCGCCTGTGGGCGTTAATCTCCGAAGTTAAATATTTCAAAAAAAGTTTTCTGTGTTCACATTTATATTAAAAATGGGCATACATTATAATTATGTTCTTTCTAATCAAAGTATTTGTATCCATAGTATATTTCATTATAATAATACGAATATTGGTTATATAGTTAAGAAAAAAAGGATACAAATTTCGAAAGAAACACCCACTGGCGGAGTTGCAGATTTTCAATCAAATGACGTGAATCTACATCAGCTGTCGCGAAAGTGTTAACAGAAAGGTTCTTTCTTTTACTGTTAATTTAAAAAAATACATGATATAATGTTTTTTCCGAATACTTCACACTGATCTAATAAATTCTTATATTGTGAATAATTCTTTACAACACTTAAAAAACAAAATTAATTCCCAGTTACATGATAAAAAAAAATTTCTGGAAAAGGTATGTGGATGACATTTTTATAATTACTAAGCAACATTTTGTTACTGATATTTTAGATTTTGCTAACTCTTTATGTCCTGATATCCAGTTTGCCCTTGAAATTGAAATTAATAATGAGCTACCCTTTCTAGATATCCTTGTAATGCATAAAACAGTCAATGATTTTTTACATTTTTCTACTTCAGTTTATAGAAAATGTACCTTCCTTGGTCAATAACTTAATTTTAATTCTGCTAATGCTTTTTCTCATAAACTTGCAGTCATTCGTACTCTTTTACATCGTGCAAAGCATTATTATAGTAATTCTGAATTTTTAAATATTGAACTAACTAAATTTTTTTCTGATTTAAAAAATAATGGTTTCCCCCCTCGTTTTATTAAAATAATTTGTAAAGAAGAGTTCTATTTTTCATCTAAATCAGTTTATCCAGAAGTTAAAAGTACTCACCGTACTACTATCCCTTATTATAAAGGTATTTCCGAAAATATCGCTAAATTGCTTAAAACAGTTAATATACCTACAAGCTTTAAACCTAAACTCCGTATTAGCAACTTTCTGTCAAACTTTAAACCCTCTGCCCCCCCCCATTAAATGTCTAGGTGTAATCTATTGTATCCCCTGTAAAAATTGTGATTCTACATATATCGGTGAAACTAACAGAACAGGTGAATTAGATTAAAGGAACATAAACGCTCATATAAAACAGGGGATTTAAGATCGAAACTCGTAATCCATTCCCTCAATAGTGATCATATTCCTGATTTGAACTTTAAAATTCTAGCCTCTAATGCAAATTTATATAAATCTCGTATTTTTCTAGAGGGTGCTTTTACTAAAATGCAACATTCTGCCTTGAACGAGGCTAAAGCTATTCCTCCTGCTATCTTGTTATGAATTTTTTCTAAATGTTGTGCTTGTATATGTGACACTGTGGAGGGCTAGTGTTCTAGCCGAAACGTCTGTCGTGTATTTTAATGTTTTTAATTAAAATGTATTTTTAAAGTTTAAAAAAAAAATTTGTACTCATTATCTCACTTTAAATGTTACATTGGTTTTAATATATTACTGAGATGTATAAATTATGTTTAATTTTATTAAAATAATTCTTTAGATGAACTGTAAAACACGAAATGTAAAACTTACGCAGTAGGCGGAATTTCAAATACATCGCAAAGTGTTTGTTTGCAGTAATATTGACAATAAATGCTTAAAATTGCAGTCACCGCAAGTAATACAACTAAACAAAATTGGGGTGATTGGCTGGTAATGCTGAAGGTAGAGATCTTTAGTGGAACTGATCATTCGCTACCTGCATCTACTGTAAAGTATAATTTGAAACTATGTTTTTTGACGGAGATTGGAGAATTTACTAATAATGAAAATGCAGACATGCATGTAATGTACGGTGTTGCTAATGTGAACAGTAGAGGGAACAGTTATGGGAACAGTAGAGACTGTATCAGGAATAATTTCCAAACAGCAGGGATGGAACACGGGCGCAGAATTCATACCACTATCAATGTAAGAAAATTTTCTACCTCTTAAATCGACGATATTATAGGTAGAGATATTTCTTAAACACATTCCGGTATGAATTCTGCGCCCGTGTTCCATCCCTGAAACAGGCGCATGCCGAATCATAAAATGTTTGGACGGCTGCATTTGGTTTTTTACGTTTTTACTTTAGTTTTTTGCACAATGTTTTTTATTTCATATTTAATTTTTTGTGTTATGCCTAGACAAAAGATGTATGTTTTAGTAAACTGTTCAACCCCTTAATCATAGCTGCCAATATTTTAATTTATTCCGGAGTACTTTTAGCCCAGCCTTTATTTCGCACCACTTTATTTGTAGAAAAATGTTCTTTAATATATAACTTTGATAAAATACGAAGAAATTACTTTTAAAAAATAAGTGGTACGAAATAAAGGCAGGGCTAAAAATACTCCAGAATAAATTGAAATATTGGCAGCTATGCTTGATGTTTGTTCCATGATCATAGAAATATTCGTATTTGAAATTCCACTTACGTTGTAGCTTTTAAATTCTGTGTTTTACAGTATACCTAAAAAATGTTCACAATATTAATATTTATTCAAGCAATGTACAGTCAGCCAAAAAAAAAACGCCCCTCCCCCCCCCCCCCCCCATCTAATTTCGCCGTAAATTATCGTAGAAGCATGCGGCTGGTACCTATCGATCTGCATCAATGTCTAGTTGTTTAATGGTGTAGTTCGATTTTACTTAAGGGGTCATCTAAATATTAAAACAGATATAATCCTCATTTTTTTTTCAATGACGACCTCTATTTTTGACCTCATATTCAGATTTCTGAGATCAAGGCAGTTCGGAAAACCTACCTATTTATATACTTTAAATCAATTCTAAACAGAGTTACACGTGAAAATGTGTTAGGGGACCGTTTATACATGTAGAAAAATAATTCGTGATCTAAAACCCAGTATACATTAATCCTTAAAGTTCACACCGGAAAAAAAGTTCAGAAATGTTTATTATAATATAAAAAACTATTCTAATTCGCAAAAGTTTCTGTCTTAGCTTATGAATTAAAGATTTTTATTGGTTTCAATTTATTAAAAATTGAATAGTTAAATACAACACTTCATATCAGGGTTGCCAACTTGGGGACTTAGCCCGTGCCTTCCGTGGGGGTTCTTTATTTAGGAATATATTAATATAAAATGGAAGTATGCATAAATGAATCTAATTTTTCTTTCAAATAAACTGAAGTTTAATTAAAAGTTAAATGATTAAACGAATATATTTATTTAATTACATGTGAAATCAATCATCATTTAATACTATGCAAATTGTTTTAAATTGCAGTTATAAAAAAAGTTACATTATTGAAAAAAAAAAAAAAAAAAAAATGAAAATCTGAAATTGACAGATTTAAATTTAGTGCCAGAGGCCTACTGCTAAACTTGTTAATATCGACAAATTCTTCTTTGGTTAATTCGTGACGATCTAAATTCCATGATAAAGTTTTCATTAAATCAAACCAATGTGTTTCAGCTGCAGATATTGTAACAAATAACGTTGGAAGTCCAAACTGTCTTATAGCCGCAAAACAACGTTTTTTTTCTCTTTTTCCCAATGAGGGGGAGGTGTGCCTTGGGGGGGACTCATGTCAAAGGTGTGCCTTGGGGGGGACTCATGTCAAAGTTGTACCTTGGGGGGGACTCATGTCAAAGTTGGGCCTTGGGGGGACTCATGTCAAAGTTGGGCCTGGGGGGGGGGACTCATGTCAAAGTTGTGCCTTGGGGGGACTTCATTCAATAAATCCCCATTCAATAAACCGACTGAAATAGGCCCTTAGCACTATTAAGAGTGTATTATAAAAATTCGACAACGCTGTACTGACTGAAATAGGGGTACCTTGGGGGGGGGGACTCATGTCAAAGTGTGGCCTGGGGGGGGGACTCATGTCAAAGTTGGGCCTGGGGGGGGACTCATGTCAAAGTTGGGCCTGGGGGGGACTTCATTCAATAAATCCCCATTCAATAAACCGACTGAAATAGGCCTCTAGCACTAATTAAGAGTGACCTATAAAAATTCGACAACTGTACCGACTGAAATAGGCCTCTAGCACTAAAAAAAAAAAAAAAAAAAAAAAAAAAACAGCTAAATAATTTAATTTGGGGGGGGGGGACTGATTTTTTATGAATTATAACTATTTTTACAACCTGTAGTGAAAGACACAATATTTCTTTAAATAATTTCTGTAATAATAGTCAAAAATGTATGCAGTAGATGGCGCCACTGAAATAATATTTTCTACGGGATTTTTTCAAAGATATTTTTTCAGAGCATGGCGCATGCGGAATTTGTGAGGAACTCCGCTGTCGCAAACGCTTAGTCATTATCTCGTTCTCTTTCCGTTTTAGGGAAATGTAGTGTTGAGGACACGGAAGAAGAGTCTACAAGACCTTAGTTCGCGCCCTCACATCACAAACTTTCCAGTTCCAACTTGCTCCTTCTAATGCGCATGCGCGCAGACTTAGGCTGTGAGATAGCACGCATTTGCAATCTGCATCGGAATTCATATCATTTGCGCTATCCGCAGCGATTAATTTAAATAAACATTTCTGTAAGCTAAAACCTTTTATTTATTTTTACTTTTCTTTCTTTCATTTCTTTTTTTTTTTTTTTTAAGTTTTTATTCAAAGTTCATTTTTAGAAAGTTAACTTTTATTAATCAAGAAAAGGGGAAAGGGTTAAGAAATGATTTGAAGAGACATTTAAAAAAAAAAAATATTTTCTATGAAAATATTTATAGGAAAATGTTTGCAGAAATTTCTATTCAATAATCTTTTAAAAAACATATTTTTATTTTTTATGAATTTTTTTCCCAGATCTATTTAACATTTTTTAAGATATATTTTTAAAATAACAGAAATTGTTAAGACATGAAGATGAGCTTGAACTTATAACTTAAAATCAGGTTTATTAACATTTGTGTTTTTCTTTATACAGTGAAACTTGAATAATTCGAACAGATTAGTTTGAAATTCTGGATAATTCGAATTTTTTACTCGGTCCCTTGAATTTTGTATTAAAGTAATATTAAAAAATCATGGATAATACGAATTCTATTTTGGATAATTCGAATTTTTTACTCGGTCCCTTGAATTTTGTATTAAAATAATATTAAAAAATCATGGATAATTCGAATTCTATTTTGGATAATTCGAATTTTTCATACGATTACCTTTTGAATCTCCTTATATTATTAAAATCTGTGCGCATCTGTCTGTCTGTCTGTCTGTCTTTCTGTCTGTCTGTCTGTGAGAAATGCCTTGTCATAGCTAAAGCTCCGGCGCTAATGGTCGCAGCGCTTCGAAACCGGTGTCGACAGACGCAGAATTTCTTCATCTCGACATCGCGATAATTCGCTAAGCGATGCGAACCTAATTAGCGGAGATATTAATTAAAACGTCGACCCATATCTACCGAAAAAAGACCCAGAATTCATGATTAAATGCTTAAAAAGCGACATTTTCACGGAAAAAGTGGAAAATAAATTAGAAATATCAGTCGTATCGTTACAAATAAGATATCAAATGAAAGGTCCGATTTTTCTGAATCCGACGGTTTAAATAGCTTACCTATAGGGCAATTAGATTTTTTAAAATTAACTAAAGTATGAAAAAAAAGTTGGCAACAAATCACAACAGTTCTATTAATTTCGCAATAGACGTATTTCGGTTACCATGGCGCCGGGCGAAAGAATAAATAGATTTTACTTCCAGCTTTACTGATTTTGTACTGGAAATAAAAATTGCAAATTTCAAAATGCTTCAAATTTCTTCAAAATTAATTCAAACTTGCTACAAACTTTTAACATCACAAGACGAAGTTCCAGTTCAAATATCATCGGGTTTCGAGAATAAATAAAAAATGTACAATTTAATTGCAAATTAAATGTTATTATAATACGCGTATTTCAAATTCTAACTATGATTAAATTATTTTTAGTACATCATTCGAAAGATATTTTAAAGTACTTTTGTATTATCGAAAGCGGGATTCAAGATTTCGCTTCATTTACATGTTTTGAGGTCTCCTGAATCGGTTTTCTTTTGTATCTGAGCTACTAATTAAAATAATTCCATAAGTAATACATATCATAAGATAGCTTTGTTGGTTTGAAATCGAACAGTAGATTACATAAATTTCTACCGCCAGATGGCGCTGTAATATTTTAAAATTTCAATATTTCAATTTCTAATTATGATTAAATTGTTTTTAATACATCATTCGAAAGATATATTAAAGTTCTTTTATATTATCGAAAGTTTTAACCAGATTTGCACGTTTTGAGGTCTCCTGAGTAGGTTTTCTTTTGCATCTCAGCTAATTCAGTTAGACCGTTCAAAATTGGTATATGTAGGTTAATTAGGAAGGGCTGAAAGGGTGGGGAAGATATAGGCGTGCACCGCGCGCACGGGACAGCGCTGCCGAAGGCAGTGGGGACCCGGTCCGACTTTTTAACCGATGAGAAATGATTTTTTTTTCATTTTCTTTTCTTAAGAATAAAAATTTGATTTGAGAAGGAAAATTTGCGCGTAGCGCGCGTATACCTTCACACGTGCGTGCGCAGCGCGCATGGGTCTGCGCTGCCGAAGGCAGTGGGGACCCGGTGTGAGTTTTTACCCGATCAGAAATTTTTTTTTGAGGGGGGGCACGGTGGGTCAGGGAAGGAATACGCGCATCCAGCGCGCACGGGGCAGCGCTGCCGAAGGCAGTGGGGACCCGGGCCGACTTTTTACCCAATCAGAAATGATTTTTTTTTTTTTAATTTATTTTCTTAACACTAAAAGTTACTGTTAGTGATTCATTAATTTTAGTGATTCATTTGAAAATACTGACCCGCTAGCGGGCGAAGCTCGCTAGTATTACAGTAAAATTTGTTCCCGAGATTATTCTCAGCTAAAGTGCATTTTTTTTTTTTTTTTTTTTTAACAGTCTTTCAAAAGAAGGATCAGGAAATACATGAGTATTTCCTACCTAGTGCATCAGAAGAAGATATGGTCCATATACATGAACTTCGAGGTTTTTTTTTTTATTATTATTGAAAGCCATGTCTAATGTAGAATTATGATGTAGAATCAGTAGAGCCAGATTCTGTTCTCTTAAAAGCCGGATTGTAAAATGGTGGTGAATAATGTAGAAGTCTTTACATCTAAATAATCAGCATACAAATAATTTTTTACTGTGATTTATTGAAGTAGCAATCCAATACTTATGTTCTTAGTCACAGAAAATTTTGTATATCATCACTCTATTGGTAAAGCTGGTAAATGATCTAGCCCAGTTATCTAGACAGAGAGGGAGGAGGAGACCAATAAAAATATCGTCTTATACCAACAAAGTCAAAATCGAAAAACTTAATTAGATCTGCCAGTCTCAGAGAACGTAAAGTGCAACCCCAAAGATTGGCATCTTTAAAATTCAGCCAAAAAGGTGCCAAGCTGTTTCTTTGTCCTCCTAACATTTTAATACAAAATTTTGAATATAAAAATGTCGTTACAAAAGTTAGATCGATTTGACATTGAAAAGCATCGCCAACTGTCAATCAATTTTCAACGTACATAACCGACGCCACTTAGACGGGAAAAAACGATTATAAATCTATTTTTAGAACTATAATGACCTGCTTGAAATAATAATAGCTTTTAATGTAAACATGAGGGTAATAAATATGAACTGAAATGACTGTTTTTTTTTTATTTTATTAATAGCTGCTTATGCTAGAAATAGGCTAATAACGACTTTTTAAATTACCTTCTCAAAATAAATAATTATAGCTAAATTGATTTAATCCTTTCGGGGAATAAGTATAAACGGAATTGTTTTTCAAAAGCCCCGATATAAAAATTGCTTTATTTTATTCCGAGAGCAATGTGTTTGTAACTATAAAAGGACAAAGAAACGCTATTAAATGAAAGATTTTGATTTGTAAATAAAACGGGAAATTCTATATGATTAATTAATTGAATTACATCAATTTAAAAAAGATTTTTTTATTATTTATATTAATCCCTCCTTTTTGTTATATGTTAAATTTGAATAAATAAATAAACTTTTAAAGTACATATGTGTGAACACTCACACATATATCTCCCCTTCGACTAGCAAAAAAAAAATAATAATAACTCTTCCTCGCCTCCTGTATATAATTACATATACAACAATAACATTCAAAAGCACTTACCAAAGACGTACACTTAAAAATGATATTACATTATAAGTAAAAATTATATGAATGCTTAAAAAGTGAACAAACAAAATATATATGAAATATAAACACTAATTCAATATAAACAAAAAATTACACATATTTCAAAAGCACCAGTGGAACCAAAAGCTTTAAGGAAAAAAAAATGTATGTAATATGTCATTGCAACCAAAAGCTCTTGAAAAAAAAAATATGTCATTGCAACCAAAAGCTCTTGAAAAAAAAATATATGTCATGTACTTATGTCATGACATACCAAAAATTACTTGACGTCATAAATGCGCAAAAATGTGGCTTCTGGAATATAATCTAAAATGCAGTTCCATACTGTTCATAGTCCTTTTTATATGCCACACAAAATTTCAGCTGAAGTATTTTTCTATGTAAGAGTCTCTTTTTGATATACTCAGGAATATCTATTTGTATCAACATATACAAATTTTTTGAAAATAATGTCAAAGTTCCAGTCACTAACGTTAGATTTATATATTCAAAAATATTAAATTTTCACACAAATATGTATAGTGAAATAGAGAAAAATAATATATATTACATATATTTATATATATATATATATATATATATATATATATTGTTGTAATGACCAAAGGTTCCAGCATATATTATTGTAATATTTATTTGTCTAACACATTGTTTACATACATTGGTCAACGTTAAACAAGATTATGTACAAAAAAATAAAATAAAATAAAGAAACAGAAAAGTTTTCGTGCATACCACACAGGAAAGATTTTAAAAAGGACGCCAGCCAAAAAAAAAAAAAAAAAATCTTCCCTTAATCCTTATAAAAATGTAAGTGTAATGATGTTAACTTAAGGCTAACATCCTAGCGGGACAGGGCGTGTTGAAAGACCTGCACTGTTAGGCACAGGCCTCCGTCCCCCAACAGTGTCAACAGACTCCTGTAGGGACACCTCACGAAACCGAAAAATCAAGTGTCATTAATGTTGAGAAATAAATGTCAACAAAATTATAGATTCTCATCACATATCCAATGTTGCTCTCCTGGGAGAAAATTTTTGAACGAGACAACATATATATAGGATAGGTTAATAAATAAGTAAAAAGAAAACAAATTGACAAAAATTTTGAGTGATGAGAGGAAATGCCAAAATAAGGGGGAAATTTAGACTGCAGATTGAACAAACCAAACACATGTTGTACACCAAAAATCAAATGCCAAGTTATAAAATTTAGTTGTATGTATATTATTATCACTATTATCATTAATAATTAATTACCTATGAACTTAATCTCTATACCATTGAAATATCTCCATTAAATATATTTCAAATATTTTACATTTGTTTAACATTAACCCAACAAAAAATAGATAGAAAACATTAAATAAACAAATATAACACCTTGATTAATAATTTAGAAATTCAAAATATGATCTACAAGATCTACAATATTATCATCAGAATCATCATTTTTTTTTTTTTTTATCTATAGGCATATCTTATTTATAAATATTATATATATATTATTTAACAACACTGCAATGCAAGAAATAGTCTTTACATCAAAAGAAAAAGTAAACAGTGGACCAGCCACATAAAAAAATAAAGACGAGTTCCTGCACAGCAAACAAATACATTCCATGGCCAGTGAACATGCATTTGTGATGCAAATATATATTCATCAAACTTTTTGAGGAAAAAAAATACTAATTGCGATTTCTTAAATTATAAGAATGGGTAGAATTATTGCTAATATTATGTGTTACCTTGGAGTTGGGCTCAGTAAACAAATAGTTACGTCGAGGAGGAGCAATAAGGAGTCTATCAATATGGACTCTGAAAGCTTTATTATCAGGTGCATGTAACCTCTGAATGGAAAAGGAAACTGTCGAGTGTTTTTGTACAACAATAAATGGGCCAGAATACTTGGGTTTAAATTTATCTATTGATTTCAAGTATACAACATCATGAACAGCAACAGGCCTCAGTTTTGCACGTTTTTGAAAATTTTGATATATTTTGTCTTGATTTTCTTTAATGTTAGAATATGCTTTGTTATAGATTTTATCTAAGTCGTGTAATAATTTATATATGTCTACATTTTTATCTAAAAATGGTTGATTTATAAATTGATCAAATGTATCAAATATTAAAGACAGTTCCCTACCAAAATGAAGTAAATTAGGTGAAAGCAATGTGGATGAATGTGTTGAACCATTATAAAGTGATTTATGTATCGCTAGTGAATTTTCAAAAGAATACCCCTCAGAAAGTAAAGTATTAATTGAGTACTTTATAGATTTATTTAACCTCTCGGAAATAGAGTTACTTTGGGGGTGAGCAACAGATGAATGTAAAATTTTTATGCCAAGTTTATCATTGAAAATATTATAAATAGTTGATGTAAATTGTTTGCCAAGATCTGATAATATTACTGACGATCTACCAAATGTTGTAATGTAATTAAATAAACATTTAACTATTTTTGATGAGGAAGTGTCTTTCAGTTGAAATAATTCAATGTGTCGCGAAAAATGGTCAATCACAGTCAAAACTGAATGTCCATCTATAAAAGGACCAACCAAATCGACACTAATAGTATGCCCTGGATGTGTTGGAGTATAGGTGGGTTGTAGAGGAGCTGCTGGTGTGTTATAATGTTTATTTTGTAGACATAAAGTACACGAAGCAACAAAATTTAAAGTGCCTGTGTACATACTTTTCCAATAATATCTATTTGATAAAAATTCGTATGTTTTTGTCAACCCAAAGTGAGAAAGATGTGAAATAGTTAAAACTTTAGATTTTAAAGAATGCGGTACAACAATGAGATATGAAAAAGTATTATTATGCAAATTTTGTTTCTTGTACATTAAAACTTTAGAATCCAGATGAATAAAAAAATTATCATTATTTTTTGAAGAACCCATTTTTAAAATTTGTTTGTAAAAAATTGACAATTTTGGATCATTCTTTTGCTCAGATACAAATGTATTGTTTGAAATTTCCAAAGGGGGATCTTTATTGTCAGTATTACCAGAAACTAGAAAATTACTGAACTGATTTTGTTGCATAGACTGAGTAGAAGAGGAAATCTGATTAATTGAATGTGTGTCATCTTGTACAATAGGAAGAGGTTGAGAACTGAATATTAATTCTGGATTTGTTTTCAAATTTTGTTGATTATTTGTGAAGTCTGATCTTGATAAATAATCCGCTAAAACATTTGTAGGGCCAGGAATATGCTCAAATTCAAATGAGTATTCTGACAACTCTAACAGCCATTTAGTAGTTAAATCAGCAGGACTATTTGTTTTTCTATATGTTTTTAAAGGAGCACTGTCAGACAAAATGATAAACTTTCTATTGTATAAGTAATATTTGAAAGCTATGACAGATTTATAAATGGCCATTAATTCAAGTTTGATAGCCGGATATCTTTTTTCAGACGGTTTAAGTGATTTAGAAAAAAAAGCGACAGGTCATAATTGATTGTCATACTTCTGCATCAAAACTCCTGCAATAGAGGTATTTGATGCATCAGTGTTGAGAAAGTCAGTCTTGTTCCAATCAGGTAATCTTACCATAGGAGAGTTTAAAAATATATCTTGAAATTTCTTAAAAATATCCTGATGATGTTTATTCCAAATAAATTTTGCCTTCGGTTTAGTTAGTTCAATAAATGGTTGAATTAATTTAGAAAAATTATGAATAAGATACTTATAAAAAGTTACAACTCCTATAAAGCGTTTTAATTGTCTTTTTGTTGTAGGTGTAGGGAAAGAGTTTATTTTAATGATATTTGACTCAATTGGAGAAATTGAATTATTCTCTATGTGAAATCCCAAATAATTTACAGCACTCTTATGAAATGTACATTTACTAGCAGCTAAGGTTAAATTATATTTAATTAAAAACTCAAGGATTCTTTCAAGTTTAACATATGTCTCTTCAAAAGTATTTGCACCAAATATTAAATCATCCTGATACGCATAAATTTCATCTATGTTAATTTCATCAATCAAAGAATCCATAAGTGCTTGGTACTGAGAAACCGCGTTTTTAAGACCAAAAAGAGTCTTTTAAATTTGAAACTGCCAAACATTGAAGTGAAAGTAATTTTATCTTGTAAATGTTTGGGTAAATCAATTTGATGATATGCCTGTTGGAAATCAAGACAAGTGAAATATTTATACGCAGATAATTCAGCTATTATATTTTGAATTTTAGGTAATGGATAAGAAGAACCTTGAATTATAGAATTTAACATTCTTAAATCTAACGCGAGTCGAAATTTCTGTTTACCAGATCCATCTTGTTTTTTCTTTATCAAATTCAGCCAAAAATGTGCCAAGCTGTTTCTTTGTCCTCCTAACATTTTAATACAAAATTTTGAATATAAAAATGTCGTTACAAAAGTTAGATCGATTTGACATTGAAAAGCATCGCCAACTGTCAATCAATTTTCAACGTACATAACCGACGCCACTTAGACGGGGAAAAACGATTATAAATATATTTTTAAAACTATAATGACCTGCTTGAAATAATAATAGCTTTTAATGTAAACATGAGGGTAATAAATATGAACTGAAATGGCTGTTTTTTAGTTCCCCATCATACTATAGGTATGGGGAACTTAAGTAATCGTGAAAAATTTCGACCTCGGTTTTTGACTTTTTTATACGTCTTCAGGTGTGAGGAATCCAAAAATGACAAATTTTGTATGGTGTCTGTCTGTAGGGTGTCTGTTAGTGTGTCAGTCCGTTAGTGTGTCAGTCCGTTAGTGTGTTAGTCCGTTAGTTTGTTAGTCTGTTAACACGATATCTCACAAACAAATGATCGCAGACAGGTCAGATCAGTTTTAAAATATTACTTTCGATACTGGCAAGAACCCTATTCATTTGCAACATTCGTTTTAAAAAACTTCGTAAGTTATGAGAAATTTACGATTTTCTTAACATGGGAGAATAGGACAAAATTTCACTTAAACGTGCATTAAATGGAAACTTTTTGCTGTAAAAATGTCGGACCAGTTTTAAAATATCAGTTTTGATGCCGGAATGAACATCAGTAACTATAAATATGCTACTTTGCAAATTTCGCAAGTTATTGGAAATTTACGAATTTCTTAACATGGCAGTATAGGGTAAAATTTCACATAAACGTCAATTTTGAGAGATATTTTCATCGTAAAGATGTCAGACTACTTTTGAAATATTATTTAGAACACTGGCATGAATATTAATGACTATGAATTTTCCAATATAAAAATTTCGTAAGTTATTGGAAAATTACGAATTTCTTAACATGGCAGTATAGGGCAAAATTTCACATAAACGTCAATCTTGAGGGATATTTTCATCGTAAAGATGTCAAACCACTTTTTAAATATTATTTTGGATGCTGGCATGAATATCATAGACTATGATTTTTCCAATTTAAAAAATTCGTAAGTTATTTGGAATTTACGATTTACTTAAAATGGCAGAATAAGGCAAAATTGAGCATAAGCTTCCATTTTGAATATCATAAATACATTAGACAACTTCAAAATTACATTTATGATATTTGTTTGATCATGATTGAATACAAATATTCTAATAGCAAAATTTTGTAAATTGTTCGTAATTTAAGATTTTATCAACATAGCGAAATTGTAAATTTTTCATATAAATATGAATTTTGAGGCATTGGAAATAATAGCATCAAAACTAAACAACGGAATTGACCCTAATAAAATAAATTAATAGGTTAGAATAAGATAAATATATCGAAGTGAACGGTGGATAGCCTAATAGGCGGGGATTTCATTCTGTCACTGTATCGAGCTTTGGTCAAATTCATTTCTTTTAACATGATTATAATATGTCTCCCACTAGAAATTTATGAGAACATAAATATGATGGGGAACTGAGCAGAGTCCACCTATGCCAACTAGTTTATTTTATTAGTAGCTGCTTATGCTAGAAATAGGCTGATAACGACTTTTTAAATTACCTTCTCAAAATAAATAATTATAGCTAAATTGATTTAATCCTTTCGGGGAATAAGTATAAACGGAATTATTTTTCAAAAGCCCCGATATAAAAATTGCTTTATTTTATTCCGAGAGCAATGTGTTTGTAACTAGAAAAGGACAAAGAAACGCTATTAAATGAAAGATTTTGATTTGTAAATAAAACGGGAAATTCTATATAATTAATTAATTGAATTACATCAATTTAAAAAGATTTTTTTTATTATTTATATTAATCCCTCCTTTTTGTTAATAAATAAATAAACTTTTAAAGAACATATGTGTGAACACTCACAAGAATATTCTGTTTTTGCATCAGTTGATAGGTTTATGTCATATGCTATGACACAAAGATTGTACTTAAAGAAGCAACCAAAAATATCTATTTTTTAAAAAGTTTTGAATAATTAAGCTCGTAAAAAAATATTGCTTTAATGCGGGGGGGAGGGAGGAATGTAGCAGTATTCTTAGATAAAAAGTTTTTGTGTTAAATCTTTTATCGTAGTGTTTTATTTTTATTTTTTTAATTTATCTCTTCTTTTTGACAAAACAGTATATGTACACTGTTAAGAAAATGCAGAAAAAATACAGACATTCTCTGTAATTTCAGAAAAAAAGTCGTAAAATACGTTTTGTCTACGTAATTTTTCCGTAATTTACGCCTTTTTTTCAGAAATTACAGAGAATTTCTGTATTTTTTCTGCATTTTTTTAACAGTGTAATTCGAAGTTTTGGATACTTCGAATTTTGCTCTGGTCCCTCCAGCTTCCAATTATCCAAGTTCTACTGTATTATTTTTGCACATGACAATTTAATATGTAGTTTTAAAATTCACAGAAAATAATTAATGAAATAAATCTAAATTACACATGTACACCTTTTTTTTTTTATTTACTTTTTATTAATATTATTTGTTATTGTTACCAGTTTATTTTTACATTAAAAAAAAATAGTTAATTTTAAAATTATGCTACATTAACTTTGTAAATTTTAAAGAAAAATAAATTTGAATATTCAGCTATGCATAAATGCATTTTCCTCAGACACAGAAAAATTTAGTATTACCATAATTTTAATATACTGGTATTTTATTTTACGAAGAATTAATTCACATACTCATACCAATATTTATCAAAATTTTATTAGATTTGGAAAGTACTTAAGGTTGTGGGGATTAAGGCCGATTGACTGCTCTGGGATCTTAGAACTATGAATTGAATTCCCTCCGTGGGGGTCTTTCTAAATGGTTCTAACCTATACAAGTTTTAGAGGAAACTCTGAATGACTATGACGATGAGCGTGACCTGGGATCTAACCCGGAACCTCACGTTTACCAGCTTCGAGCGCAGAACCACTCGGCCGCTGTTGACTTAGAAAGTACTTAAAGAAATACTTCACATTGTTTAACAGATAACCTAACCCAATGTTATTCTGTGGAGAAAATAGTCTTGTGAGTTACTCATTGACAAATGTATTTTTTTACGTTTAAAAAATTCACAATTACAAAATACATAACCGTTCAAATGTTCTTATTTTTACAAAAGTTGATTTTTTAATAATTAATTTAGATCACAGATAATTTTGTATATCATCACTCTATTGGTAAAGCTGGTAAATGATCTACCCCAGTTATCTAGACAGAGAGGGAGGAGGAGACCAATAAAAATATCGTCTTATACCAACAAAGTCAAAATCGAAAAACTTAACTAGATCTGCCAGTCTCAGATAATGTAAAGTGCAACCCCAAAGGTTGGCATCCTTAAAATTCAGCCAAAAATGTGCCAAGCTGTTTCTTTGTCCTCCTAACATTTTAATACAAAATTTTGAATATAGAAATGTCGTTACAAATGTTAGATCGATTTGACATTGAAAAGCATCGCCAACTGTCAATCAATTTTCAACGTACATAACCGACGCCACTTAGACGGGGAAAAACGATTATAAATATATTTTTAGGACTATAATGACCTGCTTGAAATAATAATAGCTTTTAATGTAAACATGAGGGTAATAAATATGAACTGAAATGGCTGTTTTTTAGTTCCCCATCATACTATAGGTATAGGGAACTTAGGTAATCGTGAAAAATTTCGACCTCGGTTTTTTGACTTTTTTATACGTTTTCAGGTGTGAGAAATCCGAAAATGACAAAATTTGTATGGTGTCTGTCTGTAGGGTGTCTGTTAGTGTGTTAGTCCGTTAGTTTGTTAGTCTATTTACACGGTATCTCACGAACAAATGATCGCAGCGAGATCAGATCAGTTTTAAAATATTACTTTCGATACTGGCAAGAACCCTATTCATTTGGAACATTCGAATTAAAAAACTTCGTAAGCTATTAGAAATTTACGATTTTCTTAACATGTGAGAATAGGACAAAAATTCACTTAAACGTGCATTAAATGGAAACTTTTTACTGTAAAAATGTCAGACCAGATTCAAAATATCAGTTTTGATGCCGGAATGAACATCAGTAACTATAAATATGCTACTTTGAAAATTTCGCAAGTTATTGGAAATTTACGAATTTCTTAACATGGCTAGTATAAAGCAAAATTTCACATAAATGACAATTTTGAGCGATATTTCATAGTAAAGATGTCAGACTACTTTTGAAATATTATTTAGGACACTGGCATGAATATTAATGACTATGAATTTTCCAATATAAAAATTTCGTAAGTTATTGGAAATTTACAAATTTCTTAACATGGCAGAATAGAGAAAAATTTCACTTAAACGTCAATCTTGAGGGATATTTTCATCGTAAAGATGTCAAACCACTTTCGAAATATTATTTAGGATACTGGCATGAATATCGTAGACTATGATTTTTCCAATTTAAAAAATTCGTAAGTTATTTGGAATTTACGATTTACATAACATGTCAGAATAAGGCAAAATTGAGCATAAACTTCCATTTTGAGGATCATATATACATTAGGCAAATTCAAAATTACATTTATGATATTTGTTTGAACATGATTGAATATAAATATTCTAATAGCAAAATTTCGTAAATTGTTCGTAATTTACGATTTTATCAACATAGCGAAATTGTAAATTTTTCATATAAATATGAATTTTGAGGCATTGGAAATAATAGCATCAAAACTAAACAACGGAATTGACCCTGATAAAATAAATTAATAGATTAGAATAAGATAAATATATCGAAGTGAACGGTGGATAGCCTATTAGGCGGGGATTTCATTCTGTCACTCTATCAAGCGTTGGTCAAATCCATTTCTTTTAACATGATTATAATATGTCTCACACTAGAAATTTCTGAGAACCTATATATGATGGGGAACTAAGCAGAGTCCACCTATGCCAGCTAGTTTCATTTGTATTCATTCAGCAACTTCTACAAAATTTTAAAATTTACTAAATTTCAATACCATTCTTAATCAGTCTTTATTTCAAAGGTAAATTAAGTGAATTAGCCATGATGATTTTGTTAATTTTTCGTAGGATTGTTTAGTACGCGCCTATTTCTACACCACTTAATTTTTATAGCAATTGTCTTTAAATGTATTTACTTATGAATAATAAGAATAGTACTTTAAAAAAAGGCGAGTTCTGAAAATTCTAAGGTTTATTAATTAGGATGTTGGCAGCTCTGTGTATTCAAACAGTTCGAAATAAAGTTAGATTCTCAACTTATCTTAGAAATGTCTTAAAAGAGAACATTTGACAACTTGATCACATATCTTATCTCAAAAGCGCTATCTCTTGAATCGCGGGCTCACATCCAAATTTGTCATTGAGGTAACTTCCAAAATAATCAGTCAGTTCAAACAAAGCCGGACAACGGACTTATTTTACAAATATCGTGGATGAGTTTATTAATCAAATTGATCCGTTATTTTGTTTCAAGTACATACTTGCCAACCATCTCATTAATAACCGTACAATTGTTAACACCCTTTGAAAAAACGCCCCTTTTCTCACACCACTTTATCTTTAGAGTAATTCTCTCCAAACGTTACCATTAAATAAGAATAAAATTTCTCTAAAAAATGACTGGTGTAAAAAAAAAAAAAAAAAGGTGGGTACTAAAAATTGTGCGGTTCATAATGAGATGGTTGGCAAGTATGCAAATAGCAGCCGCTTGAAAATTTCACATAAAAAACGTATTTAAGAGTCGATTTACTTAAAATTTGGTATGTAGATATTCTTAGCAATGATGTCTCGATCAACTTTAATAATTAATTTGATAGATCATCTAATTTCAAAATGCAGACAAAAATTAGAAAAAGAAATCCGTCTACTCTTCTGACTGAGTAGAAAGTACTTGTTTCAAAGATTTATATCAAAAGTATATATTTTTTTAATTATCAAATATCGAAACTGATTGAGTAAAACACTGAAATATAAAGTTTCTGAATTTTTAAGCTCATCGCATTAAATTTAACGGTTCCTGAGTATAATGGGGTTTAGAAATTAGGGTATCCAAAGTAAACATCCTGCCCCTCACAGGGATGGAACACGGGAGCAGAATTCGTACCACTATCAATGTAAGAAAATTTTTAACTTATTATATCAACGATATTACAGTTAGAGAAATTTCTTAAACAAATACCGGCATGTATTCAGCCCCCGTGTTCCATCCCTGCCTGAAAAAAACTACCTTTCTCCCGATGCGATATATTTAATAATGTATATCGAAAATCTTTCAGCAAAATGTGAAAGATTCGTAAGAGAATCATATTTAGCATTTTATATCGAAGCACTTAGGCAGATTAAAAATAGATTTCCTCTTGAAGAAAATATATTCTCTGATACTTTTTCTAAAAGTCTTCTAATATTTTTTATCGTAATCCAGAATTACTCATGCCTTTACCAAGAAAGTACATTTTACCTTTATGTCATGATGTCAACATCAAATCATTGGATCAGGAGTGGTGAAAATAAGCCATATATGAGAATATAGAGAAAAATTTATAAATTTTAGAAAGGTGTTTTTAGTATTGTAGATACCAATTTCCCAAAAAATATGCTAATCCTCAAAGAGTACACCGTCAATAATTTGCTGACACAAAAAACAAGTCAGACAACTTTGGAAAACTTCTTTTAATTGACCTATTTTAACAATTTGTTCAATATAACGCTTAAATGGATCATTGTCTTTTATTTGTAGCTCCAAAAATAAACGTTACGTACGTACCCAGCAAAACCTCAGATGACGGCCAGCATGAGGCCAAGTGCTGGTTGCCAGCAGTAGCTGCAGCTGGCCCGTCGGTGGCAAAAGTTAACGTTGCCGCAGGGAATATGTTACGCCGGCCGTCAGTAGGCCATATTCAATCGATCCACTGTTGGCAGCCTGCAGTAAGTTAAAAATAAGTTAGTGGGCCAGTGAATGGATCGCTGCTGGCAGCTAGCAGTATGATGAAAATAGGTAATGGGCCACTGTTGGTAACCGACATTAGGTTGGAAATTGTTAGTGGGCCAATGTTGGGCTACCTGATGGCAAACATAATTTTTTCTATGTTATTGCTGGAAGCCTGCAGTGGGCCAGTTGGGGCAAACATAAAAAATTATATTACTGCCGGCAGTCTTCATTGGTCCTTTATATTTCCCATTAAAGGCCCGCTTCACTCATCGTCGCCGGAAGCCGAAGCCAATGTTATTCCATGGGAAATTTTCTTTACAAATAACTTATTACCTAATACATATTTTTAAATTCTGTTTTCATATTTTGAAAATTCCCAGCTGTTAAATTGACGGACCTTTTTTAAAAAAAATATTTTTTTATTTTTTTATATTTTATTTTGAAGCTGCAAAATACGAATTTTCAATGTGTGAAATTTTTCATTTTGCAAATTCAAAATAAAATATTAAAAATTAAAAAAATACATTTTAAAAAGGTCCGTCAATTTAACAGTTGGGAATTTTCTGAATGTGAAATCAGAATTTAAAAATATGTATTAGTTAATAAGTTATTTGTAAAGAAAATTTCCCATATAATAACATTGCCTCGGACTTCCGGAGACGGTAAGTGAAGAGGGCCGTTAATAGGCCAGCAGTGATTTAGTTATAGCTAATATATTTATTTTATTGGTGATACCCTTAATTTTATTCGTGCTTTTTTTTCTTTTTCTTTCTTTTGTTTTCCTCTCTCTTTCTTCTGATGAAGTAGCAGCTAGTTTTTTCTATGCATCCAATTTTTAATTTGATTTTGTACATATTCATTTTTAAATACTATTTACAAGTATTTTATTCATATACTATGGTTGTAAATTCAGGATTTCTAGTGCAGCATATAGGAAATAGTCAGTTGATCCATTTTCCTTATGATAAAAGTTTAATTTTTTGTTTTCAGTGCAAATGTTTCTCTATATTACATTTTTTGGAATAAAGGAGATTATGTTTTTTTTTTTTTTTTTTTTTTAAAGTGTTCAAATTTCAATTGTTTAACTTTGTTACGCTATTTGATATAAATAAATGTAACTTTACATGTGAAAATTATAAATTATTGAAACAAAAATTGTTATAAAGTGAGCATTGTAAAAAACACCATAAACTAAAAAAAAAAAAAAATAATAAATAAATAATAAAAAATTGCAGCAATTGTTTCCGGTTGAAATAGCACGAAGACCCTTCATCTGGCGAAACAAAGTGGGCACGAGTGCAGCAAAAGTAATTTGCTGCAATCGTGCTTTTTGTTAAACTCACGAAGGGATGTGTTATTATTTCAACCTAAAAGATCTGATGCATCTTTTTTTTTTTTTTTTCGGGGGGGGGGGGGCAATGATTATGTTAATTTACAAATTTTTCTATTTATTACTACAGTACAAAATCTCAAATCCGGAATCGTCCGGACCGTGGCCTTTCCGGATTTCGGACTTTTAAGGATTTTAGGTCACTTTCTGATTTACGGCAATAAGAAAACGGACATCTCCATTCCGAACGTCCTTTTAGTTAATAACTAGGTTACGCCGCCCGAGGGTGCGATTTCTTAAGAAATTGGAGTATACTCTCAAGTAACATGTAGAATACTTTGAATAAACACCATAAAATTTTGCAAACAAAACGGAGGCAGTAACGCTTGCGCTTTGTTTGCCGCACTCGTTCCTACTTCGTTTGCCTGATGAAGGATCATGTTTTCTTGTGGTTACTCTTATTACTTTTAAACACCAATTCTGTGGTGCTTTTTTATTATAACTCTCAAGTATCCAGAAAATCTTGAATATTTTTATTTTCTCCTACATCAAATGGTACCCAGTTGATAATTTTTTTCCCTTCTTTTTAAAACAGCAGGGCAGATGAAACAGCTTCCTTTCTTTCTCTCTGTGTTTATCTTCATTTAGAATTAATTATCACAGCTGTCACTCTTAACCAGGCCGCCACAAAGAACTTTTTCGCGTTGTTGATAGTCCAGTGGGATCTTTACTCTCTCTCCAACTTCTTCAAAGTCCTTGAGTGAGTAATTTTCCGACACGTGCCATACCGAAAGATGATTTTGCAGTTTTATACAGATTACGTTATTTGAACTTTAAGCGAATATTCAGCATTTGACCTGTGCCAATTAATTTTCATTAGGTTTGGAAAGCAGATTCTTCAGCTGAAAAAAATATATATATATTGTTCGGTTGAGTAAAGAGATAACGGAATTAGGCAGAAAAACGAGAGTGCGTTTGTCTTTGTAGCTGTAAATATTTGATAAATTTATCCGCGATTACCTATTTGAAAAATATTTTTAGAATTCCATAAAACTCATATATGTTATACAGGTTTTCGAGATTTACTATAGGACGCTTGTCATAAAAAGTTGTACAGGTAACCCAAATGGTTTCAGTATAAAAATTCATAAAATAATTTGGATACATTACAGTCAAAGAGACATTTCTTATCAGCGCACGTAAAAATCTTTATACAACGCTAAAATACAGATCAACATAAATTTTATAGATGCAATAAGAAATGGTTCCGATCAAAAATGATAAAATAAATATTTGTGGTTCATTTAATAATGATGCTCAAAAATATTCTTATACGTTACGGGAAATTGAGGGGGGAAGTATTTCAGTTTCGTAAAAGTGAAATTATTTTTCTCACTTGCATTTAAAAAATAATAATTAATAAATAAATAAAATAAAACAGTTTGTTATGGCTACCACTTTTTTTTTTTTTTCGTTTCCTATAATAGTTTATAGAAATTACATTTGAAAATTATTATTTATGAAAATTATTTTCTGTGATGGAGGGTTTTGAGATTCCTGAACTCGATTTGACCATTTTTAGAAAATTTCACTCTGTAAGTGTGTATAAAAAAAATTGTGGACGCTGTATCTCACGAACCAATGGACGAAATTTAACCAAATTTGTTATTTAACCAAACTTGATTAAAATCGTTCCCGATTACATTTGTGGATCATTCACTCAACACATGGCTCTATATTTGTACTTCTTCGTAATTTTCAATATGACACAGTATAAATGATTTCAAATAAATGATAATTATTTTTTTAATTTGTATTATGAATTAAAAAATAAATATTTAAATAACTAACAACAAACTAGGAAAATTTTTTTGTATAAGTTGAAGAATCGCTCGCCCTTCCCCATGAGGGGATAAATTTTCAATGCTGGTATTTTTCAAAAGAAACTCATCAATAACTTTCAAGTAAATGACTGAATTAAATTTGTGGAAAATTAAAGCAAAGTTATAAATTATTAAAAAAAAAAAAAAAAAAAAAAAAACAAGAAGAAGAAGAAAGCATTTTTTCAGAAGTTGGCACAAAATTGATTTTATTATTTTTATTATTATTATTATTGAGAAACACTGTTCTAAAATGAAAATCGTTTGCATGCATTCAGGAAAATGATTTTAACAAATTATTTGCACTATGCGAATTTGCATAATAAAAAATATAGAAGAAAGTTTTGTGGGGCCACATCATACTAGTTTTTTGGTCAAAAATTAAAAAATCAATAAATAATAATAATAAATAATAATAACAATAATAAAATACTAGAAAGTTAGCGGCTATCATAATTTACTAAAACGGGTCAACTGGATATTTGTTATATATTTCTAGAAATCCTTTTGTTACAACAATAGCTTTAGAGTCAAACATTAAAAAAAAATAGTATTTAAAAAATAATACAAAAACAAATTAATAATTGAATTACTTACTCATATATTATTTTTACGAGATTTTCAATCTCGCACCCGCAGACAACAACAACGAACAAGAACTTCGTATGAAATGGCGGACAGCGAGGGAATTTCAAATCAACAGAAAAAGAATCACAGCGCCCTCTATGCATACAAATTGGTTATGGCCTAATAATTTGCGGCCACAACATGAAAAACATGATGTTGGCCGTGTGGTGATAGCCTGCATAAGGCCAACTGTGTTTATGCCACTTCTGGGCCACCGACCATTTTTCTTTAGGCTTCCATCACAGCTGGCAGACACAAACGGCCCGCTACTGGAGTTATATGGGGCAACCGGCAACTGATGGCAAGTGCAGGATGCCAGCAGTAGGCCAAAACGAGCCCACCAGTATAGGTTTTGCTGGGTAGTAAAATTAAAATTTTGTATTCCTGATACATTCCGTTTATTGCTATCAATCGGTTATTGTTATCAAATAGTATCTGTCCCAAAGTGATCATATTAAGCGGCACCTACTGTATATATATACATACATACATATATACATATATATATATATATATATATATATATATATCATCTTTCTCTTATAGGAAATTTGTTAGGTGTCTACTTCGTTAAGTCAATTTTATGTCTTCTGATCACATTTTTAAAAATGGCATATAATACGTGAAATAGTAGGTAATGGAAGTCGTGTGGTTGCTTCACACCACGTTTTTTCATCAAAGAATGCATTTTGTTGTGATTTGTTTTTCTGTAATACTTTTTATTCATTCATTCAATATTATTTATAGATACATATATATATATATATTTTTTCTTTTTGATATGCTTCTGCAACCCAAACCCATTTAGTGTTATCACGCCCTCTAGGGGCAGCCAGTAAATAGAGAATCGCTGGTTTATATAGTAATACAGACAATATTTATTTAAACGTTACTAAAGGTGTGTAGTAAGTGAAAAATATTGCAAATACATCAATCGTCACACATTATTTTAATATAGATGATTTCCTCTTTTATAAATATATTAAATATCAACATCTTCATATAATATTTTCGTGTCGTAGACCCCGCCCTTTTTCAGGACATTTTCAAGAATACAAATTTGACATATTTTTAGCTGCCATTATACTTGCGACTTACCAACCTTATTAATAATCGTAACTTAGTTACACCCTTTTAAATCACGCCCCTTTTCCAAGACCACTTTATTGTAGAGTAAATTTCTGTAAATGTAATTATGATTCAATAAGAATAGAATTACTATTTCTCTAAAAAAAAAAAAAAAAAATTTTTTTGCTGGCTATATTGCAACCAGTACTTTTAGAAAAAATTTAGCTATTCTATAAATTCACAACGCATAGCTATAAAAATGAAATAAAAATTTTTACATGATTAATGGTGGCATGAAGGCCGAAATTTCGCATCCCTGAAAATGTCCCAAAAGAAGGCGCACAGAAAATAATTGGTAACAATGTAAGTCGTGTGTTGCGTTTGCTTTTTTTTATTTTTTTTCCTTCTTTTCTTTTCACTGGTTGTACACAAATTAAGAGAGTAGCTTATGTTTATTTGGATAAAGACTATTTTGTATAAAATATGTAACTGAAAAAATATCAGAAAAGGTATAACTAAAATAAAACAATGGTTTTTTTTAAATCAATAAAAGCACCGAAATTAAATTATTCAAAGTTCATCACATTGGAAGCTTTCTATTCTGAAATATTCTTCCTTAAATTAATTTCGCAATTTTCATATATGAATTGTAACAAGTTTTTATATTTTTTTTTTCCTTTTTTAATTCAATAGATAAATAAATTAGCAGTTATATAGCTTTAAATATCGCAATTATATTCAACAATTCATTTTTTATCTCTACTCGATTTTTGTTTAAACAAATGCATGTATACATATATATGCATTATATATACACTGCTCGACATTGAAAATGCAACACCAAGAAGGAATGATAATAACGGAATAAAATTTGTTGGACACATACATTATAGTAGGAAGAACAATTGATTAAAATTTCAGGAAATTTGGAGTAATATGTACTGAGAACACAGTACATAAAGCAGCGACCTCTGTGAGCAATAAAAGCACATATCTGCCTAGGCATTGAATCGAACAGCGATTGGATGACATGTACAGATAGAGCACTTCATGAAGCTTCAACACGATGCCACAATTCATCTAACGAAGTTACTGGTGAGTGGTGGGGGGCCAATCACTTTTCAACGATTAAACAGTCATTTTCATTGGTGCTAGATCAGGAGAACGCGCTGGCCAGAGAAACAGTCGAACACATTCCGTATCAAAGAAGGTCCGGACAATACAAACAACTTGCAGCCGTGCATTATCTTGCTTAAATTTTGCGCTACGGAGGAATGAAAATGAAATATGACTTATGAAATCAAATACTTATCCTTCATGTCAGTTACCGTTGAAAGGTTCCGCAGTAACCCTGTTAAACAGTGTTACAGCTGCCAACAGTACGGGCACGCTCTTGAAATCTGTGGCTTAAGCCCCAGATGTGTCAAATGCGCGGGGGAGCATCTTACCCAAGCTTGCCCTACTAAAGGAAAAATTGTCCCCAAATGTGTAAACTGTGGAATGAACACCCAGCCACGTATCGTGGATGTCCAAAAAATCCATTTAATAATCAAAAAACATCTAACAAAAATAAATCGACTAAACCCACCACCCAGAAAAACACCTCGAAGAGAGCTATCAACTGGCTGAGATATTAAAAGATTTCAACTACACCAAAAATACCAAATCCGACCTCAAATCGACGGACACCAATAAAAAGAGTAGTAAAACTACTAATGACACCACTGAAAACACGCAGCAAATTGAAAACTCTAATTCTCAAGCTGAAAATAATTCAGCAAATATACCAAATAACCCGGAAGACTTTCCCCCCCCCCTAAATCCTACTACTACTAACGCCACTGAACATGTAACTAGTGAACTGGGCGAAATATTCAATACATTTAAAGACCTTAAAAAACTTCTTGAAATAGCCAAATTTATTAGTTTCTTCAAAACAATAGCCAGTAAAATGAAACAGTATAACAACCCCTTAGTCAAAATCATAGTTATTATAAAATAGTTCGACAGTTTCGCTAATGAGCTTCCTACCATCCAACATGGGTAACGCAAATAATTTCTTTTCTCTTATACTGCTTTCGTGGAACTGCAATTACTTAACTAACCGCATCAACGAGCTCAGACACTTTATCTCACTTAATTCTTCCTTTGATATACTTTTACTTCAAGAAATTGGTAACTCTTCTTGCAGCATTAATATATCGGGATACACACTTTATCACACACAAAGACCTAACTCTAATTATGGTGGTACTGCAATTTACATTAAAAATCATATCCCACACCACATCTATACACACAATACACTTAACGATATTGATCACACGGGCATTGTTATCCAGTTCCCCAACATTAATTTATTTATCGCTTCTGCTTATGTTAGACAGACTAGACAATTCCCGATTAATGACTTAAGTAATCTTTTCAATCATCACACCTGTAGTTTTATAGCTGGTGGCTTCAGTGCCCATAACACTCGTTGGAATTGTGTCAGTACCACCTCTCGTGGTAGGACTTTTCATAACTTCATCCACAACCAAAATTTAAGTCTACATGTACCTTGCACTCCCACACACTTCCCATATACTAATGCTCATCCATCTATAATAGACTTTGCAATCACTAAAAGTCTCCCATATCCTAATACTACTACTACTATTAATGACTTGAGCTCTGATCACCTCCCTGTATCATTCAAAATTGACTTTATTAATCCTATAACCCCTTCTCCTTCTGTTGCCATAAATTGGGTTAAATTTAAAACCTACCTTAACAATATTAACATCACTAACCCTGACATCAATAGTGCTAATGATATTGATAGTGCAGTTTCCACACTTCATCAACATATAGCTAACGCCCAAAAACATGCTACTCACGAATTTTTCAAAAACGATAGACGATTCCTCTTACCACATTTTATCCATCATATGATTAAAAATAGAAATAGAATTCGACGCCAATACCAATTCACGTGATCCCAACTTAAAAAGAATAATGTATACAATCTCAATAACAGAATTAAAAACTGCATTCATAAAGAAAAACAGAAAACTTGGAACAATTTTCTCTCAAATCTCTCGCCAGAGGATATCTCTCTTTGGTAAATTAAAAATCGCCTCAACAATAATTATACTGCCATTCCACCTTTAAATTATAATAATTCTACCCATTATACGGACGAAGACAAAGCTAATGCTCTTGCTTCTTCGTATGAACTTCAATTTTCTCCTAATAATAATCCGACAGACACTGATCATCTTAACCAGGTTAATTCTGTTTTGAATAACTTTCTCTCTGCCCCCCCCCCCTCCTTCTCCCCCTGACACTAATGTTAGACCTATTAAAATTATTAATATTATTAAATCTTTAAAGAATCGTAAAGCACCTGGAATTGATAAAATATCTAATGTTGCCATTAAAAATCTTCCACTTAATTTCACCCTTTTTCTTACTCATATTATTAATCATATTCTAAAACTCTCTTATTTCCCTAAATTATGGAAAACTTCTGTCATTTCCCCAATTCCTAAACCATCTTGTAATTTAACTAATCCCACTAATTTCAGACCGATCTCCCTGCTTCCCTGCCTTAGCAAAATCGCTGAACGAGTCATTCGTGAACGACTCATAACACATCTGCAAGACCAACGCATTCATGCCTGAACAATTTGGCTTCAGAGCCCAACATTCTACTGAACACCAGCTGTTCGGGTTGTGGACTTCCTTAGTGAAAACCTCAACGCATCGATACCAGCTGCCGCATTCTTTCTCGACGTTGCTAAGGCTTTTGACAAGGTATGGCATGAAGGCCTCATATACAAGTTAATCCAGCTAAATACTCCTGCCTACCTCACACATCTTATACACCAGTATCTTAGCAACAGAACCTTCGTTGTCCGCGTCAACAACACACTTTCACACCACAAGAACATAACTGCAGGCATTCTCCAAGGCTCAGTACATGGACCTACACTTTTCAACATATTTTTTAATGGCATTCCCAGACACCCACACACAAATATAGCCCTTTATGCGGATGACACTGTAATATACATGTCAAGCAGACATCCATTTACACTTTACTTTTATCTACAAGAACACATAGACACACTTATGAGTTGGTTCAACCGATGGCTCGTCAAAATTAATGAATCAAAAACAAATGCTGTTTATTTTTCTCGGAAACTAACTTACCCTAACCGTATTACCATTAACAATACTACCATCCCCTGGCAAGATGACATCAAGTATCTTGGCGTCTACCTTGACCGTAGATTAACTTTCAACAAACATATCCTTACCTCTAGTGCTAAAGCAACTAATGTTAAAAAATCCCTCGACCCCCTTTTTAAAGGCAAAACATTATCTATACGTAATAAACTTTTACTCTACAACTCTTGTATTCTCCCGATGCTCAGCTACGCATGTCCCATCTGGGGATGTACCTGTAAATCTTCCTTTAATTTAATGGCTGTCACTCATAACAAAATTCTCAGACAAATACGTAATGGAAATAGATATTTACGGAATTCCACCATTCAAAATGACCTTCGCACTCAGTCCTTTTACGATAGAGTCAGAAAACTCTCTAAAAATTTCTATGACTCCATTGGAAATATAAATAATGAAATCATAGCGGAGTTACCCGATTATGATATGCTTTCTCCAACAAAAAGAAAACGCCCTAGATACTCAATGGTCCTTGATGACTAGTTTCTCCAGCATCAAAATTCTTTCCTCTTGTTTAATTATATATTTAAAAAAAAAAAAAAAAAAAAAAAAAAATACTAAACATATTTTTAAATCCTATTGATTACTTAGTTAATTACATTTTATTTAGTTTCATTAAACTATGATGTACTGTCATGCAACTGCATAATACGTAAGTGGCAGCCCTTTGTAGGGGCCTTTTTCAAGGCCTATTGGTTGGACCAGAACCGAAGGGACTATGCAGTGTTGTGTAGAGCCATGACTTACACTCACCGGGAAAAAAAATGTATAGTCACTTTAAAGTGTCTTTTTAACACGCTTTTATTAGCTTCACATGTATGTGTGTGTGTGTGTGTGTGTGTGTGTGTGTGTGTGTGTGTGTGTGTGTGTGTGTGTATGTATGTATGTACAGTCGGGGAAAAAAAAAACGCAACACCCGCTGTAATTTCGTTATTAATTGACGCAGGAACATCTAATAGACATAATTCAACAGGAAATTAAATGCACTTTCTGAAAATGTCGTCAAATTTTGAATTAGGGGTCATCTACATATTGAAATGAGCGCCAACATTGATTTTTTCAATAGCAATACCCAATTTTGACTTCATATTCGAATTTCTGAGAGTCTGGCAGTGCGGAAAAGTATACTGTTTGTATACTTTAACTTTAGTATTTATAGAGTTATAATCAAAAATGTGTTAGGGGGTTATCTGTAAATGTAGAAAAATAAAATTAAGATCCTATAAAAAATAAAAAAAATTTTAATGTTTCACACCGGAAATCTTTCAAGAAAGGAAGAATTATAAAAATTAATAAAAATATTTATATTTTCCAGTTTCTTCATTATCTAGAATTCAGTTTTTTAGATTTGTATATACTTCACTACTTTTTTTAGATAATTTTAAGTCTATTTAAATACATTATACTTGCGACTGGTCCAGACAGTACTCTCTGAAAAAAGTGCAATATTTTTCAAGTAAAAGTGTGTATTATGGCTGTACTGAATCCAATAAAGCTTAAATTTTCTTTTGTAGTTTTAATATAATATACGAAATGAAATAATATAAATATATATATATATATATATATATATACACATATGCAACAACGCATAAACTAAATAATTTCGGATAAATTATTGTAGGGGTTCATGAAGTAAATATTAAACAATATTAATCGCACTTACCAGTTTTGGGTCAGTTCAACTCTTTGGAACTGTACGATTCGTTTTATAATTTCTATGAAAATATAATTTAATTAAAACTTTCGCGACTATTGACGTAGATTCACGTCATTTGAAAATCTGTAACTCTGTCAGTGGGCGTTTCTTTCGTAATTTGTGTGTTACGTATTTCTTAGATGTGTACTCAGTGTTCATATTTTTCCAATAAAATATACTATGGATAGAAATATATTGATTAGAAAGAATATAATTATAATGTATATCCATTTGTAATATAAATGTGAATACAGAAAAGTTGTTCTGAAATATTTTATTTTGAGAGAATAACGCCTGTAGGCGGATCTTACAGTCAAAAAGACAAAATCCTGCAGTCGCAAAAAGTGTTAAAATATATTTATAAAAGTTAAAGTATATTTTTAAAAATATATAAAGTTAAAATATATTAATAAAATTTTAAAGACTAAAGTATCTTTAAAATAATAATCCTTCCACCTACAAAATAAATAAATAAATAAATAAAAATAAAGCAATATATGAAGCAAATGAGTTTAACTATGACGGTAGATAAGAAACGATTTTACAAGTCTGTCTTGCATTCCAATTCCATTCGTTTTTTCTAATAGACAATTTTGACCTATTTTTCTATTTAAAACAGTAAACCCCGCCTATTTAGTTAATTTTTCCTTCTAATGTTCGTTTAAAAGATTCAAAATTTATCACCAGTAATCGATGAAGTAAAAATACCACTTGTGCATATTTTTGTCAACATAAAATGAGGTTTTTTACACGAATTCACCACTCAATGTCACATTTACTTTCCTTTTCTGTATTGTTTTGTTTTGAAGAACGGTGAAGGCGGGGCTTGTCTTCTTAAGAAAACAGGAATTCTTGATGCAAACACTAATGTCTAAAAATCATCCTTTTTGTTTCATTTCTTTGCGTTTGACGTTGTTGTTTTATAATTTGACCCGTAAATAAAAAATAAAAATATTTTGTTTAATTTTCTTTGTTACTTTTTAAGATTTGATTCGTTATCTCATGCAAAACTTTATAAGAGACGGCCCCCTAAACCACTCCAAAAGAAAGATTTATTTATATCTCGAAAACTAATCGCTGGAATGAGCTGCAAATTTGCACACCCATATTTTTCAGCATTAGGATTCATTTTATGTAAAAATTAATATAGGTCATAATTCATAATTTTTATGAATATGAATTTATTAATATTTTTCAGAGTTAAAAATATTTTTTAGAATCAAAAGTAATGATGGATTATGTTTGGGTTTCTTCACTATATCTCGTAAAAAAAAAATTATATCGATCAAGTTATTTTTTGTGAAGATATTAATAAAAGTTTGAAATATGAATTTAACATTAGCACCTTCAAACTTTGAACGCTTATAACTCTGTGAAAAAATAAGTAAAATATACAACCAATATACTTTTTCGCGTTGTCGCGATCCCAGGAATTCAAATATAAAATAAAAATGGGGCATTACCATTGAAAAAATCAAAGTTGGTGCGCGTTTTAATATGTAGACGACCCCCAATTCAAAATTTCAGTTCATTTTCTGAAACTACTCACAATTCCCCGTCGAATGGTACCTATTATATTTTTCTACATCGATTAGCAACGAAGTTACGTTGAGTGCTGCGTTTTTTTTTTTCCCCGACTGTACAGTCGGTAACAAAAGTGTCCGAACACTAGCAAAAATTCCTACATAAAAAAAGTACACTTCATACAGTTTTGTTAAATAAATCCTTGTCGAATTCTGTTCTTAGCCAGTCTAAGAACATTATTCGATAAGGATTTATTTAACAAAACCGTATGAAGTGTACTTTTTTTACATAGGAATTTTTGCTAGTGTTCGGACACTTTTGTTACCGACTGTATGTTTGTTTGTAACTTCTCTGGGAGTAAACAAAAAATTTATATTGTAAAAAAAATACTTTCCCTTCGTGAACGTGTGGCGTTGAGGTAAGGCGCCGCGCTACGAACCTAAAGGTCCAGCGTTCGATCCCCGTCAGGGGAGATTTTTTTAAAAATGGTTTTTGTTTAATTCTAAGTTATAATTAAAGATTTAAATGTATGTAAATATTACGGTGTGTGACTCACACGATTTTCTCTTACCCTGAATTTTAATACTAAGATAGATATTTTGTGCTTTTTAGTTCACATTTCTATAAAAGCGTGTTCTTTAATTTTTTAAAACTATAATATTATTCTTTTTAATTTTGGGAATCGACGCAGCTTGCTTTTGGACCTTTTCAACGACATTTAAATTCTCAGGAACTGCGAACAATCTTAAATTTTTAATTTTTGTTACCTTATCTCTTTTCATTAGTTTTTTCAATTATTTTTCTAAACCCTTTTTGTAGACTTATATTAACTTCTCTTTTCTTATTAATTATTTTATTTAAACTTAATTTTTAAACCTTTTGTACACGCAGAATTTATCTCTGCTGTTAGATCTTATTTTTTACTGGCTCACATTTATAGCTAAACAACCATCAATAGCCTGGACGTAAAGTGATGATCACTAGGAAGTCCATCAATGCAAAAATCAGTTCCAGTTCCATTTCAACTAATATTATCCACTTTATATAATCACGACATATCGCCCGCGCTCTGTGTGGCAGCGAGCGATGATTAGTTTATGTTCATGCAAAGCTGCCTAAAGGAATCATAATGGAATTTTATTGGATTGCAAAAATTCGTGTGACGCTCAACGTGTTAAATATTTTTAAAAATTCGATTTTTTATTTTATTTTTTTTCTCACACTTTACAGTGTGTGGGGGGAATCTTTTGACTATTATATCTCCAAAACTAATAAAGACACAGCTATGAAACTTCAGAATTAAGACAGAACTGGTGTGCAGATGAATTTTCCAAATTTTGTTGACAAGTGAAAACCGGAAGTGGGTCCGAAACTCAAAAGTGGCTGTAACAATTTTTTTCAAATTTGCTACATAAATACTATATTAGTCTTACTTTCGAATGATATAGTTGGTTAGTTCGGGAAAATAAACAGGCCCCTATATAAATAGCTCAATTTCAGGTCACGCAAGTGCGTTTTTTTAAAAACGGCTGTACGGATTTTTTTTTTTTTTTTTTTTTTTTTCATACTCGCTATATGAACTCTCTTTTAAATATCCTTTTGTATGTAATTATTGTTTTCCAGTCAATAACTGAGTATGCCAAGTTATGGTAAAAGTTGGTGTTTCAAAAACGGCTCTAACGATTTTCTAGAAAATTGTTATATAAATCCATTTTAGGTATCCTTTCTAGTATATTACGTGGTTATTGCCAGAAAATCCACAGTAATCCTGCTTAGGTAGGTCAATTTTAGATCTCGAAAACTGGTGTTTCAAAAAATAACTCTACCATTTTTTTTTTCCTTCTTATTTTTTTAACTCGTTATGTAAACACTGTTTTATATGTCTACATATATCACCTTTCATATATATATCAGCTTATATATCTATCTATCGGCTTTCTCTTATAGGAAATTAGTTGGGTGTCTACTTCGTTAGGTCAATTTTATGTCTTCTGATCACATTTTTAAAAATTGCATATATTACGTGAGTGGAAGTCGTGTGGTTGTTTCACACCACATCTTTTTATGAAAGAATGCATTTCGTTGTGATTTCTTTTTTAGTAATTTCTTTTTATTCCTTCAGTCAATATTATTTATAGATACTTTTTTTTTTTTTTTTATGCTTCCGCAACCCCAACCCATTTAGTGTTATCACATTTCTAGGGGAGGCCAATAAATAGAGAATCGCTGGTTTTAATACATATAATATATATTAAAACGTTATTAAAGGTGTATAGTAAGTGAAAAATATTGCAAATACATCATTCTTATCACATTATTTTAATATAGATGATTTCCTCTTTTACAAATATATTAAATATCAACATCTTCATATATTTTCAATTGTCGTAGACCCCGCCCTTTTTCAGGACATTTTCAAGAATACAAATTTGCCATATTTATATTTACCATTATACTTGCGACTTACCAACATCTCATTAATAATGGTAAGTTTGTTACACCCTTTTAAATCACGCCCCTTTCTACACCACTTTATTGTAGAGTAAATATTTATAATTGTAATTACGATTCAATAAAAATAAAATTACTATTACTCGAAAAAAAAAAAAAAAAATTGACAGTTGTGGAAAAAAAAAGACGGGTACTGAAAATGTTACGATGTATAATCAGATGGTTGGTAAGTATGTCTACCATTATTTTCATTCAGTTATGTATATCTATTTTTTTTTTTTTTTTTTTAATAATGTGTCGGGAATAAGTAGAATAGAGATTATTGTACAAAAACTGTAGTTGCAAAAATAGGAGGAAATTTTTCTTCCCTCGAACCATTTTAATTAAATCAAGCGCATTTTTAATTCAGGCTTTATTTCGAACCACTTTTCTTAGAGAATAATTTTCCCCAATATATAAAATTATGATAAAATAAGAAAAAACTACTTTTGAAATAAAAGTGGTATGATGTAAACGTGGGTCTAAAAATGCTACAAGTAATACAAATATACTGCGTTTTTTAATGACCACGCCTTGTTTTTGTTAAGCAAGGCCATTTTAAGATGAAATACCTTGCATTATACATT
This sequence comes from Salticus scenicus, assembly GCA_963930645.1. NCBI lineage: Eukaryota > Metazoa > Arthropoda > Arachnida > Araneae > Salticidae > Salticus > Salticus scenicus. The sequence continues at coordinate 12,015,104 of OZ005659.1, read as the reverse complement.
TTATTGTTTGTGAATAGTTCTACGAAAATAATAGAAAAATAGTTGCCAGTGGTAGCCCTGTTCTTATGATGATGAAATATAGCTTTTTTAACTATTTCTTCCCTCTTTCTCCTGAAGTACGTCCTTATACACTTCCGTTTACCAAGCTAGAATCAAATCTAAGAAGTAACTCTTTTGCTTTATAAAATGCTTTTGCAGTATCAATTTTACATGAATTAAGCTAATAGATAATACTACTTTTGTGCTTCCCAATACCAGTTTTATTGCAGAAAATGTTCTGAATTAAAAATCAACAATTTCACTTCATACTTTAAAAATACACATAACTCTTTGTCTAATGATTATTGCATTTTCCTGCATTAGTTAACATGGGTCGTACTCTCTGCATATTTTTCAGATGACTCTCAAAGTTGAGAAATTTTCGCCTATATTGCAACCTGTACTTTTGGAAATACAATATCTATTCTATGTATTCACAACGCAAAGCTATAAAAATACCATAAAAACTTTTACATGAAATTAGTTGTGGCATAAACGCAAAAATTTCTCATCCCTGAAAACGTCCTAAAAGAAGGGCGGACGTTACTGAATTAATAACATTGTAACGTCGTATGTTGACAGTTTTTTTTTCTTCTTCTTTTCTTTCTCCTGATTACACACGAATTAAGCTAGTAGCTTATGCTGTTTTCGTTAAAAATTCTTTTGTATAAAATATGTAATTAGAAAAAAAAAAAAAAAAAAAAGTTATAACTAAAATAAAACAATCTTTTTTTAAATCAATAAATGCACTGAAATGAAATTATTCTCAGTTTAACACATTGGAAGCTTTCTAATCTAAAATATTCTTCCTTAAATTAATTTCGCAATTTTCGTACATGAATTGAAACAAGTTTTTATTATTATTTTTTTTTTCTTTTCTTTATTCAATAAATAAATAAATTACCAGTTAAATCGTTTTAAATTTCGCAATTATATTCAACAATTAATTTTATATCTCTACTTGATTTTATTTAAACAAATGCATGCATATATATATGCATTATATATATATATATATACACACACATAAATATTCGCATTATATATGTACATATATATATATATAATGAATTTATTCAAAACCGAGAAATATAGAAGAACAATCATAGATTCGTAGACAATTCATTTTTTTATGAATTTTAAATTAATATTCATGTTACAGGTTTCGCAGCAGTCATTATTTATATCATCATCTTTTTATTAGTAATTATTATTTAACATTCGTTTAAAATACTCTTTTTTGAATAATTAAAAGATGATTGCTTTAAATAAATAGTGATATTTAAAATAGGGACTACTACAAACTCTGAATATTTATATTCTTGTATATACAGTTTTAAGTAATAAACAAACACATTGAATTAATTACTTTACTTACACCGTAAAGTTTTATCAGATTGTTGGACATTAATTTTCGAAACACTCGCACTATGCTATTTACTTATTTAGTACAACTCTCCCGATTTATCGCCCGCGCCCTGAGTGGTAGCGAGCGATGGTAACCCTCTGCTAATATAAGGACAAGGCTACAAGAACCATGCAGTGTCCTACCTCACTTCGGGGAAAATTTTCCCATTTTAGGGAGATTCCGGGTATCAGAGGGGGAAAAATAGGGAAACGTAGTAATGAGGGAACAAATTCCTTTCACGTAAGAGAGATGTGAGAATAAGTTTTTAGATTGAAAATTTGACACATGTATTCAAACTGCTGAAAGAATAAGATCTGAATACATAAAGTGATATATATCTTCTTGTTGAACTTAGAGGACGAATAACATAGAAAGGCAGTCTTCATGGAACTGATTAGTTTCGAATCGAGCATTACAAAATAGAATGTGAAACTTTTTGTTTCACTTGCTTCCAAACTTCTAAACAGAAGACAGATCACTCCAGTTTATAGTAATGTATGAGAGAAGTCAACATCCTAATAAATATATCATAAAAATGTTAGTACCACCCCTTTCTTACACTAGTTAATATTTAGAGTTTTTTTTTTTTTTATGTAATTGTGATTAAATAAAAAGAATAGGCTTGTATGAAAAAAAGGCAGGACAAAAAATTTTACGGCCCATTAATTAGAATGTTGGCATGTATGCAGCAACTGTTTCAAAATTTACACGAGATTATGTGATGGATTTTACATGAGATTATGTGCCCGATTCAAGCTGTGAAACTACAGAATAAGCAATTGAATCTCCATTATTATTGTTATTAATTTTATTTTTGTATTTATCCGGGGGTATATATCCTATGGAAACTTGCTCAATATGGGTAAATATTTTTATGATGCATTATTATTATTATTATCATTTTAGATATAGTTTAATGTTCTGTCCTATTAAACTATTCATTAAATTTAGTTGCCCTGAGTTTTTCAAATATTTCATTTGTATTCATTCAGCATCTTCTACAAAATTTACTAAATTTCAATATCATTCTTAATCAATCTTTATTTCAAAGGTAAATTAAATGAATTAGACGTGATGATTTTGTTAATTTTCCGTAGGATTGTTTAGTACCCGCGTCTTTTTCTACACCACAATAATAAGAAAAGTACTTTAAAAAAAGGCGAGTTCTGATAATCCTACGGATTATTAATTAGGATGTTGGCAGCTCTGTGTATTCAATCAGTTCGAACGAAAGTTAGACTCTGTTCACATGCAAATTTGTCATTGCGGTAACTTCCAAAATAATCAGTCAATTCAAACAAAGCGGGACAACGGACTTACTTTACAAGTATCGCGGATGAGTTTATTAATCAAATTGATCCGTTATTTTGTTTCAAGTTGCAGCCACTTGAAAATTTCATATGAAAAACGTATTTAAGAGTCGATTTACTTAAAACTTGGTATGTAGATATTCCTAGCAATGATGTCTCAATCAACTTTAATAATTAATTTGATAGATCATCTAATTTCAAAAAGGAGGCAAAAATAAGAAAAAGAAATCCGTCTACTTTTCTGACTGAGTCGGAAGGACTTGTTTCAAAGATTTATATCAAAAGTATATATATTTTTAATTATCAAATATTGAAACTGAATGAGTAAAACACTGAAAGATAAACTTTTTGAATTTTTAAGCTCATAGCATTAAATTTAATGGTTCCTGAGTATAATGGGGTTTAGAAATTAGGGTATACAAAGTAAACATCTTGCCCCTCACAGGAATGGAACACGGGCGCAGAATTCATACCACTATCAATGTAAGAAAATTTTTTGCTAGTAGCTTATGTTGTTTTCGTTAAAAATTCTTTTGTATAAAATATGTAATTAGAAAAAAAAAAAAAGTTATAACTAAAATAAAACAATCTTTCTTTAAATCAATAAATGTATTTAACTGTAATATCAACGATATTACAGTTAGAGAAATTTTTTAAACAAATACCGGTATGAATTCAGCGCCCGTGTTCCATCCCTGCCTGAAAAAAATTACCTTTGTCTCGATGCGACATATCGTGTATATTGAAAATCTTTCAGCAAAATGTGAAAAAATTCGTAAGAGAATCATATTTGGCATTTTATGTTGAAGCATTTAGGCAGATTAAAAATAGACTTTCTCTTCAATAAAATATATTCTCTGACACTTTTTTTAAAAAGTCTTCTAATATTTTTGGTCGTAATCCAGAATTGCTCATGCCTTTGGCAAGAAAGTGTATTTTACCTTTATGTCAAGATGTCAACATCAAATCATTGGATCAGGAGTGGTGAGAATAAGTAATAGATGAGAATATAGAGAAAAATTTACACCTACGATATTTATAAATTTTGGAAGGGCGTTTTTAGTATTGTAAATACCAATTTCCGAAAAAAAGGTGCTAATCCTCACAGAGTACACCGGCAGATAAAGGGAGGATGTCATGGCCGTTCTTCAGATTTTAAAAATTCATTTAAACTGCCTTTGCTCTTCCTAATTTTGAAAATTTACATACATAAAGTTATTTTAAATAATCAATTATTACGAAAAATACATCGTCATGTGAAAGTATAGTTCCATTTCATTAGGTCACTAATTTTAATAGTATATGTTTTCATAACAGATAAGTGGAAAAAAAGTGAGGGAAAAATGAAAATGAAAAAGGGAAAAGAGGGAAATTTTGGCAACTGTGTAGGGAAATTGTAAATTTACAAGTGAGAACACTGAAACCATGGTCACCTCTGGCTTCGTGTTGTAAAATTTGTCGCCGTACACTGTACGCGTGAAACTCTTGCGGGTTTAATTTGTACACATTCATGTATGTGTTTTTATCACGTTGAGCCCCATGTCGGCCATTCTAGATTCTAGACATTTTGTCATATATCTCTAAAAGAACTAAAAGGATCATCTTGAAAATATAGGGGTGTGCATAGCTGCCAATATTTTAATTTATTCCGGAGTACTTTTAGCCCCGCCTTTAATTCTCATCATTATATTCATAGAAAAATTTTCTTCAATACACAACTTCATTAAAATAAGAAAAAATTACTTTTAAAAAATAAGTGGTTCGAAATACAGGCGGGGCTAAAATTACACCGGAATTAATTAAATTATTGGCAGCTATGGGTGTGCAGAACATGTTATACTTCAAAAATTTCAGTGAAAGTTTTACCCCGAAAGTAAATCAGTACAATAAAAAAATTAAATCGTTGAACGCCATGTCAGCCATCAGTGGCTGACAGGGTCAAATATGATATAAAGCCGCGTCAGCCATCGGTGGTTGCAGAGTAAAATAGGATATAAAACTAAAAATATTACATTGTTCTAAGTAATCATTGAAAATTTATTTAAAATTTGCTTATTTTTTATTTATTACAGGAGGAATCATTATGGAATTTTAATGGATTTTAAAATTTCGCGGGGCGCTCAACGTGTTAAATATTTAAAAAAAAATTTTCTTTATAATTATTATGTATTATAATTATAATCAGGTTTTACCTCATTTACATATTTTAAGTTCTCCTGAGTCCAAAAAAGTGGGTTTTGGCAATTGGTCAGTGTGTGTGTATGTGTGTGGAGAATCTTTTGACTATTATATCTCCGAAACTAATAAAGATACTGCTGCGAAACTTCAGAATTAAGACAGAACTGGTGTACAGACGAATTTTCCAAATTTTGGTGAAAATTGCAAACCGGAAGTGCAGAACCTCAAAAATGGCTCTAAAAATTTTCTCCGAATTTGCTACATAAACACTCTGTTAGAGATTTACTTTCGAATGATATAGTTATTTAGTTCAGGAAAATTAATAGGCCCCTTTATAAATAGCTCAATTTCAGGTCACGCAAGTGCATTTCTCTTAAAAAACGGCTGTATGGATTTTTTTTTTTTTTCATACTCGCCATATTAACTCCCTTTTAAATATCCTTTTGTGTGTAATTATTATTTTCCAGTCAATAACTGATTATGCCAAGTTTTGGTAAAAGTTGGTGTCTCAAAAACGGCTCTAACGATTTTCTTGAAAATTGTTACATAAATCCATTTTATTAGGTAACCTTTCTCGTATATTACGTGGTTATTGCAGGAAAATCGACAGTAATCTTGCTTAGGTAGATCAGTTTTAGATCTCGAAAATTGGTGTTTCAAAAAATAACTCTACATTTTTTTTTTCTTATTTCTTTAACTCTCTATGCAAACACTGTTTTACATGTCTACATATATCACCTTATATATATATATATATATATATATATATATATACAGTGTGTTCCGCTTAATGTGATCGCGGATAATGTTATCATTCTTTTAATGTTATCAGAATCACGACGCTTGTATATTAACACATGTAAAAAAAAAATGGTTTTTGTATTCAGCGCCTTCGTTTATTGTTATCACTTTCAAGTACCATTTTCGATTTCTTTTTCATTCAGTCCAGAAAAATTGCAAACTATAAAATCAAAGGGAGAATCCCCAAAAGAATAGAAGGCCTGTCTGAATTTTTTCTCTCTGACCATTTGCACTTATAATCCAAGCATTTTACCTATGGAAAGAAAACGCAATGATTTAACTCTTAAGGACAAAATTGACATTTTGAAACTCTTTGATAATTTACCCAAGATGAGTCAGAGGAACGCTGCTGTTGTACTAAAAAGCTCTCAGCCATTACTCTGTAAAGTGATAAAGAATCGCGACGAGATTGAGAATAAAGCGAAGATGAACGCAGATTTGAACTGTAAATGAAAACGTACTGGAAAAGATGGAGAAGTCGAATCTGCTGGGGAACTGTGGTTTGCCAATGTTGGCAAAATGATGCGCGCATAAACGGTATTTTAATGCGGCAGAAATCTGAAGATCGTGCTTCTAAAATGGACAAAGGAAATTCCGTCGCAACAGACGGGTCGTTTAATCGCTGGGGAAAAAGATAGAATATTGTGTTAAAACGTACCCATGGAGAAGAAAAAGATGCTGATTTTTCAGCTGCAGAAAAATGGATTTCCGAGGAATGACCGAAAATAATCGCTCATTATTCACCCAACGGCATCTTCAGTGCTGATGAAACCGCACTTTACTTCTTTGCCTTGCCAGAACACACGTATCTGTTCAATATCGTAAGACAGAGTGTCCGAGGAAACAATTAAGAACTGTTTCTCGCATGGTGGATTCGTTAAAGCTGGCGAAGGTGTGAACATACCGGAATTCCGCGAAACAGTAGTCGTACCATCAGACATGACTGAAATTGACTTTGCAGAATGGATGTCTATAGATGAGAACGCCCAAGTGACTACAACAATGAGTCATAAAGATATATGCCGAGCTGTGTCTTGTTCTATCAAAAAAAAAAAAAAAACTATGAAAAAGCATCAGATGAAGTTGATAATGTATGACGATGTTGTAAACATTGTTGAGAATCCTCCAACTGCTACTGAAATGAGACATGTCTTGGGACTCGGAGTGCAACACAGAGACACTGCTAAAGACTTTCGCGAACGTTACAAGTATGAAAGTTTTATCAATAATTTGCTGACACAAAAAACAAGGCAGACAACTTTGGAAGACTTCTTTTAATTACCTATTTTAACAATTTGTTCAGTGTAGCGTTTAAATAGATCATTGTCATTTATTTGTAGCTCCAAAAGTAAATGTTACGTATGCGTAGTAAAATTAAAATTTTGTATTCCTGATACTTTTCGTTTATTGCTATCAATCGGTTATTGTTATCAAATAGTATCTGTGCCAAAGTGATCATATTAAGCGGCACCTACTGTATATATATATATATATCAGCTTTCTCTTATAGGAAATTTGTTAGGTGTCTACTTCGTTAAGTCAATTTTATGTCTTCTGATCACATTTTTAAAAATTGTTTATAATACGTGAAATAGTAGGTAATGGAAGTCGTGTGATTGCTTCAAACCACATTTTTTCATGAACGAATGCATTTCGTTGTGATTTTTTTTTTCAGTAATTCTTTTTATTCATTCATTCAATATTATTTATAGATACATATTTTCTTTTTTTTTCTTCTTCTTTTTGATATGCTTCCGCAACCCAAACTCATTTAGTATTATCACGCCCTCTAGGGGCAGCCAATAAATAGAGAATCGCTGGTTTATATAGTAATACAGACAATATATATTTAAACGTTATTAAAGGTGTATAGTAAGTGAAAAATATTGCAAATACATCAATCTTCTCACATTACTTTAATGTAGATGATTTCCTCTTTTTCAAATATACTAAATTTCAACATCTTCATATAATATTTTACTGTCGTAGACCCCGCCCTTTTTCGGGACATTTTCAAGAATACAAATTTGACATATCTACCATTATACATGCGACTTACCAAACTTATTAATAATCGTCACTTTGTTACACCCTTTAAATCACGCCCCTTTTTCTACACCACTTTATGTTTATTGTAGAGTAAATTTCTCTAAATGTAATTATCTATAATAATAAAAGAAGATATTTGTCTGTCTGTCTGTCTGTCTGTGCATCTATACGTTCAGCCCCTACTGAACGCAGAAGTATAAAATTTGACATACGGGTGCTCAGAAGCCTTCCCGAGTTGATAGTGAAAACAGTATTTAAAAATTTTAATTAGTTCCGGAGATATTAATTAAAACGTCGACCAATGCCCAATTAAAAAGCGAGCGGATCGTAATTTTCGCCCTTCAGCGTGTTCCTCAAAAGAGAAAGCAGAGAGAGGAAAATTTCGCGGGTTTTCTAAAGCGATCGCTTCCGATCTGTTGGAAATATCGAAAATACACCTGTACCACGAGAAAGAGCATTTATTACCGATTCTTACGGTACAATTTTTTTTAAAAAATACGGATTTTTTATATTTTTAAAAAAAGTTTTAAGAAGGGTCGAAAATTTCTCTTTTTCTCGATTGTCGTTTTTGAAACGCCCTGTATGACCGAGTAACTGTTCCATTTCTTAAAACCTGGTATATTTGGAAAGGACATTTAATCCTCTTTCGAACCATATAAACATTTTTACAAAATACGGATTAGCGATCCATATTTTTAGATTTTACGAAACATCGATTTTTTCACAAAACATCTTATAACTCAAAAGCGTTTAGAGATAAATCGTTTCTTTTTTATTTGTATATAGATCTCGCTTCAACAATTGAATACGCAGAAGATTGAGAGAAAATTTCAAAAACTGAATGAGTTATAATTTTTTTAATTTTCAGTATCGCGGCAGTTTTCGATGAAATTCTGAAACTCTTGCAACTGACCTTGACAGAGAAGAGAGAATAAGATTCTTCAGTGCCAGGTGCTAGAGGTCTGGAAAAATTGCTTTTTTGTTTTTCGCCCACGTGACAAAGTATACTGGAAATAAAAAAAGCAGTTTTTGAATTTTTTCAATTTAAAATCGATCAAAAGCAGAACTTCGAAATTGCCCGTCATTATGGCTCACCTGTATGCAGTTAAAAAATCTAAAGTATAGCTTTAAAAATAAAATAAATAGACATATTATATTTATTTAAATTCATTTTTATTTCATCTGTTAATGACACCATTCACCAATTTCATCTGTTAATGAGTTACTTTTAACAGAATAATATTGATTCCCCCCCCCCTTTTTTTTTATGAATTCGGTTGTAAAAAAGCAGTTTTGGAATTCTTAAATTTTAGATGGATTTCAATAGAAATCGTTAATCGCCCTTGATAGATTAGCCATTTTGAGTCTAAAATATATCATAGATATTCATTATTGTAATACATAACACATCATTCAAAAGATATTTTAAAGTATTTTTATTGCAGGTTATTAAAATGATATAAGCCGTTCAAATTCTGTACGAAACTTTCGGAGAAAACTACGGAAAAACCAGAAAATTTTTATTCTTTTATATTTTACAGAGTTTCAAATTCAGATTTTCGCTCACATTTCGTACTAATATTTTTTAACGATATATAGCCCGGAATTAAGCACGTTTTGGAGAAAAAACACAGATAAATCAGACACAAGTCTTTTAAAAAAATGTTATACGGCGCCGCAGGCGCCACCGAGCGGGACTTAGCTAAAGTCAGAAATTTGAAAGATCATAACATGGTGAGCGAACAGGCTGTTTCAGATATTGAAAAGGGAAGAGGGCGCCGAAGGCGCTTCCGCACGGGAATTTACTGCGCTTTCAATAAGGTATTTTCACGATATATCGATAAGCTGTTATTAGACCTGAAACGGGAAAAAGGCGCCGCAGGCGCCACCGAGCGGGAGTTTCGTAAAGTCGGATTTTTCAGGGATCGCGAACCAGCTGGTCGCCGAAGGCGGCTAGTGATTCAATAAGAATAGAATTACTATTACTCTACTATCTATATTGCAGCTAGTACTTTTAGAAAAAAATTAGCTTTTCTACGAATTCACAACGCATAACTATAAAAATGCCATGGAAATTTTTTACATGATTAGTGGTGGCATGAAGGCAGAAATTTCTCATCTCTGAAAATGACCCAAAAGAAGGGCGGACAGTATTGAATTGATAACAATGTAACGTCGTGTGTTGCGTTTGCTTTTTTTTTTTTTTTTTTTTTTTTTTCTTTTTTCTTCTTTTCGTTTTACTGATTGTACACGAATTAAGCTAGTAGATTGTGCTTTTTTCGATAAAGATTGTTCTGTATAAAATATGTAACTGAAAAAATATCAAAAAAGTTATAACTAAAATAAAACAATGTTTTTTTAAATGAATAAAAGCACTGAAATGAAATTATTCTAAGTTCATCTCATTTGAAGCTTTCTAATCTAAAATATTCTTCCTTAAATTAATTTCGCAATTTTCATATATGAATTGTAACATGTTTTTATATATATTTTCTTTTTTCAATTCAAGAAATTAATAAATTACCAGTTAAATCGCTTTAAAAATCGCAATTATATTCAACAATTCATTTTTTTTATCTCTACTCGATTTTTATTTAAACAAATGCATGCATATATATATATATATATATATATATATATATATATAATGAATTTACCCAGAAATATAAAAGGAAAATCATAGGTTCGTGTATAATTCCTTTTTTATGATTTTTTAATTAATATTCATGCTACAGGTTTCGCATCAGTCATTATTTTCATCATCATCTCTGTATTAGTAATCATTATTTAACAATCGTTTAAAATATTCTTTTTTTAATAATTAAAAGATGATTGCTTTTAATAATAGACAGTGATATTCAAAATAAGGGGTACTAGAAACAATGAATATTTATATTTATGTATATACAGTTTTAAGTAATAAGCAAACATATTAATTACTCCACTCACACCACAAAGTTTTATCAGGTTGTCTGATATTAGCTTTAAAATCACCGGGACCACAGATTATAGATATATACAGATAAAGCAGTTGGCAATTTACATCCAGCGCCAAACCAGCCCCTGGGAGAATCCATTGTACTAAATCGCGGAATATCATGCCTGTAACCATAACAACGACGAGTTTGACTTGAGAAAGCCAAGTTGGCATTGGTTTTATGGTTACCGCATTCTTCTCTTCTGGTCTGGTTTTGTTTATTCTGTGGTGAATGCAATGGCGCTGGTTTAATACTGTTTTTGTTCGTATTCCTTGTTTGTACTTGTAATAAGTAAGTTAATTTTAATGTTAATTATTTAAATGGATTAGTATAAAATTTTTATTATGTCATTATTTTATTCAATCTAAAAGTAATTGCATGCTTAAACATCATCTTTTAAATGATGTTTCTGTTCGATTTCCTTTCTGATTTTTCTGCCCCCCATAAATGTTTTAATACCTACTTAAAAGTTATTAATATAGTGTTTGGTCTTAAAATTAATCATTAATTGTAAAAATTGTGGTTATTCGGGACTTGAATTTATGCTACAAAATCACAAAGAAGTTTAAGCGTATAGAATGTGCAATATTACTTGAGTTTGATTAAAAAACAAAAATCTTGTTCTAGTCTTTTATTGCAAAAATAAATTGCATTTATATTTGGAACTCTGACCACAACGAGAGTATAAATTAATATTCTTATACTGGCTTTCATTAAATAATTTCTTTTTGAATTGTTCAGCTATAAATAATTAGCTTACTCTCTACGAATGTCAATGCCGGATAATTTGCAGTTTGATTGGATTGCTTCCATCTAATTAATTAAAAACTAACGAATTATTCAATCTCAGATTTTACATCAAATAAAAATTGAATTTTGTTTATACAATGGGTTTTCAATTACAGTAAAATTATAGTATTTTCGAAAGCAGACACATCAATTATGAAATCAATAACAGAATTTTCCCCCTAAATTCAGAATTACTGTTTTACACTATAACTAGCCAATTGTTAAAATTTATAACGCATAAATGTAATCCCATTGAAATTACTCTAAAGAGGAAAACAACTAGAATGATGTGAAATGCTAAAAGTAACAGTATGAGATTAAAATACTTTTTTTTTTTTTTCTAAAGTTAAAAGGAATTGGTGCATATTAGTGTATATTTCTATTTATAATTTTTCATTCTATATTTAATAGTATCCTAAAATTATTTTCTGTTTTCAAAGAAGCTTACTGACTAAAATTAAACTTGAAATTTTTGATGGGACATGTGACTTTTAGTATCTAAAAATGTTTTAAAATTTATTAAAGGGACTAAAACCAAAAATTAGGAAAATGTAATAAACTGTAGATATAAATTTGTTGCAAAAAATTATTTCAGGATGCTCTTTGTATAGAATTTTAGGCTTTTGACAATTGTTGTCAAAAACTTGCCAACCCTGCATTGAATAAATAAATGTGTATAACTTGAGAAATTATGAATTAAAATAATTATAAAAAATTATAATCTTAGTATTGGAATACTTGTTTAAGATGCTAAAATAAATTTTTCTTAAGCAAATAAGTAAATAAATAAAAATAATATACATTTCTAAGTTTTGGAAGCGATTAGCTTTCTGTTATACTTTATTATCTTAATATTTAATAAGAACCTAATATTTTTCTCTATGTGCTAGTCGTTTAATAATTTTAAGAAAATAACTGATATTGACATGGTATAATTCTAGGGGGGGGGATGCAATTAAGAATACTGTACTCTTTAAATGACTGTATTGTATTTTGTTAGAATGAAATTACAATGAAGAATGAAGACAACCCTTTATTATGCATTCTAGATCCTTATGTAGATGCCCAAAGAAGCAGAAGCAATTTTTTTCCCCCAAATAAAGCATTGGAAATGAAAACCAGGTAATTTTTTTTATGTGATTTTCTACAATATTTGAAAATAAAAATATACTTTTTATTAAGTGTTTGAAGTTAGATACCTATCTAAAGTTGTCGATGAAGCCCCCCCTCCCCCAAAAAAAAAAAAAGATTTATGTAAATTTATAATATGTAAAATATTAGTATTTAGTAGTTTAACTAATATATAAATTTATTAGTTAAACTACTAAAATTTTTTAATTGTGTAACAGGGTTATTTAGGACCATAATTTATAATCAAATTTGAAAAGTTCATTTCCTCTTTTCCTTTCAGTATGTAGAGTATAAAATGTTATTTTTTGTTAGGAGTAATTAAAAAAGAAGTTTTCAAGGTAGAATAATTATGTCACAAAGAGTGTAGGTAAATTTCAGACCAACGTTTGGTTCAGAATTTACCTATGTCTTTTTGGAGGCGTAAAATGTCTCTATTTTAGATTTGTAAAATGCAAGGGATCAGTTATAAATTTAAAAGAGCTTGAGGGTCTTAGTTTTTGTTTTTCAAAGCTAAATGCTTTGTAGCATAAGTTTGATATTGTAGGGAAGTGCAAGTTTGATAATCTATGCATATGCAATATGCATAAAATAGTGGTTATAAAGTTTTTTTTTTTTTTTTAAGCATGATATTTCATCCACCACCACCAGTGTCTGGAAAGTACTTAGAATTTACAGAAATAGTGATAATAATAATTTGTAAACACAATAAAGTACAAGTAAATATTTTTATTTTCCGAACGTATACTATGTAAGAAAATAATTTTATCATGAAAAATTCAAGAGTGAGATTTTGGTGTATATATACAGATTACGAGCTTCTGAATTCATTTTGTTATTTTTACAATAGTGTATGTAGATATGTGTGTGAATGAACATGTTAGCCTCTATACACTTTGAATGTTGATAGCTGAAAGAGAATAGGTATGTTATAGGTCACTGTCACACAAACTATACAGATTTTGAATAAATGTAGCTTTTAGGTTTTTTTTTTTTTTTTTACTACTGAAGACATAAAGAAAAATTACTTATTATGGCTGTGAACTCAAATTATTTAAAGTGTGATAGCATTTAAACGCCATATTCAGTTGGTCTAAAAGTTTCTTCAAAGTATATTAGTATATTATACCTTACTGTCACACAAACTACATAGAGTTTGATGAGTTAAGGACATATAACTTTTTATTTTTTAGGATACAAAGTAGAATTTTTATACATTGAGGTATATGGTCTCCAATTATTTGCACAAATAATAAATATAAAATTGTTTGCAGCACTCATGCCTACTTTACCTGAAGAAGAGCTGTTTAGAAAAAATGTATTGTAATTTAGTTTTAAATTACAATAAAATTGTTCTTTTACCCAAAACAATTGTTGTGAATTCTTGCATTTTATGGTTTTTATTCAAAGTTTTATACTTATTTCTTTTTAACGCCAGTACTGTGGTGCTTTTTTAACACGCTTTTATTAGCTTCACCTGTATGTATGCTTGTAACCGCTCTGGGAGCAAACAAAAAATCTATATTGTAAAAAAAGACTTCCCTACGTGAACGCTGTGGCTGTGAGGTAAAGCTCCGGGCTACGAACCTAAAGGTCTAGCTTTCGAGCCCAGTCAGGAGGGATTTAAATTTTTTTTTTTTTTTAATTCTAAATTATTTAATTAAAGATTTAAGTGTATGTAAATATTATGGTGTGTCACTCACATGATTTTCTCTTACCCTGCATTTTAATGCTAAGATAGATATTTTGTGCTTTTTAGTTCACATTTCTATAAAAGCGTGTTCTTTAATTTTTTTAAAACTATCATGTTATTTTTAATAACATATGCACATATAATAATGAAATTTAGATTTATTATTCTTATGCACAAAAAAAGTCTTCTGTAGAATACAGTATGAGATTTACAGGGCCACTCAAAAATATTCACACGCATTAACAGCTATAACTGGAAATTGCTAGAATTGCATTTTTGATTTTATTAAGCATTTTAAGTTTGCCTTTTATTCCTTCTTTTCTTAAATTAAGTAAATTTAAGGTCAGCCCAGTGCTGGTATTTCATAATTTGTGAATCTTGTTTGAAAAAATTGATTTTTTAAAATATTTAATATTTTATTTTCAATCAGTAAAATTCAAAATATAACTTACAAGGAAGCATTCAAAAGGTGTCGTCTTCAAAAAATATTGAAAAATATATATGATTCTACTCTTCATAAAACACCAGGAAGTGAAAAAATTATCGGCTGAAATGAATTACAGCAAAACCAATCGCCTAACAATATGAAATCGCCAAATATGCTTAATTTTTATAATTTTTTGTGGGCGCTGTAATTCATTGCAGCTGATAATTTTTTCACTTTCTGGTGTTTTAGGAAGAGTAGAATCACATATATATTTTTTAATGTTTTTTGAAGACGACAACTTTTGAATGTTTCCTTGTTAGTCAGAATTCGCAATACACTTGTAACATGTTTTATTTTTTAACTTATTACAGCACATGATACATTAATTTTGTAACTTTCAGAAAGATAACTATGAACATTTTTAGTTTCAACCAAGTTTTTTTTATACTCTTTTTTTCCTTTCTCCCCCCCCCCCATTTCTTTTGTTATTATTTTAGGATTGTTTTTTACGAGGCTTGCAAACAACCCTGCAATAAATCTCAGAATTTTTTAAATAGTATCAGAATGTCCCCAGCAACTATGGCTATCTTTCATCATCCCCCCCCCCCGCATATTTATCCTTTTAAAAGCAAAGCAGACTCAACGTTTTACTCTACATCATCACTACTATAATATGGGACTAGGAGCTAAAAGTGTTTATTTTAAAATGTTGTAAATATGAGAAATTGGGGGGGGGGGACACTGAAAACTTATGTATGGTTTAAAAAAAAAATCATTGTTTTTTTTTTTTTTTTTTTTTTTTTTTTTTTACTATTTCTTGTAGGAGGGAAAATTTGCCATTGTGTAATTGTAACATAGTGTAAATATTATTTTTGTCTGTTAAAAAATGTTCCTGATTTTTATTTATATATATATATATATATATATATATATATGTATGTATTTATTTTAATGTGCACGAAGGATGCTTGCATGAGTGGTAGTGAGTGCGGCACAAATGCTGTACAGATTTTCATAAGTGATATAGGTTGGAAAATTTTCTATTATGTTTTTCGAGAAATTTTTCAAAGCCAAAAAAGTCAATTTTTTTTTAGTACATTTTTTAGATGACATATTTAAACTTTTCTTTCAGTACTCGTAGTACCAGTAACAGTAATGTGAGATATAGTGTGAAAAACAAAAGTTTTTGATTTAAAGACATCATTTAGAAATTTATCAGATATATAATTTGAGTAACTTGCTCGAGAAGATGTTATTTATTATGATACATGAGATCTATGGTTGCTAATCAGCATTTTGAATATCCTTCAATAACTTTGTGTGAATATAATTATTAAACATTTTGCAACTGAAAAGAAGAATATATTGTTAAAATTCCTTGTTAAAATAAGTGTTTGATAATCATTTACTTTTACTGTTGCAGCATCTCTCCAACTTAATCAGCAGTGTGGATGGTCAAGGTGTCTACAAAGGACATGTAATTATTTCACTTTGAGAAAGAGCAGAGCTAAAGAGCAGATTCCCAAAATTTTATTGTACCTTTTCTTATAAATGTTTCAGGAGTTTCCAAATATTTGCCGCCAAAAGAGAGTCCAGATTCTGGCTCATTAGCAACTACGGAAATAATATCAAATCTTAAAGCTTATTCATTTCTAAGCCTGTAAAACCAATTCCCTAAACTCGCAACAATAATAAATTAAAAGTAATAAATTGATATCTAAAAGTAATGAAGTGGTACATTTTTTGGATTGTACAGTTTTTTTTTTTTTTTTTTAATAATATTTGAAAAATAGAATTACTGTGTCAAATGAATTATATTTATTAAGTATGGTTATTTATATGATTCTTGTCTTATGAATTGAAAAATTAACTTTATGTGTATGTAGTTCAAAGTATTAAAAAATGTAAATCTGTATTTAACAAATTTTCCATACAATGAACTTCTTTTCTGTATTTAAAGACTGTTAAATAGAAGTCTGCTTTTTGATCGTGATGTACAATTGTAATAAACGGAGCGGCGTACCGCAACCCAAATGTATGCTTTAGTTATTCTTATTTATATTTATATAAGTTTTAGAGATTGATTTTTTTTTTTTTTTTTTTTTGCTTGATAAAGGAGAATCAGTGAAAGTTATAAAACATATACAGGTAAATATTTTAATATAAACATTTGTTTATATGAAAACTGTTTTCAGGTTCAAGTGCAATAAGTGCAAGTTTCAGAAGTCGTGGTAAATGAAATTAAAAGCAGGTTTGTAAATCCTTCTTAAATTTTATAATTAAATAAATTTATGCTAATAGTTTTCAAGATATTTTTTCATCCTTGATATTGAAAGTAATAGTATTTTTGTTTTTTAAAGTAGCTGCATTTTAAAGCACAAAGTTGGCAAAAATTCTCTTTTCTTTTTTATAAAATCAACTGACAGTATTTCCTGTTTATTTTTATTTTTAAAATAAGATTTGAAAAACCTAAACATGGTAAACAAATGTTAATTAGCTGAGAAAGTTTTTAAAATATAATCATTTATGTTATATCAAATACTATTCTATTTGTATATATTTTGGATACAGTTAAATTTTAAGAAATGTTAACCAAATGTTTATTTATTTTTCTTTATTAGTTCAGTAGTGACGTTAAAATTCTATCCTCAGTTTTTTGGTATTATTTCTCTATATATATAGATATCTTTTTTTTTTTTTTTTTTTTTTTTCTTATTTAACACTGAAGAATTCTTTGATTTTTCTGTTTTTCCATGCTCATGTTCTACATTTTCTTCAGTATTTCACAACTGATTTGCAAAAACAAAACAATTTTTTTAATTGCATTACTATATAAATAATTCCTTAAATAGATAAACTGAATAGCATTTATCCCCATTGCAAAATTTTCCTTTACAATACAAAGAGTCAAAAATTTTATAGCAATTTGCAGGATGTGAAATCTCAAAATTATTTTAGATGGTCAGTGCAGATTCTTTCATCTCGGAAAAGTATAACATGAGTATTAAAGAAAGTCAATTTTGTGCTTTACAGATTGCACAAAATTGACTTTGTGCAGTTACACGAAATTTTGTGCAACTGACATGAAATTTTCTTTACCTCCCAAGGAAATGTTTTTCAGATTTTTTTAAAATTATTACAAGTGAAGAAAATTGATTATGTTGTTTCAAATTATTACAGATATATGATTGAAACACTCGTGTTAAAAGTATTGATCAGTTCTTTTGGAAAAAAATATTGAAAATTACATTCCTTGGAGAAAGCAATATTTCTACATATACATTTTATAATGTTTGAATACTACTATTAATTAAAATATTTTTAATTTTATGCTTGTTTAAAAATATTCCCCCATTGTATTCATTTCTATGAAATTTTGACTTATGCTGTCATATGAACCAATTATTATGAAAAGACAAGATGATAGCACAATCTGTTGAGCAATATGCATCAAAAGTTGATAGACAAAAAATTATGTCAAGTTGCATCTAAATGTAAAATTTCAAGCATGTTATTGATCTCAGGGTGCATCGAATTTTTGTCACACACATACAAAGCCATAGCCAAGGAGGGGATTTAAAATACAACCCCCTTCTTGAAATTTTGCAGGTTTGTCAAAAATTTTAGAGTTCTACATCAGCATTTTTAGCATTCAACATTATGTACTAGAACTTGAACATCCAAATTTTTTTTCTGGCTACGCCCTTGTACTGACGTTAGGACAAAAAAGCCAGAAGTCTGTTACTCTTAAAATGTATAAAATCATCAAAAATTGGCAGTCTGAAAATTTTCAAACCAAATGTTTTCTTCTTATCAAATCAGATGTCAGTGACAATCTCACTTTTTTTTTACTAGGCATTAGGGGTATGGAAAAAATTACTACTTTTTTCCTTTCTTTTAATAGGTGCCTCACAGTTCTAAAAATTTCAATTTTTTCATTTTCCCATTTGTATCCTAAATAAGCAAGAATAATACTACTCCAATAACACAATCATCCTTATTTGCTTATGACTCTAATTGGAGAACTAACAGTACATATAAATTTCAATGTAACTATCATGTTTAATAAAATTTCTCATAAATTATTGAATAAAATGACGTTCAAAGTTTTAATGTGTTTTGAAACATTTTAAATTGCTCCCTGCTAATTTTATTTTTTCTCCCTCAATTTTACATTATTATTGTTTAACAATTTATTCTTGACCTACTTGGATATTTTTTTGTGGGTCCATTGGTAAGTTAATTGATTAAATATATTTAATATTTAAAAGCTGGAACTGAATGCAAATTTTAAGCATTTAAACAATTTTTTGTTCACCATCATGCTATAGGTATGGAAAGCGTAAAGAATGAGAATCATGAAAATTTTTTACCTCGTTTTTTTTTTTTAATTATTTTTACACTTTTCAGGTATGGGGATACCAAAAATAATAAAATTTATATGTTGTCAGTCTGAAGGGTGTCAGTTTGTTAGTTTGTCTAACTATCTTAAGAATAAAAAATCGCAGGTAGGTGGGGCCAGTTTTAAAATATTATCTATAACATTGGCTAGAACACTATTGATTTTCAACATTCTAATTTAAAAACTTCATAAGCTATTCAAAATTTACGATTTTCTTAACATGGGAGGTAAGGCAAAATTTTGTTTAAATATACATTAAAAGGGATATTTTTACAGTAAAGGTGCGAGACCAGCTTAAAAGTATGTTACAATGCTCGCATGAACATAATTAACCATGGAAACTGCATACATTACTCGAAATTAACCATTTTTTTAACATAGCAGAATCGCACAAAATTTCGCATAAACATCCATTGCAGTTTAAGTCATAAGATCAATAAAGTACGATAATTAAGTTTAGTCTACTTTTAAAATAATCTATAATAGGTTTTCTTAAATAATTCAAAACTGTTACTAATTTGTCTTCAAACTTGCCAATCCCGATCAAATTTTTTAAGTGGAATTACGAACTTCAAAATGCCAAATTTGAATTTCCTGTGGTTATTTAAGTTATGCTTATAACAGATATACATACAGATCAGCCACTTAAAATTGGACTTTCGTATTCAGTGAACCTCAAAATGTGATGTTATACAAAAAACCAGTGTTTAAAATAGAATTTGAAAATATATTTTCTTTACAGTATGACTGTTAAAATTTAATTTTTCTTCCTGAGCAGTGTTTGTTGATATCGTAAAATGTAACAAAGCACTTACACCTGCTACATTCAAGTTTTGCTTAATTTTGGTTAACCTTGTATGTTGTCTGTAAATTGTATGCATATCACATTGTGCACTTATATTTAGTTGTATTTAAAGAACACCGAACACAAAATGAAATAGACTGCCAGCAATTTCCAAGTATATATTCCCGATATATTCAAATACTTTGGATAGCCCTGTAAACAAATGATAAATGATTTCTATTCCATATTCTACACAAAACATACTTTTATGCATTGAAAAAAAATATGTTCATTCCATTTTGTTTAGGGAAACCTATATATGTTACACTTTACTTAATGAACTTTTCCCTGTAGACGTAATGTATTTGAATTCTTTTGGATATTCCTGTATATAAACCATCTGCTTCATCTCAACGAAAAGTTTAATGCATCATCACTATATTGTACAGATTTAGAATATCGAGTTTGGACTTCCTTCTATAATTTGTTGTTGAGAAAAAACAGAGACCGACTGATAAAAACATGTTTTTCAGATTCAGGAAATCTGAAAATGTGTAAATGAAACAAAAACTCAATTTCAAAAATTTGACTCAAAAACAATACTATTTCTAATATGGATTTAGAAAAAAATAAAAAAGATGGTAGTGTAACATTTATTTATTAATAAAAAGATTTTTTTTTTTTTTCATTTATTATTATTATTTTTTTTTTAGAATGCAAAAATTTATTTTTATTAAATACTACCTAATACAAATTTAATATATTCTTTTAAAGCTCATTTATCTTCATAACAATATTGAAAAATACATTAAAATTGGTTTACCGATATAAACTTATTCAAAACATGTAAAAAATAAATAAATAAATGAGATTTTATACATATTTAATTAATTTTTCACATGAAATATGTATAACGAAAATATTAGCACGCGTATATTTAAAAAACTAAAAATAAAAAGTGCATAACCTTCCAAACCTCATTTTCTTTTTCATTAAAAAAAAATCGCCAAAAGAGCGATAATCAGCCAAATCTTTATACCCATAAAACTGATTACGAAATCGCATACGTAATCCGTGACGTATGAGTAGTACTTCGGTCCCTCGTCAGGGGCGATAGTGTCTATGCGAAATTTACATGTTAAATTTTTACCATTAGCTTCTATGTAAGTGACGGCTCTGAATGTTATCAGTACTCTGTGACCGGGACATTCCTAACAATCTTCATCTCATACAATCACGACGTATCGCACGCGCTCTGTGTGGCAAAGCTGCTAGAAGGAATCGTTATGGAATTTTATTTGATTTTAAAAATTCGTGTGGCGCTTAACATGTTTAAAAATTTTTTAAAAATTCTCTTTTTTTTTTTTTTTTTTTCCACACTTCACAGTGTGTGTAGGGAATCCTTTGACTATTATATCTCCAAAACTAATAAAGATGCATCTACGAAACTTCAGAATAAAGACAGGACTGGCGTACAGATGAATTTTCCAAATTTTGTTGAAAATTAAAAACAGGAAGTGGGTCCGTAACACAAAAATGGCTCTAACATTTTTTTTTTTTTTTTTTTTTTTTTTTTTTCAAATTTGCTATATAAACACTATATTAGATTTACTTTCGAATGATATAGTTGGTTAGTTCAGGAAAATAAATTGGCCCCTGTATAAATAGCTCAATTTCAGGTCACGCCAGTGCGTTTTTTTTAAAAACGGCTGTACGATTTTTTTTTTTTTTTTTTCCCCATACCCCCTTTTAAATATTCTTTTGTTTATAATTATTGTTTTTCAGTCAATAGCTGAGTATATGAAGTTTTAGTAAAAATTGGTGTCTCAAAACGGCTCTAACAATTTTCTTGGAAATTGTTACATAAATCCATTATAGGTATCCTTTCTCGCATATTACGTGGTGATTGCAGGAAAAACAACAGTAATCCTGCTTAGGTAGGTCAGTCTTAGATCTCAAAAATTCGTGTTTCAAAAAATAACTGTACCATTTTATTTATTTATTTATTTATTTTTTCTTATTTTTTAACTCGCTGTGTAAACACTGTTTTACACGTCTACATATATCACCTTTCATATATATATATCAGCTTTATATATATATCAGCTTTTTCTTATTGGAAATTTGTTAGGTCTCTACTTCGTTAGGTCTATTTTATGTCTTCTGATCAAGTTTTTAAAAATTGCATATAATACGTAAAATAGTGGGTAATGGAAGTCGTGTTTTTTTATGGAAAAATATCTTTCCTAGAGATTTCTTTTTTAGTAATTTCCTTCTATTCATTCATTCAATATTATTTATGGATAAATATATATACTTTTTTTTACTTCCTTATACAAAGTATAAGGAAGTATAGTAATCCCGATTTGCGAAATGGATTTTGTATTTCACATTGCTCGAAAACGAATGATCGCTGAATGTTGCCAATTTATACGTGTGACTGTCATGATGTCTAGTTGCACACCTGCAAGTGTCGTCTTAACAGGAGCTCTCGTTTTAGAGATATAAGGGATTTTACACGATTTTTCGTGACGTCTGTATGTGTGTGTGTCTGTGCGTGAGTATGTCGCATAACTGAAAAACGGTTGGACGTAGAAAGTTGCGAATTGGTACATAGGTTTGTTATAACATCTAGTTGTGCACCTCCCTTTTTGGACTTTGTATGATTTTCCGTTTTGGAGATATTTAGGAAAATTAGGTTCATAATGACAAAAATACATAGGTTTTGGCCATAATGTATCAAAAAACGGTAATAACTCAGAAACGGTTTAGATAAATCTTGCATTTTAACTAACTTCCCGACTAGCTAGACATTTGAAACTTTCAGAAAAGCTCAGAACACGTTGACAATGCATTTTTTAAATATTTTTAGCCAACTGTTTCCGATACCTGTTGCCTTCAGCAGCGCTTATGCGATTCAACAGAAAATTTATTTAACTAACTTCCCGACTAGCTAGACATTTGAAACTTTCAGACTAGATCAGAACACGGTGAAAATGCATTTTTTAATACTTTTAGCCAACTGTGTGGGGTTCCTGCTGCCTTCGGCAGCGTTACCAGTACAAATCTTGCAATCGATTTTTAACTAACTTCCCGACCAGCTAGACATTTAAAACTTCCCCAAGGCACAACTATGACATGAGTCCCCCCCAAGGCCCAACTTTGACATGAGTATCCCCCAGGCCCAACTTTGACATGAGTCCTCCCAAGGCACAACTTTGACATGAGTCCCCCCCCCAAGGCATAACTTTGACATGAGTCCCACCCCAGGCCCAACTTTGACATGAGTCCCCCCAAGGCACAACTTTGACATGAGTCCCCCCAAGGTACAACTTTGACATGAGTCCCCCCAAGGCACAACTTTGACATGAGTCCCCCCCCCAAGGCAAAACTTTGACATGAATCCCCCAAGGCACAACTTTGACATGAGTCCCCCACAAGGTGCAACTTTGACAAGAGTCCCCCCAAGGCACAACTTTGACATGAGTCCCCCCCCCAAGGTACAACTTTGACATGAGTCCCACAAGGCACAACTTTGACATGAGTCCCCCCCCAAGGCACAACTTTGACATGAGTCCCACCCAGGGCCTGATTAAGGGGGAAGCTCGCTCTTGACACATTATTTATACTTACACCGTTATTTTTTAACAAATACTTTCCTCCTATAATAAACAGAAAATTTTCATTAAAAATTATTTTAAAAGAATTCTGGTGTCTAATAAATGTGAGTAAATTGGATTGTTTTACACCGTTCATTTTTTATAAAAAATATTTCCTATTCAAAGCGTGGAATTTCTATGACATGAAGTAAAAAATAATTGTAAAAATATTCCGGTATGAGCGAGCTTCCCCCTTAATCAGGCCCTGGTCCCACCCCAGGCCCAACTGTGACATGAGTCCCCCCAAGGCACAACTTTGACATGAGTCCCCCAAGGTACAACTTTGACATGAGTCCCCCAAGGCACAACTTTGACATGAGTCCCCTCCCCAAGGCACAACTTTGACATGAGTCACCCCAAGGCACAACTTTGACATGAGTCCCCTCCCCAAGGCACAACTTTGACATGAGTCCCCTCCAAGGCACAACTTTGACATGAGTCCCCCCAAGGCGCAACTTTGACATGAGTCCCTCCCGAAGGCACAGCTTTGACATGAGTCCCCCCCAGGCCCAACTTTGACATGAGTCCCCCCAAGGTCCAACTTTGACATGAGTCCCCCCAAGGCAGAACTTTGACATGAGTCCCCTCAAGGCACAATTTTATTTTATTTTATTTTATTTTTTTACGTATGCATGCATTTTTTTTAAATATTTTTAACCAACTGTTTCAGGTCCAGTGACAATGTTTTTTAACATTATGTATATTTCTAAAAGTGTATAAGGAAGTCATGTGGTGCCCACATCACATTTTTTCTTTTTGATATGCTTCGAAACCCCAACCCATTTAGTGTTATCACGTATTCTAGGGGCAGCCAATACTGCTTTATTGTAGAGTAAATTTCTATAAATGTAATTGCAATTCAATAAGAATAGAATTAGTATTACTCTAAAAAAAAAAAAAAAAAAAAAAAAAAATGACGGTTGTGGGGGAAAAAAAAAAAAAAGGGCGGATACTAGATATGTTACGATTTATAAGAAAATGGTTGGTAAGTGTGTCTACCCTTATTTTCATTAGAAATGTATGTCTTTTTTTTTTTTTTTTTTTTTTTTAATTAATGTGTTGTGGATAAGTAGAACAGAGATTATTGTGTAAAAACAGTAGTTGCAAAAATAGGAGGAAATTTTTCTTCCCTCGAAGCATTTTAATTAAATCAAGCGCATTTTTAATTCAGGCTTTATTTCGAACCACTTTTCTTAGAAAATAATTTTCCCCAATATATAACATTACGATAAAATAAGAAAAAACTACTTTTGAAATAAAAGTGGTATGATGTAAAAGTGGGTCTAAAAATGCTACAAATAATACTAATATACTGCGTTTTTTAATGACCACGCCTTGTTTTTGTTATGCAAGGCCATTTTAAGATGAAGTACCTTGCATTATACATTTTATTGTTTGTGAATAGTTCTACGAAAAGAATAGTTGCCAGTTGTAACCCTGTTCTTATAATGATGAAATATACCTTTTTTAACTATTTCTTCCCTCTTTCTCCTGAAGTACGTCCTTATACACTTCCGTTTACCAAGCTAGAATCAAATCTAAGAAGTAACTCTTTTGCTTTATAAAATGCTTTTGCAGTATAAATTTTACATGAATTAAGCTAATAGATAATACTACTTTTGTGCTTCCCAATACCAGTTTTATTGCAGAAAATGTTCTGAATTAAAAATCAACAATTTCACTTCATACTTTAAAAATACACATAACTCTTTGTCTAATGATTATTGCATTTTCCTGCATTAGTTAACATGGGTCGTACTCTCTGCATATTTTTCAGATGACTCTCAAAGTTGAGAAATTTTCGCCTATATTGCAACCTGTACTTTTGGAAATACAATATCTATTCTATGTATTCAAAACGCAAAGCTATAAAAATACCATACAAATTTTTACATGAAATTAGTTGTGGCATAAACGCAAAAATTTCTCGTCCCTGAAAACGTCCTAAAAGAAGGGCGGACGTTACTGAATTAATAACAATGTAACGTCGTATGTTGCACAGTTTTTTTTTTTTTTTTTTCTTCTTCTTTTCTTTCTCCTGATTACACATGAATTAAGCTAGTAGCTTATTCTTTTGTATAAAATATGTAATTAGAAAAAAAAAAAAAGTTTTTTTAAATCAATAAATGCACTGAAATGAAATTATTCTCAATTCAACACATTGGAAGCTTTCTAATCTAAAATATTCTTCCTTAAATTAATTTCGCAATTTTCGTACATGAATTGAAACAAGTTTTTATTATTATTTTTTTTTCTTTTCTTAATTGAATAAATAAATAAATTACCAGTTAAATCGTTTTGAATTTCGCAATTATATTCAACAATTAATTTTATATATCTACTTGATTTTTATTTAAACAAATGCATGCATATATATATGCATTATATATATATATACACATAAATATTCGCATTATATATGTACACATATATATATATATACATATATATATATATATATATATATATATATATATACATATATATATAAAAGAAAAATCATAGATTCGTAGACAATTCATTTTTTATAAATTTTAAATTAATATTTATGCTACAGGTTTCGCAGCAGTCATTATTTACATCATCATCTTTTTATTAGTAATTATTATTTAACATTCCTTTAAAATACTCTTTTTTGAATAATTAAAAGATGATTGCTTTAAATAAATAGTGATATTCAAAATAGGGGCTACTATAGCTGCCAATATTTTAATTTATTCCGGAGTACTTTTAGCTCCGCCTTTAATTCGCACCACTTTATTTATAGAAAAATTTTCTTCAATACATAACTTCGATTAAAAAAAAAATTGCTTTTAAAAAATAAGTGGTAGGAATTAGAGGCGGGGCTAAAATTACCCCGGAATAAATTAAAATATTGGCAGGTATGGGCTACTGCAAAATCTGAATATTTATATTCTTGTGTATACAGTTTTAAGTAATAAGCAAACACATTTAATTAATTACTCTACTTACACCTTAAAGTTTTATCAGATTGTTTGACATTAGTTTTCGAACCACTAGATTTTCTGTGTCTTCGCTCATAGCTATCTCTCATCGATACATATCGCCCGCGCTCTTTGGGGCAGCGAGCGATGATAAGTTTCTGGTAGTGATTCAAAATTACAGTAGGCGTCTGCGGCAGCGGAGCTCCTCGCAAGTTGCGCATGCGCCATGCTCTGAAAAATATCTTTGAAAAATCCCGTAGAAATTATTATTTCAGTTGCGCCATCTACTGCATACATTTGTGACTATATTATTACAGAAATTATGCAAAGAAATATTGTACCTTTCACTACAGGTTGTAAAAATAGTTATAATTCATAAGAAATCAGTCCCCCCCCCCCCCAAATTAAATTATTTAGCTGATTTTTTTTTTTTCTTTTTCGTTAATATATTTTTTTCTTTCAATAATGTAACTCTTTTTATAACTGCAATTTAAAACAATTTGTATAGTATTAAATGATGATTTCACATGCAATTAAATAAATATACTCGTTTAATCATTTAACTTTTAATTTGCATAGTAAAAAATGATGATTTCACATGTAATTTTAAATAAATATATTCGTTTAATCATTTAACTTTTAATTAAACTTCAGTTTATTTGAATGAAAAATTAAATTCATTCATGCATACTTTTATTTTATATTAATATATTTCTAAATAAAGAACCCCCACGGAGTACACTCCCCTCTCAGGCCTAGAACATACAGCAATCAATCGGCCTTATTCCCAAAATCCAATCCAAATCCTAAATAAAATTATTTTATGTAGGAATAATATTTATTTTTGTAAAATAATTTTATTCGGATTAAATAAATTCTTAAAAGTAATTATACAATTATTTAATTCGTGAATATAGTTCAAAAATAAATTATATTTATTTTTAACTCTTTGTTGCTTTTACATTCTAAGACATTTTCTATAAAAATAATAATATTATTATTTGTAAATTTGTCTGAACTAAAAAATAATAATAATAATAATAGTTTTTGCAAATATATTTCATAAATGAAATTTAAATTAATTCTTAGATTTTGCATGTAATTTTATATAAATATCTTCATTTATTTATTTTTATTTTAAAACATTAAATTTCAATTCATTTTGAAAGAAAAATTAGAAGCATTTTCAGTTTTTATTTTGTAATATATATTTCTGAATAAAATTATTTTATTCAGGAATATATAGCTAAGAAATAAAGTTATATTTATTATTGCATTTTAAAATAAATAAATTCTGTATATTATTATTTTATTCATAAATTTGACTGAAAAATTAAAGTAAAATAAATAAATATTTTATTTAATTAATTATAGTTTTTCCATAACTAACATTTAAATCAATTTTCAAAGTAATATTTGGTGATTTTCATAAAATTTTACAAAAATACTTTCATTTATTAACGATTATTTATTTTGATGAATTGAATTTCAATTCCTTTTGAAAGAATAATTAGATGCAGACAAATTTCAGTTTATATTAATATATCCCCCTCCCTTTTTTTTTCCAACAATGCAATTAAGAAATAATACACTTTCTTAATTACTTTTAAATTCTTAAAAAGAAAAAAAAATATATACCAGCTTATAATTGGTTTTAAAATTAAAATCATGTAAAAGGAAATTTCATTAACTCAAACTATATCAATGTCTGAAGTGCATGTGCGTATGTGGGGGGGGGGGGATTTCTTGTTTACTAGTAAAAATACATAATGAACATTTAATTTTTTAAAAATCATAAATTGCCTAATAGCAAAATAATAAAATTGCAGTAAATTTTAATGACTTTATTGTTATTTATACAGCAACTGATTATAGACAGTCATTCATTAAGAAAAAAAAAAAAAAAAAGTCATTTTACCAATGATATGTTTATCTTCCATATTTTTAAATAAATAGATTCACTATAGTTTTACAGATGCTCATATTTCAGTCAGAAATCCTTATGTACAAATGTTTCTCCTCTGATTATACTTAAAATATTAAATTTTAATATACAGGAGGAAATTTTTCCTATTTAAAATACATAAATTTCTTGTAATGCAATATAGAGTATTCCTTTTATTTTCCTTAGATGAATGTAATTTATTTAACTTACTGATTTGAAATAAATATGTGCAAATTTCTAAATAGAAGTCTCAGATTTATTAATAATATTTGTTATTAGGTAGTTTGCTGCGTTCACAATACAGAATATTAAAGTTTCCTGTTATTATTATTATTACACAAAAGAATCGAAAGAGATAAACATGACATATTTATTTGAAACTTAAATTTAGTAATGCGCAGCCAAAGAATTATTTCATATTTTATCTGAAAGAATCAGACAAACACATATAAATTTCTGATAGAACTTCAAGTATCAAAAATTAAAGTATCAAGTAAATCCGTTTTCCATACACTGATAAATGATCATTATTATTTAAATATAAATATGCATTTGTCAGTATTTTATAAACATAAAATAATACACACAAGATTGAAATAACACTTTGATTTATTAAAAATCAATATGATAAATTTAGGTATGTTAAATTTTTCTTAAAATTAAAATAATTATAATGTTTAAATTACATCAACATAAAAGTACATGAGCATATAATAAGTAAGAAATGTTTATACATTTTTCTTGTTATCACCAATTTAAAGATCTTTTTTTTTTTTTTTTTTTTTTTTTTATGAATGTATATTAAAATGTCAGCAGCATAATCTTAATACAAAATGTGTGATTGGAAAATATGACAAAATATTTTATTTTTTAGTTGTTGAGGCTGATTTAAATAATAACTTATGTATTAATTTGATCTGATCTTCAGCTGAAGGTTTTTGTCAGTGTTAATTTACGTTTTTTGGCTGCTTTTTTTGTGCTTTTAAAGCGCAGCTGAGGTTCGATATTTTTATTGGCAGGTTCTTTGGATGTATGTTTCATTTTATTCCCTATAAGTAATTCACTATTTAATGCCTGTAATTTTATCATTGCTTCTTGAACAATTTTTATGGCTTGCTCTTGTTTGTCAGATGACATTTGCGAGCAGGCATCCAAAGCTACCAAAAATTCTTGCTTTTTTTTGCTCTAAATATTAAGGATCATCTTTCTTTTTGCTCTTTTTGCTTTTCGAATCATTTAAATGCCATTTTATTTCCTCATTAGGACATTTCTCCTCAATAACTAAATCATGCGAGTCATTACAGTTTAATGACTCATTATTATCTTCAACTTTTCCATTTTTACTATTAATATGCAAGCCAACAGAGTGGATATGTTTACACATATTACCTCTAATGGAGTTATCATTGCACGTGCATTGATAATTATGGAAGCATATGTTGCACAACTTGCATATCAGAGGACAATCTGGCTTGCACATAGATCCTTCAGACACTGTATAATACTCACCAATTACTGATGATGACTTTACTAAATAGATGTCATTTTCTTTAAAAATCTCCAATTTTGTCGTTGCACTAACACTATGTCTATTTCTTAAAATTGCTTGTTTTGAAGATACTTTTCCTTTTAATAAATAGATGACTCTTTCAAATTGTTTATCATTTATGAATTTTTGGAGTGCATGAATTGTCTTGTCTAATCTTTTTACTTTCTTTCCATCTAAATAATTATATTTGATTGTTCTATGCAGTCTTTCCATCGACATATTCGTATTTATTCCTAGACCTTTTCGAAAACAGTAAGCCCATTTCTCACATTGATTGGAATAATATTTTTTAAAATACTCTGCGAATTCCAACTCATTTGAGTGTTCTAATTGTGAAATAAATTCTTCAAGCATCCTTTTGAATGCTGAAATATCAGTTTCTTGCATAATGAACCATAATTCTTTGTACACTGCTACCTGTTTTTCTCGCTCTTTAATAAATTTTAAATTTTGTCGCCATTCCTGGTCTACATGCCAGATACACCATAATCGAAACTCTGGTGTTTTAAAAGTTTTACTCCAGGCATTATAAAATGCATTATCCATATCTGACATGAATACATTCACTTCAAGATTTAGCCCATGTTCTTTGAGTTTCATCAAAACATATTCCAATGTATTTTGATCTTGTTTATTGGAGAAGATAAAGCACACAGGAAAGCCTTCACATTTATCGTCTATAACTAAAATAGTAGTCAAGACCAAGAGAAAGTCATAAGCATTGGTCCCATGAGTTGAGTCCATGCACACAATGTTATTTCCAAATTTTTCGAATATTTCCCTCTGGGCTGAATTCATTAGTACTAATAAAAAATCCTCTTTCTCCAGTGGAATGTTTTGAAAAGTATCACCCTGTGGCTTATAACATATAACAGGGGAATCAGGGCCACTTACATTTTTTACCCACATATCGACACTAATTGCATCATTAGTATGATACATGTAATCTTTTTTTAAATTATATGATGTTGCAATATTTGCAATGTCTTGCCTAATTAGCAAATGTATTCTTTCAAGTTCATTTGAAAAGGAATTTCTCACTTCATCTAAAATAGTTTGTATAGGTACATTTTGCGATAATTTTAAAGCTAATGATTTTCTTTCATTTTCAGTCAATCGAAGTCGTCCCAATTCCATTTCATGGCCAACATGTGTTTTAATATATTTTACTTCAACATGGCCATCTATGAATTGTTTCGTAGTAATTTTGGCAGGACATTCAGCATTAATTTTATTTGAGCCCATAAGCTTTAAATGATGATGTCCCATACCACTGGGTTTAAAGTTACCACTTCTATGGCAATAATAAGTTGTTGTATAATCAACTGAACTTCTATTCTCAGTTCCTCTGTGCTGAACAAATTTACAAATTTTTAAATTTTCTTCTTTTGATTTCCAAATGGAAAACTCTTCATTGTTTTTAAATGACAACTCTTCTTTCTCAATTTGTAAATCATGTTCCATCTTAATATGGCAATTCAATTGATCTGTATGTTTCAATAAAGTGGCACATAAAGAACATTTTATTGTTTGTTTCTCACAAACCTCTTGTTTGTGAACGTTTCTCAAATGTCGATTTAAATTAAATTTTTTGAGAAACGTTTGTCACAAAAAGTGCATATGAATGCACTTTCTTCCATTTTGTCTCAATACAAAAAAGGAAAAAAAAAACTAGCGTACCTGAATTACATCACACAATTCAATTAAAAATAAATAAATAAAAGAATGGTAATAAAAATTTAGAGAGAAACTACTAATAGATTACAGAAGAAAAAGTATAAAATCGATAAGGAGAGAAAGTGATCACATCCGTTTTTATAGTAACTCAAAAGATGGCGCCAAAATTTTTCTCTCTCAATAATACAAGAAATTCTTCTTTACAGTGGAGCATGCGCAAATTGAGAGGAGCTCCGCTGTCGCAAACGCCTTGTCAAAACTAGCGTCTAGCCGGCGACGAGCAACTCGCACACTTTCCTGCAGATTTCACGCATGCGTCGTATGTCGGCGCTGAATTTTATTTATGTTCATTCGATGTATTTTCTTCCCATTTTCATCCAGGACCTTCTTTGGTAGTGCTGCCATCTGATGGTCAATGTAACTCTTTAAATTATTTTCCATGTGAAATCAAACAAAATTTTAAATTTTCAACCTTTAAGATTTTAACAGCAGTTCTGGGAATCATTCTCATTAACGTTATAAAAGGAAGTATATTTTCTAATTTTTATATCTCGTTCGATTTGCGTATAATTAATTAAAAAAAAAAAAAAAAAAAACATTATTGTTTCGTTTGTGTAAAATTAAATTTCCCAAGTTGTATCAGACATAGAGGGCTGTTTGAGACCTCATTTTAAAGAGAATTTTCATGAGGTTTATTTTAATACGCAGCTTACCTATATTTGCTTTTTTTTTTTTAACTTATATAATAATAAGTTGGTGATTTTTAAAAAAGTTTCAAAAATGTCTTTTATTATATTATTAGCTACAAATCTTAAAATTTATAGAGTGGAATAAAAGGGATTATGGCAAAAATTCCATTATTATTTAATAGTTACTATAAGCTTTTTACTAGAACTCCTGATCTCATTGTTATCCTTTTTACTTCCTTATACAAAGTATATATAATAGTTATGATATCATTTAAAGGGGAAAAAAAATTTAAAAAATACAAAAATTTTTAAAACACTAACTTTTTTTCCTCCTGAAATAAAATGATTTTTGGATCACTCCATGTCAAATAAACTAATCACTCATCCTGACCATTTTAGATTTCAACAAGAATTACAGTATTTATTCTCCTTAACAATAAAAAATAATTATAAAAACATTGTTATTTATATCTGTTAGAGGTTTAAGATAATAAATTTCTTTAAATCTTGAAAAAAAAAATTAATGAAAATTTTATAACATTATCACCACTGAATTATATTCAATTTGAAAATTTATTGTCTAATTAACATTCCAATCACCGTGATGCACAATCGATAGAAAACATGCAGTATACGTCAATTAAATAATTTATCTATTGCAGAATAGGAGATATTTTGTATCAGAATAAATATCTCATTCAAAACTTTTAACGTGTGGTTTTAACTGAGCATTTAAAACCAAAGGACATTTTCTAAACAAAGAATGTTTTCTGTCAAGCACACGTATGAAGGAGCAAAGAGGGGGGGGGGTATTTTCTAATTTTTTATGTTATTAATGGCATTAGTTAGTTTAGTACTCCTTTCTGTGAAAAATTCAAAAATGGCAGCTAGTATTTTCTGATAAATTCAAAATATTAAAAGTACACTTTTTAAAACTTGCCATACTATTATTTAAGGGGAGGGGGAAACTAAATTGGAATAGAAAAACTATTTTTTATACAATAAGTGAAAAAGTTTACAGTAATAATAATAAGAATAATGGAAAGAGAATTTATTTCAGACAATTTAATGTAAGGTATAACTGAAAAAATTGCTCTCATTTTTTATTTTTTTTCAAAACTGAATTAAGTGGTCTTTAAAAACTGGATATGTACTATAGCATGGTAATTAAAATTCAAAACAGCCCATCTTCTATCTATATACTAAGTTCAAAAGCTAGATATCCTGATTTTGAATTACCAAATAAAAGAAAAGCAGCATTAGAATATCCACGCAGTTTTTTTTTTTTTTTTTTTTTTTTTTTTTTTTAACAATTTAAAATTTTTGATTTTTAAATTTCATGCAAAATGTTCTCCATTGAAGGAATGCGAATTAATTTATTAAAATTTAAAAGTGTTAGAATGTTGAAAAAATCAAGAAGACATTAAAAATTTTAATAGCTAAATACTGAAAAATGTTGAAATAATTCTAATAGTGAAAGTATGCTTTCTTCTTATGGGGTTGTACGATTAAAATTGTGTAACAAATTTAGTTTGTAAAAAGCTATAAAACTTGTAATGTTATTTAAAATATTAAATATAAATTCTGTAATTAATTATACTTAATTAAAGTTATACTCTGGATTCTAATAGTCCATTGCATAATCCTAAAGTATAATTTTTTCTTAAGTCTCTTCAAAAAATATTTTTCACTTTTAGTACAACAGATCACACTATTTCTTTCAGATAGCGATTTTGCGTTATCACCATTTATTGTATTACTGAATGAATGTGCAAACATTTTTATTTTTATTTAAAACACAAAGCTAAAAGTTTGTTATTGTATCTATCCAGATTATTAGATTTTATCAAAAATTACTACACTTATTTATAAGGACAATTTTTTAGTTCAATCGGATCATTGATTAAGGGCCGTTTTGCTTCATTCATAGCAGAAAACATAAACATAAATGAGGAATCGAAGTGAGGCAACGAAACTGCAGCGAATCTTGATAATAAACAGAAACAGAATTCAGCGCCGGCACAGCGAAATCTGAAGGAAAGTGTGCGAGTTGCTCGTCGCCGGCTAGACGCTAGTCTTGTCAAATAACCAAATTGTTGCAAAACGTTTTATGATTATTAATTTCTATAAAAGAAATTTTCTTAAAATGTGTCCGGTGTAATATAGTAAAATTTTAGAATTTTGTGAGATTTTAATTTTATTTTTCTAGATTTACAGATAAAAACCTAACACATTTTTATTATAACTCCATGAATATTAAAGTAAAATATACAAACTGTATACTTTTCCGCACTGCCACACACTCAGGAATTCAATTATGAAGTCAAAATTGAAGTGTGGTTGTTTGAAAAAACTCAAAGTTGGCGCTCATTTCATATGTACAGTCAGCCAAAAAAAAAAAACAAAAAAAAACGCCACCCCTACCTAATTTCGCCGTAAATTATCGTAGAAACATGCGACTGGTACCGATCAGTTTGTAATAACGTCTAGTTTATAATGTTATAGTTAGATTTTGCTTAGGGGGTCGTCTACATATTAAAACTGACATCAACTTCATTTTTTTGAATGGTAACCCCCCTTTTTTATAATTTATTTGAATTTTTTGGATCAAATCATCACGGAAAATGGTATAGTTTATATATTTCGCACAATTTTTCATAGAGTTATAAGCTGTCAAAGTTTGGGGATGCTAATGTTAGATGAATGTGACAAACATTAAATCATATCTTCCGAAATAATTATGATATTTAAATTCTGTTTTTTT
Organism: Salticus scenicus; assembly: GCA_963930645.1. Classification (NCBI taxonomy): domain Eukaryota; kingdom Metazoa; phylum Arthropoda; class Arachnida; order Araneae; family Salticidae; genus Salticus; species Salticus scenicus. The sequence goes on along the minus strand of OZ005659.1, from coordinate 11,979,890 downwards.
TATTCGTTAGAATGAAGTGACCCAAACATATTCCATGCAAATTTTTGCTAAAAAAACATTTTTTGAATTATGAAAATTATTAATAAATTCATATTTGAAAAAATTATGAATTATGACCTATGGTAATTTTTGCACGAATAGAACGGGCATCATCAAAAACATGGGTTTCCAAATTTACAGCTCGTTCCTAACATTATTTTTTGAGTTACAGTGATATTTCACTTTTTATTCCTGTTAGGGGGCCGTCACTTATTATAATCTGTATCCTCTATAAGTAAATGTTTGTATATAATTTGACGGAAAACTATTTTAATTTACCTTTATGTTATTTTTATTGCTTCCTAAGCAATATTTCGATGTTTATTATACAAATTAGCATATTTTTGTAAAGTTATCACAATGTAGGCGAGGGATTGTGAAAGAATTTCAAAAGAAAAGAACCCGCCTCTGATTCGCTAAAACACTATTTAAAAAAAAAAGACTAATTTGCATATTCCTATTTGACTCTATATGTGACGCTGGTATGCATAAATCACAATGGTATTTACTACATCGATTATTGAAGACAAAACTAAAATGATTTAATTACAAATATGCAAAATTATTTTGTTTTACATTATAAAGTTTTAGAAAATTTGTGAAAAGGCGTGGCTTACGGTACAAGAGAGGAATATATCCGATCCTAATATGTTAAGTCTTTCTTCATAAGTATTAAATATCTTTTTCTAGTTTTTCGCTGCTAAAATTCTATTTTAACCCTGTTACACTTTTTTTTGCATTTCAATATTCAAGAGTACGTACACCTCTAGTTAAATATCGTGTTTTAGAAAACACCGTACAGCGAAACTGATTGCATGAAACAGCAATTACATACTTGCCAACCATCTCATTATGAACCGTACAATTTTTAGTACCCGCCTTTTTTTTCACACCAATAATTTTATAAAGTAATTTTAGCTTTATTTAATCGTAACAACATTTGGAGAGAATAACTCTAAAAATATAGTGGTGTGAGAAAAGGGGCGTTTTTTCAGGGAACGTTAACAATTGTACGGTTATTAATGAGATGGTTGGCAAGTATGCATTCGACAATCGTTTTATTATTATTATTATGAATATTTAATAATTTTAAAAAGATTTTTTACCATGAATTTTCTGTTTAAATTTTGTTGTGACATATTTGCGTTTGGTTACTGTGCCGTGCCGTTTGTAAGCATTGTGTTATTTGAAATTTATCCCATAATGTAACATAATAACATATCAAATTTCTATTAAAAGTTTTTTAATACAGAATCAAATAGTGAAAAATTGCTTTTTTTTTTTTTTTTTTTTTTTTAAGTTTATAAGATCTATTATTGGAACATAACTCAATAGTATTTATTTTCAATTTCCTAATTACGAAATCAAAGTCACAGTTATAATGGAATAAAAATTTAAAACAAAGAAATAGTCTTATGACTTTCAAATAAAAAATATTGATCTTACAGAATCCTGAAATTTCATTTAAAAGACTTTAATCATCTAAATTTAAAAATTCAAAATAAAATTAATTAATCAAAATGCTTTTAAAGTTGAAACGGGAAGATTTCAAAATATATGAAAATTGGCATTTGTGTTTTGAACATTTTGGTGCGGCAGATATTAAAAACAATATTTTAATGATGAGCTGAATCTGAGGTTAAGAGAGGGCGGATCCAGCTATTTAGCACAAGTGACATCACCTGACTAAAAACAGAATAAACAACATTTATTCCGGGGTATTTTTAGCCCACTGTTATTCTTTTTTTTTTTTTTTTCAAATTTCAACACTAGCTACAGTACGCTTACGTCCAACATTAAGCTTTGATATGGAAGCTATGTTGCTGTTTTTCGATGCTGCAAAATTTACAAAATATATTTGTGTTAATATACTATACAGATAGAAAAATAATTATATAATATCAACAAAACTTCTTTAATCAATATGTTTATATACATTACCGTATGAAATGTTTATATATGAATATTGTATTTATTTTTAATGAGACATATAAACACAAAATACAAAAAAAAAAGAAGAAAATGTGTTATAATTTTTTATAAATCAAGCGAAATATACATGCATACTTGCCAACCTAACCCGTAACATTGTTAGTTCCCGCCCCTTTGTGTACACAATTTAATTTTTAGAGTAATTAACTTCAAATACATTTACGATTAACTCATTGAGCGCCACGCGAATTCTTATGGAAATCCCATTCAGATCACACGCACTGCTTAGAAGCGTGTTATGTTTATCGAGTTTCAATAAACCACATTAGGCCTTAACGATATAATCCTATAAAAATCCTAAAATAATAAAAAAAAGGAAATAAATTTTAAATAAATTGTCAGTAATTACTTAAAACTATGTAAATTCTGTAGTTTTATATCATATTTTACACTGCCGGCTGACTTGGCCTAAATGGAAAGATCAGTGTCAGCCACTGATGGCTGACATGGCGCTGAACCTGTTAAATAAAGAAAAAATATACTACTACAAAGAATGATGTGAAAAAAATGTACGAAAAGGGCGGGACCAGTAATCCTCCGGGTTAGGTTGACAAGAATATATATACATAGAGCAATGCCAGAAAGTGTTCTTTATTTTTCATGAACCGGATGAATGGTACTTTTTTTCTGAATAATCTATGTATAAAATATAATGCTGTTTAAATACCCTTTAAATGAAAAGTTTTATTGCATAAAGTAATTTTCTGGCACTCTACAACTCCCAAATGACACACAATACGAAACCCCGCCCTTTTCCAGTGTTTAAACGTTTAATATGCTTTCTATTCGTTTTGATCTTTCCTCCTCCTCCTTATCTTCTTCTTTTTTCCTTTAAAAAAAAAAAAAAAAAAAAAAAAACTGCAATCTGACACAATTTTGTTAACTTAGACTGATAACTATACAGAGAATTTTAATCGGAACAGAGAGGAAAGAACATTTTAAAAGTATGATTCGTAATAAAGTTCTATTTTTATGTATTTATTTTATTTCTGTTCATGCGATTAATTGTTTTCTTGTGTTTACGAGGAAATCTTATCATTTTGACATTGCTAATTTATAAAATATAGTTTTTTGTTCTTAATATACTGAGAAATAAATAAATATATATATATCTGCGAGAATATCGAACATTTCTCTTAATATTAATTAAGTCAAGGCACATTTTTAAAATCCTCGATAATGAAATTATAAAATTCTGCATTCGAAAAGCTTCATGTATGTGTAAATCACAAAATATTAATATTTAAACGTGTGGCTAATCTGACGCAAAAAAATTACTTTTATTTAATTTCTGACTATTTAAATTTTGAATACATAAATTAACATTACAATCTGTATTCTTTTTATAAAAAGTTCATAAAATAAAGACTTAACTTGTAAATTGTATTAAGAGAAAGAAAAAAAAGAAAGAAAACGAATATACATATATATATATATATATATATATATATATATATATGTGTGTGTGTGTGTGTGTGTGTTAGGCAAACTTTATGCATATTTTGTAAAATCATAGAATTTAGGAAACTTAAATATTTGATATTTTTCCCATAATCGTTGCGTACAGATTATATTCATTATGACATCTCTCTCTCTCTCTCTCTTTCTTTTTTTTTTAATAGAGTAATGTAACATTTTGACCTTTTCAACTGAAAATTTAGATTAAGGGTAGTCAGCCTTTCTACACCCACCGTCCACTTCGGTATCTGTGTTAAGAGTAGAATTTTAGAACATCCCATTAAGTAGTAGGATTTATTATTTTGCATATTAATTTGTTACACATTAAAAAATATAAAAGCAAAAGAATATCGTGGAGATTTATGTAAAAGTTTTTAATAATGTCATGAAAAAATAAATAAATAAATAATTAAAAAAAAATAAGTAAATAAAAATAAAAAAATCTGTTTTAATATTTTTAAAAAGTCAATTAAATTAAAGAAAATGAAAGTACTGCAATATCAGAACAAACTCCCATTGTCACTGTGAAACGACCGTGGGAACTGTTAGGTTACATTTATTTTCCATTACCAATGCCTCTTGTATTTACCCTCCTTCACTGTATAATAGATCATTCCAATAACGACTGGCGCGCCACCACTTGGACTGTTCGTACGGCGCATCTTTTACCTGTACCTTGTTGAATATTTGTTTCTCTATATGTAACTATGTGATGTGAGTGTTCGTCTAATTAAAAGTGTTTCGTTTTAATATGGACTCATCAATATGAATTATTATTTGCGTGCTCTGCTTTCTAAGCCCAATAGGTTATGGGCCCAGAGCAAATTAACTTTTATTTACGATAAATAGACTTTTATCTGTTAGATAGACGACCACGTTTGAAAATGACGTCTTATGGAACACTACGTATTGAAACGCTAAACAAAGACAATTACGAAACATGGAAAATACTAATGAAGGCACTCTTGATAAAAATGAATCCTGGCTCGAAACCAAAGCCAGAGCTCGTGGCAAGTGATGCGAAATCAAAAGAAGCGTTCGATAAATGGACTGATATGGATGAAAAGGCCAAAGCCGACATAATTTTGTGTATATCGCCTTCTGAACTGAAACAAATAAAAAACTGTGAAACATCTCTGGATATATGGAAAAAATTAGAAGAAATATATCAATCTAAAGGCCCCGCTAGAAAAGCGTCACTGTTAAAATCGCTTATTCAACATAAAATGGCAGATTCCTCTTCTGTGAGCATTCGAGATCATCTTCGAAAGTGTTTTGACATAGTCGATAAACTATCTGAAATGGATATTAAAATAGATGATGACTTGTTAACTGTGATGTTGTTATACAGCCTACCATCCAGTTATGAAAATTTCCGGTGGGCAATAGAATCCAGGGATGAGCTACCGAAACCAGAAGTACTACGAATAAAAATAGTAGAAGAAAACGACGCCAGACGCCATGATGACAGACAGAGCGATGGAGCGTTCATGACTGGGAATTTTCGAAAGAAACCTGCTCCGTGGAATAAAAATAAAAGGAATCCTAAGATTACTGAACAGTACACTCTGAACGAAAGAGATAATTCAAAAATTACTTGCTGGAAATGTAAACGTATCGGTCACCGTGCTTAATCAGTGTGAGAAAGACAAATCATTTAAATATCGACAAAACAGTTTAGGACTACTGGCCAGCACAAATTCAACGAATACGTACATATTATCCAAAGAACAATCCGAGAATCTTTGGTGTGTTGACAGCGGCTGCACTCGACATATGGGGAAAAGTGACTCCAAATTTCACGATTTAAAGGATACGGATATAAAATCTGTAAATTTAGCGAATAATGAAACAACTGGTGTGTCCGGTGTTGGTAAAATATTAATTAAAGCAGAAGTAAACTCAAAACTTCAAAATGTTGAAATCAATGACGCTCTATTGGTTCCAGAATTGAAAACTAACTTATTATCTGTATCACAAATGTGCGAAAAAGGTTTCACCGTAACTTTTAAAGACAAATGTGCTATTATAAATAACAGAAAGAAAAATGTGACTCTAATTGCGGACAGAAAAAATGAACTTTATTATTTGCGGGATAATAATGCAAATATAAATAATGCAGCTAATTTTTCTAGTGAATCAATCGATAGTTCTAAAAATATTTTTGCCGATGTGGAAAAGTGGCATTGTAGAATGGGTCATCTAAATGTAAAAGATTTGATTGATTCAAATTTAAAGGGTCATATTAGGGGGTTAAATATTAAAAAGGTATCCGACTTCAATTGTGAAGTTTGCGCGTTAAATAAAATGACCCGTGCTCCTTTCCCTAAGCACTCAGAACGTGTTACAAAAATGTTAGAAATAGTTCATTCGGATCTTTGTGGGCCCATTAGGATACCTTCATTAGGTAAGTCCCTTTTTTTTATTACATTTATTAATGATTATTCTCGTTATTGTGCAGTAAAATTCTTAAAAACTAAAGATGAAACATTAAATGCATTTAAAGAAATCAAAGTTCTTTGGGAAAATGAAAAATCTATAAAAAAAGAAAAAAATTCATGAGTGATAATGGGGGCGAATTTATTGGAACTGAATTTGAAAATTTCTTGAAAGAAAATGGTATTCAGCATAGATTAACAACTCCTTATTGCCCGGAGCAATCGGGTGTTGCTGAAAGGAAGAATAGAACTCTCGTCGAAATGGCCCGTTGTCTATTATCTCAAACAAAATTACCCTTAAATTTATGGGCAGAAGCTATTAACACTTCTAATTATATAAGAAATAGATGCCCAACAAAAGCTTTAAATGGAAAAACCCCATATGAATTATGGAATAATGTAGTACCAAATGTTAGTTATTTTGAATCTTTTGGTTGCATCTCTTATTATTTCAATAATCAGCCTAAACATAAATTTTCCGCAAGGTCTACAAAAGGATTATTTGTCGGTTATTCAGAAAATTCTAAAGCATTTCGTATTTATCTTCCTGAATCAAATACAGTAATTATATCCCGTAGCGTAAAATGTTTTAAAGCGAAATCTAATGATTTTTCAAAAGTAGGTCAATTGCATCCGGCTGTTTATCAGAAAGAAATACAATTAAGCGAATCGCAAAATGAGTCACACACACAATCAGTAGAAAAAATTTCTCCTCCTCTAATAAAAAAAGAGAGTGATGAACTGTCACGTGACCTTGTTTCTGCGCCATCCGATGCAGGAGAGAGAAATATATTATCATTGCGTAATCGTGAAATAATTAGGGAGCCGGAATCAATTGCAAATGCGTTTTATAGTTTTAATTCGGAAATAGAAATAAATAATGCTTTGAAGGGTTCGGAAGCTTCTAACTGGTATAAAGCTATGACTGACGAAGTAAAAGTAATATTAAAAAATGATACATTCGAAGTGACAGACAGGCCCGAGAAACAATGCATTAAAGGTAGATTTGTCCTTACAAATAAATATGATCAAAATGGATCTCTTTTGAAATATAAAGCGAAATTAGTAGCTCGCGGTTTTAGTCAAGAATTAGGTATAGATTTTCGTGAAACTTTTTCTCCGGTAGCAAGAATGGGATGTATTAGAGTCTTGGCAGGTTATGCTGCTAAATTAGGAATAAAAATACATCAATTTGACATAACGTCAGCATATTTGAATGGAAAATTAGATGAGGAAATTTTTATGGAAGTTCCCGATTACTTTAAAGAAATACTTCAAATAATTATAAATGAAAATTGCGATAGGGACATATCTGATAAAGCAGCCGAAATTCTTAAATATCCAAATGTAGGGAATAAAGTTCTTTTGTTAAAAAAATCGCTCTATGGTCTCAAGCAGGCCGGGAGATGTTGGAACACTAAGTTAAATAAAATTTTGAATGATTTCGGAGCAAAACAAACAAATGCAGATCCATGTTTATATTATATTAAAAGTGATAAAGGGTTGACTATTATAATGATTTACGTTGATACCTTTTTGTTTATGTCACAGGACCCTGATATGTTAAAAAACTTCAAAATTCATCTTAATGAAAAACTAGATGTTAAATATTCAGGCATAGTTAAATATTGTCTAGGGATAAATTTTCAGTTAGAAAATGGCCTTATAACAATGAGTCAACATAGTTATATTAGAGAGCTCTTAGAGCGTTTGGCATGACAGAAGCCAAGCCCGTAGCTTGTCCTATGGATACAAGCATTCGATTAAAAAAGGCCGAAAAATTTTGTGAAAACGAATATCCCTACCGTGAATTAGTTGGAAGTTTGATGTATCTTGCAACTTCCACCAGGCCGGACATTGCAAATTCCGTCAGTCAATTAAGTCAATTTCTAACCTGCTTTGATAAAACTCATTGGACTGCCGCTAAACGAGTTTTACGATACTTAAAGAAAACAATAAATTTTGGACTTGTATTTAGAAAAAGTAATGAGCCGTTAATCGGCTACACTGACGTGGATTGGTGGAATTGCTTCGATGACCGTAGGTCATATACAGGTTACTGTTTCATATTTTGCGGGAGTGCAATTACATGGGAAAGCCGTAAACAGTGTACCGTAGCTCTCTCATCAACGGAAGCCGAATATATGGCTTTATCCGATGCCACTAAGGAAGGGATATATTTATGTAAATTACTAAATGAGTTATCTGATGGCAAAATTGAAAAAGTGAGTATATTTACAGATAACTTAGGATCTATTAAATTAGCTGAAAATCCGATCTTTCATAAGCGCACTAAACATATAGATATTAGGCATCATTTCATAAGGGATGCACTGAAAAATGGAATTATTGATTTAAATTTTGTGTCTACTGAAAATATGGGGGCTGACATTCTTACAAAAGCATTAACATCATCAAAACATTACAACTGTTGTAAAATTATGGGATTGGAAGATGTAACATTATTATTTGGGTAAATACGTCGACATTGTGGGGGGGGGGTGTTAGGTTACATTTATTTTCCATTACTAATGCCTCTTGTATTTACCCTCCTTCACTGTATAATAGATCATTCCAATAACGACTGGCGCGCCACTACTTGGACTGTTCGTACGGCGCATCTTTTACCTGTACCTTGTTGAATATTTGTTTCTCTATATGTAACTATGTGATGTGAGTGTTCGTCTAATTAAAAGCGTTTCGTTTTAATATGGACTCATCAATATGAATTATTATTTGCGTGCTCTGCTTTCTAAGCCCAATAGGAAGAAGGTTGAGTGCCACCGTTTCAGACAATTATACGGCAGCTTGAGTTAAAATAATTTTGAATTTTCAAACAAATTTAAAACCATTTACCTTTTTTTTTTTTTTTTTTTTTTTCTTTTGATACATATTTTAATATCTATTCAAGCTATTTAATTTTCTTCGTATGAAGTGAACTATTTGATGTTTAATCAACAGAAACCAATAAAAATCTTTTAATTTATAAAGTAACTTAATGAGTTCTGTCATTTTTTATTTTATACTGAACACTTCTAAAACTTTTTTCCGGTGTGAAATTTAATAAATAATGTATACTAGGTGGTGGATCATGATTTATATTTTCTAAATGTATAGACGGACCCCTAATACATTTTCACGTGTAACTCTATTTAGAATTTATTTAAAGTAAATAAATAGGTATGTTTTCCGAACCGCCTTGATCTCAGAAATCTGAATATGAAGTCAAAAATAGGTGTTGCCATTGAAGAAAATGAAGTTAATTCCAGTTTTAATATGTAGACAACCCCCTAGTCAAAATGTAACTATACCGTTATAAACTAGACGTTATTACAAATCGATCGGTACCAGTCAAATGTTTCTACGATAATTTACGGCGAAATTAGGTGGTGTGGGGTGGGGGGGGGCGTTTTTTTTTGGCTGACTGTACATTACCTCTAATTCAAAATTTGACATCATTTTCAAAAAGTGCACTTAATTTCCTTTTGAATGGTGTCTATTAGATTTTTCTGCGTCAATTAATAACGAATTTAGCGAGTGTTACTTTTTTTTTTTTTTTTTTTTTTTCTCCGACTGTAGAAAGGCATAAAAATTCTAAATGTCCTAAACTGGAAAATGATAATAAATCAACTGTTAGATTTGGCCCAAACTATGCATATATGCAGATAATTTCGAAGGATAAAGAAGAAATGTTTGAAAATTATATAATAGATGCTTGTACAACGAAGTACATATCAATCACTAAGTGAAATATTCCCATTTAAAAGGATAGCTTTCTTGCTCAAGACGACAAATAAATAAATAAAGGTGCTCTAACAAATTTTAACTGACACACCAGTAAAAAAGATTATTGAATGAGAAGCATAAAATAAATAAATAAATAAACAAAAATATCTGCTTTAGTTAGAACCAGAAGAAATTAAAGTAATATAAAGAAAGTAAAATAAAGAAAGAAAAATGTTAGCTTCTCTTAAAGATAAAAATAAAACTGAAATCTCACATTTTTCAAATAAAAATATGTTTTAAAAATTTCGAGTGTTTCTAAGAATATGTCTGCTTATAGTAATACAAAATTCAATGATAAGGATATAATTTTACCGTAAGATGCTAGTTTTAATACTAATGAAATAAGTGTAATTAAATTTTCGTCAAAAATCTAACGAAAAAGACAATTTTACATTATGTTTATTTAATCACTGAAATAAAATATGAAGAATCTGCTTTTGTGAGATTCATGCAACGAAAACCTAATGAAGATCTCTACATTTTCCCTGAGAGTATGGATATATCTCTTGTAAATTTTCATTCTATTGTAATGAGAAGTCTTCCAGATCCTACAACTTCACAATAAAACAGCAGATTTTCAGTGGCACAAAAATCTTTTAGTGTATCATTTTCTAATTTTAATGTTCACTAATATACATTATTTGTATGAATTGGAGACATATATAAACAAATATAATATATTCTACATCTTATAATATTAAAAAACACTCTACATTACTATACTTTTTAAATTTCATCTGTGGTCCTTAGTATCCCTTGCCATGGACCATTTTACCGGGCTTGGGGTAAAATGGTCCACTTTGTCAGTTGCTATTAAAAAAAAAAAAATTATATAAAAAAAAGTAAATGTAATCATTACTTTTGACTGAATGCAATATGTACACCATTATTACTATAGGTAATATACACATATATTTTCAATAGCCAAAAATCATTACTTTGTGAATAAGCCCCGGTCTCCCCTAATTTAAAAATAATTCCCATTTAGGTATTCTTACAAGCAGACACTTCTTGCAATATAAAAATAATTATATTTTATGATAACAAAAAAACACTTAATTTCACCTGTACTGTACTACTCTTTAGCTTCTTAAATATATGAAAAAAAATCCAATAATAATCATTCAAAAGAAGTTTCAAGTATTATTGAAAAAGTAAAAATCAACTAAAATTAATTATCAGGCAAAAAAAATAAAGAACGTTTGTTTAGAAACGTAAAAAAAGTCCACCCTAATTAAAAATTTTTATCTGAATATTATATCAATAATGAAATCTATATAATAAGGTTTTTTTTTAATTTAGTTTCAGGTTCTGGGAGTGGACGAATAATTTTATATTAGAGGTTACAAAAGATTAATGAAGTATATTTTTGTAATGGAAATTATCTCACAAAAAATAGTAAGCACTTCAATATAATTAACAATATTCCTTCTCTGAACTCACATAAGCGTGTTCTTTTAAAATTATAATTAAATAAGTTCTAAAATATATAAATGTATGAAAAAATGAATTATATTTGTAATTTATAGGGGTACAGAGTCTTACATTTTTAATATAAATAATTTTTCACAATACTGTGTTTTAATTAATCGAATTATTTCTTATTATTTCGATGATTAATCAAAGCAACATAAAAAATGGAAGTATGGAAAAAGAAAGACGCTATATGTGACGGAAACAATTAGTAAATAGCATATTTTTAATTGAATCTTACTAACCAAAATGAAAAAAAGAAAAAAAAAATCTAATATCGTTATTAAATAAGTATAAAAATTATTATGCTCTTTAAATTAAAAAAGTTCTAGAACAAATTAATAAAGAAAAAAAATTCTTTTCTTTTCTCTTATTCTTTTTTCTTTCTTCCTATATACATGCATATATGTATGAAAGTGGGATACAGGATTGTATATTTTCCCCTCTTCGGCATTAATATCACCCATAATATGTCCTGTTAAACCGTTCCATTTTTACTTTTTGGATTTTTTTTTTTTTTTTTTGACAAACTTACTGTAAGCTTATATATACATATATAAATATATGTATATATCTTTATATATATATTTCTTTTGTGCGTGTGTATGTCACTGAACTCCTCCTAAACGGCTGGACCGAGTTTAATGAAATTTTTTGTGTGTCTTCAGGTGGATTCGAGAATGGTTTAGATTTACAAAAAAATTGATTAAATTGATTAAAATTGATAAAATTTGAATTTTTAATCTCAAAACTCTGTCACGTTGGCGGAAAAAAAATATCGCCATATCATCTGGCGAACATATTTAATTTCTTTCAAAAATAATGATTATTTCAACAAATTATATTAAGAGAGTAATGAATAATATGAAACAATTCGTACAATACATATTACGAAAATATACATCTGGCATGTATATTTTCGTATTACGTTTTTGATCGCCAAATACAAAAAACGCCAAGGAAGACAGAGTTTTAAAATTTAAAATTAAAATTTTCTCAATTTGAGAGCAAAATAACTCAATCTAACACATACATACGATAACTGATACCCAAATACGGGGATTAAAATCGAGAAATAATTTTCCTCGATTTTTAATAATTTTTTATAAAAAATCCAATGGGAGATCAACATAGGAAATCTTTTTCTTGCATCCACTGACGGTCAGTGACGTCACACTTCGCTTGCGTATATTCTATTGTAATTCCAGTTTGTCCCGACAGTTGGTGCTGCGATCAAATTCAGGAAAATATTTTGTAACTTCGTGTTATTATTGTCATACAAAAAATTGTGTACTAATTGAAATATTACATCAAGATGTAATTAGTGTTTGAAGAGTTTTGAAGTGTGCATAAAAAACTATACATTTTGCAAATTTAGTGCGGAATTGGAGTGAGTATTTTATATAATTTTCTATCAAATTTACCCGCGCGTTGATTAACAACCACACTAACCTACAAATTTATTTGTGTAGCTAATTTATTATATTTTATTTATTTATTTTTTGAATGGAACACCTTTAGTATCGGATCCCTTTGGCAAAATTTGAAATTTGGCACCGAAGTCGCTCGGACGCTTCTCGCCAAGATCTTTAGTTCCACAATTGAGATAGCCATTTCAATTCATCGCAAAAATGGCTTAAAATATTTAAAGTCACCAAATAGGCCCCATAATTTTGTGCGTGTGTATGTCACTGATATTTTATTTATTTATTTTTGTATGGAAAATTTGGCACCGAGGTAGTTCGGACGCTTCTCGCCAAGATCTTTAGTTCCACAATTGAGATAGCCATTTCAATTCATCGCAAAAATGGCTTAAAATATTTAAAGTCACCAATGGGGTCCCATACTTTTGTGCGTGTGTACGTCACTGATATTTTATTTATTTATTTTTTGTATGGAACACCTTTAGTATCGGATCCCTTTGGCAAAATTTGAAATTTGGCACCGAAGTAGCTCGGACGCTTCTCGCCAAGATCTTTAGTTCCACAATTGAGATAGCAATTTCAATTCATTGCAAAAATGACTTAAAATATTTAAAGTCACCAAAAAGGTCCCAATTTGTGGCTTAAATTTAGAAAATCCGTGCTTTTCTCACGGCCAATTATATGCTGCGTGTTCCAGGGTTGGAAAACCTTCGAATTTGTTTGTGTATACTCCTCAAGGATTAACCAAAAATATTGTACATCCAATGGCATTACGATAAATTAAGTTTTTGTAGATCAAAAAAATATACCTGCTATAAAATAAATTGAGTTTCAACTTTTTCACCTTTAATTAAAACGAGTTTAAGTTTTTATTTAATACGAAATCTACATTTCACTTCGCGCATACTATACACATACTCACATGCATCGATTGATTGAATTGTGATAAATGTACATATAATGATGTTAGATATTGTAATAACTTTTTGATAAAAATTTTCATCAAATCGGTCCAGATTGTTACAGCTTATTCAAAAAAGACGGAATTTTCATTGGAAACTCGTTGCTATCAGAGATTCTCTCATAAATTAAAATATTTGAAGTATGAAATAAAATTTTGTGCTGTTCGACATTCAACGGAGGTTTTAAAAAACAAGTAGCAAGTAGGAAGTACCAAGTAGCAAGTAGCAAGAAGCAAGTAGCGAAAATTTCGGTAATTATGTCTTTTACGTTATAATCGGAATTCACAATCACCGTTCACAGCGCTCCATACCTGTTTCACTTATATACCACATCCTTACACACTTACAATAAGTTAGTTATTTTTTTCTAGCAAAATATTCTCTAGAAATAATTTATATGACAAAACAACGTTTGTCGGGTCAGCTAGTATATATATATATATATATATATATATATATATATACGCTTTTATTACGTTGTATTATATATGCCTGTACGTGTATAAATATGTTAAAGTTTTCTTATACAATTTTTAAAGCTAATAGAGGGAATGAAGTGAGGAGATTTAATGTAAATATGTGGATGCGAACTGCCGTTTGTAAACGCTGTAATTGAACGACGTACTCGTACTAAAAATATCTAAGTGAAGAAGAAAGGTAAAATACAAGTAAGAGGAAAGTAAAATGTTCTAGCAATTTAAAGTATGCGCTAGAAAAAGCGAATACTGAGAATGACTTAAGATTCTTAGTGCGGGATGATTTGGGCTCCTTCAGCAAAAACGCAAGAAATATTGTATCTTTTAGGTAACACCAAACAGTCTGGTCAATAGATCCTTAGAATCTTGAAACCTCTGGACTGCCCCCTATCTATCTGGACCTTTAAATGGTTTGTCACCATCCAAAAGGGTGAATAACGCCAGATCAACGAATGGCGACCTCCTACTCTACGATGTGAGCTCCTACGACGACCTCCTACGTGAGCGTCTCTTATAGAAATTAGTTATCCCCGGAGGATCGTCATTAAGTCTTCTTATTGTAGGCTTCTATCTTCTAGATGGACTGCGACAATGCTACTTCACTTTTCAGAATTCTTCTTGGGTACTTTGCTCGACAGGCACACCCCCACCTCCAAGAACGCTCAAACAGGAGCGCATAAAACATGTGCGTTCATGCTGAAATTTTAAACTAAGTGCAAAGGTAGCTGAAAAAAAAGAAAAGAAAAGAATTTCATAAGAGTGAAATAGCCAGGGAAACCGCAGAAGCTAGTTGTGCGCGGGAAATTACTAGCCGAAATGATGGAGGTACAAAAAAAAGGGTGTGGGAGGAGGAAGGAAACCTGCATTAAAACTGCTGAACGAAGAAGCAGCTGTAAACCAATAGCCTGGGAAAATTACATACTCGAAGGGAAGGGATTAAAAAGAATGTCTTTTAAAGAAATTTCCTTTCTCCACACAAAAAATTGTTTTTAAAGGGCAATGACTCAAATGAAGCCGTTTTCAATTTTAAAAAGGTAAACGATCAAATCGTTTTGGAAAAGATATTATGATATTGAGTAAATTTTTCATAAATTGAAAGAACAGGTATGGAAAAAGTCCAAGCACTACTACCGTATGCCATTTTTGATTGTATATAACTATATTTAATACTAGCTGACCCGTCCGGCTTCGCACGGATGTACAAATTTTAGTTAAAGATGGATTGACATGTAAAAAATCAAGAAAGATATCAGTTTATATGTTATAGTCAGGCAATATTATTAACTGAAAAGTCAAAATATAATTTTACAATAATTATTATTATTTTTTAATTAGTTGTTAAATGTTGGTAATTTTTACTTAATGTTATTTATTTATTTCATAAAAAGAAACATTTCTTTACTCATGACAGGAAAATGTTTTTGACAAAATTGACGTCATAATAGCTTTAATTATTATTTATTTGTTCGTCTCGCAAATATATTTAATTTTTTCCATAATTCATGGTTATTTAAATAATGTATATTAAGGGAGAAATCAATAATATGAAACAATATTCGCACAATATATACTATTACAGAATCTGGTGTGAAACAACAACACGATTACCATTACCCACTATTGCACGTATTATATACAATTTTTTGGGGATATTATATGCATTTTTTGAGATTTTCTAGTAAGAGAAACTTGATACACGTATAAAAGACGCATACAACAGAGTTTATATAGTGAGTTACAAAATAAGGGAAAGAAAATAATAATAATAATAGATAGTTATTATTTTAAACACGAATTTCCGAGATCTAAAACTGAACTACCTAATCAGGATGACCGTTAATATTCCAGTAATAAGCACGTAATACTTGAGAAAGGTTATCTAAGTTGGATTAATGAAACAATTTTCAAGAAAACGTTACAGGCATTTTTGAGATACCAACTTTTACCAAAACTTAGCATACGCAATTATTGACCTAAAAGCAAAAATTACGTACAAAAGTATATTTAATAGGAAGTTAACATGGCGAGTTTGGAAAAAATCCGTACAGGTGTTTTTAAAGTAGCGCACTTGCGACATCTGAAATTGAGCTGCTCATAGAGGACGCCTATCAATTTTCCTGAACTAACCAACTATATCATTCAAAAGGGCATCTAATAGGTTGTTTATAGAGCAACTTTGAAGAAAATCGTTAGAGCTGTTTTTGTGATTCGGGCTTACAGTCCCATTTCCGGTTTTCGATGGAAAATGTATCACTCCAGACCTGAATCAATTGTGAAGTTTCCTAGTTCTATCTTTATTAGTTTCGGAGATATGACAGCCAGAAGATTCCACACATACGTACACACATACACACACACTGACCCATTGCCAAAAACTACTTTTTTCGACTGAGTAGGCCTTAAAACGTGTAAATCAGGTGAAACTCTATATCGAATTTTTGGATCGAATATAATACTTCCACTACCACCGGTAGTGGGATAATTGAAGTAAAAATATAGATCTCGTATTTAATACGAAAATATACAGATTTTCGTATTGCGCTTTCGATCGCCAAATACAAAAATCGCCAAGGACGACAGATATCAAATCTATCTTTGTTTTCAATTAAATATTGAAAATTTGAATTAAAAATTTATTTTACCAAAATTTATTATAGCCTCTAGCACTTAGAGACAGTGTAACTTTTGATCAGTTGAAAGAAAAAAAAAATCGGCTATTTAGTTCTAGCGATCGTTCTCTACATATACATATGAACCTTTCCTCTTTATATGTTAGTATAGAGCATAGATAGATTAAATAGGCTTCTAATCAACATAATGTAACTCGAATAATTAAATGCTATTTGCATTTCAGTAATGGCTGTATGCGCTATGTATATTGAGCTACTTGTCATAACTGTTAGTTGCTAAAAATAGCCGCCAAATAAATTTAAACTTCTCAATTATTCTTTTTAAAAATGCATAATGATATTTATTATTATTTGTTTATTTATTTTTAAATTCTAATTTCGTTTACACACATCAGTTTAAGCATTAATGCTTAGATTATTATATTGTATTATATTATATCATATCAAATTATATTATTAGAAAAATAAATACTTTTAAATTTATAATGACGTTAGATTTAACGTGTAAGTTTAACATTTCACAAATCTTTATATGAATTTCAATTTAATTCATGTGCAAATATATTTCTTTTCTTTTCATGCCAAGATTTTTAAAAACAAAATGAACATGTAAATGTTTCTTTTACGTTGGCAGCAGCTAATTTTTTTAATATTTCATTATTTCCATTTCTATTATGGCTTTTAAGGGGATTTTAATTAAAATGCTCAGATTTTAAATTAAAATTTATTTTATCAAAATTAAATTGTAAATCTAAACCATTCTCGAATCCACCTGAAGACACACAAAAAATTTCATTAAACTCGGTCCAGCCGTTTAGGAGGAGTTCAGTGACATACACACGCACAAAAGAAATATATATATAAAGATGTGTCCGACTCAATATATATATATATATATATACATGCTTTTTGATCAAACAACTTAAGAACAAACAACATCAATGAATAAACAATAATAAAAAATAAATAGTATAATTATTAAAATTGCTAAAGAGCGTAGACGACTGATATGAAACACTCACAGTTAAAATAAAATTTAAGAAAATAAAACAGAAAAATCATCATAAAAATTAGGAAATATCAATTAAAAATTCCATAATCCGAAAACCGAAAAGATCGCGGTGATATGTGACCAGGAGAGAAAGTGTCCCGTTCTTAGATGGAACTCTTCCACCAGTATTTTTAAGTAATAATCTCAATCCTATTTAATCACAAAATATCAACGGAGAAAAATATATTTCTAAATAAAAAATAGCGGTGCGATAATGAGAGACACTTTCCTCCCGGCACAGACGGAATCTCTCTGCCAGTGTTGCCAGACTGGGGACATTTTATTCAATAATCACCATTAATATTTAGAAGGGATATTTAATACACATAATAGACGATCATTCTTCACAGTGAGGGAGACATGTGTTCCGCAGCTATTGGCACTCTTTTTCGTCACCTCGAAGCCCTTTCAAGGGCTATTGTTCGTAGTGACGAGAAATTGCTGATTTCATTCCTTTTCTTTCATCATGGGTTTCTTTGCTAATGATTTATCTGCTGAAGGTCTCAAAGACACAGCACTTATGAATGATCCATCGAGGAATGCTTACGTTCAAAGAGTCTTTATAACTCCTTTACTTCTCATTCACAAAATCAAATCCATCCTAACTGGATAAAAGCCATGACTGATGAAGAATATGCTCAACTGCTAGAAATAAGAACCATGATAAAAAATGAATCTAAAACAGGCCTTCTAAAAAGGGCATATCAAAAACTTTACTTTTGAGCAACTCAGAACTACAATTCCTGGATTCCCAGACTTCCGTAATAACTTTAATGCCTCTGTCAACCCGACAGATGGCGCCTGCAGTATGGAGCAGGAAAATCTTCAGGAGATGGAGAATCAGGTAAATGCAGGCCCTTCTAATTCTCAACCCATTGATTTTGACTTAAATTTTAAATTAGTCTCTCCTAAGAAAACCCCCAAACGCAAAATAAATTTAGAACCCTCTTCTCAAAAGCAAAAATTTCCAAATTCTAAAATCACACTTGCCTTTCCGACCAAGAATGCTTTCGAACTTTTGAGTGAAACTGTCCTTATAGACAACTCCGTTTCCCAGCCACCTAAAAAGACTTCCGAGATTAAAAAACCCTATATTCCTAAAACTAGACATATCACAGTTAAATGGGGTAATATGACACAAGTGATCAAAAACTTAGCTAAATTTAAAGAACAATGTCAATTCTCTGCTACCGCTGCGGGTAAATTCTTAAAAAAATTTCCAGATACTCCGGCAGATTATAAGTTCATTTCTAACAAATTAGATGAAATGCAAGCTAAGTTTTATGTTATGCCAGATAAATCTCAGAGCACCCCCTGAAGGCTGTCATTCGTGGTCTACCGATAGAAAACCCCATCTTAGAAATAGAAGACGCTCTAACTGAACTAAATTTTGAAGTCATTAAAATTAATCAACTAATTAGCTTTTAAACCAAACTCCCACTCCCTCTTTTCAAAATTCAACTTGCTGGTAACGAAAATTCTAAAGAAATCTTCAAATTAAATCGATTTATGCATTTTTGCATAAATGATAAAAATTACAAAAACCCAACGCGCACCATGCAATGCTTTAATTGTCAATACTACCATCACTCAGCCCAAAATTGTAGAATGAAACCTCGTTGTGTTAAATGTTCCGGTCCCCATGAATCTAAAAATTGCGAATTCGGTCCAGGAAAAATCAATCAACAAAATCTTAAATGTTGTAATTGTGGAGGAGTACACCCCGTGAATTTCCGTGAATGCACCTTTTTTCCAGAGATCAAACGTTGAACACACGCCCGCAGGGTCGTCCAATAAGGAATCACTTACTCTCAGATGGCTCAACCGACTCCCTAAACTCAAACTATTTCTTCTGTAAACGAAATTTCCGAATTTTCTCAAATATTAAAGGATATTGCTCATGAATTTAAAGTTAATAGTGTTTCTGAACTTTTAAAAACCATCAGAAATACTCTTGAAAAAAAAAAATAAATAAATAAATAAATGCGACGATATGTTAGGAAAGATAGAAATTCTATCGAAAGCCTTCTGTGGCCAGTCAACGCTCTCGCCGTAATTGTTCGTTTTTGTTTTTCTTGGAAGTTTTCTTCTTGGTGGCTATTCATTTAATTTATTGTTTTATTATTTTTTAATTTAGCTTTTATTTAATTTATCTATCTTTTTTAGCTTATTTTTAAAGTTTTTTTTTTCTTCAAATTCTTTTTAACTGAGGATTTACTCCCGATCGTCTAGACCAATTAGAATGCTGGATTTCATCCAATCATTATCCTTCATTCTTAACTGATTTTTTCATGGACTCTCATCAGTTCTTGTTTGTAATTTAGCTCTCTTTGTAAATTTTTAGCTCTTTTCTTTCTTTCTTTTTTTCCTCCTGCATTTTCTGATCTCCACTCCCTTATCTACCAAGTAAACTTCCGGGGGTAGATGCATGCATTGTGCACAGGTGCTACCCATAAAAAATTGATCAATCTTCAATCGTCGTCTTCACAGTGATTAACTAACCGTCACAATAAAAAATTAATTGTGGTTATTGAATAAAAAAGTCATTAAATCTGCCAATATTGCCTTCTGCCAAGATTCGTATTTCAACAATTAATGGCCAACGGTTGTCTACGTTTAATTTTTATTTATTTATTTATTTATTTATTTGTTGGAAAGGGGCAAATTGAATGACATGTGATGCATTAGGTAATCGTATATGTCTTCTAACGTTCTAGTTTTTTTCTGATTTAGTACAGAGAAAATGTATACAAAAACTTATGTATTTACTATAATTAAATCTGTAACTAAAAATCCGGATTTTGTGCTTACTTTTTAAAGTTTTGAATTTCTAGAAGCACATATCTACTAATATATGGAATCTTTACTTTGGGTGGTCCTCCAATTACAAGTTTTATACTGCACTCAGTTATCCATAAAATATTAATTGAAATATTAAATATATTCTAAAAAGTCACACCATTCTTTTTTTTTTCCCTTACCAGAATAAAATTTTATTATTTTATTGAAATATTAGTAAATTGAAATAAAACATATTTTGAGAGACAACAATTCACAAACTACGCATAATAATTGAAAAGCAATCATTCAAAAATTAACCCCTCTGCCAATTTCAGCCGAACCGCCAAACGAGTGATTCTTTCGTTATAAGCACAAGTAAGAGATAAGTATCTGCAAATAATCGAAATATAGAATAGACGAGTTAATTTTTCCGTTAAAGCAATATGAAAAAAAATCATTCGCGCACGCGCATAGAGGATAAATATCACTTGAAACAAAATATTCGAGAAAAATCATTCGCGCACTCGCATAATGGATGAGATATTTATCGAAATAATCTCCTGAATGGTTCTTCCGAGATATTTTCAGATAATCTAGTTAATCGAAAGATGACAAATAATCGAGTTAATCGAGTTAATCGAGTGTTTCACTCGAATGACATCACATCTCTAGGTGACAGTGTCGAGTTGAGCATAGATGTGTTGAGTTGGAAGTTTTAAGATCACCAGTCGGATCCAATGTCAGATGACGCCGGTTTTGGTGAAAGTGTCAGGATGAGCATAAATGCGTTGGGTTGAGATAAAAGAAGGTTGGTGTAAAGTGTTACCAGGAAGTAATTTGTAAAGACGTAGAACACGTGTAAGGGAAGTTACGAAGGTGGATGACAGTTGGATATTGGTAATTTTAGGATGAGTATTTTATGGAGAATGAAGTGAAGCGTTTAGTTAGTTATTTACTTTAAATTGACTTCCGAATTGAGGAAGTTCATGTTTTTGGATGGTGCTATGATATAATCATTTGGAAGCTAAAGTAAACCAGCTTGACTCAACGGAACTCCCAAGGGATGAGGTATATATAAATATAGTCTTAATAATTCGCAGTATTGTGATTTAGTTAATTTGAGTCTAAAACTATACTCCATCTTAGTGCCTCCTTTTCCTTATATGTAAAAAAAAAAGATTTTAAGAAATTCTCTTCCTTTGACTTTTGTACACATTTCTGAATTAAGATGGGAGATAATCACAAGTTGAGGCTGTATGGAGAAATAATCCAGACTCTACAAAACAGTAAAAGGAGGTATTTAAAACTTTTCATCTTTAAATGTTTATTATCGGTCTTTTGGACAATTTTTTATTTTTATATATATATTCTCACCGGAAATATTATATGATAATTTCTATTCCTAAATACAAATTTGCAGCTATGCATAGAAGATTTTTTCTGATTCGTTGTATCATGAAATCCGAGTCTCCGGACTTCGGTAACTTCCAAATCAAATCAGGGTGTGTAACACTTTGTGAATTCTACATCGGATGTAGAATTCACAAAGTGTGGTGAGTTATGGGATGCGCAATATGCGCCAGGCTTTTTGAAAAGCAAATTTACGCCCAAATTAAGAGTGATTATGCAGCAGTCAGAGGATAAAACAGAAGCTACAAAAAGGATTCTGGAGTACAACGAATGACTAATATAAAAAATTAAAGAATTTTACTGACCTCAATCACGATCAGTAAATTAAAAAATAAAGTGTTCCACGAGTTTAATGAGAACAGAAAACTAAGAAACGTGCTAAGCTGTGCGACGAATATAATTTAAATATTCAGTCTAAGCTAATAAAACTTTTTTCTTTTTTTTTTTACTTCCTTATACGTAATGTATTGTGGAACTGATTTACGAAACGAACTTCACAGTCGGCAGCAAAAGTATCCGAGTACTAGCAATAATCTCTGTGAAAAAAAGGACACTTAATACTGCTTTGTTAAATAAATCTTAAGCGCAAGTTAATGTAAAAATATGTAAAAATGTAATGTTAAAGTTAATGTAATAAAGCGTAAGATAATGTATCTTAAGCGTAAGCTTATGTTAATTAAATGTTAAGATAAGCGTAAAAAGTTACAAATTTGTATGTATGCTTGTAATAATATATGTATTTGTGCCCCTTCTATTTCAGTCTAACTTGCTTTTCGTTTAGCAGATATCCATGAAAATTACACCCATAATGATAAATAATACTAAATTTTTTTATCATTCCATCATGCCTGCCAGTTATCTAATTAATGTTCTGTAAAATTGTTAGTATCTGCCCCTTTTTCACACCATTTTATTTTTAAAGTAATTTCCTTCAAATGGAATTATGATTAAAAAAAGAAAAAAAAGAGAAAAAAGAACTGTTGTGAAAAAAAGGGCGGTGACGATTAGTTTTACGGAATACTAATTAGATTGTTGCCGAGTATGTATCATGATCTACCGCCATACTTTTTTTGAATTGTAATGCATTTTCTTATTGATAACAATTTTATTGTATATGGAAATTATTAGCTTCTTAAAATCCTTTAAAATTAGCAAATTGAATTACGAAGTTAATAAACAAATTTAATAAGATTCTCCATTGCTTTGCGTTATTAAGTATTGAGTATTTGTTTATTTGGTAACAATGTGTGTTTTTGCCACGTGGGAAAATGAAAAAAAGGTACACATACGAAGAAGGGGCTATACCTATTTAACACTTTTGCGACGTTTTTGTCTTTTTTACAGTAAGGTCCGCCAGTGGGCGTTATTCTGCCTTGTTACAATATTTCAGAACAAAATTCTCTGTATTCACATTTATATTACAAATACATTATAGTTATACTCTTTCTAATCACAGTATTTATATCCATTGTATATTGTAGTACAAATATGAATATTGGGTATATTTTGAAGCAATAAATAACAGACAAATTTCGAAAGAAACGCCCACTGGGGGAGTTAGAGATTTTCAAATGATCTGAATGTACGTCAGCGGTCGCGAAAATGTTATGCACAATTTCGTTGTGCTAGGTTTCTATTTTGAACAATAAACCTCGCCTTCTGAAGTTCCTCATGCAAATCCACGGCGAAATAAGACAGTGCGGAGCAGTATTGCCAGATCTGGTGTATTTTTTATTCAATAATCACCAATAATTTTTAATTGAAACGTTTGCCTAATCACTTCAAAGTTCGGGAGTCTATCATGCATATTAAATATCACTTTTCAAATTATTGGTGATTATTAAATAATAAAATCCAACAGATCTGGCAACACTGGTGTGGAGATGTCAACATTTTAATTTATTCCGGAGCATGTTTAGTTATGTATTGGAAAATATTACGCTATAAATAAAGTGATGGGAAATAAAGGCGGGGTTAAAAATGCGCTTAAATAATATAAATTATTTGAAACTATGCAAGTTCACTGTGAAAAAAACATTTTACTAAAGCACATACGTTCAAAATGCAGATGCCGCATTCTCCGCCTTCTTCTAGGGAGAAAATTTTACGGTGTTTTCATAGTGATGTGCAGAGTTACCAACATTTTAATTTATGACGAAGCATTTTCAGCCCTGCCTTTATTCCATAGCACTTTTTATTTAAGAGTATATATATATATATATATATATATATATATATATTATCGTAGTTATATATCGGATAAAAATATTCTAAAGATAAAGTTGTGCGAAATAAAGGTGGGGCTATGCTCCGAAAAATATTAAAATGTTGGTAGCTGTGATAATGTTTTGTGATTAAAGATAATAGGGATTTTTCTATAAATATAGTGGTATGAATAAAGTTGGAAAATTCTCACCTCAAAAAAGACCCCCCTTTTCCCCTTCCCCCTCCAAAAAAAAAAAAAAAAAAAAAAAAAAAGGAGTGTGCGACCCGTGAAAATGGAAATTAATTATATGATAATAAAAGCGGTTTTAGAAATACTAGAAAAATTTGGTTTTCACAAAGAGTTCTAAAAGAGTTTAGATAAAAATTATAAAGCTTTATTTTTTCACCATTTTTAGATCTGCTAATTATGGTAATTTAACCGTAATAATGTTAGCCCCTGCCTTTTTTTCACACTAGTATATTTGTAGAGTAATGTAAGAGTCTTCTTATTTAAACGTGAGTACATATTGCTGAGTACTACTGTATAAATGTATAAATTTACTGGTGTGGGGAAAAAGGCGGGGTCTAATACTATTATGGATAAATTACCATAATTAGCAGGTCTATATTTTATGTTATACGTATTTTACTGCCCTATCTAAACTCATTAATATATATATATATATATATATATGTGTGTGTTAATGAAAATATATAGTATATTATTGTTATTATTACTATTACTGAAGAAACTTCGCCAATACAAATTGTTCATGTGCTCAACGGCTAACGTGAATTCAATAGATGTCAATATTTAAAATTATTCTGGAGTATTTTTAGCCTCACCATTATTTCATACCACTTAATTTTTAAGAGTAAATTTTTCTCATTTTACCGAAGATATATATTGGAGAAAACTTTTCGTTAAATAGAGTGGCGTGAAATAGAGGCTGCGCAAAAAATACTCTTGAATAAATTGAAATGTTTGCATTTATGGAATTCATATCCTTTTGAAACTTAACTCCGCCTCTGGATTTTTCTTTTAAATTTGCATATTATATTATCTCTTAAGAATATACCCAAAATTCGTACATGTACAATCGACATACTACAAATACAAATACTTTAATTAGAATGATTACATTTATAATATATATATATATATATATACAATAGTAATACAAACATGAATACCTAAAAATTCATTTTAAAAATAATTTAACTTGAAAAAATAATTCCCACAGGCGGAATTTACTAGTTAAAATACGAAAACATGCGATAGTAAATGTGTTAACCGTTTGCTCCGCTCCCTCTCAGGCGACGTTCTATTACTTCAACTGGAACGTCGCTCGAGAGGCGCCATGACCAGTTAAGTTACTATATATCTTATATTCACCAATAATGTTCTACAACTAAAAGTGCTATAACAGGTGTAATACTTCGTTAAGAAAGAAACTCCACCTACATTTTATATTAAGTGTCTGAGCATTGCTTGCCTTGGCCTTTGGTAAATGGCCAAGAATGCTTTGCAAAATATCACACAATGGAAAATTATAAATCATAATTTTCATATATAATGTTTGTAATATGTAAATATACATCAAATATAGAAATAAAATGATTATATTTAAAATTCTTATGTTTTTTAATTTGCAGTTTTTTATTAAAATTATTGTCGGGTAGCTCATTACGCTTACTAAAAGAAGGTCCGAATGCAAAAGGTTATTTTTTGATCACTCTTCAGGCCCGCACATTTGGAAAATACAAAGTGGTCGACATAAAAGACTGACAAAAAAGAAGGCGCGGCCTTCGTAAAAGGGGTGTAAACTTGCATTATGCTAGCTTATATCAAACTGCATTAGAATTAGCTACTAGCTAAAAGACGGAAACTACGACCCCTGCTGTGCTTCTATACTTTTGAATAGATCTCTTCAGCGTTCCCAACTTTGTAATTTATTTACGAGCATTTTTAGTCCCGCCTTCTTTTCGCACCAGAAATTTTGTAGATTATTTCTTTTTAATATGTGACAACGATTAAATAAGAAGAAAATCCTTTTTCAAAATTTCCGGTATGAAAAAGAGGTGGGGCTAAAAATATCCGTGAAAAAAATTATAAAAGTTGGGAACGCTGGATCTCTTACACAATTCTAATTCTGCTCTTAAGCCACGCCCTTTTACGAAACATTTTCTAGTACGAAAAATTTTTCCATCAGTACCGGAAAAATTAGGTAGTTTTATATGCGGATCACCAATTATCTGGAAAATAGGTTCGAGTTGTTGGTTTACCCGTGCGAAGAACGCTTCGAGAGCAAAAATGTTTTATTAACATCACGAGAAGGCGGCTAGAAATCCCGCTGGCTGGAACAGTTCATTTTCTTAAAGGTTGGGATTGCGGTGTGAGCAAGTAGTTTAGGGTTGAAACAATTTCTGTGTGCGCTGCTGTCTTAGGCGAAAATTACGGCAACTCTTCCCTTTCTCCTTTCATCGAAATTAAAGCTGTTGCACGAGTGGTTTTCTCTTGTTTATTGTTATTTTTTATTTATTTATTTATTTTATTTTATTTTATTTTATTTTATTTTTTGAGGGGAAGGAGAGAGAACGAGGCAAAATAGATTTTCCTAAAGGAATAACGTTTCTTTCTGAAGAAAGTAAAATTTCTAACAATATATGCATATTTTTTGAAAACGAAGAAAAACTGCATCTCTCTGTATTCCAATTCACAAAGTTTAAGGACGATGAAAATACAAATAACGAAATATCTGTGTAAGTCATATCTATAATCATAATGCAAGTGCTGCACTTCAAGTGAAACTAGAAGAATACTAAATAACTTGAAATAGACGATTTTAAAACATAATTTGGCTGACTAAAAAAATTTAAACTGAAGTATAGTATACATTTCAGGACTGTTCGTGATGAATTTAAAGCTGTAAATTTTCAAGAATAAAGATTTGTTTTAAAAATTGGAAGAATTAACAATAATTAAGAATATAAAATCTATCAGTGAATTTATGAATTGAAATTTAATTTACCATATAAATGTTTAACAAACAGAATTTGTTATTAATATTTTTTTTTTTTTTTTTTTTTTTTTTTTTTTTACATTTAAAATTTTGATACCTAATGTAAATTTTCTGTTATGAATTTCAGTTTGGCTTTAAACTCTAGTTTAGTTATTAGTGTAATAAAAAAAAAAAAAAAAAAAAAAAAAAAAAAAAAATGGTAATGATAATGATAGAAAATCCTTTAACCCTTTAACGTTCACTACTTAATTTATTTTAAAAATTACTAAACTAATTTTAAAAATGGCTTTTAGACACATAGCTGATCATAAATATTTAAAAAATAAAAAATTAGCATTGTTCCTTTTCGAGAAATTTTCGGTTTGAAACATCTGTAAGTAAACCTTATTAAATTCAAATAATATTTAATTTAATAAATAAATCACTTTATAAGTAAACATTATCGACAACAAAAACTCGTAAAAGTTGCATAGATCCCAACATTTCAATTTATTCCGGAGCATTTTAAGGTAATTCGGTCATTTAAATTACACTGCCACCGGAATTTACGAACATAATTAAAATACAAGAAATTTTAAATTTTACCTTTTAAAAAAGAGCATTTTCTGCTATGTCATAAATGTAAATTTTTTCTAAAAAGCTTCCGGGATGAGTTATTGCACTTGAGAATTAAAATTAGGTGTTCCATCAGCGGGAACACTGCGACTGAAAGGGTTAAACTACGGCAGATTTTTTCTTGTATATTTAAATACAATACATAGATATACAACAATTATTAGTCTGTGATAGAATCTATAATAATAAAAGAAGATGTCTGTCTGTCTCTCTGTCTGAGCATCTATACGTTCAGCCCCTACTGAACGCAGAACTACAAAATTTGACATACGGGTGCTCAGAAGCCTGCCCGAGGGGATAGTCAAAACAGAATTTAAAAATTTTAATTAGTTGCGGAGATATTAATTAAAATGCAGACCTATGTCTTAATCAAAAAGCGATCTCAATGACTCAGAATTCGAACAGGCAGACGATTTTCTAAGCGGTCTCGATCGGAAACAAAACACATACGAGACAACTGTCTGTGATGTCTGTGATGAAAACGGAAATGGTTGTAATCAATTAAAATATCATGTGTTTTATACTGGGAGGAAAAATTGCAATTTTCAATTTTTTTCAAATTTTCATTCACGTTACATTTGAATTAATATTCGGCCTAGACAGCATATTATAAAGCTACTGTTCAATTTTCATGAAAATATATGAATAATTAAAAAAATGACATATTTATTGGAAAAAGATTGTCTTCTTTTATTTTTTTGCAGTATTTGCAGTAGTCGAAATTTCGTAGTATGTAGTTTTAATGCCCGATAATTCGATTGTGAATATTTTTGAAAGAGTACGATTATTAGGGAGGCTTGAGGAACAGGGAAAAAAGGCAAAAAAAAAAAAAAAAAAAAGAGTTGCAGCGTAGGCAAGGTATTTGGTTTTCTTTTAGTTCTTTTATATTATCGAAAGTATTATTCGAGATTTTACCCGATTTACACGTTTTAAGGTTTCCTTTTTAGGTTTTCTTTTGTATCTCAGCTACTAATTAAAATATTTTCATAAGTAATACATCATTTGAAAGCTTTGTTGATTTGGAATTGAACAATATATTACAGAAATTTCTACCGCCAGATGGCGCTGCTATATTTTAAAATTTCAATAGTTCAAATGAGCCGATTCAAATGACACCTTCAATAGTTCCAATGAGCGAGGAAGGTGTTGTAAGTTCTAAAACGGGGATAAGGCGCCGCAGGCGCCACCGAGCGGGACTTAGCTAAAGTTAGAAATTTGAAATATCAGCGCCGAAGGCGCTATCGCACGGGAGTTTACTGCGATTTAGATAAGCTATTTTCACGATATATCAATAAGCTGTTATTAGACCTGATACGGGAAAAAGGCGCCGCAGGCGCCACCGAGCGGGAATTTCGTAAAGTCGGATTTTTCAGGGATCGCGAACCAGCTGGTCGCCGAAGGCGGCTAGTATTGAATAAATGAAATGTCGAACTCATTCATGAATTTCAACTTTACAAACAGTATTTATTAACATTTTCACGAGGAAATAGATCATTTCCGGAAATAGTTAAATTTTTCTATTTTTATTTATTTATTTATTTATATTACGAACAAAAATATTCACATTTTCTATTTTGGGGGGGGGGGGGGAGACCTACAAAGAACGATTACTTTTAGCATTTAAGTATTACAATTCATTTGAAATTAATCTGTCTATCATAAAATTATGAAAGACTATTTAGGTACATTCCTTAAAATGATTTTTTTTTCCTGGTCTAAATGTCATTTCTTTTTTTAATATCAACATAAAAAAATAAAAATAAATAAATAAATAAAGTATTTAGGGTAACTGTTATCGTAACATTACTTAAAATTCCTGTTTGTATTTTTTCTAACTAGAATTTGAAATAATTTCTCTATGCATCAACATATTTACATGAATGTATTCTTCCATTTTGCTACAAAAGGCACTAGCCAGCCAAATACAGTAATCCAAAGTTCAAAGCACTTTGTCCTTCAGCTCTTTTCACAATCCTCCTTCCTCCTCTAAAATACTATAGTATACTTTGTCGAAACCACGTGACTCCTACGTCACACCCGCCATCTCGTAGTGGTATAGCAATACTTGGTGTGTTGAATCGAATAATTAATATTTTCGGATCTGTAAATAGTCGCGAATTGTATAGCCTACCTTTTAGTAATATGTATTTTCTTCTTCTTCTTTTCCATTTGTTAATGTAATACAATGCTCCACATACTTCAGTTTTCCATTTACTGAGATCTTTTCAGCTATTGACATCCATGCATATGATGAATAATTATTTCCTAAAATAATCGATGTCTCAGAAATTTTAAAAGAAAATAATGTGTATTTTTAAACATTTTACAAATAGAAGTAGAATAATTAATGTTTTATATTTTCAAAAAAAAAACTATATTTAGATATACATATAATTTTTTGGTACACTTATTATTTCTTAAAATACTGAATAACATACATACATATATATAGATATAGATATATATATAGATAGATAATATCTGAAAATGAAAAGATTTGTTGATATTCCGGAATGCATTTCCAGATTTTCAATACCGCATTGAAGAATATAATTATTAATAATATCAACTTTGCTCTTTCTTTTGCATTATAACTAAGTAAAAGTAAATGTTAATCTAAATTTCTTCTTTATAGTAATGGTGTGACAACGGACACAGAGCCTGATTAAGGGGGAAGCACACATTATTTATACTTACACCGTTATTTTTTAACAAATACTTTCCTCCTATAATAAACAGAAATTCTCATTAAAAATTATTTTAAAAGAATTCTGGTGTCTAATAACGATGGGTAAATTGGATTGTTTTACACCGTTCATTTTTTATAAAAAATATTTCCTCGTCAAAGCGTGGAATTTCTATGACATGAAGTAAAAAATAATTGTAAAAATATTCCGGTGAGAGCGGAGATAATGTGTGTTCCCCCTTAATCAGGCTCTGAGCGGACATTTTTGAAAACTATTGCTTTGGCCATGAACTCGGCTATTTATCTGTTTGAAATATATTTTAATAAACTTTCAATTCATAAAAACTGAGAATTCAAAATAAATGATCACTTTTATATTCATAAAGGAACATAATTAACCTTCACGCTTTTGCAATACATTTTTTATGTATGTTATTTACATGTTTGCAAAGCACAATACATGATTTCAAACAATACAAAATTAACGTAAGAGAAATATTTTCTAATAAAATTCGAATTAATTATTTGAATAACGCCTGAAACTGAGTGTATTATTCTTGAATGAAAAAAAAAAAAAAAAAAAAAAATCTCAAAGAAAACATATATCAAATTAAGAAGATTCTTCTTCTGTAGAAAAGAAAAACATAGGGACTATGTGTTTTAAATAACGTATTTTTAACTGCCTGTTACATAAATGCCAAGTTTTAAATAAAAAGAAAATTTTACTTTATAAAATCAACGAAAATTGAAATATATAAATTTTTTTCTATAAAAATAGAAATATATAAAAATTTTTTATAAAATGTTTCCGGTAACAAAAACCATATTTTCGGAAACTATGCTATTACTTTACATAAAGAAGAAAATAAGTTTTCTTAAAAAAAAAAAAAAATCGTAGATTAATTTAGCTTTTAGAATTGCATTAAAAATATGATCATATAAGTCATTTTTTAGTAATTTGATGAAGACAACATCTTTAAATTCTAAGCGAATATATAACTACCAAAGGTTCTGTATTTCGGACACCAGTATTCTTCTGGTATTTTTAGAAAATTCCCACAATAACCAGCAAATGCTTATATATATATATATATATATATATATATATATATATATATGTACGTATATAAAATTACTGGTATCTGGAATTCGAAATACTTAGTAGCTATATGAATAACAATTGATCGATATATCAGTGCGAAACTCTATTGAAACGGTATAGACGGTTTCCAAATTTAGGAACTTTTTTATTTACTAGTTACCAATAGTTTTGAGGAGGGATATTTTATATACAAAATAGACGATTAATATTCGAAGTGATATGGCAACCGCTACAATTAATATTTAGCGGAAGGTATTGGTAAAAAAAGAAGAAAAAAAAATCCTTAAATTTCGCAACACTGTTGTCAAAATGGGTGAATGGATCGTCGCTAAATTTTGTATGTGGACGATTCATGAAATACTTTCAAAAATTTAAAGAAAAAATAATTTCAAAAATAGCTACCAGATTTCGCTCAGTATGGGTAAATTGGCAAAAACGTCTTTGAATTTGGTATACGGACGGTTCATAAGATGTGCAAACGAACTTAAAAATAGTTTCAAAAATAACTACCAGATGGCGCTTAGTTTTGATAAATTGGCAACTTTAATAATGGGATGACCGATACGTGATTAACAATTAATAAATTTTCAAATTCTTTGTAAGTTTCGTTTTATTATTTGTTTAATTATATTCCTTGTATTTTCTCTTTCCGTGCAAAGTGCTACACGTTCTTGAATTTTTTGTAAAATTTTCCTTCTTTAATTTTCTTGAGCGTACATCATAGTTCGTTCACACATGAAATTTGAAACCAAATTTTTGGAGACAGAATATTAATTATATTGGATGTTTTAAGATAACCAATTGTATGAATACCATTGGATGATAAGAACCAACTGAATAACCTTTGAATGTTTTAAGTTAACACATTTAGACTTCTATTTAGCGGTTTCAGTAAATACAAAGTTATTTAAAAAAAAAAAAAAAAAAAACTATATTTCTATGTCAACGATTTTTTTAGGCGCGTCGTCACATGCGATTCATCTCGGAAAAATTTGCACATATATAATGAGTAAATACCTAACTTCATATTATTTTATTAATATACGCAATTTAAATCCAAATTTTCGCCGTATAATCAGCATGCCAGATAAGTCAATTTTGCACCAGAAATTTTAACTGACAAATAAAATTTTACTTCTACAGGCTGTTTCTTCCAAAAAATTTAGATTTTCTTTCTTTCTTTCTTTCTTTTTTTTTTTGGGGGGGGGGGGGGGCATCAGATCCAGTTTTAAAGATGACATTCAAGCAAGAGTTGACGAAATGGTTTATGGTTCGCCTTTAATATTAGCTGGTGAAATTTATCGAGATACTGAACTTCAAAACCAACAAACATATTTCCTAATTTTATTAAGGGAGCATATCAGACAACTGCGCCTTGTTGCTATGTCTAGACATAAGGTCCAACAAGTGTTTATACATAAACAACTTAATAACTAATAACTGCCCTTTTGTTTTCCTTAGACAGGATTTCATTCGCAGGCCTTTGCAGTAGCCGTGCGAGGGACCATTCAAGGTGTTGTCTCGTCATCAGAAGCACTTCAGTATCCTGGTTCGAGGCACCGAAAGGACTCTATTAATAGGTTAAAGCCAGCATTCATGACTAATCCTGATTTGTAGCCGAAAATGGAGCAGGAGTCTGATCGAGGGATCATGTTAAGATCTGGAAAACGTGTCACGTTCTCGGTATAGATATCGTCTGAAAGACTGGAGGGGGAGTCCTGTAGCGTTTAGAAACAGCTTCTATTTCCCGAGTTTCACTGAGTGGCATCAATCTTCATTTTTCTCGTCAGAACAGCTGAACTATAAATACGAAGATGAAAGCCCGAGCAGTGGCTTCAAAAGGATTATCATTTTTGTTATAATTTAATTTATTTAAGTTAAGTTGCAAGATGCAACATAATTTTAGTTAAAGTTAATAAATTTTATCATTGTTTTAATATGAGTTAGTTTTACTATTATCACCAAATTAACACAGCCAGTTTAAATGTACTGATGAATTAAAGTGCCACAACTACATTGGCGACAGATCTATTTAGATGTTTTCTTTATTATTTTATCACTGTGTACAATTGGTTCATTAGTAACATCTACATAGAAAAGTGGACATTTTTGCAGTTCGGTATTTATGTTTCTACGAAGTCACTAAAGTTTTCTTTGTAAACTTGATATAACTTTGATAACTATCATCATTGGCGGCTTTCGGATTTGGCGATCAAAACGTAATGCAAAAATATACACGCGAGATGCATATTTAATTTCATATGAATAATAATAAAAATTAGAGAGAAAAATAAATAGTTGACCAACAAAAGTTGGTGTTTTTTTTTTTTTTTTTTTTTTTTTAATCAGGAATTTGTATGTGGATAAATATTTTCATAGAGATATTTGGCATTAGTTTAATATTTTTATTTAATTAAGCAGTACTTTTCTTTCCTGCAGTAAAACAAGTTTTTTTTGTTGTTATTATGTATCTTATGAAGTTCTTTTATGTTCTCCCCTTAAATGTAAATGATTATAATTTCGATTTTATTAAGATTTTTTATTTGTATTTTGTAAATATCAGAAAAGAGTTTTTATTTTATTTTATTTTATTTTATTTTATTATTTTATTTATTTATTTATTTTGTGTATGGAACAGCTTTAGTATCGGATCTCTTTGGCAAAATTTGAAATTTGGCGCCGAAGTAGCTCGGACGTTTCTCGCCAAAATCTTTAATTGCACAATTGAGATAGCCAATTCAGTTCATCGCAAAAATGGCTTAAAATATTTAAAGTCACCAAAGGGGTCCCATACTAAAGCTGTGCTTTTTGTATTTATTTATTCATAATATTTTCTATTAAAGACTTCTTTGGTCACGAAATTTGGTGCGTAAATTGTTTGTATGCATCCGGCACTTACTGTAACTGGATTTCACGAAATTCAAAATCCCTCCCCCCCCTCCTTCTCGGAGTCGGAGGGCAATAAAGATGTGTTTTCCGTTTGAATTCGCTTTGAATTATCTTAGAATAGCGAATTTTGGTGTGTGGATATTGATTAAGTGTACGCATTATGTACATTAATGGGATTTTGCAAAACTTCGAACTCACCCGCTGAGGAAGGGGAAGTAAGAAGTGGGTAAGTTGCTGCCGAAAGCAGTGGGGACCCAGACTCCTCACGTTGCGAGCGAGAAAAACTTCTATCATTCAAAGCGAGAACTTAGGTTATTAATAAAGATATGGGACTTTGACAACTCATTTAAGTTTAATGTACAGCGAAGCGGGCAAAGCCTGCTAGAAATATATATTGTACGAAGTATTGTTTAATATTCTTGATTGTTATCTTAATATACCTTATTAAAATAACCATGATTTCTGAAATGAATTAAATATGTTTACCGATATAATTTGGTGATTTTTTTCACCAAGGATGCCAGATACCAGCAGCTCCACCAACTTTTGCAATTTACGAAATCTTATTTGTTTATTTCAATCAAAGTAGTTTTCAGGTGTGTTTTGCAGATGCTAAAGTGAGATGTATATTTTGAACATAATTTGATTTTTGTATTGAATAAAGGTATCAATTTTTATTTAATTTTGCGCCGAGTTCAAAAGTTATGTTTAATTGTAGTATTTATGTTGTTTAGCGAAGGAAATTATTTTATACCTTTGGGTGCAATTTACAGTTCTATTTTCTGCCAATTTTCTTTCGTTTTTAGTTTTTTGAATAGTAGTTGATTTTTGGAGTCGGTTCTATTTTTTTTTACAAAAAGGTTTTATTTTTTTTTCTTTTCAGTGAAAATTTAATCAAGTAGCCGAACATCAGAAGACATTCAACGACAGTTTGACAAATCACAATCCAGAAGAAAAGTGACACACCCCGAAAAATGGTAATTTCGAGTTTGTCACTGAAAAATATATGAAATACTCCTAATATGAACAAAAAACATTACATCTCCATCTAAAATATTATCCACTCGAGAGACAGTTGTGTCAGTTTTATTCTGTCAATGCCTTATCTTTAACTTGATTTTTCTTAAATACTGCATTTGTTGTGCCACTTTTCTTGCCTTTATCGTATATTAGAAAAAATTATCTATTGAATGACCACGCTGTGATACCGAAAACCACATATTCTAAATTATGTATTACATTTCAAAATTTATTCCTTTTCTAATTCATTTTCCATCTTTATCGAGTTAATATATGCTGTTTCGCTTCTTCAAACCATTGCGTTTCCTTTCAATAAATAAATAAAAAGAAAATAAAAGCAAGAGATGAGGTTTCAATCGCTTAATTCTGTGGAGGACAATTCGTTTCATCTCAGTTAAATAAAACAGAATAAAATATTTCCTGATGTCATTTTGAACATTGAACAGAGCGCACATCTGCTCCTTAAAATAGAAATAATGTATTATTTTATCAGCTAAAGTCTGTGAATAGGAATTTAACGATAAATTTTTGTGGTTAAGATTTAAGGTTAGTTTGCTAGTGTTCTCACGAATTGATACGGTTTTTTGGCTAAGAAATCAATCGCCAATATATTTTAAAAAGTTATACTAAGTTAGCTGTAACTGAAAAAATTTGGTGTTGTTCTTGGCATCTTTATTTGTGTTTTGTGTAAAGTTTTCCAGCCAAGATTTGATCACTTCTGCCTTTGCTCTGGTGCTGTAAGGACGGTCTTTCTGATTGCTTCTCTCCCCGTGTCCATCCCGTTCCATTTATGCATTCCTCCATTTTATTAGAAAATGAACATTATCTTGATGTTTTCAAAAGGATATTTCTGATGTAACTCTATAGTGTTGAATTATTTAATTATAAGCATTATTGTTACGAAGTTGAAGATAAATAAAACATTTTAACGTCAGCATCGAATTTTGGGTGATTGTGTTCACAGTGCAATGTCCACGGCCAGCAACTTCAACGAGTTTGATCTTTTTTCACTATTTTATCAATGCATTCCTTCATAAAAATATAAGAAATTTAAGCATCGCCAAAAAGTGTCTCTATCGTCAATTCCTTTCTTCAAAAATAGATCAACAAACTCTATCACACACGCATTAAATTAAAATGGCTTTAGAAGTGTAAAGAATGGATACGCTGTATTCGTAACAAAAAATTCGGTTAGGCATGCATTGAACTTTACAGTTAATATGTGTCACCCGCTACGCTGGAATGCGTGCAGCGTAATGTTAAAAAAAAGATCAAAATATGCATTTGCAGCTGACGGACAGAAGTTTCAACATCGAAATAAAGGCTTTTTGATTTGTTTACAGTGTAGAAAACTGCGAACAATATTTAAACATCCTGTTTTAACATTTATGTCTACAAGGTGTCTTTTACCGACTAAATCAATGATGCTGTACAACTTTATAATTTACGTTATCTCTCATACCTTATACAGTTTTGAAATAGAAACTCTAACTCCGCTATCTTCCCAACAGGTGGCGCTGTAAGTGGTCATATCTTGTAGCGCATGGTCACTTTACAATACTTACATATTACTTTTAAGAGTGTAGAGGCAGCTGTTCAGCAGTTAGAGTGAGAACGGCCTTTTGTGAATACCCTGTAATTTGTTTAGATATTAATGAAATCATAATGAGACCTATTTCAGGTCAAGATCTTTGCGACAACAACAACAACAACAACGAAAAAGGGTATTAAAATTAAAGCCTTTTTTACGTAGTTATAAGCTAACAAACCACAACTAAAACAACAAAAAAACATGGTTTCAATTGAGAACCTCCTCCTTTATGAAGTCGGTTTAAAACGTTTATACGTTAATATATGTGATCGCTTACAATAATCATACTTTAAATTTTACATAACATAAAGGCCTATCGCTACGCTACAATGTATGCAATGTCGTTGAAGTGTGCAGAAAATGGGAATTTGCGGACAAACAAATGATCGTTTTAATCGTTCTATTTTTAGCATTAATGTCTACAAACTGTCTTTTCGTACTAAATCGTTGATATCCTATAGCTTTGTAATCCACTTTTTTTTCTCATCTTGAACCATTTTCGAAATAGGAACGTTAACTCCACTGTTTTCCACCAGATGGCGCTGTAGGGGGTTGAATCACGTTGCGCATGACCACTTTACTATACCTACATACAACTTTTATGACTATAGTTGCAGCCGTTCAGCAGTTAAAAGAGTCGGGACTCAATTTTTTGGACACCCTTCTTCAATTTATGTATTTCTTTTGATGTATTTCTTTTGATCGTAAAGATATTACAATGGGACCTATTTCAGAACAAGACCTTTACAACAAAACAAAAGTATGAAATTCGGAGCATGCGTTCAGGAGTTATGAGCTAACAAACAAACAAAAAAACATACGATTTGAATTGAGAATCTCCTCCTTTTTTGAAGTTGGTTAAAAATATAGAAGCGTTATGATCCCTGTTTACGGTTTGTAGTCTCCTTTGATAAACAGGACACTTGGCACCTATGAAATAGTATATCAGAAACTTGTGTTGATTATGTTTTTTAAAATGTTTGGAGGAAAAAAATGCAGTTATGTCTAAAATTACCTATCAACGAAATGCCTCAGTAATATATAATGTTCTCTTTAGTTCGTAAAATTAGAGAGACCAGACGTCCTTAAAAACTACTCTTCGTCCCCATAAAAATTAAAACACATCTGAGGACGCCGGTTATATAATTATTAATATTTTACTATAATATGTATATGTTTATATGTATAATAAGTATGCTGAAATAAGTACTTTTAGTTCCTTCATACATAAAAATTACTAAAATTTTACAATTTAAGGTGATTTGTTTATTTCCTCATCGAAATTCGAGGAAACCGCCATATTTGTCCTCAAATTCAATTAAAAAATATCTGGTCGTCCTTCATGAGATATTTTATTATTATTACAAATTTTATAAAATAATTTAAGTAGCATTGCTGTCAACAATATATGAATTAAAAAAGTAATTTCTAATTCTAGGGGGTTAGTGGTAAAAGAAATTCCAATATATTATGAAACGGTAATTTAAGTATCATGAGAACATTCATTCTAAAGGCAATTTCAAGTTTATATAGTGACACTTTGTGATATATTTGCTGTTTACTACATACTTTTATGTTTTTCATTGCTGAATTCCATTCCTTCCAAAAATAGTGGAACACATAAACGCTGATAAGAATAATTTAGAAAATAAAAAAAATATTTATCTGAAGAACGCAGCCACGCTGCAGAAAATACGACTAAAATATATTTGCCTCCTATTTCAAAAAATAAGTAAAAAGATAAATATTTTATGCTAGAATTTATAGCATAAAAATATGATTAAGTTTCTTTTTATTATATTATATATATATATATATATATATTTACCCTACGTAAATTTTATTATTATTATTGTTACAATTATTTTATTTATTAGTATATAATTTATTATTATTATTATTAGTGCTAGAGACCTATTTCAGTCGGTACAGTTGTCGAATTTTTATAGGTCACTCTTAATTAGTGCTAGAGGCCTATTTCAGTCGGTTTATTGAATGGGGATTTATTGAATGAAGTCCCCCAAGGCCCAACTTTGACATGAGTCCCCCCCAGGCCCAACTTTGACATGAGTCCCCCCCAAGGTACCCCTATTTCAGTCGGTACAGCGTTGTTGAATTTTTATAATACACTCTTAATAGAGCTGAGGGCCTATTTCAGTCGGTTTATTGAATGAAGTCCCTCCAAGGCACAACTTTTACATGAGTCCCCCCCCAGGCCCAACTTTGACATGAGTCCCCCCCAAGGTACCCCTATTTCAGTCGGTACGGCGTTGTCGAATTTTTATAATACACTCTTAATTGTGCTAAGGGCCTATTTCAGTCGGTTTATTGAATGGGGATTTATTGAATGAAGTCCCCCAAAGGCACAACTTTGACACGAGTCCCCCCCCAGGCCCAACTTCGACATGAGTCCCCCCCAAGGTACCCCTATTTCAGTCGGTACAGCGTTGTCGAATTTCTATAATACACTCTTAATAGTGCTAAGGGCCTATTTCAGTCGGTTTATTGAATGGGGATTTATTGAATGAAGTACCCCCAAGAACCAACTTTGACATGAGTCTCCCCCCCAGGCGGCCCAACTTTGACATGAGTCCCCCCAAGGCCCAACTTTGACATGAGTCCCCCCAAAGGTACAACTTTGACATGAGTCCCCCCCAAGGCACACCTTTGACATGAGTCCTCCCCAAGGCACACCTTTGACATGAGTCCCCCCGAAGGCACACCTCCCCCTCATTGGGAGAAAGAGAAAAAACGTTGTTTTGCGGCTATAAGACAGTTTGGACTTCCAACGTTATTTGTTACAATATCTGCAGCTGAAACACATTGGTTTGATTTAATGAAAACTTTATCATGGAATTTAGATCGTCACGAATTAACTAAAGAAGAATTTGTCGATATTAACAAGTTTAGCAGTAGGCCTCTGGCACTAAATTAAAATCTGCCAATGTCAGATTTTCATGTTTTAAATAATGAAATAATGTCGTGTCTGTATAATTTTTATTATTATTATTACTATTATTTTATTTGTTTGTTAATTTATTTATTTGCATGAATTGTTTTAAAAATAATACACGATACAAGGCAAACGTAAATAATGCCGCTTAATTGCTAAGATAAAGCTATGCATATATTTATTTACTAATTATTAGGAAATAATGACAAACAACTTGAACTTTCGAAATAAATCTTATTCGAATTAAATTTTATTTGATTGTCACTCCTAATTTTCACGAACTCTTTTGGCCGCACCAAAACAATTCGTCAACCTAAATGCCACATTAAATATCACATGAATCTACCTTTCTGTTTTTTTTTTTTTTTTTTTTTTTTTAATTATTATTATTATATTTCGTTTGAATGGACCAAAGTAATATGGCATACAGTCAAAAGTAAAACTTCCTTCTCAGCTAATACTTTGATTAGGAGTTAGGGACAGGGTTTCGTTTTTGAGACACTATGCATTCAAGAGTTGAACAGTCATATTTACCTTGCCACCTGAAGGGTTCTAGTGAACACAATAGATAGATAGTGAAACACAATATCACTATCAGTATTAAGTTTCTCAGTAATCAGTTCAGTGGTAATCTATAGATTATTATGAAACAAGTCACAGATAATGTCATCTAGGTAATATATGCAATAGTAATATATAGAAAATATGTTCTACATATATACTGTCATGAATTTGTAAATAATTCGCAGTTATTTGTTATTTTTATGTATATTCACTCAAAGAGGCTTAGTCAGGTGATAAAATGTCAATTTCTGCGTTTCTAGCTCTTTTTCGCATTAAAATAGCTAATTTCCCCTTAAAAACGCATTAAAAAGCTTCAACAAGGCAGATAATGGATTTGGCGCCAAATTTGGTGACTTTTCGCTCGATTTTTTGGTCACCTTGGCGAGAAAATCCTTATTATCGATACACTAAAAATGGAAGCTCTAACATGATTGACTAACGTGTTATTGGAAATTTCCAGATTTTTCTAAGCTGGTATTTAAGGTGTTGCATCGCGCCAAGTGACTGAGTCACAGTTTAGTTTCGCCAATGCCTTTGCTGGATAGAGATCTCCCAGCCTCTTTGGAATACAGTCGCATTGCTGTGTGTTAATCCTCTTATACAGTTTGCACTGTGAATTTGCTGTTTAAACTGTTATCTAAGCTGTGTTTACTGGTGAAACTGAAGTTAATACTTGGTTTATAGACTTGTATTTTTCTAGAATTTTTTGTAAATAATATCCAGCCTCTGCAAGATTCGCTTTTCATTCTCGGACAACTCACGAACCCCCAAGTAAGCAATAATACATATATATATATATATATATATATATATATATGTGTGTGTGTGTGTGTGTGTGTGTGTGTATTATTGCTTATTTGGGGGTTCGTGAGTTGTATTATATATATATATATATGGAACAAGTAAGCTGGAGGGAGAGTACATATGGTAAAGCTGACTAAATCTCACAATACTGTCCTAATTCAATATGGCTTGCCATTTTTTAGAAACTAAGAATTCATTCACTTTTTTTATTGTTAATATAAATTTATGATAATTTATGATTAAATATTTATTTCAATACAATATGTATGCTACGGTAAAAGTAATTTATCTATTTATCCGGTGATTACGTAAAATTGCCGGTGATTAATCCTAATCACCGCTAAATTGGGTAAATATGGGAAAAAATTATTGAATATTTATCTCATTTCTACCGGTTAGTTTAAAAAATCCCCATTTGGTAAGGAAAAATGTAATAAATTCAGATTCATGCGTTTTGAAATAGGAGTATACAGTTTATTTATTTATTTATTTTTATTTTATTTATTTATTTATTTATTTTTTTTTTTTCATGTATGCGAAGTGCAAATACATGCGTAATACTGGCTGCTGCAGTATAAAATTTTGATAATTTTTCAGATTCATGCATTTTGAAATAGGGGTATTCAGTGATGTTTGTTCTTTTGTTTTCATATACGCGAAGCGTACAGGCGTGCGTAATACTGGATGCTGCAGTACAAAGTTTTACATATTTTTCAGATTCATGCATTTTGAGATAGGGTCATTCAATGATGTTTCTTTTGGTTTTCATGTACGCGAAGCGTACAGACGTGCGAAATATTGGCTGCTGCCACTTTCATTAACAAGTCGCCATACCTTTCTTTCGTCAAAAAACCACTGTTCGCTTTCTTAGTGTCAAAAACATTTAATATCTTGGAATTAAAATGCTCATGCATATCGTCCATTATTCCATATTTTATTTCAAAAAAAAAAAAAAAGAGAGCGTAGCGAAAAAAGTCTATCCAGCATGAAATTGGAAATACTACTGAAATCACGTACATCTGACATCAACAGAGACCGCCAATAATAGTCTACGAACCCGTGTTGCTTAGCAACGGCGTACGTCATGACAGAAGTCATGCAGCTAAGCAAAGTGAACCAATTTTGGAAATTTTATGGACTTTTTCATGTATACGTATATATATATATATATATATATATATATATATACAACATATTTTTTTTTTTTTCGATTTTCTTTCTAACTTTAATATTTGAGGTATCTAAAATAATAATAAACAATAATAATAATAATAATAATGATAATAACAATTTATCTACAAATTTAAAAGTAACATTAAGAAAACTTTTGATAGATATAAAATGTTGATTGATTCAAAATATAAATATGTAAGTGATACTTATAAAAACTGATTAAAAAGTTTTTCAAACATGATATAAGATGTTACTTCACATTCTTTTTTCTTTCCCTTCGTGTCCTTAGAAAAATACCCTTGAAATTAATTACCTGTCATGGAAAGTAATTTCAATCAGAAAAACTATCTTCTTCTTTCAGTGAAATGAAAGAGGACTTCAAAATAAGAGGTGTTGAATTAAATTCCCTGAAGGTGGAAAAACATCATTATGTAAAGTTAGAACATGTCACCTAAAGGAAATTTTACCCATTAAACAAGGTTCGATTAAATTTCATGGGGAAAAAATGTGAGAATCTCTTTTTATATAGTCGAAAATAGTTGGAATGAAAATTTCACAATATTATTTTTCAGCACGTATTCATCAAGTATTTTAGTATTATTCTTTCACAAAGTTATTTGATTAAATATTATTATCTCTGCTATGAAAAAAATTAAATTGGTTGATGAGATAATGAAATAAAATTTTTGTATTTTATTATGATAGTAAAAACCTCATAAAAAACTTTCAAAAAGTAGCGTGAAAATATGTAAAATCGTAAAAGTGAACAAAAAAAAAAAATCTCATGTGTTATGTAAGAATTATTTTTCTGAAATATTATCACAAATTGTATTATACTAATATTTAATTACCACAAGAAAAATAAGTCACTACAGTATTTTCAATTTTTGAGTACTGATTTCTACTACTGCTTAGATAAGAAGTTATCATGTTTTTTAATAGCATTTTTTTCTGAATGAAATATTTCATCTAATTTAACCATAAAGTGCTTCAAAATTAATAAAAGATTTCTATTAAAAATTACTGGTAGCAAATATCGTACAAACTGTCAACTATGTTACCGTATATGAACATTTGTAGGTAGAATTCTTTATGTAGAAAAATCCTAGTATTGAATTATCGATTATTTTTTAATGTCTGTGTGTGTGTGATTTTTTTTTTCTTTTATGTCTTTTTTTGTAATATTTCAACCAGTTCTCTTACTAATATTTAGAGATTTATCTCGGCAATCTATGAAATGTAAAGTTACGCTGTAAACACATATATATATAAACTCATGTGCAGTTTAA
This sequence comes from Salticus scenicus, assembly GCA_963930645.1. Taxonomy (NCBI): domain Eukaryota; kingdom Metazoa; phylum Arthropoda; class Arachnida; order Araneae; family Salticidae; genus Salticus; species Salticus scenicus. The sequence continues at coordinate 11,936,056 of OZ005659.1, read as the reverse complement.
AAAAAAAAAAAAAAAAAAAAAAAGAGCTAATAGTTCTGCAAACCTCAATTTATGCTCGAACAGAAGACAACTAAATTTACACAATTTTATTATGCATGACACTTCTAGTAGGATGAGCGATTACACAGATATTTTTTCTGAAACGAGAGCAACACGTATAAAATTTTTATTTTAAAAAAATGGCCTTTATTTTAAGTGTTATATCTCAGAAACTATTAGACATACAAAGCTATAATTGGACTTCGAAGAGCAGTTAATTAAATTTACTACAATTTTCTTATGTATGAAATTTCTCGTAGGATGATAAATCATATAGAAATCGCCCTAAAACGAGAACAATATATATAAAATCTTTATTTAGAAAAAAAAGAATGGCCTTTGTTTGAAGTGCCATATCTCAGAATTTATTAGACAGAGCTACAATTGAACTGTGAATAGAAACCAGTTAAATTTATGATAATTTTATTATGTATGACATTTCTCGTAGGATGAGAGATTATGCAGATATTCCTTTTGAAACGAGAGCAACACATATAAAATTTTCGTTATTTCAAAAAAATTGGCCTTTAATTGAAATGCCATATAAAAGAAACTACTAGCTACAATTGGACTTAAATTTCAGCACATTTTATGCATTTTAAAAATAGTCGGACTGAATAACATTAAAAAAATCTCAATTTTTACTAATTATAAAGCAAAAACTGTAAAAGAGAGCCAAAAATTTTCTAGGTTTTAACGTATAACACAGCAAGCACAAGTTCCTCGAAGCTGAAAACTTGGATTCACACTATCATAATTGGTTCTTACAAAAAAAAAAAAAGATTTGTGATTTTAGTACATTTTCATGAGACTACAAATAATAACTAATAAAAGAAAAAAAGAACTATGTAAGTAAATACTACAAATTTGCAAAATTTCGCAATTGTTGTTTTAGGCAAAAATAATAGCGCAGCTTTTTTAATCAAGTGAAAAAAAGTAGATTCGAGTACCTAATGAAAGCAGTAAGTTTCACTCGTGTGTGTACTGAGAAATTTAAACTGACTTCTACATACGGCTTCTATGTATGATTTTGTTTCAGTGCAAAACCAATAAACGTTGAAAAGTTTAGTGTATTTTATTTTGTTTTTGTACTCCGTTTCTTGTAAAGTGATACAGAAACACAGGTGGCGGCATTCTAATCGTTGTCAACATACCCAAATAAAAAATTATTAAAAGGATAAAGGATAAAGTATTGTAATGGCTACGCTATTAAAGCTTATGAGTATAAACGATTGTATGTGTAGAAATAAGAATACAGAGCATTATAACGTGAACGTACATTTATGAATTGATATTTTATAATAATAAGAACATTGGTAACTGATAAACTTTAAACATTTGTAAGTAAAGTTCTATACACACACACACACGCACACACACACACACACACACGCGCGCGCGCGCGCGCACACATATATATATATATATGTATATATAATGTGCCTAAATCTGTATCGCAACAATTTGTGTTAGTTTTACCTATAAGTTAAAATCAGTTCTATTTTTGTTCTGTTGGTATTATTTTGTATCTATTAAATGCTAATTTTTAAGGTTAAATTTTATTACGAAATCTATCATTTATATTTGCATTTAAATTCCATCTGCTGCTTATGCGCAATAAATTTAAATATATTTTGTTTAATATAAACAGTTTTTTCATTAATTTAAAAATCTTGTTTACGTTTAATTGTATATATAATTATATATATATACATATATATATATATATATACATAACTTTACCAATTTGACTTAGCATTATTTTTTAACAGTTTACATGCACTTTGATTACAGCTGCAATTGCGCTTATTCTTATGTGTATTAATTCAATTTTTAATCATTTAACTTATTTGGCTGTTTGTGGATCCATGCTTTTACCAACTCTTTGATGTAGAAGTGTTTTATCTATGATAAATATTGGGATATTCCTTTAGTGGTATGAATGTGCCTAAATCTGTATCGCAAAATTTTTGTGTCAGTTTTACCTATAAGTTAAAATTAGTTCTATTTTTGTTGTGTTGGTATTGTTTTGTATCTATTAATTGCTAATTTTTAAGGTTAAATTTTATTACGAAATCTATCATTTATATATATATATATATATATATATATATATATGTCAAATTTTCAAAAAAAAAAAAAAAAAAAGTTATGTTTAAATTCAAAAGCCGGAAATAAAATACTTCTATTGAACTTTTTATATGAAATACTGTATAAACATAAACATAATACCAGATTTCTCTATAAAATATTCTCAGGATTAAAGGTTATTTATTTTATGGAACACTTTAAAACATCGAACAAGTTCCTTATTCATGGGTTTTACTTTATTTAATATTTTCTTATACGGCTACAGAAGTATATTTTATCTATGCTTCAAAGATTTTTTTAAGTTAAAAAGTTACGCTTGTCAAAGTTTGTCAGCTTGGTATTGATATTTGATTTATATGGAACGGTAATGAAATAGAAGCTCAAAAAGTATGATGAAATATTATATTAGATATTTAGAAAGAAAAAAAAAATGCCTTACTTGAAACAATTCTTATAGTTGCAATATTTTACATAACAATTAGAATTTTTAAAGTTTTCATATTCGTGTTTAATATCAAATACTATTCGTTTTTAAAGAAATCGTCAATTATAATTACCTTACTTTTAAAATTTTATGGGAGTGTGCTTAATTAAAATTAAAATTATTTTTAATTAATTGCAAATATTTGCAGATATTTTTATCCTGAAAACTTTAAAGCCTTGTTTGCAACATTAAACACTCCAACAGGACATTACCTTTTCTTTTTTTTTTCCCTAATGAAATTTATTTATTGGTTTAATCATTGCATTTTAATAACTGTTTTTAGGCATTTTTAACCAACCAAGTTTTTAAATATTGATCATTATTCAATAACACAATAATTGAAGCCATTTATTAATCGAAAATCATATTAATGAATAATAAAGAATGTTTTTACTTTCCGAACATATATATGTAATAAAAGTACTGTAATCATGTCAAAAATCCGACTTTAAGATTTTGGTGTTTCTATTTGTTTTGAAATCCCCTGAGTTCATTTTTACTATTTTTACGATGATATGTGTATGTGTGTGAATGAGCACGATAACGCCTAAATTCGAATAAGCTGAAAGTTGGTACGTATGTTATACACTGTAAAAAATATGTCCTATTTGCTGCCAGAAATTCTCTGTAAATACATTCTTACAACGTAATTTTTTCGTAAATTACGCGTATTTTCTCAAATTACAGAGACTCTCTGGCAGCAAATAGGACATATTTTTTACAAGTGTAGGTCACCATAGCATGAACCATACTCATTTTAGTAAATCTAGAACTTATAATTTTTTTTTTTTTTTTTTTTTTTTTTTACGGGGACACAAAGTAAAAGTCTTCATTATTAGGACTTATGGGCCCAAATTATTTAAAGTGTGATAGTATCTAAACGCTTTACTGAAAATTTATACACATGTTATAAGTCACCGTCGCACGAACTGCATAGATTGTAGTGATTCTAACACTTATAGTTTTTTTTTTTTTTTTTTTACAGGGACAGAAAGACGGGTTTTTATCATTATGGGCAATGGGCCCTGTGATATATTCAGGATCAGGTTCAGAAGACATCACTCGAATTGCAACTTTTGTTAAAAGTCAATCTTATTATTTTAGTGAAGCTAAAAAATAAATACTCTTCTGAAAAAACTTAACAAAGTTTTAATAATAAGACGAAATAGTGCATAATTATTCTATTTAACCTCCTGTTCACACAGGGTAATCATAAAAACATGCATCACATATATATGTGATTCCTAGTAGGTCTAAAATTTAGAAGTTCAGGAGAACGACGTCTCTCTACACAGTGCATAATCCAAGTCTCTAGAGTTATTTCTGATTTTTCGTCCTTCAAAATTTTGATGAGATGCAAAGGGGGGGGGACTATTTTTCCGCAAAATGACAACAAATCAGAAAGTTTTTGGTCACGTGAGATACATAAGTTCACACCTAGTTTAATAGTTCATTGGTGTGTGCTCGGCGTCAAAATGTCTGGGTACCATCTACGCCTGGGAGCACAAGGCGGCATTATCAAAGTCGAGCGGGAAATTGCGGCGACTTTGTATCTGAGAGTGTGAAGGATGCACGGAATGTCCGTTTTTATGAGTCTGCTCACAGAGAGGCACCTCGGACCTCACACTGGCAGTCGAGTACAAAAGAAGAAAACCTTGACGATGTCACAGCGCAAATTTTTTAAAGTGCGATAGCGTCTAAACGCCTTATTTGATTGAGCTGAAAATTCGTGCACATGTTATAGGTCATCTTCGCACAACTTGTATAGATTTTGGTGTATCTAGCATTTATAACTTTGTATAGGAACTCAACAAAAAATTCTTTATCATAATGATCTATGTGGGCTCAAATTATTTGAAGTGCAATGGCGTAAAATTAAACATTGGAGAAAAATACTCTAACACCCTATTTTAATTTTCACTTTTGACTATTCAACGACTTTTCTTACTTTAGTTTATTTATACAACGGTTAATTGCTTAAAGTTCGGAACGTCAAATGAAGCCTGCAGAGATTTTTTTTTTTTTTTTTTTTTCTAAATAGTAAGAAAACTAAAAATCAAGGTTAAAATGTATAGCAGGAAAAATGCGCCTAAAAACTACTATTAAAAAGAACTAAATAATGGGGGGGAAGAGGGGGGAACTTGCATATAAACACTAGAATTGCAATAAGCTCTTTCAATTGTTACATCACTTTGTTGTTGCACTCGTGTCTACATTTGTTCGTTTGACGATGGTTCCTGCTATTATTTCGACCCCAAAAAATTGCTGCGAGTTTTCTATGCTATTTACCATATTTTTATACGAAGATTCAATTTATACTTTATATAAGCGCATTATAATTAAAATAACTCTACAACGTCATTAAAATCTAGATAATAAAAACTATAATAAACAAACAAATTTCATCAAAAAGTTTTAATCGATTTTGCGTTGTTAAAGAAGGAATCACGATCAAAGTAAATCCTACAAAGTAAATGCAGAATTGATTTTCAATTTCTGATATGTGGTAGAACAGAGTTCAAAGCTATCATTTGGAATATGAATAAATTTATATATTAGCGGTAGTATTCATAAATAGAATTTATACATGAAAAATTAGTTTTTGAAACGAATATGTTTTGTGAATAATTGTTTTTATAATTTATTTGATTTTATTAGCGATGCAATATATTGCTTTTTTTAGATTTTATAAAAGCACACGAAAGCTTTGATCGATAAATAAAATTGATACAAATATCTGATTATTTACTTAATGTTGCTTTCAGAAAAATAAAGTATTCTTATTGTTCCAGAATACTTTGTAAATTGGGATAAAAATGAGTAAGCATTTAAAAAAAAAAAAAAAAAAAAAAAAAAAAAGGATTAATTTTTACTCGCAAATTATTCAAAATAAATTTTTATTTAAATTGTATAAAAGAATATAGATTTTTTGATAAATAAATAGGTTTGTTAGTATTATTTTTGGGGTTATCCGAGACCTAGCACTTATGTCTTCACGCCGCTGACGACCATCGACTAAGTGTCAGTTTAATTCCCACGCTGACCCTGCACTTTTTTTTTTTACTTTTCCAAATTTCCGTATTGTAATCCTGTTATGTCCTCTCTGTCCTCATCTCGATGAAGATTTTTCAAGCAAACTTCGCGTTAAGCAGACAAGTCTAATGCACATGTTATCAATTATATATATTCAATGTATATATATATATATATATATATATATATATAATTTTGAATAGAAAGTAATAAAAAGGCGTAAGAGTTTAAGATAAGTAGGCGTGACGGACAAAAAGAAAAAATGTTAATAAATACAGCAACAACGAATTAAATTATCGAAAAACATTCGTAAAAATAACATTTCATGTGAAAAACAACCTTCCGCTTCCTCTTCAGTGGGTGGGAGCAGCAGAACAGGCAATTATTAAGAAAATTTTAAAAAGCCCAAAAGATTTTGGAAACGTGGCGAAACCAGCATACCCCCCCCCCCCAAAAAAAAAAAAAAAAAAAAAAAAAGGAATAATAATGAAATTCTAAAACAAAATTGATTTAATAGTACTGAAATAGATATAACTGTAGCAATTTTGATTCATAAAATGAAGTCAATTAAAATTGTAATAAAAAAAATATGTAGTCCATATGCGTGATAAAAGAAATGCGTGATAAACTGAATAGGCCGCGGTAGCCTGGTCGGTAAGAGCAGCGAGTTCGTGATCGAAAGATTGCGGGTTCGGTCCTTGAGCCGGCTGAAGACCGTCGTGTACGCTAAAATGGCGACTGGTGCACGTTAAATTCCGTCGTGGTCGCAAAGTCCTCCAAGTTCCCATAAAAAATTATACCTCTGGGGTACCGGAACATGGGTTTAACTCGCTCTGATCCGGATCAAAATTCGAGTTCCTGTTGTCTGGTCGGTGCTGCCATCTTTCACCAGCTTCTGGAGCTAAAGTCGTACTTCCTCCCCTATGAGGCGCTCCTAATTACGGAAGACGCACCCCTCATGCCTTAAAAATCCGGTTAGTTCCACTACTGGGGCTCGGAATTTCCGAGTGGCAGACGACAACAACAACAAGTAACTGAATAAAAGACATGCCAGTCAGCCATGCTCCCACTCAGACCTGAAAGGCAAAAGATATTGTAATAAATTGGACTTACGGCAAAGTAAAATTGTAGAAAAAAGGAAACAGGATTATATAACAGAAATGGTGTTTCACAGTCAGTGGTCCATTACTGGCACGGTATCAAATCGCATAGTCCAACCATTCCAAGTCGCTTGATCTCCAGTAGCTGCATTTCCGACAGGGTTCCTTACGTCGGACTTTGGCCAGGGGTCTTCATCAGCACACACCACAAGACACCAAGCAGCATAAGTATAATAAATTGGATTTACGGCAAAATTAAATTGTAGCAAGAAAATATAAGATATATATATATATATTATTTGCTTATTTTGTTTAATTTTGTTTTAAGAAAATCACGAAAGTAGTTTTATTTTTCGAAAAGTTTTATTTACTTATTTTTTTTTTTTTTAAATATATCTTGGAATAAGTAGAAATAAGAAAATCTTTCTAATAATGTAGTAAATTCCTACATATTAATAACACAACATTACAAACAATGCAGTTTCGAGGTGAGGCATATATATTTTTTAATATTTATTTCAATTAACCCCTTAACTGCCCCGGGCGTATAGATACGTCTTTCTGAAGGAGTTTCTTCGTATTGTACTGCTACCAGTGAAATTACTGACATGGCTTGACAATGCAACAAAATAACCCTGAAAGGGATCTTGACGGTGTTTTTAAAAGATTTACTCATTTCAGAGTTGAACGAAAACGGCGGCACTTTGAAACGAATCTCGTAAATTTTCATCGGCAGGTGAGGGGTTAAAGTTTCTTTTGCAATTACTTAATGAATATTTTAATTTTAATAGTAACAAATGTTTTCAACTACGCCATACATTTTTAACTGAAATAAACTTCGATTGCAGAATATATGCATTTGAACTCTTTAATGAATGAAAACATTGTAAATAAACATTATAAATTTCAACAATATAGTTTCGTATCGAATTAAAAAAACATATTCTTCTATGAAATCTGATATCACACTGTCATTGAAGCAAATATATGAAGATATAAAACTACAGAAAATCCAAAACAAAATGAGCAAGTTAAATATATAAGAATCTTTGAATCGTTTCTACATTGTTAAGAAAAAGAAATCACGATCAAAGAAAATCCTGAAAGGTAAATATAAAATTGATTTTCAATTTCATGTATGCGGTAGAATTGAGTTCAATGCTAACATTCGGAATGTAAATAGATGTATCTATTAGTAATAGTATTCCAAATCAAATTTACTAATAAAATGTTAGCTTTTGTAAGGAATATGTCTTGTTAAGAAGTGATTTTATACTTTATTAGATTTTCTTAGGTATATAATAACGTTTTCGTTCCGATTGTACAAAAGCATACAAATGTTTTGACAAATAATATTTTTATTTAATATTTGCTAATTTTTTGTTGTTTATTTATTTATTTATTTTTTTTTTTAAATCAATGGGAGTAACTTGTGTTAGAAATATTAAAAATCTTTTAAATTCCTGTATACTAAAATCAAATTAATAAATATAAATAAATTTATATTTTCGTTTCAACTGAAACAGTTGTAAATAAATTAGTTAAACTGGGAGTTTATGTAAAATTAATTACAAATAAATATAAATTTCAAACAGGTATGGGAATAAAATAATAAAGTATTGCACATGTTAAAGCCAACTGAAAAGTTAGCGCATACGCCGTAAAACGGCAAAAGCAGTTATTAATGTCATATTACGGCATACACGGGGTTTTAAAAGGTGGTGCAATTTCAATTTGGTTTTACTTCTTTTTAATTGAAACAAATTATGAGTAATATATATATATATATATATATATATATATATATATATATATTAAATAAGGCATTTTAAAATAATTTATAGACGTTAGATTTTTTTGTAATTCGCTTTTTTCTTTATATAAATTAGCTACTCCACTTTACTATCCATTAATTTAAATCATGAAAAAAAAAAAAAAAAAAAAAAGACCTGACGCTAGATAAACAAATACAAAAAAATTAAATTAAATTAAATTAAATAAAAATAAAAATAAATAAATAAATATAAATAAATAAAAATAAAAATAAAAATCTTGAACGTATAAAAATAAAAATCTTGAACGTATAAAATGCCAGAGGGAATAATAATGCAATTGCAGACAGGAAGAACCCATTAGGAGAAAACTCTGTTTCGGTAGCATTCAGCGTACTGTTTCGTTAAATATCATCATTAACGTACAATGACGTCATCAGTGCACTGATGACGGTATGCTAAATGCTCTCGAAACAGCTGTCTGCAACAATATTATTTCCTTCAGCGTTCTATACGTTGAAAACTTTTCTTTTGTTTATTTTATATCATCTTTTTAAATACGAAGAGATAATTAAAGAGAAAATTAAATATATACATTATTCTAACATATCGAAGCATAAAGATTAAAAAATAAAAAATAAACCATATTGTTGGTAAAAAACCAACGTATAAATAATAACAATAATAATAATAAAAACAGACTACAATTCCACCTTCTATTTTTGCTAATATCACAGTAGTATTTTATATTTGCTATTTTTCATCTATCTCACGACTTGTTTACATGGTATTATACTTATTTTTATGAAATTGCTTTTATAAAATTCTGAATGATTATTACAATAACAAATTACAGCATGGAAATAAATATTGCTCTTACTTTTTATCATAGGATAATACATTGCTTCAAACACTTTAGATAAAGATTGCATTTTATTTACAATGTATAAATCAAGAGATATATAATACTACTTTTCATTTAATGGAATTACTTTTTCGGTTTCTAAATCGCTGGTTTCAGATACTTTTACAGATAATATTTTTTTTTAAATTTGTATCATGTGTTTAAATTGACTATAAATTAGTTTTAAATCTGAAATAGCATATCTTGAAGAAAATGATGCTAAAATATTTGAATATATCGGCTCAATATAAAAGAAATACGATATTAAAGAAGAAATATTTTATGTGGCATTCAGGATAGTTTTTGATTATGCGGCATTTCAATATTTCCCAAAAAACAAAGACATTTAAAATAAGTGAAACATTTAATGTGATCAATATTATGGATAGTAGTTGCCACACTCCGGATTTTCGTCTACGAATAATTTTTAATATACCGTAAAATCCCGAAAGTAACCCCCTTTCTAAAAGCGTAGCGGCATTGACCTTGAAAACTTGAAGGTCGAAATTAGGTTTGGATGAAATGGTGCAAAGATGGCCCTCCGTATGTACAGTCACCAAAAAAAAAAAAAAAAAATCGCCCCCCCCCATCTATTTTCGCCATAAGTTGTCGTAGAAACATGTGGTTGGTACCAATCGATTTGTAATAACGCCTAGTTTATAATGGTATAGTTAGATTTTGTTTAAGGGGTCGTCTACATATTAAAACTGGCATCAACTTTATTTTTTTCAATGGTAACCCCCATTTTTTATAATTTATTTGAGATTTTTGGATCAAATCATCGCAGAAAATGGTATAGTTTATATATTTTGCTCAATTTTTGATAGAGTTATAAGCTGTCAAAATATGAGGGTGCTAATTTTAAATGAATGTGACAAACATTAATTCATATCTTCCAAAATATTTATGATATTCAAATTCTGTGTTTTTTATATGATAGAATGAATTGACCCAAACATATTCCATGCATATTTTTGATAAAAAAAAATATTTTTTGAATTATGAAAATTATTAATAATTTCATATTTGAAAAAATTATGAATTATGACCTATGTTAATTTTTATATGAATAGAACGGGCATCATCAAAAACACGGGTTTCCAAAATTACAGCTTGTTCCTAACATTATTTTTTTAGTTACAGTAATATTTCCTTTTTTATTTGTGTTAGTGGGCCGTCACTTACAATAATTTGTATCCTCTGTGAGTAAATATCTGTATATATTTTGACAAAAAACTATTTTAATTTACCACAATGCCATTCTAATTGTTTTCTAAGCAACATTTCGATGTTTATAATACAAACTGGATTATTTTTTTATAAAATTATCACAATGCAAGCGAGATATTGTGGAAGAATTGCAAAAGAAATGAAGTCCCGCCTCTATATTGCAGAAACAATATTAAAAAAAAACTAGATTGCATATTCGTATAAGACTCTATTTGTGACGCTGGTATGCAATGTCATGCTGGTATGCGATGTAGTAAATGTCAATGGCATTTACTACATCGAATGCTAAAGACAAAATTTAAACGATTTAATTGGAAGTATGTAAAATAATTTTGTTTAATATTGTAAAGTTTTAGAAAAAATGTGTAAAGGCGTCGGTCGCTTCCGTTGCAAAAAAGGAGTACACTCGTTTCTGAAATTTTAAGTATTTGTTCTTAAATATTACATAACTTTTCCCAGTTTCTAACTGCTAAAATTCTATTTTATCTCTGCCTTGCCGTTCTTTATTTCTCTTTTTACCTGAATATTCAAGGATTCGTGCACCTCAAGGAAAATGTCATGAGTTAGAAAACGCGGTAAGACGAGAATTATTATTTGAAAGAGCAATACTTTTTTTTCCCCTTTAAAAAAATAATTAATATAGTTAATATTTATTAATTTTTATCAGATTTTTTAAAACAAATTTTCTGTTATAACCCTTTCCGGCGCAAGACAAATCGGATCATTTAAATTATACTGCCACCGGAATTTATGAATTAAATTAAGCTAAAAGAAATTTCAAATTTTAAGGTTAAAAAAACTGGCCTTTTCTGATATGTTATAAACTTAATTTTTTTCTAAAAAATTTCCGGGATGAATTTTTTCAGCTGGATCTTAAATTTTGCGTCCTCGCAGCGAGGACACCGCGCGTTAAGGGGTTAATCTTGTTGTGACATTTTAGCATTCTTTTATTGTACGTTTTTACGCTAATGCTATTTAAATTTTATCGCTTGACGTAACATAATAAAATATTAAATTTTTCTTAAATGTTTTTTTAATACTAAATAATGTAGTAGATTTTTTTTTCTTTTTTTTATGTTTTTAAAATCTATCATTGAAACAAAGCGCAATACTATTATTGTCGATTATTCTATTCACGGCGTAAAACTGGCGTCACATTTATTATGGAAAAAGAATTTAAAACAGAGCAATATGTCTTATTACTTTTAAAGGTATAGATTTTACACATTTAAAATTAAGAATTCAAGTACAGTAGACGACTGCAGAACGGGGAATATTCGTTCTGTACAATGGGACACCATTTTATGTCGGATATACTTTATCAGGCCAATTTATGCAAATTCAGTCCAAAACAGAAATTTTTTATTTTGTTATATTTTGTTGTTTTGCTTTATTTTTTATTGGTTTCTAAGTAAGGTTTCGGTGTTTACTATACATGTTAACTTATTTTCGTAAAATTAACGTATTGCAGGCGGGAAATTTTGATATCATTCCACAAGTATAATAAGCCCTACCCTCTGGCTTTTTCTGAAACAATACTTTACTTTAAAAAATGTTTTTGGTTTCTTTAATTTTAGTTTGTTTGACTCTTTATAAAACTCTAGCATATATAAAGGAGTGAAATTTACCGTTTGGATTGTTGATGACAAAGTTTCGGCTATTTAATCATGAATTTGTGAAATAATTTCATGTTTTAGAGAAACGTATAAAGACGTGACCGTATTACTCAAAATAAAAATGATTTTGAACAGTATCTCCTTTTTATTGAATATTAAACTCTTTCTCGACCGCATGCTTCTGCCTTTTAGATAGTCTGTTTCGCCTGTGGGCGTTATTCATTCAAACTACATTATGTCAGAACGAGGTTTTCTATATCCATATTTATTTTACTTATGAGTATACATAATAATTATACTCTTTCTAGTGAAAGTATTTGTATTCATATTATTTTGTTTATATAAATATAATTGTAAGGAACATTCTTGAGAAATATAGTAACTAATAACACACAAATCGTGAAAGAAACGCCCACTGGAAGAGTTACAGATTTCCAGTGACGTGGATCTGCGTCAGAGGTCGCGAAAGTGTTAAATATCCTTTATCAGATTTTAGCTTAAAACTTTTTATCTATATTTTTGTATATTATATATTGTTGGTTTGTATGCCTAAAATTAAATGTAGAACTTTATAGTAACACTTTAATGCAAGGCTTACTGTATATAAAAAAAAATATACCCAATAGAAGTAGATAATTCTTTTTCTTAAATATTAAACACTTTTTTTTTTTTTTTTAAACCGCTATTAATATTATCATTATTACTATTATTCGTTTATCTTGGTATCTAGATTTTTGTAATTCAACATTCTAGGATTCATATGACTCGAGCTATTTATTTTTTCCGTATGAGGTGATGTATTTAACTATTCGATGTTTAATAAATAGAAACCAATAAATACTTCTAATTCATAAACTAACACTGAGCGTTCTGCGAATTAGCTTCGTTTTTTAATTTTATAAATAACGTCTACGTATTTTTTTTTCCGGTGTGAAACTAACTAATAATGGCTGTTGTGAGGTACATCATGATTTATTTTTTCTAAATGTATAGACGGACCCCTAATACATTTTCACGCGTAACTCTATTTAAAACTGATTTAAAGTATACATATAGGTATGTTTTCTGAACTGCCTTGATCTCAGAAATCTGAATATGAGGTCAAAATAAGGAGTCGTCATTGAAAAAAAATGAAGTTTATGCCTGTTTTAATATGTAGATAACCCCTTATGAAAAATTTAACTGCGCCATTAAAAACTAGACGTTATTACAGATTGATAGGTATCAGCCGCATGTTTCTACGATAATTTACGGTAAAATTAAATGGGGGGGGGCTTTTTTTTTTTTTTTTTTTTTTTTGTGACTGTACGTCCGTTAATAGGGTGAATAAAAAGGATAAAGGGTTATATTTAAGAAAATGGAATAATTTCACTTTCGGCAAGGAAGAAAAAGCTTACATTAGAGGGAGGGTTTACTTTCGGGATTTTACGGTAAATATTTACTTTATAAAAATGGCGATAATTCTAACATTAGTTAACTGAAAGATAATTTTATAAAATAAAATAATGAAACTGAAAAAACCGAGAATTGGCAGCTCTATATATACAGAGTGTTTCAGAATTCTTGTAATATACATTACGAGAGGAGGTAATAGAAAAGTTCTTGTGGAGCACAAATCAACATAGAAACTCTGTTTTATCATCAATCGGTCGCAAGTTGTAGCGGATAGAATGCAAAATACCCCAACTTTAAAAAACTGCCAAATTTTGAATTTTTTTAAAATTCTGCAGAAAAAATAAGCGCTTATTTGAAAAGAACAGAAAAAACCGATAAAATGGTATCAGTCTCGTTAGAGTATCTACACTGCTTGACAATTGCTAAGGAACAGAGACGTTTTTTGAAATAAATAATCAAATGTAATGCTTGAAGAAATGAAACTAATTACATATATGTAGAGGTGCAGTGTTATATTTATAACGCAATTAGTACGGATGTCATCGCATCGGAAAGCGGGATAAAAGAATAATAAATATCGTTCACCTTTAAAATTTTTCAAAGTCACTTTTTTTTTGTTTCCCCAGGTGAAAAGAGAGATATCAGTCTCTCAATAAGGAATGTGCTCTCCTCGGACATTAGTTTAGATTTAACGCCTGTTATTCATGCTGTCTACTAAATTATTGAGTTGTCCTTAAAATTCTTTTAATTTAGGACGATTAGAATTTTTTTTTGTCTATTCTTCCATATAAACGCATGTGGTAACAATGTTGTGTTCCAATGCAATGTTTACGATTTCCATTTCTTAAAAATATTTTCGCACATTTTATTTGAATTTTATGTTAAGCTAGTTGACTTCGGCGACCAGCTGGTTCTCGATTCTTGAAAGATCTCGTCGTATAAAACTCCCGCTCGATGGCACCTGCGGCGCCTTCTACCCTTTTTAAAATCTACAACAGCTTGCTCACTCATAGTATAAATTCTTTTTAAAATTCTAACTGTAGCAAATTTTCGTTCTGTTGGGACTGCGACGCCCCTTTAAGTTTCAAACAGCCTGCTTGTTCACCATGTAAATGACCTTTGAAAATTCTGATCGTGGCAAACCCCCAATCTGGTGGTGACTACGATCACCTAATAAACTCCCTGTAAGTAATTTAATCATAATTAGAAAGAGAGATATTGAAGTTTTAAAATATTAAAGCGCCATCTGGGGACTGAGATTTGTGACATCTATTTTTCAATTCAAATTCAAATAAGTGTTAAAATGATACATTACTTATGAAATTATGTTATTAGAAGCTGAGATACAAAAGTAATATAAGTACGAGGGTTGCCTTTTAAGTTTCTGCAAAAAGTGAGAAGAAAAAGAATTTCTTGGGAACAAACTGTTTTATTGCTTTTCAAAATATTCGCCTTTAAGATTTATACATTCTTCCATCAGTTCAAACCAATTCTTGAATCAGTTTTTCTACTCTGAAGTTTATATCTCAGAAACATGGTTTTGGAAGGCATCAACAGCTTCTTGAGGTGATGAAAATTTTTGCCCACGTATTTTTTGTTTGACATGAAGGAACAAGAAAAAATCGTTAGGCGACAAATCAGGAGAATATGGGCAATGAGACATTAGTTCGATATTTTTAACCTTCAAATAATCAATTGTTTCATGTGCTGTGTGGGAGCTGGCGTTGTCGTGATGAAGAATGATGCGGTGATTTTTGTTATTTTTCCTGATTTCGTTGATGACTTTTGGCAAACAAATTTATGTATACCATTTAGCGTTAACAGTTTTCCGATCCTCTAAATGAATGGTTGCGATATGTTCTGCAAGGCCGACGAAACAAGCAATAATTTTCTTGGAAGTGCTTCGTGAACGAACAACTTTCGTAGGATTTGGTTCATACGGAACACCCAAACAGTGGATTGTTGTTTATTTTCCGGCTCATACGAATATATCCAAGTTTCGCCACCTGTAACGATGATTTATACGGATTTTGCTGTTTCCAATTTGATTTTTTTTTAGCATTTCCTTACATCAATTTACACCAGCCTCTTTTTGAGCTTCTGTCAAATTGTGCGACATCCATCTGGAACAAATCTTTTTAACAGCTAAATGTTCGTGCAAAATCGAAAGTATTGCAGTCTGTGATATGCCAAGGGATGTTTCTATCTCACGATACGTGACATGCCGATCTCCTTGTATCATCTTGCGCACAGCATCGATGGTGTTTGGAATCACTACCGATTTTGATCGCCATCATAAAATCATAAAAAACCATCCAACGGAAACCTTCACGAGTTACTTCCATTTTTTTTACTCACTTGCATCTTTTAAGCACTCACTGTAAACGAAATACGCAGACGATTTCTAACATGCTACTGATTCCAAGATTTAAAAAAAAAAAAAAAAAAAAAAAAAAAAAAAAATGTGAATTTTTTAAATATCCTGAAGACAAATTTCAGTAACGCCTTTACTGGTCGTTTCTAAAAACATAAAAGGCAACCCTTGTACTGTTAAAAAATATTTGTGTCTGCCATTTTCGTGTTTTCCTCCGAAAATAAAAGGATTCCGGTCTAATTACCGTTAAAAATGCTTAGTACGAAATGTGAACAAAGTATCAGAGTTCCAAACCTTGCAAAATATAAAAGAATAAAATCATTTTTATTTTGTCACAGTTTCCGCTGATACGCCTTCAAAAAGCCTGAACAGCTTACATCATTTTAAAAGGATGCAATAAACTTACTTTAAAATATGTTTGGAATGACGCATTATAAGTATTTTAATCATAATTAGAATTGGAGATATTGAAATTTTAAAATATTAAAACGCTATATACCATCAGATCTACGACATCTACTCTTCAATTCCAATTGAAGTAACTTTCAAAGTGATATATTACTTACGAAATTATGTTAAATAGAAGATGAGACACAAAAGTGAGACAAACATTGTTATAAAAAGATTTATGTCTGACATTTTTGTGGTTTTCTACGAAACTTGAGTAATTCCGGGCTAAATACCGTTAAAAATTCTTAGTATAAAATGTGAACCAAATATCGGAATTCGAATGTATGCAAAATATAAAAAAAATAAAGACTTTCTGGTTTTTCCGTTGCTCTCCGAAACAATTGTACGAAATTTGTATAGCGTACGATTTATCCAGGCTTAAAACCTTATGATACCAATTTCCTGTTCCTCCTAATAATTTTACATTTTCAAGAATATCCGCAATCGGTTTCTCGGGCCTTAAAACCTTATAATACCATTTTTCAACCCACTAAATCTATTTCTACATTTTGGCCCCTTTGCTCGCCTTTCTCCGCCCTCTTAATAATTTCACGATTTCAAAAATATTCCCAATGGGTTAAACGGACCTTAAAAGCTGATAATACCAATTTTCAACGGTCTAAGTATTTTTTCTACATTTTTGCCTTTTTACCCCTCCTTCCCACCCTTCCTAATAATTTTACACTTTCGAAGATATCGGAAATCGATTTCTAGGCCCCAAAAACATTTATGTACCGATTCTAACTGCTTTAACTCTATTTATATATTTTTGCTCATTCGTACTCCTTCCTAAAAATTTTACACCTTCGAAAATATCCGCAATCAATTTATCGATCCTTAATACCTATAATAATATCAATTTTCAACACTGTAAATCTATTTCTAGGCCCAGAAAGCCTATATGTACAAGTTTTGACAGCTCTAACTCTAACCCTATTTCCCTATTTTTCTCCTTTCGTTCCCACTTTCCGCCCCTCTTAATAATTTTACAATTTCAAAAATATCCGTAATCGATTTATCGGGTCTTAAAACGTAATAATATAATTTTCAATGATCTAATGTTTTTTTCTACATATTTGCTCTTTCAACCCCCCCCCCCTTTTCGCCCATTCTGATAATTATACATTTTCGAAAATATCCGGAATCGTTTCCTTGCCCCCCAAAACACAATAAAACTAACTTTTAATGCTTTAACGTTATAGCTACATTTTTGTCCCTTCGTGCACCACCCCCTCCCCCATAAATTTAATACTTTCGAAAGTATTTTCATTCGATTCAACAACCGAAAAAATGTCTCAGTACGAAACTTCAATGGCATATATCAATTTTAAATACAGCAAAAGAAAAAGAAAAATTAATCTTATTGTCTTTCTGTCACGTGTGTTAGAATAAATATTAAATTCCCAATAAAAATGTAACTTTTTTGTTTATTCCCTTAATTTGATAAAAATTAAACTAGAGCTTGATCTTGTGTTGTCTAGCACGAATATGAATTCCTGTGTGCGTAAGTGAAAGTTTGAAAGCTGAAGATTTTTTCCTACACTCCAAAACACGTGATGTCTTAACGAGTTGAAACCATTTCCTTTTCCGTCGGAGACAATCCTCTGCATTGAAATGACGTGTTGCCACCTAAAGTTCATGCTTTATGTAATTTAAAAAATTATAATTATTGTATCGATAACAAGCTTATATCCCTGAATTTAGAAATATTGTTCCTTTCATTTGGTACTGAATTTGTAATGATATTTCTAATTTATTTTCTGCATTTTCTGGTTTTAGTCCGTTAAAATGTCAATTACTATGCAATCGCAGTTCGAGATCGCTTTTTCATTAAACGTAGGTCGACGTTTCAAATAATATCTCCGCAAGTAATTAAAAATTAAAAAAAAAAAAAAATTCACTATCCCCTCGGGAGGGCTTCTGGACACCTGTATAACCTGTGCTGAACCTATAGATGAATAGACACACAGACAAACCTTCCCTTTTTTAACCGACTTCAAAAAAGAAGGAAGGTTCTCAATTCAAACCGTATGTTTTTTTTATGTTTGTTAGCTCATAACTTCTGAACGGATGCTCCGATTTTGATACTTTTTGTTTTGTTGAAAAGGTCTTGGTCTGCAATAGGTCCCATTGCAATATCTTTACGATCTAAAGAAAATACAGGGTGCCCAAAAAAATCACTCCCAACTCTATTAACTGCTAAACGGCTGCAGCTATAGTGATAGAACTGGTATGTTAGTATAGCAAAGTGGCCATGCAGTATAAGGTTAAACCGCTTGTAGCGCCACCTGGTGGAAAATAGCAGAGTTAGTGTTCCTATCTTGAAAACGGTTCAAGAGAAAAAAGTGAATAACAATGTTGAAGAGTATCATCGATTTAGTACAAAAAGATTGTTCAGACATTCATGCTAGCGTTCCTATCTTGGAAACGGTTGAAAACAGGGGGAAAAAGCGAATTATAAAATTGCAGAGCATCATCGATTTAGTACGAAAAGATAGTTTAGACATTGATGCTAAAAATACAATGCTAAAAACGTGCATTTGTTTGTTCGCAATTTCTTACACTATGCACACTTGAGCTACACTGCATGTGTTGTAGCGTAGCTGGTGAGACATACGCTATATAGTTCAAAATACGGTTACTTGATACTTTTTGTTTTGTTGTAAAGATCTTGGTCTAAAGTAGGTCCCATTGTAATATCTTTACAATCTAAAGAAAATAGAACGCCATCTGGTGAAAAACAGCGGAATTAGCGTACCTATCTCAAAAACGGTTTAAGATGGAGAGAAGTTAATTACGAAGTTGTAGAGCATCATCGATTTACTACAAAAAGACAGTATTTAGAGATTATTGCTAAAAATAGAAAGCTTAAAACGTGCATTTGTTTGTTCGCAATTTCCTACACTGTGCATAACTGAACTACGTTGCACACTTTGCAGCGTAGCGGATGACACGTATACTCTGTGGTTTAAAGTACTGTTATTGTAAGCGGTCACATCGATTAGCGCAAAGTCGTTTTCAACCAACTTCAGAAAGGAGAGTGTTCTTAATTCGATCTATGTGTTGTTGGTGTTTGTAAGCTTATAACTTCGTAAGAGATGCTCTAATTAACCGACTTCAAAAAGGAGGAGGTTCTCAATTCATAGCGTATGTTTTTTTTTTTTTTTTTTTTTTTTTTTGTTAGCTCATAACTTCTGAACGGATGATCCGATTTGGATACTTTTTGTTTTATTGTAAATGTCTTGGTCTGAAATAGGTCCCATTGTAATATCTTTAGATCAAAAGGAAATACAGGGTGCCCAAAAAGTTAGTCCTGACTCTTTTAACTGCTGAACAGCTGCTGCCTAGTCATAAAAGTGGTATGTAGGTATAGTAAAGTGGAGATGTGCTACGCGATTCAACCGCCTACAGCGCTAGCTGGTGGAAAACAGTGGAGTTAGCGTTCCTATCTCGGAAACGGATAAGACAGGGCTAAAAAGTGAATTATAAAATTAGAGAGCATCATCGATTTAGTACGAAAAGATAGCTAAGACATTAATGCTAAAAACAGAACGCTTAAAACGTGCATTTGTTTGTTCACAGTTTCCTATTTTGTGCAGACTTAAACGACATTGCATATGTTGTAGCGTAGCGGGTGACATTTATGCTATGTAAAATTCAATGTATGGCTATTGTAAGCGGTCACATAGATTAACGCACAGATGTTTTAAACCGACTTCATAAAGGAAGAGGTTCTCAATACAAACCACGTTTCTCATTGTTGTTGTTGAAATTTGTTAGCTTTTAACTTCGTAAGAAATGATTTAATTTTAATACTTATTTTGTTGTAATGATCTTGGCCTGAAATAGGTTTCATTATGATTTCATTAAGATATAAACAAATTACAGGATACTCACAAAAGTCTGTTCTCACTCTAACTCCTGAACGCATGCAGCTACACTGGTAAAAGCTGTATGTAAGTATCGATTTTGAAACTTCTGTCCGTCAGCTGCAATGCATATTTTGCTTTTTGTTTGAACTTTACGCTGCGCAATATCCAGCGCAGCGGGTGACACGTATTCACTGTAAAGTTCAATATTTATGCCTAACAGAATTTTTGGTTACGAATACAGCGTATCAGTTCTTTACATTTCTAAAGACTTTTTAACTTAACGTATGTTCATTCCATAGACAGTTTTTTTGCTCATATCTGATAAAAGCAAGACAAGTGATGCAACTTAAAAATGCAGTATTTGAGAAAAATCAACTTAAATATAACTTGACTAGAATAACACTGGCACAACTGTCTCTCGAGTGTATAACTTTCTATATGGAGATGTAACTTTTTTGTTCACATTGGGTGCATTTCATGTATTTTTCAGTGACATAAACCATTTTTTGAGGTATGTCACTTTTCTTGGAAGTTGTGATTTGTGAAGCTGCCGTCGAACGTCTTTTGATGTTCTGCTATATGAATAAGTTTTCACTGAAAAGAGAAAAATAAAAGCTTTTTGTAAAAAAAATAGAACCGACTCCAAAAAGCAACTACTCTTCAAACAACTAAAAAAAAAAAAAAAAAAAGGTATGAAATGAAACTGTAAATTGCGCCTAAAAGTATAAAATAATTTCCTTCGCCAAACAACCTATAACACTACAATTAATCATAACTTTTGAAGTCGGCGCAAAATTAAATAAAATTTTATAACTTTATTCAATACAAAAATCAGATCCTATTCAATATACACATCTCACATTGTCACCTGCAAAACGCAGCCGAAAACTTCTTTGATTCAAGAAAACAAATAAGATCTCGTAAGCAGCAAAAGTTGGCGAAGATGCTGGTATCTGACGTCCTTGGTGAAAGAAAATCACAAAATTATCTGGCAATCACATTTTATTTCTTTGGGATATCATGATTGTTCTCATAAGGTATATTAAGAGAGTAATCAAGATTATGAAACAAGACATCGTACAATATATATTATGAAAATATACATCTTCCGTGTATATTTTTGCATTTCGTTTTGATCGCCAAATCCAAAAGCCACCAAGGATGATAGCTATCAAAGTTATACCAAATTTGCAAAGGAAATTCTAACTTCGTAGAAACATAAATACCGCATTGTAAAGAATGTTCACTGTTCTATGTAGATGCTACTAATGGACCAATTGTTAATAGTGATAAAATAATGAAGGAAACATGAAAATGGATCATTCGAGACAACAGCATTTCTTGTTACCGATATAAAAACAAACTTTTAAAAACTAATTAAATCTTATTTAATTTTGCGCCGACTTCAAAAGTTATGAATAATTGTAGTGTTATAGGTTGTTTGGCGAAGGAAATTATTTTATACTTTTAGGCGCAATTTACAGTTTCATTTCATACCCTTTTTTTTTTTTTTTTTTTTTTTTTTTAGTTGTTTGAAGAGTAGTTGCTTTTTGGAGTCGGTTCTATTTTTTTTACAAAAAGCTTTTATCTATGAAAGATATATATATTTTGACTTGATGCGACAGAGAAAGAAAGGGGAAATTTTTTAATAAGCTGTGAAAACAGTTTTGAAAAATTGCTAACATATATATGTATATACATATTACTTTAGTAAAATTAAGAATATGAAATAACAATAATTTAAAAAATAAAATATGAATAAAACAAGCGAAAAAATATTGTACTAAATGGGGGTAAATATATCTAAATGACTAAAATGGCTAGATATTGTATTTTTACTGAATGTTCATATTATATTAGAAAAAAAAATGATATCTTATGTATATAATATATTCACTTAGAACATTCATCCCTAACAAAGAAGCAAACGACAAGCAATATCATACACAGTGTAGGTATAACATATACATGAACATACAATAGAGTTCATTTAGGTATATACATGAACTCTAAAATATAAAGTTTTGTAATCCCAAATGCTGCAACACTAACGCTAAAATGAACTATCCAATTATATCAAATTATTTAAAGTATCTATCTTAATATATGAAATATTTATTCTTTTAAATCATTTATATCATTTACTCATATATATCACGAAATATTACATACGCGAATGTAAAAAATCAATTCTTGTTCACGGTCTATGAAAGATCTTTCTTTTTTATCTCTAATATTGCTCGGAGATAAATGAGATTGCAATAAATCAACGACATTTGGACATGACAAACCACAAATCGACTAATATATTTTTTTATTGTCAACTAACTTCTGGTAAAAACATTCCACATTTCTCTGCGTAATTTGATAAGTAAGATTGGAAAGAGAAGGTAATGTTTAGTTATCCTTTTTTCTCTTTTTTTATATATATATAAGTTTATGGATATAAAGTTACATGATTTTTTTTATTTAGTTAAATTATATTCTCGTTTATTAAGTGCTTCATAAATAGGTAATATATATATATATATAAATTAAATTCAATATAAATGACAAGAATTAATTTGTATAGAAAAGGCGCTCAAAGCAGCACAAAATTGTATACAAAAACAATAATATATTTAAATAAAGATAAATGATGACATGAAAGTGAAATTTAACAAACAACAAGAAAACTTATCAAGCAATGTTAATAAACAAGAAAATTAGTTAAACACTATTTAAGCCAGAAATGCTGAAGAGATTTATCTTTATTTAAATATATATATATATATATATATATATATTATATGCACACTATTAAAAGTCACAACACAGAACTACTAGTAATCAATTACACATGCCTACAAAAATGAAGTTTACAAATTTTGATTTGATGATTTCAGCTGATCTTTATGTTTTTTGATATGCTGAAACTAAAAATACAGCCCATTTTTCTCTATCACGTATAGAGTTTTGTCAATACAAGGTGTTTACCAACACGATTTCTTATATATACCATCCTAACAATCGGTTGGTTGATTGGTTGGTTGGTATGATTTTAAGTCGCACTAGTGCTTCATAATTACAACAATAGGTATCTATGATTAATTAATCATGGAAACATACTACAAAACTTAGCATATAATTATATTGGTGGAAGAGTAATGGAAGAAATTGTATAGGCAGGCACTCTGTATTAACAAAAATCTGTACGTGATAGAGAAAAACTGGCTTCATTTTCGGTTTCATCACACCAAAAAACATTGAGATCAGCCAAAATTATAAAAACAAATTTTTACATGTCGACCTGTGTTATTTTAAGTCTTATGTAAACTCTCAGAAAAAAATAAATAAAATAAAGATATTAAAAAATCTATTTTATATACGCGTTTTAACCCTACAAGGCTCAATTTGTTTTTTAGTGCGCGACAAAAATATATAGGTTATAATTAGTGATCAGAAGATAGGGAAAACCTATAAAAATAAATATAAAACCATATTTTACGGAAAAATCAACTTTTTATTTCAGTTCCGCATACGGTACACTGAGCCCACAGATTATCATACAGATAGGACAGTGAAGCTAAAACGCGAACCGGAAATATAGTAGCACCACTAGTGTCAACAGAGGGAAACTACATGCGTTAAGTCTACATGAATAGCATCTTTGTTCGAAAATTGTTTTTCTATTTCGCGAGTAGTTAGTGTTAGGACTAGACCCACTGGGAAGTTTTCAATTTCTTCACTTTCTATTGTTTTTGAATTCACAAAATTATCCTCAAAACATTCACAGCTATTCTTCTAAGAAATAAAAATCAATTTTTATAATGTTTAAAAATATGCTTTGTCAAACATATTCATATTCAAGTACAAATTAAAATTACAAACTGTAATTCTGAAATAGCAGTATGAAATCATTGAATATTAAACGTTGCTTGGTTCAAATAATACAAAATGCTTTAAAATGAAAAAATGTTTTTATTTTATGTATATTTTCAAAGTTTATTTTCTTAATATTTAGCACTTGCTTCTTAAAATAAATTGTTTTGACAATAAAGTTTGTAAATAATAATGAAGTTGCCAAACGAAAACGTATGTGCAGTTTTCTTTCCTTCACTTTTTCTACTACTTTTAAATTCACAAAATCATAACATTCACAGCTATTTTCTAAGAAATAAAACTAATTTTTATTATGTTTGAAAATAAATTTTGCCAAACACATTCGTGTTCAAGTGTAGAAATTAATATAACAAACTGTAATGCTGAAATAGCAGTATGGTATGAAATCTTAAATATTTAACATTGCTTGGTTTAAATAATACAAAATGCTTTAAAAAGGAAAAAGAATATTTCTGGTTTATGTATATTTTCGAAATTTATTTGCTTAATATTTAGTACTTGTTTCTTAAAATAAATTGCTTTCGATAATCAAATTCGTAAACAATAACAAAGTTGCCAACATCAATACAATGGTTAGTTGGTTGGATGTTGGGTTTAACGTTACACTATTACGATACGAACATAGATACAATAAAAATAAGACGAGCGATTGCGTAAGCTAGAGAGCTCGAGAAACTTACAGCCGTTGACAATAGGGTCGTTGCAGTCAAATTTTGGTTACCGAAGAATATACGGGAGTGTCCTATCTGTATAATAATCTGTGCACTGAGCCTTAACTATACTTTTTGGTATTAAACTAGTACAATTGAATTGTTTTGGAACTAGTTTCCTATTTGAATTTTTTTCAATTAGTGACTTATTATTTTAAACAAAATGAAATAACTATTATATATTTTACTTTTTTATATATTGCAATTTATAATAAACAAAATCCTATAACTAATATAATAAATTTGTTATTTTTTTATTGATGAAAAGATCTAAATCAATTATTATATTTATTTAGGCAAAGTTCTATGCGACATTTGTCGTAAGATAAGAATGTTTTTCCTTTGCAACCAGGATATTTGCATCTTGGTCTTTTTTCACCCCGAACAGGAAAATGCTCAAACCCATCACGTTTGACATCACGAGGAGGTAGGATTGATGTAATTGTCTTCTGCCTTTTATTTTCAATTTCATCAGATAAACTTGGTCTACCTCTCTTTTCTTTTATCGATAGCCCAAACATGCATAAACTTTTCCCTACTTGAAATTTGAAGTCCTTCTGTTTCATTGGGGTTGGCGTATGCTGCTGCTCCCCGTACAATAACCAGCAATTGATAAGAGTTACATCAAGAAGATGATAAAATAGCCTCAAGTACTATTTTCTGGTCCTAATTTTTATTTTATATTTCCCTAGGAACGAATCTAGGAGGTCCACACCACCCATATGCTGGTTTATTTGGGGGCAATCCACTTGTATATACTTTTTCTTTTTCTTTCAGTATCTTCTTGCTGTTTCTATTGGCTCTTGACCCACAAAAGACGATGATAAAACGACTGGTTTGTTATCGTACCACGTAACGGTGGCAATATCTCTACTATCACAATTTGCTACCCATTGCTCTGAATAACCTCTCTGAACCTTTTCCTTTTTTAGGTCTTTTATGGATTGGATTTTGAGGTCTTTTCCTAAACGACCTTTGTTGACAGTTCCCAGCGACTGTATTCCCTCTTTGGCCAAATAAGCAATCAACTCTGGCGACGTATAATAATTATCAAAGAATAATTTGTAATTTTGATTCTTTGATGATCGTCTAGGTGATCGAGATTGTGTTAATGGTACCTGTAGTTGTCGCTGAAGTCATTCCTGATGTACTAGGCTGAGGGTCTGATATTTCTGGTTGACGATTTTCAATATTCGTAAGAACCCCGTTGACGGGATACAAACACTGATGTCTCTGCGGAGATAAGGAAGTTTCCACGTCGCTACGTGGCTCGGATAAAAAGTTTTGGATGGACTGAATTTTTTTCGTTTTCATCATTACTTTCAGCGTCAGAAAAATCTTGTTCATCTTCACTGCCAGAAGGAATATGCAAGAAACCCTCAATATCTTCATCACGCAATCTTCTTCGCGACATTATCTGCAATAAAATCAAATTATTGACAAGGAAAGTTATCGTAAGTACGTATAAGTAAAAAAGGACACTAAAGCTCAACGTACCGTATGTGGTACATACATAAAAATATGATTTATTAATACGTTTACTATTGTAATGTAAAAAACAACTTACCTCTGCAAAATATACACTTCGTTATAACACACAGTATTTTTTTCGAGTCAAAACTCTTCAATAACTATTCTTTTTTTTATTTTTGAATTCAGACAAACGACTAACTTATCACTTTCATTCAAATTTCACAGTGAGTGCACTATAACAAAAACACGAACGACATCTTTAGGTAAAGATTCGTATTACTACATTGCTAAATGTCAGTAGCTTCTATCAAGATGTCAAGCGATGTCGCTACTAATAGTTTTATAACTATAGGAACGATTAAAGTCGGTGTTCCACATATGGAACTGTACGGTTAATGGCTAATGGCCTTGTACGGTTAATGGCTAATATTAATATAACTAATTATTGGCGAGAATATATTTATGACTTCGAATGCTTTTTTTGAAGTAAAGACATACATTTTTAAATTATTATTGAGAAATTAAGTAATAAAAGTAGATAAAAATACAGAATAAAGATTGAAAATTTCGATTATTTACTTTTAATTGTTGTAACTTCTAGATATTTTCGATTATTAACTTTTAATTAATTATTCTAAATTTTTACAGAAATACTGGATAAACACTTCAGTAAATTTACAGGAAATTTTTACATTGTAAATTTGCTGTAAAAAATATTGTATTTTAAAGTGAGGGTGCATTCTTTTAAAGTTAGAATTATTTCTTTTAAATAATTTAAAGAAACCTAATCTTCAAATAAATACGAAAATAAGTTCCGTTTAAATAAAATTTAATTACTGCTGAGACGATTAACGGATGAACATGTTACTCACATTTTATAAATTCCGGGTGTTCGTGGTGGAGCTACGGATTAAAGCTGACTGACTACATGCGTGTCTTAGATCTGAGTGTAGTGCCCTGCGTGAGTGTCTTTCTTAGGGTTTTCCGTATTTACGCGAGTTTTGGAGAACACCACAGAAAACTCCAAATTGCTAGGCCGATGAGCAGGACTTGGGACCAATCCTAGCTCCTCTCGTATACTAAATTCGAGAGCAGGGCAGCTCGACCATTGATGGGCCCCTATATTTCGGAAAATTATTTGAAATGTCATAATAACTCAGAGCTAAATGTGCATAAGCAAAGATTGTCAACATTTCCAAAATTTTAGAAGCCGTTTACTTCTAAGAGTTTGACGCATTTAGGAAAACCTTACAGACTATAAGTGATTACTATGCAGTTTATTAAATGATACATTTAATTAAAAATATAAACTCATTGATGCCACATTTTAAATTTATTCCGTAACATTATTAGTACCCGACCTTTACCCACAACACATTATACAGTAATTTCTTTCAATATATAATTACAATTAAATAAAATGAAAATTCTTCTTTAGTAAAAATGATGTGTAAAAAGGGCAGGTTCAAACAACATTATGGAAAACAAATAATAATAATAATAACAAAATAGTAATGAATGGTATACTTTTACTACATACTTACATTTAAGATAAATATTAAAAATAATAAGTGTTCGTAATTTAGATTTTTGGGTTCGAGTGTTATTCATATATGAAAGTAGAATGTGTAAATGGCCATTATTTTATTAACATTATACGAAAAATTAATTACTTTTAAAACTTGTAAATTTAAACAGGTTTTAGATGTGTTTTATAAATCTATTACAGCTTTTAAAATAATTTAAAATTCCTGTTTTTACATTATTAAAAATGTCAGAGTGAATTTTTTAATTAAAAAAATATTTTGCATTGCCTTCCGCTCAGTATTACGTGCAAATGTTACATCACATGGACTTAAAAAATATAACAGAACTGCCAACCTAAGGATTTTTTCACACGACTAGTTTTTAGAAGATAACTTTGTCCTATCTATTCACAATATTTCGTTTGTAATAAAAATTATTTTTTCTCTAAAAGAAGTAGTTTTTTTTTTTCAAGAAATAAATAAATAAAAAAAAAAAGTATAAAAACTTTATTTTTGAACATGATATCCTGATAATACAAAACAACAAAAATCTATTGGATTGCATAGGGAAGAAGAAAGCAAGTTATATGACTACCAAGTGTTATACCGTTTCTTGTTACAGCGGTGATCGTTGTTTAGTGGAGATATCCGCAAGGAAAGTTAACCCGTTAGTAGTCGCTATAGACAGCGCCACCTATTACAAATTGCGTTTTTTTTTTTTTATTTAACTGTCACCAATAATTTTAAGAAGTGATGTGATCGACGTTACTTCGATTTTATTCGCGTTTTATGTATATCAAATGCCACTTCTAAAAATTTTTGGTGGCTATTGAATATAAAAATTTGGAAATACTGAAGAATGGGCGGCAAATCGTCCAACTAGCGACTACTAACGGGTTAAATTAGCAATATTTCAAGAAAAAGTCCAACTGCAGTCACCAGGATGTCTTTATTAGTGAAATTTTTTTTAAAACATCATAAAGGATAATTATTCTTAGAATCTTAAAAATACATAGTGTTGGTCATTATGATACAATTCAATAACCCTAGCGAAACGTTGAGATTGTCGCATAAGATGGGGGAGAGAGCGAAAGTAATTACGTCGTTACTATACTATGATTTGGAGCAGTTCTGAGATCCTTACACTAGAACAGGTCTGAGATGTCTGAAGACAAAAAGCCAAATAATAAAAAAAAAAAGCCAAATAATAGTGTCAAATACATTTATTGTTTCTCGGATAAAATGATATAAATATTTTGAATTCGAAAGTTCGTTAGTAAAAGTTATAGCCAATTATTTCGCCAATGAAATAAATCACTCAAATTAAAATCCGTTACATCCTACGATTGGACTATAATTGCAATTTAGAAACTAAATCATTTCTTAATGATTTAACTGACAGAGATTTCTAAATTTAGCAATAATGAAATAACTTGTGCAATATTGTTTGACGCTGATTTTTATAAATGAGTAATTTATTTAATAAATTATAATTTGAACTGTCAAGTTTGTTGAATTCAGATGGGTAAAGAAAGAGTTATTTATTAAGCAGAAATGATTTAAATTGCATCAGTTATTGCATACTTATTCAATAAACAAAGCAATAAATTTACTCTTAATTATTTGAGCATTCAGGAGCATTGTGTAACGGGAAACACATAAACCGTGATCTTTCAATAAGCCCTTCTATCATATTAAAAGAAAATTTGTATTATTTTTTTTAATGAATTGAAAGAACAGCTATAAATAAAAGTGACCTTCTCAGATAATTTTGAATACTTTAAGTAACTTAATTGTGAATTAGATTTAAATTAAATTTATTTATTTAGTTATTTAACTAATAATTTGATACTTAATAAATTTAGAATAAAATTAGATTTATTTGAATAATATGTGAGTAACTTCCTCACACCAAGGACCCTTAACCCTTTAACGTTCACTACTTAATTTATTTTAAAAATTACTAAACTAATTTTAAAAATGGCTTTTAGACACGTAACTGATCATAAATATTAAAAAAAAAAAAAAAAAAAAAAGCATTGTTCCTTTTCGAGAAATTTTTGGTTTGAAACATCTGTAAGTAAACCTTATTAAATTCAAATAATATTTAATTTAATAAATAAATCACTTTATAAGTAAACATTATCGACAACAAAAACTCGTAAAAGTTGCATAGATCCCAACATTTCAATTTATTCCGGAGTATTTTAACCCTTTGCAGTGCAAGGTAATTCGGATAATTTAATTTACACTGCCACCGGAATTTATGAATATAATTTAAATAGAAGAAATTTTGAATTTTCACGTTAAAAAAAGGGGCCTTTTCTGCTATGTTATAAATGTAAATTTTTACTAAAAAATTTCCGAGATGAGTTTTTGCACTTGAGAATAAAAATTAGGTGTTCCATCAGCGGGAACACTGCGACTGAAAGGGTTAAGGGGACGTGACACCTTTGATTTGTCACCATTGAAAGTTTTCATATAAAAGGTTATACTTCCATTTAATATTTACAAATTGAACTATATTAGATTTGTTAAGTAAAATATACATTTAGGCAATAATTATTACGATTTTGTTGTATATTTTACAGATTTGAAATCTTCGTATTGCCTTTTCTCAGTTTGCACTCTCTCCTGAATTCATGATCTAGAAATTGCTACACTTCTACGGATATTTAAAAAAAGACTTAATATATTTTTTGGATGTTTAATAGAACCTACTTAAAAAATTTAGGGACAAAGTTTGAAATTTATTGATTAGATTTTTGGGGGGAAATAATGTATGTCTATATAAAATATTGAAATAAAAAAAAAATATTTTTGATATATTTATGTTTTTCCTATTTTTCTTTTAAATATATTGAAAAATATATCCCTAATTCATTTATGTACGTTCTATTAAACATCCAAGAAAATAAATAAATAAATAAATATGCATAAGTTTTAGCACTTTGAAGATCATGAATTTATCAAAACATACAAACAGAAAAATTGTCATTTAAAGATTTCAAATTTGTAAAAATTATATCAAAAACCACGTGAATTATTTCTTGGATATCTATATATTAATAGGCAAGCATAAAATTTGTTGTCCCTTTTTAACATATTAATTATGGGAGTAGAGGGTTGAAAATGGTATCATTCGAAAGGTATGGTTAGCCGGAAGGTGCGAATACAAATATTATTTTCTTACGATGTCAAGAAGGTATTTAAAAATACATTTATTTTTTATACATTTTCCCCCATTTTTCCCTTTTATACACGTATTCCTTCACATTAAAAAATACCTAAAAGTAGAAAGTTGTTAAATCTGGCAATTTCATAAAGCTCAAATAAAACCATAGACACAGTAATTTGTATAATGTAGCATCACTATACGCAAGCGAGGTGATGACGTCACTGTCTGTCCATGGAGCCATGTAAAAGATTTTCTATGTTAATTGTCCATTGAGTTTTTGTAAAAAAATATTCAAAAATAACGGAAATTATCTGCCGATTTTAATTCCGATATTTGGGTATCCGCGATTGTAATGAAATGCTCGCCCTCTGGTGGGCTACGGTGAAATTACAATAAACATGGTTTAATTCGAATTCCATATAGCCGCCATTGCTAGCCGATGTTTAGTTTCACATATATTTATTGAATAAAAATGAATAAATACGGTAAAAAAGATAACACATACTTTTGTGTGCCACAGTGTAAATCCAAAGCATCAAGAAATCCAGAATTGAGCTTCCATTTATTTCCAAATGACGAATTTAAAATTTCAGTTGCTTCGGCTAATGGAAGTAAAGAATTAATCAGATGATTTGAAACTAATATTTGTTCAACTTCATTTAAAATCTACTTCCGAATCGAACTTTGAATAAACTGAAGTATTTTTTCCAAAAGCAATCAATTTTCCATAATGTAATGGCGGAGAAATTATAGTACGAATATTAAGTAGAATAACAAGAACACTATTGGAACACACGTGGCTAATGTTTACTAACAACTGCAGTGTTCACAAAGCGCCGTCTATCGATCATTACAAACGCGGATAGTTATATATAAGTTACTGTCTACATGTGTTTGATTGAGTTATTTTTTCTGTAAAATTGATAAAATTTTAGTTTAAAATCACAAAACTCCAGAAAAAAAATGGCAAACTTCCAGTTTCGAATGTAAATATAAACATTTCATTTCAAAGGGTGATATTTAAACAATAAATATTGAACTAATATACTAAATAAAAGGAAAATGGATTTGTTACTAACTGCTGCATGTAAAGGTAGACGATACGGAAAAAATTCTGATTTCCGTTTTGTGCTGAATTTACATGTTTTGAGCTTTCTTTACGTTTCAATTAACTGAAATTGGCTACTTATTTTTTAAAAAAGTGTCTTTATTGCTAGCTTTTGTGGGTAGAAGAAGCAAGTAGAAGATTCATAAAAGCTTTTGATTTCCGGTTTTCGATGAATTTACACGTTTTGAGATTTCCTTGCATTTTAATTAAGTGAAATTAGTGAAATTGACTACTTATTTTTATTTTTTTAAAAGTGGATTTATTATTCTTTCCTCTGCATATATAGGTAGAAAATATAAGATTCAGAAATGTTTTAGATTTTCGGTTTTCGATAAAGTTACACGTTTTGAAATTTCCCGAACTCAATTCGACCATTTTTGAAAAATATCTTTTTTTTTTTTTTTTTGTTCAAACACTGTACTTTATGAACCAATCGAATTAATTTAACATAATTTGATACTTGGTTGGACCTTGATCTGACATGGTACCTATTAGCGTCTGGGCTGTATCACACAACAAGGGGCGTTTTCACGTTGCGATTTTCTCCCATTTCAGGAGAGGCTAACATCTACAGAGAGAAATAGTTATATTAAGTAAAACTCTGCTGATTCAGTTAGAGTGAATATTGTCAAACAATTGCCGAAGCTGTGTTGCAATTGCATTCCGTTTAGGACAAGGCAATAACTTTGCTTTGCCTCGCTTTGCAAAAAAAAATGGTCGAGTTTCGACCACTGGGCGATACTAGTATATTTTATTGAACAAACTTAATATAGTTCAATTTATAAAAATGTTAGCTTTTCTATGAAACCTTCATTGGTGCCAATTCAAAGGTGGCAAGACCGCTTAAGATTTATAAAAGTTTCTGTATGTAACTAAATGTCCATAACCACTTCTTCACCTGAAAACAATTAAAATATGAATAACATATATTATAAACAAATTTCAGTATTATTATTTTTTTTTATCTTCCATCTATTTTATTTGATAAAACAATTTTCTTTACAATTAACATATTTGATTGCAATTTACTGCAAAATTATCGGAGCACTATCCAAAAAACGTAAAAAACAAGGCGCTATTAATTTGCAATATTGTTTGTATTGTTACAAAATTGTAAATAATCGTGTTTATTTTTGTATACATTCTTTCAAAGAGGCTT
The DNA here is from genome assembly GCA_963930645.1 of Salticus scenicus. Classification (NCBI taxonomy): domain Eukaryota; kingdom Metazoa; phylum Arthropoda; class Arachnida; order Araneae; family Salticidae; genus Salticus; species Salticus scenicus. The sequence continues at coordinate 11,902,660 of OZ005659.1, read as the reverse complement.
AGTAAGTTGGTAAAGTGCTAATTTTGTGCATTTCTAGTCATTTTAGAGTTGAAATAGCCTTAATTTCCCTTAAAAACGCATTAAAAAGCCCCAATAAGGCAGGTAATGGATTTGGCGCCAAATTTGGCGACTTTTTACCACCTTGGCGATTTTTTTGGCGAACTTGGCGAGAAAATCTTTATTAGGGATATACCAAATATGGAAGCTGTAAGTTGATTGGTTGACCACTTTCTAGAGTTTTCTCGAAAAATCTGGGTCCCATGGAACAATATATAAGAAGTGCTTTCTCGCCAATGCAGTCAGTTCAGTTCAGTCTTCAGCCAGCTTCTCTAGGGCTTGCATTGCTCTTGAGCCTCTTTGAGAGAGACTTGCTTCAAGTGTTATTGCTATACAGTTTGTGCTGTGGATTTGCTATTGACAGCTGTTGTTTAAGCTGTGGTTACTGCTTGAATTGAAGCTGATAATTGGTTTATTGACCTGTATTTTTCTGGAACTTTCTGTGAATAAATTACTGAATTTTTGTAAGTTTGGCCTTTCATTCCCGGACAACTCACGAACCCTCAAGTACGCAACATTCCTGGTGTCAGAAGTGGGATTGTCTGTGAATGGTGATAACGAGAGCTATGGAACAAGAAATGAAGAAATTTCTAGAAGGACTCACTGCTCAGATGAATGAGTTAAGATCTGGATTGATAGAGGAAATGAAAACAGGACAGGAAAAGATGGAAGCATCGCAAAGAGACATGAAAGATAGCCTGAGTCAAGAGATGAAAGAAATGAAGGTAGCACAAGAGAAAATGGAAACATCGCAAAGAGAGTTGAAAGACGGTTTGACTGAAGAAATGAAGGTAGCACAAGAGAAAATGGAAACATCGCAAAGAGAGTTGAAAGACACTATGGGTGAAGTTCAGGAAGAAATTAAATCTAATCAAGATGAGATGAAGAGAGAGCTTTCAACGGTGAAAGAATCAATCGAGGGTAAATTAACGGTGATGGAAAATAGAATGGATGGAATAGAAGAGAAAGTTTTGAAAATAGAAGAAAGTTTTGAAGAGAAAACCATGAAGATAGAAGAAAATGTTATGAAGGTTGAAGAGAAAGCTATGAAGATAGAAGAAAATGTTATGAAAGTTGAAGAGAGTGTTACGAGGATAGAACGGAGTTTCGAGGAGAAGGTTAAAGAAAATTTTGATCAGGAACTGAAAAGAAGGTTTTCAGAGATAGAAGGTAAACTGAAGAGAATAGAAGAAGATCTGGAGAGAAAAGCGGAAGAAAAGTTAGAATCCATGCCACAGGAAACTGAAAAGAAAGAGAGAAGACGCCAGAATCACGAATTTATTAAGCTATCTACCTACGACGGCAGTTCCTCCTGGCATGTATATAAGACGCAGTTTTCCATCGTAGCTGAAGCTAACGGCTGGGACTCTGTTGCAAAGACGGCTCATCTGGTAGGGTCGTTGCGGGGCGACGCCGCAGATATTCTGGAGACCCTTTCGAAGGAGCAGTGATACGACTTCGAAGCTTTAACCAGAGCACTAGAGCTACGTTTTGGAGCGAAATGGTCGAAAGAATATAGTCGACTCCAGCTAAAGTCCCGTCGGCAGAGACCAGGGGAAAGCTTACAAGAACTGGCATCAAACATCCAGAGGCTTTCACATTTGGCTTTCTCAGATTGTCATCCTGAAACGCGCAATGATCTGGCTCTAGAAGATTTCACTGATGCTGTCGGAGATCCAGATATTCAAAAAGCCCTCAGACTCTCCGGCGGGAAGGATGTGGAGTCAGCCTTGGTGTATGCCCTAAAGCTCGAGACAGCCCAACAAGCCTCCTGTAAACATCGCCAGAACAGCACAGCAGACAAATTGAACGGCTCTCAAGGTGATCTTAAAGAGATTCAGAAAATGATTGCAGAAATTAATAGAAGACTACGCATTCTTGAGAGTAAGAAAGAAAGGAAGACTCCAACAACTAAATGCTGGGGCTGCGGAAAAGACGGGCATATCAAACGAATCTGCCCAGTAAGAACACTTAGAGACGCAACCAAGAATGTCTCTGAAGTATGCCACCCAGGAGGAGCTCTTCGGGAAAATCCAGATGTCTTCTTGCGGAAGCCTCCATATGAAGATCATAAATACAGCTGTAAAGCCGATGATAGACCCCAAAGAATACAGCCAGTTGCTCGCCAAGTTACTGTCTCAACACCATCAGAACAAGATCCCGATCCATAGAGTGACGAAGAACTTAGAAAAGCCCAGTTGGAAGATCCTGACATAAAGCCAATATTACAGCTGAAGGAGACAACCAGCAACAGAACTATCTGGCAGGACATTTCCAGATTTAGTCCCATTACAAAATGTTATTGGGCACTTTGGGACTCTCTTCATATCAGAAACGGCGTATTATACAGAAAGTGGGAATCTGGTGATGGGAAAAGCTTCCGATGGCAGATAGTATTGCCAAGATCAAGAATTCCAGATGTTTTAGAACAACTGCATAGTAGCTCTACCGGAGGCCATTTTGGGGTAATGAAGACTCTGCAGAAAGTTCGGGAACGCTTTTACTGGTGCAAGGCAAGGGAGGACGTGGAGAAATGGTGTAAATCCTGTGATGTTTGTGCGGCACGTAAAGGCCCGCAGAAACGAAGTCGAGGAAGACTGCAACGGTATAACGTGGGAGCACCATTTGAACGGATTGCAATCGACATCTTGGGTCCTTTGCCACAGACCTTCAGTGGAAATAAATACATCCTCGTCGTGATGGACTATTTCACCAAGTGGCCTGAGGCATATCCTATTCCCAATCAAGAGACATGCACAGTCGCAGAGGTCCTAGTGCAGCAATGGGTGTCAAGGTACGGCACGCCCCTACAACTTCATACCGACCAAGGTAGGAACTTTACCTCTGATGTTTTCAAAGGACTGTGTCAAGTACTCGGCATAGACAAAACCCGGACAACACCTCTACATCCCCAGTCGGACGGCTTGGTCGAGAGGTTCAATCGCACCATCCTGAATAACCTCTCTCTTCTAGTATCAAGGAACCAGCAAGATTGGGACTTGAAGTTGCCATTGTTCCTGCTGGCTTATCGAAGTGCTGTCCATGAAACCACCGGCTATACTCTAGCCCAGATGCTGTTTGGACGTGAACTTCGTCTCCCTTGTGATCTCCTGTTTGGTTGTCCACCCGATGCGCCTTCATCGCCCGAGGAGTACATCCAAGATCTCCAGGCACGATTTGAGGACGTACACAGCTTTGCTCGGGAGCGAATTAACATGGCAACGGAGAAAATGAAGACAAGGTATGATCTAAAGGCTACACAACATGAGTTCCAGGAAGGAGAGAAGGTCTGGTTTTGGAATCCTGTTCGACGCAAAGGACTCTCTCCCAAGTTACAGTGCAACTGGGACTGACCATACACAGTCTTAAAAAGGCTGAATGATGTAGTGGTGCGGATCACTAAAACACCTTCATCAAAACCGAAGGTGGTGCACTATAACAGGCTAGCCAAGTACCACAAGTAACGGTAATATTAAAATTTAAAATGTAAATATTGGTAAAATTTGCGCATGCGTAATGTAAATATTTGTAAATATTTGTATATAAATATTTGAACATATTTGTGAATTTTGTAAATATTTCTCACTTGATTTGTATTTCTATTTTATCGTTATATGCAACTTAGTTTTTGTATTTTAGATTGTGTAAATTTGGTTAGTTTCGCCTCTTAACCAAGGGTTGCACTGCCCGGGACGTGCAGTCCTTGGGAGGGGGGCAGTGTTACAAAATTGTAAATAATTGTGTTTATTTTTGTATACATTCTTTCAAAGAGGCTTAGTAAGTTGATAAAGTGCTAATTTTGTGCATTTCTAGTCATTTTAGAGTTGAAATAGCCTTAATTTCTCTTAAAAACGCATTAAAAAGCCCCAATAAGGCAGGTAATGGATTTGGCGCCAAATTTGGCGACTTTTTACCACCTTGGCGATTTTTTTGGCGAACTTGGCGAGAAAATCCTTATTAGGGATATACCAAATATGGAAGCTGTAAGTTGATTGGTTGACCACTTTCTAGAGTTTTCTCGAAAAATCTGGGTCCCATGGAACAATATATAAGAAGCGCTTTCTCGCCAAGGCAGTCAGTTCAGTTCAGTCTTCAGCCAGCTTCGCTAGGGCTTGCATTGCTCTTGAGCCTCTTTGAGAGAGACTTGCTTCAAGTGTTATTGCTATACATTTTGTACTGTGGATTTCCTATTGACAGCTGTTGTTTAAGCTGTGGTTACTGCTTGAATTGAAGCTGATAATTGGTTTATTGACCTGTATTTTTCTGGAACTTTCTGTGAATAAATTACTGAATTTTTGTAAGTTTGGCCTTTCATTCCCGGACAACTCACGAACCCTCAAGTACGCAACAGTATGTATATGCTCTATGTCCTAACAATACAGACGATTTTTCTTCACGTTAAAATAAGTAATATCATTGTGATAAAATTTAAGAAGTAAAAAAATCATTAATTTCAAAATGGTTTTATTCGATTAGCTGAAATTACTGAAAATCAGTAGATTGGATAATTATGGGGTTTATCTCAAGTACATTCTAAATATTTTATTAAAAAAAAAAAAAAAAAAAAAAAAAAAATCACACTAAAAAGAGGAAAAAAAAATTCATCAATGCCTGTTTATAGGTTTCCGGAATATGGATACTTTACTATATATACACAGGGCCCACCAATTTCCCACACACCTTCATATTTTGGAAATGCGTAAGAAATTTTAAAAATGATAAAACATGTATTCTATGAATTCGGGATGGAACTTTTTTTGGTGAAAACATGCTGGGTCTGGGGAAGGGGGATAGGAGGTGCCGCTAGGGAATACAACTTTAATAATCTAAATGGGAAGGCATGTCGTGTGATGCATCCCTGGAAATGTTTCTTCAAGTCAATGAAGAATTGACTTGAAGTTTCTTCAAGTCAATGAATTTTATATAAATTGTTTTGTCCTGCGATGATTGTTAAAGGAGATACATATGTACAAAATCCACATTTCAAAACTTTAAAAACTCATGTGTCTCCTTTAATGATTATCGTAGGACAAAACTATTTATAACAAATGCACTGTCTTGAAGAGATGTTTTTAGGGATGTATCATAAGACATACTTTATCATTTTAAATTTTAAAGTTGCCCTCCCTAGCAGCCTCCTCCTCCAAGCCTCCCAGGCTGAAAATATTTCCACTAAAAGAGGTCATAATAGAATTCAATAGGTTTCGCCATTTTTCAAAATTCTGACACATTCCGACACATTTTTCAAAATTCTGACGCAGATAGGCGGGGGGTGTGGATCTTTTGGAAGACCCTGTATATTAAAGTATAGTTACAAAATGTCTGTGACTTAAAATTTTTAGCAGTTAGGTACAATACATACATTTTTAATGCAAATGTAAAGATATACTTAACTTTGATGAATATATTAAAGCAAATTTATTTTTCAGTTCTTCTTTATGCTTTCTATTTGGAGAAAAAAAAAGTTATTTTAATGGATTTTTAATGCAAAACTCTCGTGGTAAAACAAATTTATTTCAGCGAAGAACATTTAATGTAATTTTAATGCGAAATATTTTCTGTTTACAATTAACTATTTATAGTTAATTGCTTATATTGTTCCATTGAGTATTCTTGCGGTATTCCATTAAACCAAAATTAAAAATTCATGAGCTAATTAATGAATGATATTTTATGTACAATCTTTAAATTTAATTAATTGTTTTGAATAGTTTTTGTGAATTATTATGCAATTAGCTTCTTTTTTCTCTTTCATTTTATAGTTTATTTAAAGGAAAGAAAATTTATTATAATGCAAAGTATTAATAGAAAGGAAAATTAATTACCTTTATTCAGATTATATTATTTTATTAGTTAAAATACTTTTTAAAAATTGTTGTTAGAAAAATTTAAAAGAAATATCTATAAATTAAATAATATTAAAAATATCAGATAGTGTGTAAAGGAAAATAAAAGTGGGTGTGTAAAGCTTATTAGTTTAAACCCAAATCATATTCTTTTATTACCACTTTCACATTTTTAAATACGTAAAAGAAAGGAAAAAAATGTTTTTAATATTAAGCAATAAATTAATAAAATATATATCCCCCCGCCACCATTGTTAAAAACTTTTATTCCTACCATCTGCTGAAAGAGAGTAATTTGAAAAACAAATAAATAAATAAAAACGTTAAATTGTCAAAAATAGAGTTTATTATTATTATTATTATTATTATTATTATTGTTGTTGTTGTTTTCAATACGTAAAACCTAAAAAGATTTTTCTTTAATATTAAGCAAATCCAACTAAGATAATTTTTAATCAGTATCAGAGCTTGAAATATTCGCCTTTCTTCAAGGACATTTTGTTAAATGTGAAAATGTTCTGCCTTTTTTCTGCTACCACTTTTTTCCTACAGAAATCTTTACCTTATTTTTATAGTAATGTTTCGCGATTAAACACATATAATAGAGATTACTGTATAAAAATAGCAGTAGTAAAAAATGATGGAAGTATTTTTTCCCTGGAAATGATCTGAAGTTAGAGTGGATATTTCGAGATCCTTGAATATTTATATTTTGTTTACCACTCCCCAATAAGAATCATTATTAAAATATAAAATAACTCAAAATACGGTTTACGGAAACCTTGTCCCCAGTATTTCGCCCCGGACATTTATACCCAAGTTGACTAGGATTAAGTTGAAAATAGAAATAATTTAAGAAATAAACGTACAAACATTATTTTTCCAATATAATTATTATCCATTAATGGGATTTTTCTTCCTAATTTCAATATAAAAGCGGTGAATATAAAGACGTATTTCGATAGAATAAATTGTGGATCCATTGTTTATCGCTGTGAACACAATGGAATTTTAAATGCACAACGAATTTATTTATTTATCTCATTAATTTATTTTTTACTTTCGACAAAGTATTGTTTTAGAGTCAAATTTTCGAACGTGAGTTTTTGTTATATTTACATGTTCTGAGGTCCCCTGAATACGAAAAGCATGTTTTTAGCTAATCGTCTGCGTGTATGTTTGTCTGTCTGTGTGTCTGTTATCAGCATAGCTCAAGAACAAATTGTAGCAGAAATTCCAAACTCGGTATTCTAAATGTGTATCATATAGGGATGCTACAGAAAGCTTTTCGTTGAGATGAAGCAAATGGTTCGTGTACAGGGACACTCAAAGGTATTCAAATACATTACGTCTATGGGGGAAATTGCAGGTAAGTAGAGTTTAACATCTATAGACTGCACTAAACTAAATGAAACGAATATGTATTTTTTGAAATGGAGATAATCAACTGGGAAATTTTTTTCTGTGTATGTAGGAGACTCGCCTCACTCCCTGGGGGGGGGGGGGGGAAGTCTCCCCTCGAGGGAAGTATTTTTTCATGATGGGTATCTTTCAAAAGAGCTCGCCAATACCTTTAAAACGAATGGTTGAACCATCGATCTGCGATAATTTAAAATAAAGTTATCGATTTTTTTCATTTTTAACCAAAAAAAAAAAAAAAAACATTTGTTTTATGTAAGATTGAGAATAAATTCAACTTTTTTTGGATATTTAGTGTTATACTACTTCTCTAATATGGAAATCGTCTGTATTATCCTAAAAGATAATTTTTTTAAATAATAATTGTAATAAATTATTTTTTTTTAAAACATAATTGTTTTTTAATAACCGAATTAAATTCTATACAAATGTAGGTGCATTAATGAAACGGGGGGTTGAGAGGGGCGGTAGAACTAATTACCATAGAAAACTCTTCCGAAGCCCAATTTGAATTGTTTAACGTAGGTTTACATAACAGTACTCGTTATCTTACCTCTTAATCTCCTACCTGTATTTATAGTATTAAATTTCAGGATAAGAGAAAGTCGTGTGAGTGACATACCAGATTATTTTAATAAATTTTCATAAAAAAAGACGAAAGAACTATGAAACTTTCTTTTTTCAAGTTTCTATCATATATTTATTCCACTACAATTACTGTTGTATATATATATATATATATATATATATATATATAATATCGTTAAATAATCAATGAAAATTAATAAACTGTTCCAAAATTTCTTTCGAGAAACCGATATTATTTTTTCAATGTATTAAAAAATATGCCATAGTATAATGCAGTTCGTTGGTATTAATGATTTTCGATAATATTAGCTGTAAGTTTTTTTAAAAATCTCACTGGAAATGAGGCCATTATCATGATTATTACTTTGTGCACGTTTCTTTAAAATATAAACGGAGGATTCAATCACAGTTTTTGTCGCATTAAAACAATATAATAATTTTTGTATTAGAATTTATCATAAATTATTTTACTTTAAGATTTATTATTATTTTATTTAATCATGTTAGTATTTTAAAACTACATTCCAGGCTTTTTTTTATGTGAAGTATTTGTGAATGAACAAAGAAAGACTAAGACAAAATAAAGAAAATCTTAGAATTTCTACATTAAATTTTAAGTTTTTTCTCTACATTTATCCGTTTAGCTTACTTCCAGTTTCTAAATGCAAATTGATGTTTTTTAGAAATATCTAGTTAAATAAGCATATCTTATATATATCATATATATATATATCTTTCTACGCATACATATATATATATATTTATAAATTTATACTTAGAAAAAAGTATATACATGTATACCGTCTTCATCTAGAAAGAATAAGTAGTCATTTTCTGAATCCTTAAACTATAATCGTAGGTTTCTGAGTTATGTTTATAAAATAAACAAATTACCTGGATAAATGAAATGATCGAGAATTTCTAGTCTATTTTCTATTTCTTTTTCTAGAGGGTAAAACAATATAATGAAAATCATGAATATTATGAATTCTTTATATTGCAAAAAATTCTCCCTTGATTTCCTAGAAATGGAGAAATAAGCCAAAGTTATCGTTACTAAAACTCTCCACTTGTATTCTCATTTATTTTCAGATATTTTTAAATGAGATTGACCACGATAATATAGGAAAGCGTTCTAGAATTCTAACAAAGGGTTCTAGTGATTGCTAAAATGAAAACTAGAACTTATAAAGATGACATAGAACTATTTTTACTAGAGACAAAATTTAGTTTCTAGATGTCAACCACAGAACTTTTTTCAAAGCATTTAAATTATATATTTTTTCTAAATATAATTATATCAATTTATATAGTTTTTTTTTTTTTTAAACTAGTAAATATATGTTCATTTCATTTTCTTTAGTGCAACCTATAAATGTTAAACTACACCTGCCAAAAATTTTACTTATTGAAGTAATGTGCCTTGGATGACCCTGTATACGAACCATTCGCTTGATCTGAACAAAAAGTATAGTGTAGCATCCTTCTATGGTGCAGATTTAGAATATACTGAGTTTGGATTTCCTGCTGTTATTTGTTCTTGAGATATGCTGATCAAAGGCACACTTACACACACAGACGAAATACTACAAATATGGTTTTCGGATTCAAGGGACATCAAAACGTGTAAGTATAACAAAAACGCAATTTTAAAAATTTGGCCAAAAATCTCTCTCCCTAGCATGCCAAACATTTTCCCTACCAAATACAGGAATAAAACTAAATTAAAAAAAAAAATCATTGTAATTATCAGCAGACTAAGTTTAGCACGATTTAATATTCAATTAATATTTGTAATATTTCTATGAGGCAATGCTTTTGATAAAACAATTTACTTATGTATTCCCAAGCTCGAGATTTCTTCTGTTAAAGTACATATATAGAGTTATGCAGTAATAAATTTTGTACTACGTTATTGTTTAACCAATTTATATATTTCCTGCATATTTGTATCCAATTTTCAATTGCGTTATTTCTAGTCAGTTTGAATTGCAATAAATCAGTATTTTCGTCAAATTTGTGGTATAAATTAACGCTCGAACTCAAATGTATTTTTTGTATGTTCATAAATATAAATAACAAATTCCTTTTTGGGATAATAATGCCTATCTTAATATGGAACGTTAGTATATTTCATCTACGCTTTTTTTCTTATACAATAGTGTAAGCATTAAAAGATCTATCATTTGAAAAATATTAGACAATAATACCATTTTTTAAGCTATTAAAATGTATTTACATAGTTATGCATTAAATTTTATAACTTTTACTAAATTTAATCTGAACTTATATATCGTAATGTTATGAGCTGTAACGGATATTTTGTTATGTGATTCTCATTGCATATAAGAACATTTTATGTTTCAAAAAAAAGTATATATATAATATTTTCATTTTTTATTTTCCATTTTATTAATGCTTTAAATTTTTTTTACTGTGTTTTTGCAACAATCTAAGTTTTTTATCCCGTTTACTACATTAGGCAATTTTTAGTTCCTCGTCATACCATAGATCGGGGGGCATAGATAATTGTGCAAATATTCTACCTTGTTTTTTTTTTCTTTCTTTTTTACTTTCTTAGACATTTTCAGGTATGAGGATTATGAAAATAATAAGGTTTATATATTGTCCATCTGAAGGCTTTCAGTTTGTTAGTGTGTGGATTAGGGGTTAGTTTGTGTGTCTGTGTATATGACATCTCCAGAACTAATGGTTGTAGAGAGGTCAAACGAGATTGAAAAAATTACTTATGTCACTAGCAAAAACTCTGTTGCTTTTCAATATTCTAATTTAGAAACTTCGTAAGTCATTCGAAATTTACGAATACTCTGACAAGGCAGAATAGGGTAAAATTTCGTATAAACATTCATTTTGATGGACATTTTTATCGTAATGATGTCAGACCACTTACTAAAATATCATTTATGATAGCGGCTTTAACATCATTGATTAAAAGCATTCTAATTTGAAACTGTCGTAAGTTATTCTAAATTTAAGAATTCCTCAATATTGCAGAATGTAGTAATCTTAATATATATATTTCTTTTGTGCGTGTGTATGTCACTGAACTCCTCCTAAACGGCTGGACCGAGTTTAATGAAATTTTTTGTATGTCTTCAGGTGGATTCGAGAATGGTTTAGATTTACAATTCAGTTCAATCGGATAATTGGATCAAAAGATATTAAGTAAAAACTCCATTTTAACTTTAAAATGATTCAAAAGAAAAATATATTTGATGCCAAAATAAACAAAATTCACGTTTATTTATTTTTTTCCGGAAATAAAATATTTTTAATTTCGCGTGATAAATAATAAAAATTAGAAAACAAAATTAATATACTATAAAAATATTCGCGTGTAAATAAATATTTTCATAGAGATACTTGGTATTATCTCAAAAGTTTTATTTAATTTAGTAGTACTTTTCTTTTCTACAGTAAAACAAAATTTTTCGTTTTAATTGATATTTTATATGTAACTTATAAAGGTTCTTTTATGTTTTAACCTTAATTATAAATAGTAATAATTTCGAATTTATTAGAATTTTTTATTTTTATTTTGTATGTATCATAAAACGTTTTTTTTTTTTTTTTTTTTTTGTATGGAACAGCTTTAGTTTGGAAAAATTTGAAATTTGGCACCGAAATAGTACGTTTCCCACCAAGATCGTCAGTTACGCAATTGAGATAGCCATGTTAATTCATCGCAAAAATGGCCAAAAATATTTAAAGTCGACAAGGGGGGGGGGGGAGGTCTATACTAAAGCTGTGCCTTTATATTTATATTTATCTTTATATATATATTTCTTTTGTGCGTGTGTATGTCACTGAACTCCTCCTAAACGGCTGGACCGAGTTTAATGAAATTTTTTATGTGTCTTCAGGTGGATTCGAGAATGGTTTAGATTTACAATTCAGTCCAATTTAAGTTGTTTATTTAATTAATTTATCACTTATAAATTGTTGTTGATTTTGGAATGTTTCACATTGGATCCGGCAGACTGCGCTACGATCGTAGTATCGAATATTCAATAATACGCAAGCGAAGTGATGACGTCACTGGCCGTCCGTGGATACAAGAAAAATATTTCCTATGTTAATCGCCCATTGGATTTTTTGTAAAAAATTACTAAAAATCGAGGAAAATTATTTCCCGATTTTAATCCCCATATTTGGGTATAGATATGTATTAGTTATAATGTGCATGCGTTAGATTGAGTTGTTTTTGCTAAAAAATTGATAAAATTTGAATTTTTAATCTCAAAACTCTGTCATCCTAGGCGGGAAAAAAAATATCGCCATATCATCTGGCGAACATATTTAATTTCTTTCAAAAATAATGATTATTTCAACAACTTATATTAAGAGAGTAATGAATAATATGAAACAATTTCGTACAATACATATTACGAAAATATACATCTGGCATGTATATTTTCGTATTACGTTTTTGATCGCCAAATACAAAAAACGCCAAGGAAGACAGAGAATTTAAAATTAAAATTTTGTCAATTTGAGAGCAAAATAACTCAATCTAACACATGCATACGATAACACTAATACATATTTATACCCAAATACGGGAATTAAAATCGAGAAATAATTTTCCTCGATTTTTAATATTTTTTTTAATAAAAAATCCAATGGGAGATTAACATAGGAAATCTTTTTCTTGCATCCACTGACGGTCAGTGACGTCACACTTCGCTTGCGTATATTCTATTGTAATTCCAGTTTGTCCCGACAGTTGGTGCTGCGATCAAATTCAGGAAAATATTTTGTAACTTCGTGTTATTATTGTTATACAAAAAATTGTGTCCTAATTGAAATATTACATCAAGATGTAATTAGTGTTTGAAGAGTTCTGAAGTGTGCATAAAAAACTATACATTTTGCAAATTTAGTGCGGAATTGGAGTGAGTATTTTATATAATTTTCTATCAAATTTACACGCGCGTTGATTAACAACCACCCTAACCTACGTATTTATTTGTGTAGCTAATTTATTATATTTTATTTATTTATTTTTTGAATGGAACACCTTCAGTATCGGATCCCTTTGGCAAAATTTGAAATTTGGCACCGAAGTAGCTCGGACGCTTCTCGCCAAGATCTTTAGTTCCACAATTGAGATAGCCATTTCAATTCATCGCAAAAATGGCTTAAAATATTTAAAGTCACCAAAGGCGTCCCATACTTTTGTGCGTGTGTATGTCACTGATATTTTATTCATTTATTTTTTGTATGGAAAATTTGGCACCGAGGTAGCTCGGACGCTTCTCGCCAAGATCTTTAGTTCCACAATTGAGATAGCCATTTATATTCATCGCAAAAATGGCTTAAAATAATTTAAAGTCACCGATGGTGTCCCATACTTTTGTGCGTGTGTATGTCACTGGTATTTTATTTATTTATTTATTGTATGGAAAATTTGGCACCGAGGTAGCTCGGACGCTTCTCGCCAAGATTTTTAGTTCCACAATTGAGATAGCCATTTCAATTCATCGCAAAAATGGCTTAAAATATTTAAAGTCACCAATGGGGTCCCATACTTTTGTGCGTGTGTATGTCACTGATATTTTATTTATTTATTTTTTGTATGGAACACCTATAGTATCGGATCCCTTTGGCAAAATTTGAAATTTGGCACCGAAGTAGCTCGGACGCTTCTCGCCAAGATCTTTAGTTCCACAATTGGGATAGCCATTTCAATTCATCGCAAAAATGGCTTAAAATATTTAAAGTCACCAAAGGGGTCCCAATTTGTGGCTTAGATTTAGAAAATCTATGCTTTTCTCACGGCCAATTATATGTTGCGTGTTCCAGGGTTGGAAAACCTTTGAATTTGTTTGTGTATACTCCTCAAGGATTAACCAAAAATATTGTACATCCAATGGCATTACGATAAATTAAATTTTTGTAGATTAATAAAATATACCTGTTATAAAATAAATTGAGTTTAAACCTTTTCACCTTTAATTAAAACGAGTTTAAGTTTTTATTTAATACGAACTCTACATTCCACTTCGCTCATACTATGCACATACTCACATGCATCGATTGATTGAATTGTGATAAATGTACATGTAATGATGTTAGATATTGTAATAACTTTTTGATAAAAATTTTCAACAAATCGGTCCAGATTGTTACAGCTTATTCAAAAAAGAATGAATTTACCTGTGAAATTTGTTGCTATCAGAGATTCTCTCATAAATTGAAATATTTGCCGTATGAAATACAATTTTGTGCTGTTCGACATTCAGCGGAGGTTTTAAATAGCAAGTAGCAAGTAGCAAGAAGCAAGTAGCGAAAATTTCGGTAATTATGTCTTTTACGTTATAATCGGAATTCACAGTCACCGTTCACAGCGCTCCATACCTGTTTCACTTATATACCACATCCTTACACACTTACAATAAGTTAGTTATTTTTTACTAGCAAAATATTCTCTAGAAATAATTTATATGACAAAACAACGTTTGTCGGGTCAGCTAGTATTTCATATAGATTTGCATTATGGGAATTGTTTTCATTGCAAATATTATGGAATTATAAGAAAATTAAACTTACAAAACTGACTTTAATAAAATAAATTAACAAATCAGTATAAGTTAAATATATAGAATTGAACGTGTAGCATAATATCAGTCTCTCAACGTGACGAGCAATCAGTCAAATTCATTACTTTTAACAAACATGAATGTACTATGTCCTATGAACTTCTATTATTTACTTTCTTACGACGTAAGAAATTCATTAATATCTAGAATTGTAGAATTATTAAAATGAGTTTTGAAAAATGAGTATTTTTATATTATCGCATTATGTATTTGTCATGAAACTTTTGCTGTCCTGTATTTGTGAGTAACTGATTTCCTTTATATATATATTAGGGGGACCGGAAAATAATGTCGTTTTGAATTAAAATACTGACATCGGAAATTTATCCTGGATAAAATTTAAGATATTCTTAGGTAACTTATAAAATGTTTATTTGTAAAGTACCATGTAAACGATGTTAAACAAAAATTTCCGGTTTCATTTTATTAATTCAAAACGACATTATTTTCCGGTCCCCCTAATATATATTAATGATATTTCTAAATAAACATATTGCATATTAATATTAATGTAATATAAAACTAAATCTTCATAAACAAAATTAATTTTCTTGCAAAATTGTATGGATAATTAGAAGTATGGCTGACTACCAGAAAATTGTTTGCATATATCAAGTAGTATATATATATATAGAGAGAGAGAGAGAGAGAAAGAGAGAGAACATAATAAACGTTTAGCTTTGAATTTTTTTTTTTTTTTTTTATCCTTATCACTCTTATTTTAATTAAATGTTTGTTTACTAATACTGAAAGAAAATATCTCCTCTCACAGCATTTTTGGCGTTTAAAATAGAAACAATCATACAATTTCCTATCTTAAACTACATTCTGTCTCATTCTTATTAGAAGATACTTTTGACAGATGTGATCGATGAGGTCTGGGGATGATTTGAAGAATGAAGTGTGATAAATTATGCTTTTGTACTCATAGAAAGTAGGGCATTGTGATCTGTTTGCAAAACTTGTATAAGATAGAATTTAAAGAAGACTAACATTTCGATTCTTTCAATCGTGAATCGCTTGAATCACTTTATTAGTGGTAGAAGTTAATGTAAAGAAAAGGAAAATGAATACTACTAATGTAGATTATTGCATTGAAACTAAAAAGTTAAACGAAGAATTAAAAGGGATAGAAAATTATATAAAAATTTCACTATTAATTTTTGAACTTTAAATTCTACGGACAAATTTTATTTTCATTTTTCTCTTTTGTATTCTTGGTATCTTTATATTTCAACAGTTAACAAAAATTTCGTAAGTAAATATCATAAAATGTATAAGTACATAACAAATATTTCAAATCGAAATTATTAAGCATAACACTCATTTACATGAAAAAAAAAATAATAATAAATAATAATAATAATAAATAAAATAAGGTACGATTGTAGCAAAACTTATTTCTTGTGTCCATATGTACGATTCTGCTAAAGATCAACTATAATATAAAAATTTATTTTGGATAACATTGTACAGTTCTCAAAATATTTAATAGTATAATAAAACAGTATATTTAAACTTTGCTATGAATATGAAACAGCATCTTTCAACTGAATGGGGAGAGCAGATTGCTATTAAATTTATTAAACTTGGTGCAATAACGAATCATCAGATGCGTAACGAAATTAAAGAAAAAAAAATGTGCCTAACGTAGTACTTTACATGGAAAACTAAAATGTAACAAAATAAATAAATGTTTTATGCCATGTAGGTCATTTTATGCATCAAATGTTCCCTTTTTCATGCAAAATATCGCCTAATGAATTTATTATTATTATTATTTGTTTCTTGAGCGTATCTCATGATTCGTTCGCATACCACAGTTGCCGAATATCTTTTCATCCATTTTAGAATAGATATGATACTTTACATTCTATTAGGCTTTATTGGATTCAACAGCATCTTCCAGTTAAATTTTAAATTTAATTTCATTATTTTAATTTAATTTATTTATTTTAATGAAGGAAAAGCTTCGTATTAAAGAAAAAAAAAATTGCTTTTTTCTTCTTTTTTTGAGCCATTTTTAAATAAATTGTTCATATTATGTTATTTGTAACTTTTGTGGTAAAAGCATTTAATTAATTTAAATAAGTGCCACCTATTTATGCGGTTTCAGTGGCTTGCTGTTTAAACAAAAAAAAAAAAAAAAAAACTTTTTTACATCTAGGTTTCTGGTTATAAGCATATTCTCTGAGTATAAGAATATTATCACCAAATTTGTAATTTTTAAACAGGCAGTCATACATAGCTGCACTTGTTTCTCTTTCCATGGTACGTTTTACACAATGGTAAAAAAAATAGTCTGGTGTGTCACTCACATTCTCTTACCCTGTATTTCAATACCATAAAGACAGATTGCATATTAAGTCTTAAGATCAACAGCGTAAGATTGTGAAATTTAATATACATTTAAAATAATCTAAAATAATTTTAGGAATAATTTTATTTGACATGCACATCTGTGTGAGGGAGGCTATCGCCCCTCAACCTCCACGTTCAGTTGTAGTGAATGCAGTTATTTATATATATATATATATATATATATATATATATATATATATATATATAATCAAAGCTGTTATTAATTTGCCTTCAAACTTGCCCATCTTTATCAAATTTTTAAATGTCAACCTAATACGGTCTTACTTCTGAGTGCCAAATTTGAATTTCCTGCAGCAATAATGAATCTGATTTAAGTTATGCTGATGTAATCAGAGCACCTCCAAAACGTGATATTAAACAAACAAATAATAATTTAAAAAAAATAGAATTATAAATTCAGAAAAACATTGTTAATGTATGCGTGCGAAAAATTAATTTTGCTTCCTTATCAGTGTTCGTCATCATAATAAAATGTAGCAAAGCACATACATCAATTTATTCAATAGAAACAAAAGTTGAACTTTATTTTGGGTAGCCCTGTATATTTTTTATAATCAATATGCACTATAAATAATATTATGTACTTAAATTTAAACTTACTTGAATATCAACTAACACACACACACACACACAAAAATAAATAAATAAAAAATTCCAGCAATTTCAAAGAATAGCTGCAACATATCCAAATACTTTGGGTAGCCCTGTAAATGAATGATTTTCATACCATATCCTACACGAAGCAGGTTTCTTTGCATATATTCGTTTCATGTGGTTTTGTTCCACCTATAGATGTTAAATTCTACTTACCTACAATTTCCCTTTAATCATAATGTATTTAAATTATCTTGGGCGTTCCTGTATACCATCGATTTGCTTGACCTGAAAGAAATGTGTAGTATAGCATTCTTATATTCTACACATTTAGAATACCAAGTTTGGATTTACTGCTATTACTTATTCTTGAGATACGTTGAAAACACACACACACAGAGAGAGAGAGAGAGAGACCAACCGCTAAAAGCAATATTTTTGGATTCAGGGGACTTCAAAACGTGTTAAAATAAGAAAATCCCAATTAAGAAAATTTAACCCCAAAACAATACTTTCTATACAACATAGAGCAGAGGTAAAAGAAATGGATAAGGGAAATTAAATTATCTGGTGTGCTACACATACGACTTTATGTTTCTCTGAAATTTAATATTATTAATATTGGTTGGAGATTAACGGGTAAGGTAACGAGTACTGTTATGTAAACCTATGTTAAAACAATTTAAATGAGGCTTCGGAATAGCTTTATTTGACAAATAATTTTATGTGAGGAGAGCTGCCGCCCCCCTCAACCCCTCGTTTCATTATTGTACCTACATTTATATAGAATTCAAATTTGTTATTAAATTTAAAAGTCCATTTAAAACTAATCAGGCAACTTTCACCCGCAACATTCCTTGAAACTTATCAATTTTGATCAAACTTTTCTAGTAACAAAAGTCTTAACCTCAAAATTTAACTATTGGATCTCCTGAAATTATTTGTTTTTGATTTATTCTAAGAGACACAGCAAAGATGAAACGTTGAAAACTTGACTCCGGTATTCAGGAAACCTCAAAATGTGTAAATATACAAAAAACCAAGAGATGAATATTTAGCCTAAAAACATAGATTATTTATCATTATAGCTATGAGGAATTAATTTTAATTTCTGAGCCGATTTTCTGGACATAGTAAAATATTATAGTAAAGCACCTTCACTAACAATAAAAAAGGATGCTATAGTTTAAATATTAGCAACCCTGTATATCTTCTAATGATTATGTACATACTACATAGTGTAAATAAATATATTCCTATATTAATTACATATGACACAACCAGAAATACACTTCCATCAATTTTGAAGTACTGTCGCACTATAATCCAGTTTT
Source organism: Salticus scenicus (assembly GCA_963930645.1). Lineage (NCBI taxonomy): Eukaryota > Metazoa > Arthropoda > Arachnida > Araneae > Salticidae > Salticus > Salticus scenicus. The sequence continues at coordinate 11,883,817 of OZ005659.1, read as the reverse complement.
TTTCGTGTAGCCCCGTAAACGAATATTGAATGATTTCCGTACCATATTCTAGATTAAACATGATTTACGCGTAGAAAAAATATATATTCGTTTCATTTTGTTTAGTGCAGTCTATAGACGTTAAACTCTCCTTACCTGCAATTTTCCCCATTGACGTAATGTATCTGAATTCTCTTGGTTGTACCTGTACACGAATCGTTTGCCTGATCTCAACGAAAAGTTTAGTGTAGCATTCCTATATCATACACATTTAAAATACCAAGTTTGAAATTTTTGTGTTTATTTGTTCTTGAGATAGGCTGATGACAGACACACAGACTCACACACACAGAGACACAGACATACACACAGATTAATTGCTAAAACATAATTTTTGGATTCGGGGGACCTCAAAACGTGTAAATATAACAAAAACTCAATTTAGAAAACTTGACCGCAGAACAGTACTTCCTGTATTATATATATGGATAAGAGAATGTAATAAGTAGGGAAAAATAAATAAATTAGTGCCAAGGAAACTAAAAAAAAAAAAAATCACTGTTAGGAAGTATTATTGTAACAATCGAATATTCGCAGTCATATATTCTTCTTAAAAAAATATTAAAAAAAGGATTTTATTTTGTTTTATTGAAAAAAAAAATATGAAAAATACCAGTATTGATAGATTGTTTTAAAATTATTTAAAATAATAGACAAAAATTTTTCAACATGAAAAGAAAGTGGTTGACTAATTTTTTAATCGAAGAAACGAAATATTAGAGAGAAAGAGTGTCCTTTGATCTGGATTAATCTAAAGGATTTTACAGGTATTACTTGGAGAAAGTCATAAAAATCATAGAGCGGTTAAGCGCACATTCTAGCTTGAACCTAGCACCTCTCGTCTACTTAGTATATCAAGAGATATTTGCAACTTTATTATTATTATTATTATTATTATTACTACTACAACTAGATATTTGCCTTTAGCATGTATTTGTCTTTTTAGCATTACCTTTGGAAAGCTTGTAATATTTATGAAATAATATTTTGTATAATCGATAATTCTTATTACAAATACATGTTACAAATGATTATAAAAGATTAATTAAAAAGGCATGAAAATGGCGTGTAGAAAAAGGGAAAAATATATTTTTACTTTCTTAAGATAAGACATAATTTTCGCATAATACTACATAATTGAATAATAATATGATAAAAATTGTCTATATTAAGTATATTTTTTCATTGTTATATTTTAAAACTTGTATTTTTAAAAAATTCCAATTTACCTAAAAAAATTCTGAGACTTTTTATGTTTCTATCCTTTATAAAAGATATACTGTAAAAAATTGTCGCTTATATGTTTGAAAATATTTGCAAATTTTTCTCACTCAAAACTATAATAATCTTTCCATGGAAACATATTTGCATGAATATTAGACTACATATTTTCGCTTATTTATTCGTCTCTGTATTACGCACAGTCCCATTTTCAACCATCTTCTAACCGTGCCTTTACGTTTCAAAAATATTTTTTAGAATACACATAAATTTACATTGTACTAAAATATTTGAATATTATAATAGCGAAAAGCGAAATATGTTTACTGAGTTTATAGAAACCTTTTACAGAATCAGTAAGCCAGAGGAATAACATAAAATACATGTCGTATATTATAAAGCCAAAAAAAGAAAAAATAAGAATTTACTGAGTTATCTATGATAATGCGACAGAATATTTTGTATAAATATATTTTTCAAAAAATCAGAGAATTTATTAAAAGTATATCATGTTTAAAATAATAATAATAATTATTATTATTATTGTCTCCTATAATTTAATTCTTTTATTCCATGGATAAATTTTAGTTAACCGAAATTTGTCAAAAATCTACAAAATCATACATCACTTATAAATTATGAAATATTTTTCCATAGTAAGGGATAGAGGTATAGATCTATTTTGAGGAAAGGAAAGTGAATAAGAAGAACTAAACTTATCTATGTATAGGGATGGATGGATGGTTGGGTTTTACGTCGCACTAGTGCTGTGCAGATGGGCGATTGGCGACGGTCTGCGACACACCCCTAGAGGTGATCCGGAGACATGCCATCACAATTTTGATCCTCCACGGAAAGGATGGCTCTCCCGCTTCGGTGACCCCCAGAGGTACAATTTTTTTATGGGAACATGGAGGATATTGCGGCCACGACAGATTTTACGTGCACCAGCCAAGCCCGTTCTGCCAATCGGAGTTTGGTGAAATTTAGTATAAACGTTATATGGATCATGAGGAAATGATTTCTGAAAACTGTTTAAATTTTTACTACCCGATGGCGCTTTTCAGTGATTCCTTATGCAAATTAATCAAACCTATAAAGAGAGTTGCAATCAGAGCCAGAAAATTACTCTCCTCTGCGTGCCTTTGCCATTGTTAATCATGCCCTTACAGAAGAAAGATAAAGCGTTACTGGTAAAACTTTTTTATCAGTACGGCAGCAAAAGCTTAGCTGCACTGCGTGTATAGTGTCGTTTAAAGGAATTGTGGAAACGACCCCTATCGAAGATTGGTCTGAAGAAGATGATTAGAATTCGAAGGGACTGGAGACTTGGGTGAGGTGCCAGGAAGAGAGTGGAAACCTATTGTGAATGACACTGTCAAAGAAGTCACTACTGCTGTGGTTGAAAGAGCCTCTAGTTCCCGGTATTCTTCAGCAAGAGCTAGATCGGTGGCACGTAAGTTGGCGATTCCTTGGTCGACAGTACGAAAAATTTTTCGATCCATTTTAAAATGGTATCCGTATAAGATCCACATGGTGCAAATGCTGCAACCTTAAGACCACCGCCAAACACGCTCAGAATTTGCTTGCCGATTTCTGGCGAAAATGGATTTTGATGACGCGTGGCTTTGGAAAATTCTGCGGTCAGATGAGGTGCCCTTTTCTTTAGATATAGCTGTAAATATTCAAAATTGCCGCATATGGGGTGCTTCACCTTTTAATATCCTGCCTGAACAACCACTGCATTCTGATTACGTGACTGCATGGTGTAGATTTAAGGCAGATTTTATCCTTGGGCCGATTTTGTTTGACACTTTCACACCTCAAGGTCCTAAAAGGTGCTCTGTCACGAGTGCACGGTACAATGAACTCCTTCGAAAGCAAGCAATTCCTGCTTTACAGGAACGGCAATGTTTGCGGACCACTGTTTTCATGCAGGGTGGAGCAACTCCGCCAAGTCAAAGAACTGTTTCGTGCTAACTTTAGCGAGAATCGTGTAATATCCAGAGGTTTTCCAGATGCCTGGCCTCTTCGTTCCCCCGACTTAAATCCCTGTGATTTCTGGTTGTAGGGATTCCTAAAAGACCGTCTTTATAGAGGAGGAATTAAGACTTTACCTGAAGTAGAAAGCCAGCATTATACGCCATGTTGCTGAAATCTCTCGAGAGATTTTTTTGCTCTACCATTGAACACGCTATAATGCGCTTTCAACGAGTAATTGATGTCAATGGAGCACACCCTGAGCACATTTTGTAATTAAATAAATTTTTATGATTTTGAGAGATGATTTTGTGCTTTTTTAAGCGCCACAATTCCCTCTAGCGGTCAAAAATTGAAGTATTTTTTTATTGAGGAAATCGTTTCCCCATGGTTCATATAACGTAGGTATCAAATTTCATCAAAATTCGATGGGCAGAACGAGTTCTAGAGGAGTCTGAATAGGGTCACTTTAATTATAATCACCTTCTAATACACGGGTATACGGCAAATTTGTAATATGTTGAAAACAATTAAGTAAAAATATCAATCAATCACACACACACGCACACACACACACACACACACAGACACACACACACACACACACACACATATATATACACACCCCGCGACAAAAAGATAGGTACAAAGGGTTTTTTTCTTTGATTTTTTCATAAAATAACATTATCTAAATTGTGCGCATCATTTATTATTATCATAAAATAACACTATTCCCGGACTTTTTTTTTTTTTTAAAGACTAATTTAGAAAAATTTTAAGACTAAATTTTATCTAATTTAAGACTACACACCGCGACACAAAAGATAGGAACAAAGGGGTTTGTTTTAAATTTTTGAATATGATTATTTTGAATATGATTCAAATATTTAATATGTTTTTGATATGATAATATTTTGTTATAATAATAAATGATCAGCACAATTTAGATAATGTTATTTTTTGTCATTAAACTTTTCTAAATTAGTCTTAAAACAAAAATTAGTCCGGGAATAGTGTTATTTTATGATAATATTAAATGATAAGCACAATTTAGATATTGTTATTTTATGAAAAATCAAAGAAAAAACCCTTTGTACCTATCTTTTTGTCGCGGGGTATATATATATATATATATATATAATGTAATTAAAATAATTAATAATAAAATGTAATAATAATAAAATAACCCCCGGTGGTATTAACTTTTACCTTATGTGAATGAATACGAATTTTAATATAATGGATATAGCTAGAGACATAGGGAGTTGAGTTTATTAATAAAAAAGGCACATTTCTCAAAAGAACATTCAACTAAATATGCACAGAAAAGTAAAGCGTCGTGATAATGTGATAATTGACCAACTGAAGGTGATGAATGAACTTGGTACTCTTAATGTACCATGTGATTTGTTGTTTGTTTTTTCCTGTAAGTATTCCGCATGACAGAACAGAAATCTGTATCAATAGTTGTTATCTATTTACTTTTAAAATGTGTCTTTTGAGATAGTGGGATGAAAGTTTAAACTTCTGTAGTTTTTCAAAAAAGGAATTTTTCGTTTAAATGTCAGAGGAATTTTCTGTTTTACAACAAAAATTTTTACAGTGGATAATCCTGTCTGGATTGAAAGCGTTCCGTTTTATATTTTAAAGTGAATTATAAATTTTAAAGCTGAACTATATTTTGTATAAATCTGAGTTACTTTAAAAAACGTCATCAGAAAAGATTTTCTGCTGTTTGAAGAAAATGGTGTTTAGAAGTATTATGATTAAATACAATAGGTCAACCTCATAATTTCTGATTGTAAGTATTGCTGAAAAATTATAATTACGATAGAGTAATTAGTGATTTGCCGTGGTTCAAAAACTGCAGCACATACTATGTTTTATCTTCCTGAAAAATAGCATTAAACTTGTGTTACTCCAGGTTACAAACTTTAAACAGCACAAAATATTAGTAAAATTGAAGTTTTATCCATGATTGAAAAAGTTCAATAAAGAAAAAAAAATATGTATATTAAAGTGCACCGTTAATATTCTACTTATATTATTTTGTAAATCACACTGATAAATGCGACATTATGTATGTCTGGTTGTATTTTCACGAGCCGTTAAACGCAGAAAGACGTGAAAAGTACCAAGAGATGCGAAATAACCCAAGGATTTATAGTTGATTATTTAAATTAGTCCAATTAGTTAAAAAGGTATCAACTGAAAACCTAGAACAATTACAAGTTAAGCAGCATAAGTTACCGCTAAAAAGTATTTTCGTATACTGCAGAGTTAAACACTTGAAGTGGTTAGAGGCCAAAATAGAAGACGAAACCAGAGGGATAGGTTAATTAAAGAATAAAACTTAAAGTTAAAAATTATATGTAATCGAAAAGATTTCAGCGATTCCAATACCTTTTTTTTTTTTATTTTTTTTTTTTTAGTTTTTATTTATAAAATTTTATTAAAAAATAATGATTCAGTTAAAAATAAAATGAAAATTCTTATAAATAGTGAAAACGACGCTGGTAAAACACGTCTGTCATATCACATTAAATATATATATATATAATCAGACTTTTGTCTGTAAATTTGTCAGAATCAAAAAAACTTTGCGGAATCAGGAGTTATTATAGGAGTTGCGAATAACAGCCTGGGAAATAATTTTATTAACCAAAAAAGTAACAAAATAAAAATTTCTTTCTTTCTTTGTCTTTTTTCGTTTTCCTTTTTTTTTTTTTTTTTTTTTTTCGGTAAATGATATCCGTACTAGATTAAAAGTAAATAAAGAAAAAAAAAATCTTAAAATTATTGCTAAACATTCGTTACGGCATTTCTAGGATTATTAACTTTACATAAATGAGAGATAAAGTATACAAAAAAGAATAAAGAAAAGAAGGGATTTCATATTTTTTCTATTTTATTAACAATGAAAATAAGAGGATCTCGATAATTCACATTATAATTAAAAGCTATTTTTAAGATTACTGCAGATTTCAGCAGATTTTTAAAACAATTTGTCAGATTTTAGTATATAAATAAGACTTTTGTAAGTGTTATGTGATTAAAAAATAAAAAGAGGAAGAGGCAGAAAGAAAGAAAAAGAAAACATTATCTTCTATCGCACTTTTCAATTCCATTACATGAATTAGAATAAGCTTTTAAAATAATGGCAAAAAAGCAAATCACTAACAATGGGGACAAATATTTACCATTTTAAAGTAAAATTAATTATTCATTTACCCTTTTGTGCTTTTGTTTTGAAGTAGAGATACTAAGAAATAAATAATTCTATAAATTTATTTATAATTTCATTCTAATGCCCATAAAACTATCTAATTCTATATATTTTATGTCAATATAAGAACATTAACAAGTAACTTAATTTGATTTAGTTAATTATCTATAATTAAAAAAATGTGATTTTCTTCGAAAAGAAATTTGTTAATTTATTCAGAATAACAATAGAAGTTTATATAATTCTTATAACATTTTACCCATTTAATATATATATACATATATATATAATTTTATTATTATTTTTATAAATACCCAATGATTATAAATATGCATTAAAGGTAGTACATTTATATTATAAGAAGACATGTCACTTTATAAAGAAACGAAATATTTATAATTAAACGAAACAAAAAAAATTGAAAATGTAGGCAGCTGTTTTGCCAGTATTTAGCATATCGCAATTAGTGCATTAACAATAAACAATATTTTTTGTAAATTATATTACCACTAGCAGGCAACGCCCGCTTCGCTGGTCCCTATTTTTAAATGAATCACTATAATGAATTCTCAAATTTGCCTTAATTTTTATCACGTGAAAAAAAAGAGAAACAAAATCTGATTAGGAAAAATGTCGCACCGGGTTCTCACTGCCTTCGGAAAAAATTTCCAAAATGCTCTAACTCTTATTTCTATTATTTTCCCCCTTCGCCCCCCCCCCTCCCGTCTATCCCAATAATTTTACAAATTCGAAAATATCCGCAATCGATTTGTAAGTATCAAAAACCTCTAAGAACCAGTTTTGAACGATCTATCTCTATTTTTATTATTTGCCCCACCGCTCCCCCCCTTCCGGCGCCTCCCAATTATTTTAAAATTTCGAAAATATCCGCAATCGATTTGTAGGTATCAAAAACCCCTATGTACTGATTTTGAATGATCTAACTCTACTTTATTTTTTTTTGCCCCTCCGCCCCATCCCTTCCCGGCCCCCCTAAAATTTTTACACTTTCGAAAATATCCCCATTCGACTTGCAGGCCTCTAAAACCTATCTGTACCAATTTTGAACGGCCTAACTGTATTTCTATTAGTTTTTGCCCCGTAGTTCCCCCCCTTCCCGCCCCTCCTAATAATTTTACATATTCGAAAATATCCGCAATCGATTTGTAAGTATCGAAAACCTCTATATACCAATTTTGAACGATCTAACTTTATTTTTGTTTTTTTGCCCCCCCCCCCTCTCCCTCCACCCTTCACGCCCCTCCTAATAACTTAACACTTTCGAAAATATCCCCATTCGACTTGCAGGCCTTTAAAACCTATCTGTACCAATTTTGAACGGCCTAACTGTATTTCTATTTGTTTTTGCCCCTTACCGCCCCACCATCCTTCCCGCCTCTCCTAATAATTTTAAAAATTCGAAAATATCCGCAATCGATTTGTAAGTATCGATAACCTCTATATACCAATTTTGAACGATAACACTATTTTTATTTTTTTGCCCCCCCCCCTCTCCCCTCCCCCCTTCACGCCCCTCCTAATAACTTAACACTTTTTAAAATATCCCCATTCGACTTGCAGGCCTTTAAAACCTGTCTGTACCAATTTTGAACGGCCTAACTGTATTTCCATTTGTTTTTGCCCCATAGCCCCCCCCCTTGTTGCCCCACCTGGGGGCTGAATTTCTAAAATTCCAGAAATTGGTTTTTGGTTGGAAATTGGTTTTGGAAATTGGTTTTGGAAATTGGTTGGAAAACGAGAGAGTTGACAGCTATGTAATTATACATTAATGCAGATATATAAATATATGTGTATGTATGTAAGTGGGTATAAGTGTATTTATTTGAAAAAAAAATTCATATTGCTTGCAGGCTAGCTGTAGCTATGCTTCAACATAATGATGCGAGGCATTATGCGACACATAATAAGCAATAATTTTTTTCGTGGGCTTGAGTGTTTTCCTGATTCATCCCACAATAGGCACAGCTCATAAATTATTGGAAATCTTACTGCTGTCATGCAAGATAAACTTCTGCAATGTCGTATGGAAGGAGCATGAAATAACACACCTACCGAATACATCTAAAAACTCTGTGGATGAATGTCGGGTAAAAGTGCATTTGGATGCGTGTATATATAATGTATGGTAGGAGTATAGAAGAAATAATTGCCAACCGTGACTGCTATACAAAATATTGATTTCCCAGTGCTCCTGAACTCTAATGTTATGCATTTTCACTCACTTAACTTTTGTAGTATTCAGTATTTATGTATTAATTTGCTTCTGATATATATTTCCTTTCTTGGAACGGTCAGCAATGTATATTGAAAAATAAACAGATTTCAGACTTTGTATATTTCTTACATTACAAATAAAATCTCCTACAGATTTTATTTTTTTATCCATGTGTGAGGTAGGTGTAGCGTCGAGTTAAGGTAAATGAAGGTCGCCGTAGGTAATCAGTATTAAAGATAAGATGTTGATCACAGGCTGGAAAAGTATAAGCTGGATCCAGAGTAGTTGGCGACGGAAGTGGTCAAATCGCTAGATTGAAGGTGTCGAGTAGGGCTGATTTTAGGTCGACATGGAGTATCTAAAAGGAAATTAGAATCTACGCAGTTTGAGGAAAGATGATTGAATGCTATTAGTTTTTGGGGAAATAAGTTGATGAATCGAAGTAAAGGATTTGGTCTGTTTGTGAAAGTGTTTAAATAGCGAGATGTTTGGATGGAAGTGTGTTGGTGTTGGAGTGTAGCGGAGCGTTAAGCGATTGTTAATTTATTAGTGAGTTAACGTGGTGAAGTTCGATAGTTTTGATGAGTAGTAGTGTTATAGCGAGTTATAACGTTTAATGTGCACAAGATTTAGTTTGGAGTGCTAAGTTATTGGTCGACGTTGTGCGTGCGTTGGAGGAACGAGCAACTAAAGTTTCAGTCAAGCTTCTAAAGTCATCTTTCTAATCCATCACCGATTAACATATTTGTTCATAACAGCTTTAATTTACTTATTTTATATATTGTGAGTTTTTGAGTTTTTTTTATACCCCCCCCCCCTCACTCTTATTCGAAGTCTGAACAAACACGATTAGTTTTTATACTTAAAAGTCTCTGATTATTTTCCAATTTTAGTAGTTATTATGATGGAGTCTGCAGAAGCCGAGGCACAGATTTCACATATGTGACAACAAAAGATAAATTTTTAAAAGTATAACATGAAACACTTTGGCTATATTGTTTACAGTTCCGTACTTTTGAAATAGGTTTAATTATTCCTTAAAAATATCCTGAAATTTTAAAGCTTTAGAATAATTAAAAAAAAAAAAAAAAAATTCTTAATTTTTGAATTATTTATGACTATTAAAAACTATAATCTTAATAATAAGTTATGAAATTTGAATTTTTTTAAAAATCATTTAAAGAATCGAATGGAATTTTTTGCGTATAGATTCATTCCAGCTAAAAAAAAAATAAAAAAAATCGTAAGGTATTTGAAGATATTTGGAAGAAAAAAAATCATACAATCTGCAGAATAACTGCAGTTTAAAAGCAATACATTTGCCGTTTAGAAGCAGGTATTATTTTTTCCCCTTAAACTTTTTATTGTTCCATATACCTTCAGATTATCTGCAGTTTTGTGCAGTTTTTTTTTTTTTTTTTCCTTTATTTTAAAGTTTTTGTGCAATCTTTTTTTTTTTTTTTTTTTTTTTTTAGCTAGGATACATTATTTTGAACATTATTATTATATATTATTTTGATTATTTAATTATTTGATACACATTATCTGATTTTTGAATATTGATATACACTTTATACATTACCTTGATATATTTACTTATGATTCATACATTATTTTAATGATGAAAGTCATAAATAGAAAGTCCTTAATAAAATTAATCATTACTTTAACTTCAATAAATGATTTCCTTAAATCACACCACGTCCTGCTTTTGAAAGACCCATTAAAGATTCTTTTGATAGACTTTTTTTCAAAGGATATTAATGGATTTGATTTACCTTCATGTTTTTCTTTTGTAATGTAGCAGAAAGAAAGTTACCAACAGCTTCCTAGTTGTCCATTTTTCATTGTTAACTTCTTTTGTTGACTATCAAACATTGGTAATGTTTCACTGCGAAACAACTTTTTTTTTTTTTTTTTTTTTTTTTTTAGTAAACTGATAATTAAAGATCGAGCTTTAATCATTTAAAAATAATAATAGCAATTATTATTATTATAAAAGTATCGGGTGGGAAAAAAAGACGTTTTAAAAATGTGTTTATCTATGATTGAATTTTTCTCTAGAAATAATATTATACTTCCATACATAAAATACCGTTTTGTCTCTAAACTTCACGTAATTTACATTAATAAACCAATGTGAGAAACTTGGATTTATTATTATTATTATTATTATTATTATTACTTAAATCATTTAACCCTTATACGTTCACTACATATTCTATCTTGAAAATTGCTAGACTGTTTTCAAAAATGGCTGTTAGACACACAGCTTATCATAAATATGCAAAATATAAAAATGATTATTTTAAAATTTCGAATAAGTTTCGGCTTGAAACATTTATATCTTAAATTGATTCGATCAAAATAATACAGATCTTACTTTATAAATAACTTTTTAAGTGAACATTATAAACTGTAAAAGTTTGCAATAGTTGTTTCAGGTCAAAATAATACAATAGCCCATCATCAGGTCGAATTATTAGACAGCAATGTATCATTAAGCTGCAAAGTACACTCGCTTCGACGAAGAATTTGCAACTGACTTCTGCATTTGGCTTCCTCTGTAATATTATTTGTCAAGTTTCGGAGTACAGTCGCCATCTACCAAACAGAGAAAAGGAACAAAGATTTAAAATTCGATTAAAACAACGAAAAGAAGTATGGAAAAATTAGTTGTATAAAAAATATTGAATTATATTGAGTGATTGCTTCAAAAATAATGCACGTTAAAGGTTTAAACAGTGCAACTGAATCTATTATTTAGGATCTATTGCGTAAAAATTAATAATGCATAATCTGAAAAATTAAAAATATTTCATAAATTAAACCTATTAAAATTATAGTAAATAATTTTATTAAATCATTCTTCTTCTTTGTTTTGAAAAATCCATTTAACATTCTATTGATAGAGTTATCCTCACAGGACATTTAACGGATTTGATTTACTTCCATTTGTTTTCTTTTGTAATGTAGCAGAAGGAAGGTTAGCAATGGCTGCGTTGTTGTCAATACTTTATTGCTAACTTCTTTTGTTGACAGCTGAACATTAGTTATGTTTCTCTGCTAAACGCCTTACACATTTTTTTTTTTTTTTTTTTTTTTTTTTTTTTTCCCAGTAAATCGATAACGGAAGATCAAACTTTAATCATTTGAAAAAAAAAAAAAAAAATACCAGAAATAAACTCGGAAAAAAATGAAGTATTTTATAAGACATTTTTTTTTTGACAGCAATTTTCTTTGTGCAATAATGAAATATTTCCATAAAGTTTAATTTTGTTAGTAGATTTCATGTAATTGACATAAATCAAACATTGTGAGAAGTTTTAGTATTTTAAAAATCTTTTAAACAATTGAATATTTTTTTTAATAATTGATTGAATGAAAGTTATTATTTTTATTATTTGCATTATTGTTAGTTAAAAAGTTAAATGTATTTCATAATATAAACTTAATAAGATCTTCAATAAATAATTTCATTAAATCATTCTCCTTCTTTCTTTAATGATATGTCCTTTAAAATTTCGGTCCACCAGCGACCGAGCGGTTCTGTGCTCAAAGTTGGTAGTCGTGAGGTGCCAGGTTTGAACCCTGGTCGTGCTCGTTGGCCTATCTGTTCAGAGTTTTCCGTGATTTTCTCCGAAACTTTCATAAATTGGGCTAGGACCTCTAGAAAAACCCCCACATAGGGCACTCCCCCTCAGGCCTAGGATCCTAGTGCCTTATTCCAATAACACCATAACACATTTAAATTTCTTTTTATAGAATTTTTTAAAGGACATTAACTGATTTGAATTAATTCAATATATATATATATATATATTTATATATTCTATATAGCAGAAGGAAAGTTAGCAATGGCGTCGTTGTTGTGCATTTCTAATTGCACTTCTATTCCGTAAATGCGGGCTGGTATGTCTTAGAAAGACCCTCATGGATGACATTCCAAACAGGTCTAGATCCTTAATGCAGACAATTGACCTTAATACCAACACCAACACAGACACCAACTTCCTTTGTTGACAGTTGAAAATTAGTGATATTTCCCTGTCGAACACCTGTATATATATATATATATATATATATATATATATATATATTTCTATAACTGTATGATGAAACATCGAACGCTAATCATCTGTTAAGAATACAACTAAAAAAAAGCTATCACAATTCAGGCATTTTAAAATACATGTTTTATATAAGACGTAATTTTTCTGTCTGCAATAATATAACATTTACATAAAGAATAATTTTGTGAAATAGACTTCAGGCAAATCATATAAATAAATCAATGTGTGAGAATTTTAATATTTTAAAAACCATTTAAATAATAGAAGATTTTGATTTTTATCATTGATTGAGTGTACTTTTTAATATATTTTGAAAAAATAAATAAATAAATAAATAAAAAATAAATAAATAAATAAAAGTTTTCCATAAACTGAACCTAATACGAACTTTAATAAATAATTTCATTAAACTGCTCTTCTCCTTTATTTTGGAAGTTACGTTAATGATTCTTTTGATAGACTTTCCTTGAAAAGACATAAATGGTTTTGATTTACTTTCACTTGTTTTCTTTTGTAATATAGCAGAAGGAAAATTTGCTATGGATTTGTTGTTGTCTATTTTTCATTGCTAACTTCTTTTGTTGACAGGTGAACATTAGTAAAGATTCTAGAACACTTTTAGCATTTTTTTGAACAAATAGATAATGAAAGATCATACTTTAATCATTTGTTTAAAAAATTGTAGAAAACTTAAAAGTATTGGAAAAATAAGACATTATCATTATTATTGTTATTATTGTTATTTTGTATATATAATATTTAAAGAAGGCAGTAATACTAACATAAACTAGAACTTTGTGAGGCGCACAACAAGTTGTTTATAAATACATTAGAAAGCGAAAGATGAACTTTTAATAAATTTTAAAAATTGAATAAAATTATTTTTTAATCAATTAATATTCATTGGTTTTCCACTAAAACTACTGTTTTTTTTTTTTTTTTTTTTTTTGTCTTTGATTTATTCGAGTTTTAACGTTACTTCTTTCTCTGTTAGGTAAATAGTAACACTGCTCCAAAATTTAACAAATGATAGCTGTGCATTATTTAGACCTGTAATAACTGTACTGTTGAGAGTTTTTTCAATTACTAGTGTTTATGTACAAAATAAGTTACTTGTTAATTTTTTAATCATTGTTAATTACTTGTTAATCATTTTAATATGTTGATGTTTCAAACTAAAAATTTCTCGAAAATTAAAAAATGATAATTTTATCTTTTCACATATTTACGATTAGCGGTTTGTTTAACAGCTATTTAAAATTAAGTTAGCATTAAAAAAAAAATAATAATAATTTCGTTAATTTTAATGTGTTATTAATTATTAATTAACATCTTATTTATACACTCATTGAAAAATTAAAAGTATTTGGTGCATTAAACCTATATGATTTCATTAAAATCCTATTTCTGAAAGCTTCATTAAATCTTCTTTTGATTAATTTCCAATATTACATATCTTCTCCCCACGATAACCTAAAGATTTCCGTATTACAAAGCATAATAGTAGAAAAAATAAGCATAAATATTGACGTTGACTATCATTGAAAAAAAAATTTACATTCAATAACGGTAACTTTAAAAAATACACTTCCTTTCTTCCAAAAATAAAGAAACGACACTTCATCAGAGAAAAACGAAATTAAAATACAGAAAATTAATACCGATAAGAAGTATATCTATTTATAAAAACTATTTAATTAATAGGTAAAATACTCTTTGTAAAATACATTTGTTAAACTAACTGAAAACCATTTTGGATATAAAACACGTAAGTACTTGCGATATTTAACAGACTGGAAATATACCTTTACTTTACTTTACCACTTAGTTTATTTGATTATCGGAAGAAAATTAAATTGTTTCATTTCAAAGCTCTTCAAAGCTTTTAGCGTAAATGCATTCAGAAGTTATATGACCATATTAATCTTATAATGTCTTCTGATGGGATAATTTACCTTCAATGACTATATTTTCTCGTAAAAGGTAGTCTTCATAAATTAATCATCGGAATGAAATCAATTAGATTCCTTGTATTTGTAATGAAGAGCAAAATATTTTGAAAGATCAGCAGAAATCTTTATAAAAATTAGTTTTATTCATGCTACACATTAAATAATTACAAAATTTGCTTATTAAAAAATATAATATTTTTTAAGCTGCATGTATATAATCTGAATCAACCATGTCATTAAGCATTTGTAATTTTAAATAAATCTATTCAGTCTAGAGTAATTTTGTAAATTGTGTTAAGATTAAACTGATTTTTTATGTATAGATATTTATTATCATAACAATACATGTCCAGTCATTTTTTTTATTATTAACGTCATAATCACTTTATTATTATTATTATTAATTATTATTATTATCATTATGCAAATGTTGTACCCTTTGCGGTAAACAATTTTTTAATTAATTTATATCGTAAAAGCTTCGGTTTATATTAAAGTTTCTGTCTTATGTATTGCTAAAAAATAAAATATATGTATGATTATAAATATATATATAACGACATTTCCATAAAATAATCTTTTCCTTTTCTTTTTTATATTCAAATATGGAAAAGATGTATACAACTAGCGCATATTTGGCAAATTCGGCGCATAAAAACAATAAAGACAACAGTCAAAAAATCATTTATTATTATTAGTCAGGGTGTCATTTATTATTATTATTAGTAGTAGTAGTAGAAATCAAGTAAAGGAAATATTACAAGTATTCCGAATTTGCAATGCATTTGCACATAGTGTGACATTACAGGATTACTAGTTGCAACGAGCTTGCGACAAAGCTAAATTTTTTACTAGTTTGCATCGAATATGCAGCAAATTTAGAACTTGTACAACAAATTTTCTGCAAATGTATCGTATATTCACTTCGAAGTTTCGTTATTTTGCAGCAGCCTTTCATGATCTTACAGACTTCACATGTTAAACTTGTTTCTCGTTAAATAAGCTAGCAGACTTGCAAAGCAAAACTGCTGCAAACAAAAATTGTTATGTAGGATTCTATTTACTATGAGCAACAAACTGATTTAAGTTTTTTTTTTTTTTTTTTGGTCGAAATAATAATAATAATAATAATAGGGGTAAATATCAGCCCTATGATCTGCACAGTGCACGTTTTAAGTTTCGTACGGATCCGAACTCTCCTGCAAAATTTTGTATTTAAGTTAGAGATAGACGGACATATCAACCGCTAAAAATTTTATTTTCGTATTCAGGTGAACTCGAAATGCATAATTATAGCAAAAATTCAGCTTTCTTCCTTAACACTTTTAATTCATTTAAATAGTAGTTTGAAGTGAAGAATTCTGGTATAACTGTTTTAGTGGCTTCTTTTATGTTTTTCAGGCTACTTAACGCGAATATAAAATTTCTTCACAACAGTCTTTTAGACAAATAAGCGAAATTACGAGAAAGTAAAATACTAAAAAGTGTTTTTTTCTTTCCCTCTTTCTTTTTTTCTTTCTTTTTTCCTTTTTCTTTCTTAAAGCTTCCAAAATAAGCTTTTCATCAAAAGGTAATCCTAAATTAAAACCAAGACTGGTAAAGTATCTACAATTCTCTCTTTTTTTTTTTTCCCCTTTCTTTCTTTTCTTTTAGGTTGATTTCTTTAGAAATCGACCTATTGCAATCACTTCTTTTATCTACGCTGTAAAAAATGCTGCAGTAAATTTACGGGCAAAGCCCGGCAGCAGAGATTCCAAACAAAGCCCGTAAAAAAAACATTTAGACGATGAATGATGTATCGCCAGTAATTTTACGTTGTGATGAAACATACAACTAACCTGCAAAAAAAGTAGCATTGACCGTAAATTTAAAAGTTAAAGTTTGAGTTTCTCGGATGCTTCGAAAAATTTTCTTGCAATTATTACACATGCGTGCAGTGAGAAATTCACAACATTAATCAACTTATTTATTTTCTTACGCATGAAAGCTAATTTATTAATTTTCATTCTACTCAAACCGTCTTCGGCAGGCCGGGATTCAAACTCACAATCTCCTGTTTCAAAGGCCAGCGCTTTACTAACTGCGCCGTTGGGATCACAGTGACCTTTCTTTACAAAAACTTATCAGAACTGATAGGTTGATAAATCGTGTCATACGAACAAAAAGACTGGAAATTTTTTTAAACCGATTTACAGCACAATGTGAAATAACAAATCTTCAATTATTTTTACAGAACTAGCTGTAAAAAATTTACAGCAACCTATGTTGTATTTATGTTAAAAAAATGCTTTATTTTTACAGAAATTTTTACAGTGATTGAATATTGTCAACGTTCAAACTATGCATAAAATATATTTTCTTTTAAGACTATTTTAAAATCTAAATTTGCTATTTTTGACAAAATAAGAAGTCAGTCAATTATCATATTGGAAAACTTTTACTTTTAGTTAAAACAAAAATTAAATTTATTTTTTAAGTTATAGAAATTTATTATATTTTTAAGTTATAAATATTGCAAATTGTAAAATTTATTTATTTTATATTCAAGAAAATTAACTAATTTTTTCTTAAAATTTTCAAATTTGAATTGAATTATAAAATAAGGTAAAAATAAATAAAAGTTTAGATTACATAAAAAGAAAAAAAAAAAAAAAAAAGCCTGCATGTGGCATCGTACTCTGGTCGTCTGGTTGATAGCCTTGTGCTCTACTAATCACGCCACGGTAGCGCTGGTCAGGTTGTGAAATCCCTACTATTTAAAGATTACGGAAACTTTAAACGCTTTTTTCTAGAAATTCTGTGACTAGTGGCCTTTTTTTTTTTCTACTTCTTCTATAAAGAGCTTCATGATAAAGACTGACTATGCTGATTTTTGAGAAAGAAAATCAAATATATTTTTCGAAATCATTTTTATTCGTAAACACTAGCACTAAAGAGGTAGTCTTATTTCAAGATTTTCATCAGAGGAAAATAATGGGTGAGAATTTCTCACCCTTCTTCAAAAACAAAATAAAAGATTTTCTCGTAAAAAAATGGTTTGATAGAAGATAAGAGCAATTTGCGTAGATTAGCTTTTTCTCGTAAAAATTCAAAAGAATTGTACTTTTAAAACATCAATTTACGGGCTACGACCGTTTAGCTAGCAAAACGGTCATTTCCCGTAAAATTATACGGTTATTTCCTAAAATGCTTTCAAAAATATTAATTTACGGATTATGACCGTTTAGGTAGCAAAACGGTCATTTCCCCTAAAATTATACGGTCAAATACCGTGATTTTACATTTTTTTTTACAGTGTATCTATCTATCTATCAATATATATATAATGAAAATTTTGTCATCACGATAACTCCCGAAATAATACTCGAAATCGAACCAAATTTGGACAGTAAACTAATCTTATAAACATCTTGGTTGAGTTCGTTAACCAAGTTGCTCCGACCTTTTGTTTTCAAGTGGCAGCCACTTGAAAATTTCAAACCGACATTGTAAAAAGCATATTTAAAGCAAGATTTGCTTGAATTTTGATGTAAATACAGGCTAATTTGATGTAAATACAGGCTTTGATGTAAATAAGGGTCTCAATGAAGTTTTTTAATGAAGTTTATTCGCCATTTTTATTAAAGTGGCAGTTATTTTAAGTTAAGCAGGACCACTTGAAATCAGGTTACCACTTGAAAATTTAAAATTACTATAACTTCCGAAATAATACTCCAAATCGAACCAAATTTAGACAGTGTCTTAACTTATCTTATAAATATCTCAGATGAGTTTATTAACCAAGTTGCTCCGCCATTTTGTTTTCAAGTGGAGACCACTTGAAAATTTCAAATTCTAAATGTAAAAAGCATATTCCGAATTTGTTTGGAATTTGGTGTATAGACCACATAAGGGTCTCAATGATGTTTATTAATGAAATTTATCTGTCATTCTTAATAAAGTGGTAGATATCTTAAGTTAAGCGGGGCCACTTGAAATCACGCTACCACTTGAAAATTTAAAATCACAATAACTTCTGAAATAATACTCCAAATCGAACCAAATTTGAACAGTGTTTTAACTTATCTTTTAAATAACTTAGAGGAATTTGTTAACCAAGTTGCTCCGTCATTTTGTTTTCAAGTGGAAACCACTTGAAAATTTTAAATTGAAATTGTAAAAAGCGTATTCCGATTTTTTTTTTTAATTTTCATGTATACATAGATTAAACAAGTGTCTCAAATAACTTTATTAATGAACTTTATCCGCCATTTTTAATAAAGTGGCGGATATCTTAAATTAAGCGGGACCACTTGAAATCAGGCCACCACTTGAAAATTTAAAACCATGATAACTTCCGAAATAATACTCTAAATGAAACGAAATTTGAACAGTGTCTTAACTTATCTTATAAATATCTTAGATCAGTTTGTTAACCAACTTGCTCCGCCATTTTGTTTTCAAGTGGAGACCACTTGAAATTTTCAAATTTAAATTGTAAAAAGCGTATTCCGAAATTGTTTGAGTTTTGATGTAAATACAAACCACATAAGTATCTCAATGAAGTATATTAATAAACTATATCCGCCATTTTTAACAAAGTGGCAGATATCTTAAGTTAAACGGGGCCACTTGAAATCAGGTTCCCACTTGAAAATTTAAAATCACGATAACTTCTGAAATGATACTCCAAATAGAACCAAATTTTGACAGTGATAATATCATATAATTATCTTGAATGTTTTCACTGGGCAACTTGGCCCGACACCTTGTGTCTAGGTTCCAGCCACTTGAAATCACACTCCCAATTGAAAATATGCCATCACGATAACTTTTAAAATACTAAACTGATTCAAATAAAAGCTGGATAGTGAACTTATGATTCAAATATCTAGGATAAGTTCACTTGGTGACTTGATCCGCAATTTTATTTCCAAGTGGCGGCCACTTCAAAATTTGTCATTATGGTAACTTTAGTAATACAGAATCAATTCGCATCAAATTTGGGTAGTGGATTTATCATTCAAATATCTCAGATAAGTTCGCTGGGCATCTCACTCCACTTTTTTTTATAAGTGGTGTCACCTGAAAATTTCTTATGACGATAATTTTTGAAATACTGATTTAATTTAAACTAGAACTGGACAATGAACTTATCATACAAATATACTGGATGATTTCGATGGGCAAGTTGTTTTACCATTTTGTTTTCCAAGTCGCATCCACTTAGACTGCCACTTGAAAATTTGCCATAATATTAACTTTTGAAACACGGCACTGATTTAAACCACAGTTGGACAATAAACTATACTTCAAATATCTTGGATGTGTTTGCTGGAACTTTAGAAATACTTAATCAATTCAAATCATCAAAGTTGAAAAATGGATTTATCATTCAAACAACAAAAATTTAGAAAATTCACGTAACTCGTGAACCAATCACGTTATTGCGTCCATCTTTGGTATATCGATAATAAGTATTTTCTCGCCAAAAAAGTCGTCATAGAGGAAAAGTCGCAAAATTCGGCGCCAAATCCATTACACGCGTTACTGGATCTTTTTAATGCGCTTTTAAGGAAAAATTAGGCTATTTTAATGCTAAAACAAACTAGAAATGCAGAAAACTAACATTTTATCAACTTACTAAGCCTCTTTGAAAGAATTTCTACAAAAAAAAATTTCAAATTTGCAACGATATCTTAGATGAGCAACTTTCTCTGCCATTTTGATCGAAGTGGTAGCCACTTAATTTTTCAACACGATGACTTTTGAGATTTTGAATTAATTCGAACTAAATGTGTACAGTAGACTTATCTCACAAATGCATTTGATATATTTGTCAACTTAACCCACCATTTTGTTCCCAAGCGCCGGCCACTTGAAAATTTTAAATTCACATAAAAATGTATTTATGAACCGATTTGCTTAAAACTCCATATGTGCATAGCCTACATCAATGTTTCTACCAAGGGCATTAATAATTTGTAACCGCCATTTTAAAACAAAATGACGGCTACTTGATAAGGAAAAAGATATCAACCTACCCTTCCGAATAAGCCGGAAGGACTTGTTTTTTTTTTCTGGTGTGTGTGTGTGTGTGTGTGTGCGAACTATTGTTTCCGCACAAAGGAGCGGTGAAGAAATCAGCAAATTTCAACATTTTTAGAAAATAGTGAAAACTTAATTTTTTAGAATGTTCTCTTTATTACATGAAAAGTAAAAATTTCACTATAACAGAATGTCCTGTACTTTGAAAAAACTGATAAAATTATCTGAAGTTTAAGGGGGGGGGGGGAATTAAACCTTGTATAATTATTAGAAAAGCAATGACAAATATACGGAACAGTTATCACTACCTTATTGAAAACGTCTAATTTAAATTCATCATTATACATATGTGCAAATGCATTAATGAATAAAGTTAAGTTTTATGGATATAACAATTATAAACAGAAATTTAAGTCTCCTTAAGTATGTAATTTTTTTAATGTAAAACAATGTCGTAAGAATAATTTATTGGTAATTTTATAACCCATTTATTATTAATATAAGTACAATAAAATGATAAACAGTCATTCATGGTTGATAAATATTGGGTTGAGTAAAAATTCATTGCGTTTTCTTGCAACAGATGGCAGTAGTACAGTTTCTGAAGTACTTGAAGCATTTACAATAGTAGTAGTTACGTCATTCATAGCTTTCTGCTTCAGGTTCATAGCAAAGAACAAATTAAGAGATTTCTTTGAGTTTTGAAGATTTGGGCAGATTTAACACGGAAGACCAAACTGTCCATTTTCGCTATATTTTATTGTTTTGCTTCCTTTAAGGGAAAAACGTGCGTCAAACTTGTGAAAAATTGCGTAAAGTTAACCGGGACAATGCTCTACAAGAATGACAGTGTCAAAACTAGTTCAAGAAATCCCGCCCTGATGATTTTGATTTGAAAAATGCTCCTTCATCAGGAAAGTCTACCCACATTAATAATGACAAAATAAAGGCATTGATCCAGTCAAACCCCCGTTATACGACACGAGAAATTGCAGAGACATTGAAGATCAGTCAAAAAAGTGTTCATATCCACCTAAAGAAACTGGGATACTTAAGCAAACTCGGTATTAGGGTTCCTCCTGAACTCAAAGAAGTTCATTTGACTGCACGAATAAACATTTGCGATATACTCATGAAACGTAAAGAAAACGATCCGTTTTTGAAATGAATGAAACTGGTTATGAGAAGTTGATTGTTTTGCAAACGGTTTTTGTCCCAAGGAGATGATTCGCCGTCAACGACTTCAAAAGCAGAACTTCATCAGAGGAAGGTTATGCTCTCAGTGTGGTGGAATTGGAAGGCCGTGAATTTTTTTGAGCTCCAGCCAAATAACGGAACACACGATTCGGAAGTGTACTGTAGGAAATTGAACAATTTGAACGTAGCTCTCCTCCAGAAACGTCCGGAGCTCGTCAATCGTGAAGGAGTAGTGTTCCATCACTACAACGAAAGACTGCACACATCTTTGGCGACCCGTCAAAAATTATTGGAGCTTGGATTGGATGTGTTGCCCCACCCACCATATTCATCTTACCTTGCGTTGTCAGATTTCAACTTGTTTTACTCTTTTCAAAACCCCTTGCGTGGAATAACGTTAAATTCAGATGAGGCTGTTAATCAGCACCTTGTTCAGTTTTTCGCAAATAAAGACAGGACCTTCTATGAATGGGGAATTAGGAGACTTACCAAACGATGGCAAAAGGTCATTGAACAAAAGGGAACATATATCATTTAATAACTTTTAAACATTATATAAATATATGACTTTAAAAAATATAGAAAAAAATGCAATGATTTATTACTCAATCCTATATAAGGTAAAACAATATATTAAAAATTATAGATAAGTATTTTATAAAACACATATTATTAAATATTTATTTGACGATGAAATAAATCGCTTTATTCAACTAAGCACTGTTAGTCAAATATGCTATTTACTGTACAGTTCGAAAATCTAGTAGTCTGTCTTACAGTTCTTCGATACCTAAAAAAAGAAGTAAATAATAATCATTTAGCTCTATTTGTTTGAAAATTGAATAGTTATGCGAGCTCTCTAAAGATACATATTTGGAATGCACAAATGAAACGTTATTAAAGAAGCAAATCTGAAATGGAATAATTTTTGTTCCCTCTTTATACACCCTGTAATTCCTTGTTATCCTCGTCTTTTTCCATTTCTTTAAGTGGCATTCTTTTACAAATGATATCACTTCGGGCGCATATTGGTGAAAGGAACTCCTTCTTTTTTTGTGTTCACAGTTTTTTTATGGGTATTCTTGCATTTTCTATAAATAAGTTTCAAATCGTATTGAAGTGCTGGTGACTGTAACGTCTTTATTGTCTCTAGTCAATAATCAGTTTTCTTCCAACTCAGGATGTTTTCAGGACCATTTTATTCTTGAACTTGGAAGTAAAGCCTAAAGAATAGGTGCTTTGCTACAGCCTCAGTAGGGGGTTGGGACGCTAAAAGGATTGATACCGCGTATAAAGACCTATGGTAAAATTTATACCTCAAATATTTAATGACGTAGTTTCAATGTCAAACAATCTATACAATAAGAGAAGAAAAAATATGGCCGGAACTAATGATTACATCAGCATGTAGAATAAAGTTTTGAAAAATCTCAATGATTTTTCCTTATGCAGAGTTTTTCTTGTGATTCAGAAGAATTTCATCTTTCCTATTTTGAAAGAGGAAAAAAAGCATTAGTTTCCATAACATGGAAAAAATATATATAATGTAAAGCTAGGAGAGTTTGCGCACAATTCAACGGAATGATACAAAAATATCCAAACATTAATTTTTTGCTTAACTATTGGTGCTCTAATTTTGAATTGATCCTTCTTCTGTGCATTTCCATTGCTATTTTGTTGCTCTGTTATAATTTAAAACAACATCTGTAATAAAAACAAAAGAGCTATATTGCGTAATCTCTCCTTATAGGGTAAGAGTGATTGCTCATATGAGTAGGAGAGATTGCGCTTAATTATAACTACAATTGTATTAATAATAATAATAATAATTGCACTTAAATGACATGGTTGTAAGGTGTTTGTAAACAAATATTTTAGTACTGGAAGTGGATATTTCAAATCAATAATAATAAAAAGAAAGAAAGAAAGAAAAAGTGTTAAAGACTAAGACTAGAAAATAACATTAAGTTACTAGATAACACATTTAACTTAAAATTAGTACATTTTCTTTTCAGCTAGAATGGTTTCTTGTTTGCTGACCAAATCTCTCGTTGTCCACAATCATTGCGCTTATTGTTATATATGGTGAAGTTATTGTGCAACCTCCTGCCACAAGTGAATGTGTCAGGTGATGTGAAGTGCCATACGAGATGGATTGCACACCGTGTACGCAATGCATTCCCGAAGGGAAAAAAAAAGTTTAACACACTGAGAGTGTAATGATATATGGCTAGTTCCGCCCATTTTTAAGCCCAGAATCCGCCCACCGTTTACTATTTATTAATTTTTTTCGCTCAAAATCTTCCGACCATAAATGTTCAAAACATAAATCCTAAATTTCACTTGGTTTGAGACTTTCTCGTTCCAACATTAAAGTCCTTTGCGTTTGTTTAATTTATTTTATTGAAATTTAGAGGATTACATTCCTTAAAAAAAAGTTTGTGTAGGCTGATATTTTTTGTTTGCATTTAATTTTATCCCTTCTGTTTAAGCAGCCAAGAGCTGCTCAAAACTTGAGCATTATACTTGAAAGTATTGCAAAACTAAATAGATATACAATAACATTTAAATACTTCGCGATAAATTTCTCATATGCTAACATTAACAGTTGAGAGGTAAATCCTACCAGAGGTGTGTCTTTTGTCGATCATACCACTCCTCAACAATGTTCGATTTAAAACTCTGCGGACAGTCTCTTATAAGATGCGCCGTCTCGAACGGGTTTAACCCCATATAACACAGAATGTTTCAGTTATGTTTCAAAATGCTTACAAACTTTCAAAAACGTAACACATTTTAATATGCTCTCTGACACATTTCTGAAACATTCGCCCTTTTCTATGTTCACTCTGTTATGTGATTGAAACGTGTATGTTACGTATCCGATCTTTCTGTTACGATCGCGGACATTTCTACGTTTATGAAAGTAATTGGAAAGCAAACTGAACGTTTTTGAAATATTTACAATGTTTCCATGTTATATGACTGTTACGTTTCTGAAACATTTTGTGCTGTTAGGGAACTAGTTCAGTCACTTGTCGAAGTTATTTCCTGGTGCAGTTCCAGACATTCAACAAACTCATCCTCATTTTCTTATCATTACCTATAAGCTGCGAAATCTCTATTAGTAGTTTATAAAAATCAATGCGCAATCTCTCCTAAATAGCAAAAGCACAAACTCTCCCATTTTGGTAGGAGAGATCGTCTTTTATTAAATATATATTCGCTTTTAGAGAAAATCGTGGTGCTCGTACCGTTTGTCTAGGTTACTGGCTTATGAAAAATTGTTTAAATTAAAAATATTTTGTGCTACTACTATTCTATTGAAATTCTTAGGAAGGGTTATCGAAATTCAAGCATTTATTTTTCAGAGCGAAACAAAATAACCACGACTTTTCTTAAACTCTTGAAGCTATCAACAAGCAAATTCAAGTCGGTACTTCACTATTAATGTTGTACAACCACATAAAATTACAACTTGCCCACTATACTCTTTCCCGCCGATCCCTTATAAGCACAATCTCTCTTACTGCGCGATCTTTCCTAACTTTACCTTATATGTTGCTAACAATTACTTGATAGATTTTGTAGGTAGGGTTAAAAAAATACATTGTGAAATGGTCCCTTTGCCTGACTTTAGAAAATATGCATTTGTATATAGACCCCTACTGTAACGGACATTGCACAATAACACAATTCTAAAGTAAAGATGTAGGGTAAAGACATTGTGATTAAATGACGTAGACGTGCTACAGATCCATACTGTTCGTTGTAGACGTGTGTTGGGATGATTTAAGCTATTTCTGAAAATCGATTTGAATATAGCAAGCACTTAGCCCCAAGATACTTTGCGTTTCCATAAATTGCATAATTTGACTAAGATAGTATGTGAAAACCCAGATTCAAATATACAACATATATATATATATATATATATATATATATATATATATATATTTTTTTTTTTTTTTTTTTTTTTTGCTCCTATATCTGAATCTCAATAATAAATCCAACACACCCTAACAAAATTATATTATTTTATCATGGATTAACTTTTATTATTATTATTATTATTATTATTATTATTATTATTTTATTATTATCATTTTATTTTAGACCAAATTCTTTTCATCATTCAATCTAAAATAATTTACCATTGTTCTGATTAAAACACACAATATATTTATTATGTAAGAAAATTATTTGGCAAGAAAATAAGGATAGATACTTTTTTAGACTACGAAGGTTAATTATTTAAATTCATTATATTCGTATGAATGATCCCACTTACAGTGTTAAGTAGAAAAATTTCAATTTTAGATTTGTTTATAAACATCATAATAATAATATTCAAAATAACTTATAACAGTTCAGAAAAATGTGATTCCGTATAATTAAGTACCTG
This sequence comes from Salticus scenicus, assembly GCA_963930645.1. Classification (NCBI taxonomy): domain Eukaryota; kingdom Metazoa; phylum Arthropoda; class Arachnida; order Araneae; family Salticidae; genus Salticus; species Salticus scenicus. The sequence goes on along the minus strand of OZ005659.1, from coordinate 11,857,461 downwards.
TGCAGAGTTTCTTGAAAATTTCAAAATGTCTCTCTATAATTTTAATTTTACTAATTTTGCTCAAAAAAAAAATAAAGTTGTTACTTGCAAAGGGGGAAGGGAAAGATAGTCTCCACTCGTAGTGTACTGATGCTGCAGGATGTTGTTTTAGTACTATAGCGCATTTCACCAGAACACAGGATCCGCCATTTTCAAGGTTTCCTTGTGTATCTCCTTCGGCATAGATTCAAATTTTCATCTTCCGGAAACCAGGAAAAAGGAGCGAGGATGTCTGTTCTGTTAGCTTCCAGAACTCAAGAAGCAAGAGAGTGAGAAAGATGCTCGAATCATTGTCCACTCTTCGCTGCTCATTAGATTTATGTTGATTTTTTCCTTGGAAGGGGTGTTCAACCCACCTCTCATTGGGTGTTCATTTATGTTTCCATTTTATATGCCAGTCTTTGCCATTGGTCGTTTCCAAGCTACTTTCCTTTCGTTATATATTCTACATATCTGTTTCTTCTTTTTCTTTTTTTTTATTAATATTTTTTTTATTTTTTTTATTTTATTTATTTATAAACAAAATAAATTATTTTATTTATGTTGTAATTCATTATATGAATTCCTTATTGATTTATTTATTTTATGAATTCATTTTATCAATGTAATTCATTTTATGTTGTAATTCATCACAAAATAAATTATTTTATTTATTTCGTGACGTGTATTCATTTCAACGTGTGCTTTAAAATGTATATTTTATAAAGTTAAATAAAGAGACAGTTTAATCATACATTTTTCTCTAGATTGCAATCCTGATTCAGAATTGCTAACAATATATAAACTTTGCATTTGAAAATCTTAATTAGACAATTGTAATTGGTTTGTTGGTTGCACAGTAAGGAATTTCATATGCAAGGCATCTGATAGAGATAAGTTATTATTTATTTATACCTTTTTTTATGTATCAAATTTTAAATCGAGAAATTTTGTTTAAAGAATTTACATAGGTTTTCTGAAACAACCAATCCGAAAATTTATGGTCAAATCGACCAGAAATCAACATGTATGAAAAAATTCAATTTTATATAACCTATAGTTCTACTCGGTTTCGTAAAATTCTCTCAGTGGAATATATTTTATACAGTAATTTAAATAATCATTAAAACTTTAGTGACATAGGGTTATGGCTGCAAATTTAAAATAAACCGAATGTTTTATGGAGTAGAATTTCCGAGAGCCTGCTATTATACATATATATTGCAAATTATTAAAATATATATGTATTGCAATTGAGGTAAATGACGTAATGCATGTATCACACTTTTTTTCAAAAATGGACTTTCAATACAATTTGAAACAATTCTTTATCTCAAAAATCACCAATTTTTTGCAAATTAATGTTGATGAAATATTTGTCTTCCAACGAAAAAGACTTTGTTTTACAGTGGATCCCTGGACACTGTAGTGTCCTTGGCAATGAAATTACCGATTCTTTGGCCCAAAGGGGCGCCTTGACTTTACAAATCTCTATTTCTAGTGTATATTTGGGCATTATAAAACGATTAATCAAAACTTTAATGTCTGAAAAGTTCCGAAAGAGCCTTGAATCTCGCACAATACCAAAGTCTTGGACAGAAGACTTTCTGTGGTCTCAAAATGGCCCAGACATAAAATGGTAGCTGATTTTAGGCTGGCCACAGGCCATGACTACCTTTTGAAACATTTGTACTTTTTTAGATTAGTTTCAAGTACTATCTGAAGTCTCTGTAATGTGGGACAGGATAGAGCCTCGAAATCGAGGGCTCTAGGACAGGACATAGATGGTGAATATCTCCTTCACTGCAACGCATTATCCAAGTGTTCTTTAGTCGATTTCTACTGGAAGGACAGCGGCTTTTTAGATATATAGACTACCGTTGCAGCAGTTCTGTTCTTTTTGTTCTTTTTTATTTGTTGCTCTTTGCATTCTCTGCTGCAATTATCTTTTTATCTTGCCATTGGAAATAATATTAAAAAAATGTTGATGAAATTAATATTAACATTCAAAAATTCGTAATTCAAGAAAACAGCAAATTTTGGTATTTGCTGTAAAATTCATTATCTAAATTGCAAGCATAATTCATAATATGAGTCATAATTCGTAAATAACTCATAAAAAGATTCATGATAAAATTGCACAATAAGGAATTCTCGTTATGTTTAAAAATTCTATTAAATTTACTACAAGTTTATTAACATGTACTTTTAAGATATGAAATTTTTTTGATTGTGATTAACACACATATTTTTAGTTTAAGCTAGCTTAAAATCGATTTATAATGCAAAATTATATTTGGCTACAAAATGTTTTGAATTTCTTCGCTTTCATTTATATATTAAATTTTATAATATTTAAAAATTTCAAATTTATTTATCTATTTACTAAATTATTTGCATAGCTGTGACCTACATACAATATATTTAAATATATTGATCATTAACGTCTATCTCTGAATATTCCCTTAACATTGTTTGACACTAGTATAAGATATTGACAACAACATCCGCCTTCATATTCATAAATAATTCTGTTTACAGTCAGAATAAATTGTGTATGTTTAAAGCCTATTTACTATATATTCATTAAATAATACTATTGATTATTTACTATTGATTATATGGATATAAAAACAGGAAGGATAAATGATGATATCATAATATCGGTAAAGTGAAGATATTCAGAATAAACTTGTATATTACTATGTTCATAAATAGGATAGAACTGAAATATTTTTACATATATCTTACAAAATTTAAATCATGATAAACATATTATGCATAAGATATTCTAATCAATATCCTTTAGTCATTTACAATTTTATTTCACAATTACAGCAAAATTGCAATTTAAAATATTGACATTATAAATACGCTTTATATAACAGGATAATTATTAGAATAAATTAATCAGCTGACGTCTTTGTTTAATCATAGCTATCTTAGCATTGAAATTACATCATTCACTTAGGTAGAATTACGGTTCATATACCTAAAAAACAGTGGAGCTTATACCCCTTTTCGGAACATATACCTAAAAAACAGTGTATTACGAAAAAAATATTTATAAACAAAAACTAAAGATTAAGAATGAAACTTAAATATAATGATGAAATATTAATATTTAATTATTGAGAATAATTAGCAACCGTAATATTAAGCATAGTTGTCATGTATCATGATTTAGGCCAGAGACATTATACCAGTAATTTTCTACAACAATTTTCACTCTATTTAAATATAGAAAATTAATATGAAATATTTCTATCAAAAAATAGTAGTTATAAATCTGATTTAAAAAATGAAAACTTTGATAAGTATGTATTAAGGCTTGTAAATTTTGCTGTTAGTTAAGTTAAAATCTTTAAAAAGCAATACATCAAACTCTATGAATAAAGATGACATCTTTGTGTAGTTTATTTGTCAAAAGAAAAAAATAGGGACCTATATTAATTAAAATGTTTTTAATTAGATTATTACTGAGATAATTGAATGAAAGGAATAAGATGCTGAAAGATTCTAAATTAAATGAAAGGAAAACCTTCAAGACGAAAATGCATAAGTCAAAATTTGCATTAACTTTTATACTGGTGAACTTTCAACACTAAAAACAGGAAATAGAATTTATTAGACGTAATTTATAAGCGCAATACAAAAAATTAATCTGAAAGTGACACTACCATAAGGAATGTAAATGGAATCATAATTTTTGAAAAGCTAATTTCTGCTCCTAAATGTATTCAGGTAGAAATTCATCATATTTTATAATTATGAAGTCCATCAAAATTCATCTGCGAAGTATCGGAAATCGAAGTCAACCTTAAGGTGTACGAAAGAGAAAAAGGACAAATGCAATTTCATAGCTAAAGTAACAAATCTCTAGCCAACATTTAAGAGATTTCGGAAAGTTTACCAACAATTAAAAAACACTCGTTCTAAATTTAGATTTTTTTACTTTTAAAGATTGTGTATAAGAAGACATATAAGCTTCAAATTTTAAAGGTAAATAAAAAATAAGAAAGAAATTGCGAAAATTTCGCACGCGTTTTCTAGTTATTTACTAATTTTATAAGCAAATTTTTCTTAAGCATATTTCTGTACTGATAAGTATAAAGGATTTAAGTCCAAAAATGTTGATTTTGAGTTAAGTACATAGTCAGACTCAGAAAAAATTCGCTATCGATTGGTATAAAGATTTAAGTCCATGTCATTTAGTCTTTGAGAAAATCCATTCGTAAAAAGGATTCAAGTCAAAAATTTAGCATTCATGTTTGGTTTAAAAGATTAACTTCTGCAGGCATTTTTTCAAAACTATATAAATCTGTTAAAAATAAACAAACTTGAAAAATAAATGTATGTAGTTTATTCACAAAATTGTATATTATGACAATATCCTGGTTAAAACTATATTGAACGGATAAGTTTTTATACAGCATTTTTTGAACTTTATTCTTCGTCTCCTGAAAAATCAAGAATATGGACTTAAATCCTTTATACTTATCAGTACAGATTTTATAACAATATTAAAACGATATTGCCGCGTGTTGAAGATGTTTAAAACCCTTATGCAAACATAAGCATGTGTACATAATTCTAAAAAATTAATTTATAGACAATAAAATCTACTTTTTCATACGTTCAATGTACTTTATGAACTTTTTATACAAACTAAATATTCTCAAAAAGTTTTAATAAAACAAATGAACCGAAGCGTGTATAAAAGAAAACAAATACAAAACATTTCAGTCTACATGGTGCAGAAATTTTAAAATGTTTTCAATGAAAGCAACTATAATCTTGAAGCGTAAGCCAAAATTTAAATAAAACAAAATAAATATTTGTTTATTCGAAAAAAAATTAGAACACAGCAAAGCACTTTTAAAGGAAAGATAAAACTCAGTAAACACTTTTAAGTCCTTTCATGCCTTTTTAATATTTCAAAAATAACTTTCCTCATATGCATCACCTGATGTCACCAATACATAAGCTGCATGTACCCCATGTTTTATCGTGAACAAAGACATTTACAACCATTAATTCATGCGTTAAGTAAAAATTTTCAATGGTATATTTACGTGTTATAATTTTTTTTTTTTTGGTATTATTTTATTTGATGGATTTTAAAAGAATAGTCAGTTTTTTAAAGAAATGAAATTTATATTAGGTTGAGTAATATATAAATGATTGACTGAATTCTTAAAATTAAGGGAAATTTTTATACCTTATCCATAATATATTAAATCGCAAATATTGCATTTAATCATGTATATAGTTATTATTATCAATTAAAACATACATTATAATATTCAGGGTATACTTAACAAATAATAATAATAATAAATCAAGATAGAAAAAAAATCTTGCATGTTTTAACATTAAATGTCTTTTTACCGCCGTATTGACAGCTTAAAAATAATTTATTTTAATTGTGATGGGGGGGGACCTTCTTTGTACCTTTACTTATAAAGAAAAATCATATAAAAGATCATTCGAGTAACATTTAATATGAGATTAAAAAATATATATAAAACACACTTTAATTAAAAACACACAAACACATGACAAATGTTTCGGCTAAACATTAGCCTTCTTTAGTGTTATAATGCGTTAGCAAAACATCACAACAAGATTAAGTACTTGGGAGGAACTATTTTAGCCACGTTCAAAGGAGAATATCGCAATTTGGTAAAAACCAGTGTTGTGCAAGTTCACGAAAAAAACGAGCTAGTTCAAACTCAAGTTCATCGTGCAAAAACGAGTTAGTTCACGCTCAAACTCATGTCTGAAAAAAATGAACGCGCTCAACTCAAGTTCATTTTCAAAAAGGAGCGAAACTCATTAAAAGTTCATTTTTAAGTGCTGTTTATTTTATTTTATTTACTTATTTATTTATTTATTTTTTTGGTCTTTTCTTTTCTAAATAGGTCTCCTCTGTGAACACTTTCATAGGTAATTTACATTTTTTTTTTAATTACCAGTTACTATGAAGATTATTTTTAATTTAATGCTTAATTAAACTTATAAGCTTATCATTCTTAATTACAACTTATTAATTTAATTTTAGTAAAAATTTATTTAGCGAACACTTCTAATTAGTGGACCCGCTGTTTTTGTGTGGTTTTTTATTCTCAAATTTCCAATACGTTTGAATATGCACATGAGAAAACTTATTAATAGGAAACAAATTTCATCGTTTGGAAGTTCAGGTTCCATTGTTTTGAGGTATAATACTGTTGCGTACTTGGGGGTTCGTGAATTGTCCGAGAATAAAAGGCCAAACTTACAAAAATGCAGTAGTTTATTCACAGAAAGTTCCAGAAAAATACAGGTCTATAAACCAAGTATCAGCTTCAATTCAAACAGTAAACACAGCTTAAACAACAGCTGTCAATAGCAAATCCACAGTACAAACTGTATAGCAATAACGCATAAAGTCTCTTTCGAAGAGGCTCAATGCAAGCTGACCGACTCTGATCACAGACTAAACTGAACTAACGGCCTTGGCGAGGAAGCGCTCCTTATATACTGTTCCATGGAACCCAGATTTTTCGAGAAAACTCTAGAAAGTGGTCAACCAATCAACTTACAGCTTCCATATTTGGTATATCCCATATAAGGATTTTCTCGCCAAGGTCGCCAAAAAAATCGCTAAGGTGGGAGAAAGTCGCCAAATTTGGCGCCAAATCCATTACCTGCATTATTGGGGCTTTTTAATGCGTTTTTAAGGGAAAATAAGGCTATTTCAATGCTAAAACGACTAGAAATGCACAAAATTAGCACTTTATCAACTTACTAAGCCTCTTTGAAAGAATTTATACAGCAATAAACACAATTATTTACAATTTTGTAACACTGCCCCCCTCCCAAGGACTGCACGTCCCGGGCAGTGCAACCCTTGGTCAAGAGGCGAAACTAAACAAATTTACACAATCTAAAATACAAAAACTAAGTTGCATATAACGATAAAATAGAAATACAAATCAAGTGAGAAATATTTACAAAATTCACAAATGTGTACAAATATTTATATACAAATAGTTACAGTGCGCATGCGCAAATTTTACCAGTATTTACATATTAAATTTTACTATTACCGTTAATTGTGGTACTTGGCTAGCCTGTTATAGTGCACCACCTTCGGTTTTGATGAAGGTGTTTTAGTGATCCGCACCACTACATCATTCAGCCTTTTTAAGACTGTGTACGGTCCGTCCCAGTTGCACTGTAACTTGGGAGAGAGTCTTTTGCGTCGAACAGGATTCCACAACCAGACCTTCTCTCCTTCCTGGAACTCATGTTGCGTAGCCTTTAGATCGTACCTTGTCTTCATTTTCTCCGTTGCAATGTGAATTCGCTCCCGAGCAAAGTTGTGTACGTCCTCAAATCGTGCCTGGAGATCTTGGATGTACTCCTCGGGCGATGAAGGCGCATCGGGTGGACAACCAAACAGGAGATCACAAGGGAGACGAAGTTCACGTCCAAACAGCATCTGGGCTGGAGTGTAGCCGGTGGTTTCATGGACAGCACTTCGATAAGCCAGCAGGAACAATGGCAGCTTCAAGTCCCAATCTTGCTGGTTCCTTGATACTAGAAGAGAGAGGTTATTCAGGATGGTACTATTGAACCTCTCGACCATGCCGTCCGACTGGGGATGTAAGGGTGTTGTCCGGGTTTTGTCTATGCCGAATAGTTGACACAGTCCTTTGAAAACATCAGAGGTAAAGTTCCTACCTTGGTCGGTATGAAGTTGTACGGGCGTGTCGTACCTTGACACCCATTGCTGCACTAGGACCTCTGCGACTGTGCATGCCTCTTGATTGGGAATGGGATATGCCTCAGGCCACTTGGTAAAATAGTCCATCACGACGAGGATGTATTTATTTCCACTGGAGGTCCGTGGCAAAGGACCCAAGATGTCGATTGCAATCTGTTGAAATGGTGCTCCCACGTTACACCGTTGCAGTCTTCCTCGACTTCGTTTCTGCGGGCCTTTACGTGCCGCACAAGCATCACAGGATTTACACCATTTCTCCACATCCTCCTTTGCCTTGAACCAGTAGAAGCGTTCCCGAACTTTCTGCAGAGTCTTCATTACCCCAAAATGGCCCCCGGTAGAGCTACTATGCAGTTGTTCTAAAACAGCTGGAATTTTTTATCTTGGTAATAAAATCTGCCATCTGAAGCTTTTCCCATCATCAGATTCCCACTTTCTGTATAATACGCCGTTTCTGATATGAAGAGAGTCCCAAAGTGCCCAATAACTTTTCGTGATGGGACTAAATCTGGAAATGTCCTGCCAGGTAGGTCTGTTGCTGGTCGTCTCCTTTAGTTGTAAAATAGGCTTTACGTCAGGATCTTCCATCTGGGCTTTTCTAAATTCTTCGTCACTCCATGGGTCGGGATCTTGTTCTGATGGCGTTGCGACAGTAACTTGGCGAACAACTGGCTTTATTCTTTGGTGTTTATCCTCGGCTTTAGAGATGTATTTATGATCTTCAGATGGAGGCTTCCGCAAGAAGGCATCTGAATTTTCCCGAAGAGCTCCTCCTGGGTGGCATACTTCAGAGACATTCTTGGTTGCGTCTCTAGGTGTACTTACTGGGCAGCTTCGTTTGATATGCCCGTCTTTTCCACAGCCCCAGCATTTAGTTGTTGGAGTCTTCCCTTCCTTCCTACTCTCAAGAATGCGTAGCCTTCTATTAATTTCTGCAATCATTTCCTGAATCTCTTTAAGATCATCTTGAGAGCCGTTCACTTTGTCTGCTGTGATGTTCTGGCGATGTTTATAGGAGGCTTGTAAGGCTGTCTCGAGCTTTAGGGCATATACCAAGGCTCACTCCACATCCTTCACGCCGGAGAGTCTGAGGGCTTTTTGAATATCTGGATCTCCGACAGCATCAATGAAATATTCTAGAGCCAGATCATTACGTGTTTCAGGATGACAGTCTGAGAAAGCCAAATGTGAAAGCCTCTGGATGTTTGATGCCAGTTCTTGGAAGCTTTCCCCTGGTCTCTGACGACGGGACCTGAGCTGGAGTCGACTATATTCTTTGGACCATTTCGCTCCAAAACGTAGCTCTAGAGCTCTGGTTACATCTTCGAAGTCATATCGCTGTTCCTTCGAAAGGGTCTCCAGAATATCTGCGGCGTCGCCCCGCAACGACCCTACCAGATGAGCCGTCTTTGCAACAGAGTCCCAGCCGTTAGCTTCAGCAACGATGGAAAACTGCGTCTTATATACATGCCAGGAGGAACTGCCATCGTAGGTAGATAGCTTAATAAATTCCTGATTCTGGATTCTTCTCTCTTTCTTTTCAGTTTCCTGGGGCATGGATTCTAACTTTTCGTCCACTTTTTTCTCCAGATCTTCTTCTATTCTCTTTAGTTTACCTTCTATCTTTGAAAACCTTCCTTTCAGTTCCTGATCAAAATTTTCTATAACTTTCTCCTCGAAACTCCGTTCTATCCTCGTAACACTCTCTTCAACCTTCATAACATTTTCTTCTATCTTCATAGCTTTCTCTTCAAAACTTTCTTCTATTTTCAAAACTTTCTCCTCAAAATTTTCTTCTATCTTTATAACTTTCTATTCAAAATTTTCTTCTATCTTTATAACTTTCTCTTCTATTCCATCCATTCTATTTTCCATCACTGTTAATTTACCCTCGATTAATTCTTTCACCGTTGAAAGTTCTCTCTTCATCTCATCTTGGTTAGATTTAATTTCTTCGGTCAAACTGGATTCCATCTTTTACTGAACTGCTTTCATTTCCTTCATTTCTTCAGTCAAGCCGTCTTTCAATTCTTTTTGTCCTTCTTTCATCTCTAGACTCAGGCTATCTTTCATCTCTCTGCGATGCTTCTATACTTTCTTTCATCTCTCTTTGCGATGCTTCCATCTTTTCCTGTCCTGTTTCCATTTTCTCTATCAATCCAGATCTTAACTCATTCATCTGAGCAGTGAGACCTTCTAGAAATTTCTTCATTTCTTGCTCCATAGCCCTCGTTATCACCATTCACAGACAATCCCACTCCTGACACCAGAAATGTTGCGTACTTGGGGGTTCGTGAATTGTCCGAGAATGAAAGGCCAAACTTACAAAAATGCAGTAGTTTATTCACAGAAAGTTCCAGAAAAATACAGGTCTATAAACCAAGTATCAGCTTCAATTCAAACAGTAAACACAGCTTAAACAACAGCTGCCAATAGCAGATCCACAGTACAAACTGTATAGCAATAACACATAAAGCAAGTCTCTTTCGAAGAGGCTCAATGCAAGCTGACCGACTCTGATCACAGACTAAACTGAACTAACTGCCTTGGCGAGGAAGCGCTCCTTATATGCTGTTCCATGGAACCCAGATTTTTCGAGAAAACTCTAGAAAGTGGTCAACCAATCAACTTACAGCTTCCATATTTGGTATATCCCATATAAGGATTTTCTCGCCAAGATCGCCAAAAAAAATCGCCAAGGTGGGAGAAAGTCGCCAAATTTGGCGCCAAATCCATTACCTGCATTATTGGGGCTTTTTAATGCGTTTTTAAGGGAAAATAAGGCTATTTCAATGCTAAAACGACTAGAAATGCACAAAATTAGCACTTTATCAACTTACTAAGCCTCTTTGAAAGAATTTATACAGCAATAAACACAATTATTTACAATTTTGTAACAATACTATTTTTAGAATAGTGTAATGATTTGAATTAATTAATCTTTATTTGTTTGCGCCGCAATCAATGTCGGCTTTGAGTTCTTGGATAAATCATTAGAAAATTTCGCTTGCTATTTAGCTTACTTTAAAGGAAAAATCCTGTGTGTCAACTTGTTCGTTTGCATACAAATTATCTCAAGAATAAATGATCTCAGAGATCAACCCAGTTTTAAAAAATATCATTTATGACTCAAAACTTGTAACTATGGTGAAATCTTATTTTCGAAAATTCAGCAAATTACAAATAGCTTTCTTTAGTATATAAGTTTAATGAAATTAAAAATAGAAATCTGAATTTGCTTAAATTGTTTTATATATATTATATTTCTGAGTGACGGGATTCCCCCCCCCACACACACACACAATGCCTCGTTCAATTATTTACATATTCATGGGGGGGGGATAATAATTTGTAACGAAATTTTAAATTATGCATTTCAGGTTATTTAGAAAACTTGTGTCAGTAACTTACTGATCTTAGATAAAAATTTTAAGTAACATTCCCAGATAATCTTTGGCATTCAAAATTTAAATTTCTTCCATTTATTTTATGGCTAGTCGTATTATGATAGGTAATCAGAACGGCTTTAACATCCAACACACACTACTTATAAAAAACGATACTAACCATAACTATATTTAATTAATAACAAAGTAACGCAAAACAAGATATGTGTGTTACAATGGCGGTATTGCGCCAATGAAATACAAACCAAAACTGTTTAGATACGAAACAGTTAATATGACAGTTAGCTGCCAAGAGAGCTACACCTACGCAGAGGTGTGTTCAGTAGTTCAGTTCGGGGTGCGTTCAGTTTCTGTATGCGGAGCGATTCGATCCCCACACCATCTCCCCTCCTGGAAGAAGCAGAGTCTAAAAAAATAATAAAAAAAGTTAATAGCTTATATATACAGTTTCAGTATATTTCTTTGGGAAATGAATACGACGTCCACAACGTGTCTGTACGACGGGTTTTGGTATGTCCGGAGGATCCACTGATTGTTTTGGCAAAGTCTCATCTGCAGAGGGATCAGGTTCCTGGCTAACAGGTGTAGTGTCCAGTTTGTCATCCGTAGAAACAGATGTAGGTTTAAGCTGATCATCTGAGATAAGATGTGCAGGTTTCAGCCTGTCAGTTGAGACAGTGACTACTTTGTAGTTGATGCGGAGATTATACGTTTTTGCTCCACGTTTAATCACCTCATGAGGGCCTGTATATGGAGTATGTAATGATGATTTAATTGCATCAACTCTAAGAAAAACATGTGAACATGTTTTTAAATCTTTAAATATGAAAACTTGTTTCTTGATGTAAATTGAAGTGGGCTTAGAAATAAGTTGATGAAAATGATTATTTAATTTTTGGAGAAAGTCATTGTCAACGTGGATATTGTCATTTGCCGTAAAAAATTGTCCTGGCAAACGCAGATTCTGTCCATAAACTAATTCAGCTGATGAACAATTAAGGTCTTTTTTGAAGACAGTGTGTAACCCTAATAAAACAGCAGGTAAAGCAAGTGTCCAATGGACGGAGGTGTGGCACATGATGGCTTGTTTTAAAGTGCGATGTCATCTCTCTATAATTCCATTCGATTGTGGGTGGTACGCCATTGTGCGAGTTAGTCTAATACCAAAATTTTTTGATAGAGCTCTAAACAAATCTCCAAGAAATTGATGTCCTTGATCTGTAGTTATACTTTCTGGTATTCCAAATCTTGCGAACTATCCTGTGTAGAGTGCCTGAGCTACCGTGTCAGTTTTTATATCCGAAATTGGAAAAGCTTCAGGCCACCGTGTACATCTATCAATACAGGTAAGGCAGTATGTAAAGCCCTGTGAAGATGGCATTGGTCCAATAAGATCGATGTTTATGTGTGAGAAACGTGCATTTGGTACTTTAAATTCCTCTAAGGGTGCAGATACATGGCGAGAAATTTTTGCTTTTTGACAAGTGATGCAAGATTTATCCATTAATGCAACTTCTTTTTTTATACCTAGCCAAATAAAACGTTCTGTAATTAGTTTAACTGTTGTTTTTACACCTGAGTGGGCTAACCCATGTATGGCATTGAAAACAAGGCTTACGGAATTCTTGAGGAATATAGGGTCGAACGTTATTAGTTGATGTGTCACAAAAAAGTTGCAAATCACTGTTTGGGATGCGTAATTTTTGAAATTTAAGATTAAATTCATTATTTTCAAAAAAAAATTTAAGTTCTGGATCGTTATCTTGACTTTTTGCAATTAAATTAAAATCAATGGCATCACGATATTTAACGTTGCATATTCTAGAAAACGTGTCAGCTACAATATTTTCTTGACCGCTCACATGGCGGATGTCAGTAGTAAATTGAGCAATGAAGTTTAATTGATTGACCTGTCTGGGTAAAAGGGTGTCATATTGCTTAGTAAAAGCTTTTAGTAAAGGTCTATGATCAGTGAAAATAGTGAAATTTCTCCCCTCTAGTAAATAGCGAAAATATTTTACTGCCACAAATATTGCCAAAAGTTCTCTGTCTTATGCACTATACTTAATTTCAGTTTCACTCAGTTTCCTAGAGAAAAAACCTAAAGGTTCCCAAGCTTTTCCCGTGTGTTGCTGAACACAAGCCTCAACTGCTTTATCCGAAGCATCACACATTAGTGCAATAGGTTTGATAAGATCCGGGTGAGCTAAATTAACAACCTGATTAAGTGTTTGTTTACACTGTTGATATTCAGAGTTTGTAATGTCGGACAATACCAAAGGTGTTTTATAATTTTTCTTGCTAGTACTTAGCATGGCATGTAAATGAAGCTGCATTTCGGCAGCATGAGGCAAAAAGCGTCTATAGAAATTTAAAATTCCCAGAAATCGACGCAATTCATTTACAGTTTGGGGTTTTGGGTAATCTACGATAGCTTGAACCTTTTCAGGCAAAGGAGCTATACCAGATTTATCAAGAAAATGTCCAAGAAATGTAACTTTGTCTGAAGCGAATGTGCATTTGGATAAATTTACAGTTAAATTATGATCCGCAAGTCGCTTTAGAATAGTATTAAGATGATTAAAGTTTTCTTCAACTGAGGAGGATGCGACAAGAAGATCATCGATGTATACCAAACAAAAATCGAGATCAGAGAGTATTTGGTCGATATAACACTGCATAGTCTGCGCCGCATTGCGTAGGCCAAAAGTCATGAAGTTAAACTCGTATAAACCAAAAGGGGTAATTATTGCAGTTTTGGGAATGTCTTCCTTATTCATTGGGATTTGGTGATAAGCTTTCTTTAAATCCAATGTGGAAAAAATTACCTTGCCGTGTAAATTCGAAGTAAAGTCATGAATATGGCGAATTGGGTATTTGTCGGGTACTGTTATAGCGTTTAAAGCACGGTAGTCGCCGCATGGGCGCCATGAACCGAATTCGGAAGCGCCATCCGGTTTCCGAACCATGTGTAATGGAATGCTCCAACAACTTTTTGATGGGCTACAAATTCCCTTTTACACTAAATATGTAAATTCGGATTTTGCAGCGGCTAATTTGTCAGGAGCTAAACGTCTGGCTCTAGCAGCAACCGGAGAACCTTTAGTTTCGATAACATGCATTACATTAACACATTCAGAATAACTCGGTGATTTAGGAACATCTTCAAATACAGAATGGTACTTCCTTAATAATTCATGAAATTGAATGGTATCATGCAGAACAGTTATTTTTGGGACGGGCTTTGAAGGAATTTTGCCGAAAGAAGTGACCTGTGTTAGACCATCTATGAGTTTTTTTTATTTTAAGTCAACAATAATTCCATAATGATGTAAGAAATCAGCCCCTAAAATTGGTCGGGAGACCTCCGCAACAGTAAACGTCCATGGCGAAATTCGACGTAAACCTAAATTTAAATTTACGGAACGTTTTCTATATACTTTAATTTTTGTGCCACTTGCAGCAACTAGCTGAAAAACTGAAATTGGTTTACGGCGTTCATCGGCTGTCAGTGGCAAAACTGATAAATCGGCGCCTGTGTCAATCAGCAGGTTTATACACAAAGTTTTTTCAAAAACCACTAGGCGACAATTGTTCTGGCCATAGGCGTTTGTCGCCGCCCACGCTTGGCCCTCTAGTTTTCCTTCGACTTAAAATGGCATGGCTGCGAACACTTCGTGGATTTATCACCAAATTTCTTATGATACCAACAAATAACTTCACGACTAGGGGAATGAGATTTTGAATCGGAATTTCGACTACGTCTTCTATTTTGCGAACAAATTTTAAAGAGTTTATCAATTTTTTTATTGATTTCATGAATTTGTTGTTGCAAGTCATTTACTACATTATTTATAGCAAGATCATTTCCTGTTTTAGGCTGTGTTTCGGCTAAGTTAATTGAGTTAGAATATGCAACGTCGGCTATCCTGTCTGCTACTACAGCTAATTTTGATAGCTCAATATCTGAAGTAGCTAAAATTGCTTGCATTTGTGATGGCAAGCACTGAAGCCAAAGAGATTTTAATAGATCATTCCCCACCGTACTGCCCGCTAAACCCTGCATCTGCCGAAGTAACACTGACGGACGTTTATCGCCTAAGTCAAGATCTTGTAACAGCTTTTTTAATCGACGTTCTTCGGAGTCAGTGTAAACCTCAATTAATCTCGACTTTAGTGCCTCATAAGAATTAGAAGAAGGAGGAGAAGTGATAATATCACTCACCTGGCTTAGTATATCCGTTTCAATATTTCCGTTTACGGTATGATATTTAGTAGTACCCGCTGTGATTCCAGCATTTCCAGAATGGAGGTACCTTTACCGAAACTCTATTTACTGAAGGCGGTGTAACACCTTCGTTGTCGGATGGCATCTTGAATAGCGAACACAATAGAAAACAATAAGAATGATGTTCAAAATATGCGGGTCACCACTTATGGCTAGTCGTATTATGATAGGTAATCAGAAGGACTTTAACATACATCACACACTAATTATAAAAAGCGATACTAACCATAACTATATTTAATTAATAACAAAGTAACGCAAAACAAGATATGTGTGTTACAATGGCGGTATTGCGCCAATGGAATACAAACCAAAACTGTTTATATACGAAACAGTTAATATGACAGTTAGCTGCCAAGAGAGCTACACCTACGCAGAGGTGTGTTCAGTAGTTCAAATCGGGGTGCGTTCAGTTTCTGTATTGGGAGCGATTCGATCCCCACAATTTCTTTTCATTTATTGCGATTATAAAACCATAGAGGAACTGTTAAAAGTTTCATTTTTATATTCAAGGCACCTCAAAATGCGAAATTATCTTATAAAGGTAACGTGAAGTATAGACCTCTAAACAAAGCTTTGTGTAACATTAAAGTAAGCGAAAATAATTATCATTCTTAAGCAATTTCCATTCACAAGGTAAATTTTGCCAATTTCCTCAATTATATCCAATTAAATAAATAAATAAATAATAAAAATTTTTATTATAAGAAATTTTTTGTTTATAAGAAATACATATTTATTTTATTTCGTTTAGTGCAGTCTAAATACATGTTAATCTGTACTTAAATGTAATTTCACCCATAGACATAATTGATTAATTTTGAATGTCCTTGTGCATACCGCATTTGTCCTACTTCAGTACAAGTTTCCAAGTAAAAATTTCCTACTAAAAAGAATTAAGTAGAATGCAGAATTTAAACTTTTTGCTAATATTTGTTCTTGAGTTATACTGATAATAGACACCCGCATATACTTTGGAACAAACAGATAAAAACCTATTTGTGGGTTTTAGGGAACCTAAAAATGCCTAAATATGTCAAACTCAATTTCAAAAATTCTACCCCAAACAATACCTTCTCTTCCATACGTGAGTAAGAGAAAGTAATAAGCATGCCGAATTAAAAACATAACGTAACACAGATATAAATAATACGATGCATAATATGAAAATGGTTACTTTTTATTATTTTAGAAATAGTAAAATTAAAAACATGATTAAATTAATATTGATTGCATTTCTTGTTCTTTAAAAAATACATTTTCCCACTGTCATGATCATATTAAATTTTATATAGAACACAGCCTGTTTCATATGAATTTTTTTTATAATTAAGACTCAGAATGAAAAAAAAAAAAAAAAAAAAAAAGAAGTAACTTTTTAGTAATTATTTGTCACAAAATTTCCTTTTAGTAATTACAATAATAATAATGATGATGATGTAATGTTTTATTAAAAAGCGTTATTATAATTTTCACATTTATATATTTTCATTAGATAATGAAAATTTTTTCAATACGCGGACAAGTAAAGCTGTGTAAGTTTTAATAATTAATAGAAATTATGAATTATACTCTTATTTGTTTATTTATTATTTTACAAAACTATTTTAAAAAGAAGAAATTCTTCTAATGTGTATTATCAAATAAATTGCTGTAATAAAAATCAATCAGTCAGTATGACTTAATACTAAGTATGCACGTCTTTTTAGAGATATACAAATACACACACATACAGTTAAACAATAAAAAGAAAATGAAATTTACTTAATTAATTCCTATCACTGAAATTTGTTTTTCACTATATTAAAATGTATGAATTTTATGTATTTTGGATTTACCGAAACTAAACCTAATCACAATTTGTATATATTAGTCATATTTCTTGCTCATAATTTGAAACAATTGAGGGGGTAAAAAATTCTGCACTGTCTTCTATCCTACACAAAGTAGGCTACTTTAGATATTTCTCGAAATGCGTCTTCACTTTAAGAAAGGAAAACTACAAAGGCAGGTTTTTTTTTTTTTTTTTTTTAACTTCTTTATAGAAAAGTTAAAATAATTTAACACGAATGATAAGTCACTTTTTTATATTGCTGCACTGTACTTTCTCAGGTAATAAAAATAACATACGTTTCAATGTTATGTATTAATGCATTTATGCAATTCTAAATGCATAGTACACTGCGGTTCATTATGTATCGCAACTATCATAAAATAGAAAAAATTGTATTTGATTGTAAAAGCCGAAAAACGGGGGAAAATAAAAATTAATTTCAATTATTATTATTATTATTATATAACATCATAAAACTTTTAGCATTTCAATAAAATTTATTAATTGCCTCATGGACTTATTCATAATTTTTCTGGTACTTCATATGACGCTTATTTTCATCTAATGCAGTGTTTGAAAAGGTTTTCAATATATATATACTTATATATATATATGACTTTACTTCTACTATCTTATAGCTTTATTTCAATTAAATCATTAAATTAAGAACTTAATATTAAAAATTCTCATTTAAGCAAAGACGTAGTTTATTTTTATCTTATACAAGACCTACCACATTGCAAAAACGACTTCTCTGTGATATTTATTCCCAAGCGATAACGCTCATTTTAACCATTAACTATTCTCATCAATGAAAAAATTAAAGGGCTTTAGGCAATTGCTTTTGTGTATCAGAATTGCCCACACAACAAATCTCCCCCACAGACAAATTGGCGTATACCAGTCACAATTCTCAATACATTGGATTCGGCTTAGTTCCAAGAAAACCACATGATGTTGAGAACATCTTGACCAAGATGTTTTTTTTTTGGGGGGGGGGGGGTCGTCCCTGTAAACAAACTAGTTGTACAGGACCTATTAATGTCATTTTAAATGGGGAACATTCTATAGGGAAAATATTTATAAAAATAACACTCATAGAACACAATGCTTTCGAATGTTTTGGGTGTCCCTGTACACAAACCAGAAGAGATATTCACTCCATTTTCAATATAGAACATCCGATAGTGAACTGCAATAAAACATATCAGATTCGAGAAAATCCATATATTTTTACAGAAGTTAGAGCGCGGGCAGACTGACAGACAGTCAGATGGACAGATACACAAATTGAAATCATATTCAAACTTAAAATATGTTAGAAAATGTTAAAAAGGATTAATGTAAACGAAAGTACAATTCTAGCAATTTTTTTATTAATAGCTCTTAATATAAATGGATATTTTTGTGTCATCCTGTAAATATAATGCTACGCATGCTCTGTTCTATGCAAAGCATATTTTTGTGCATATAAATAACATATTTCAATTTCTTAAAACTTCGTGGAAAGTAAAGTTATTAAAATTCGATTTATAGAAATATCTCTCATAGAACGCAATGCTTTGGAATACTTTTGAGTGTCCCTGTATATAGATCGGTGGTGGTATTTCCTCCATTTTATACAGGAAGCATCCTACAGGGAATTTGAATAATGTATTTCAATTTCATTAAGGTATGTCTACAGTAAAGGTATTAAAATATGGTTTATAGAAATACCTCCCATAGAACACAATGCTTTAAAATATTTTCGGGTGTCCCTGTACACAAACCATTAAATGTATAAAATCCATTTTCAATAGGGAACGTCCAATAGTGAACTTGAATAACATATTTCAATTTCATTAAGCTATGTTTACAGTAAAGGTATGGAAATATGGTTTATAGAAATATCTCTTATAGAACACAATGCTTTAAAATACTTTCGGGTGTCCCTGTACACAGACATGTAGGGGTATAAACTCCATTTTCAATAAGGAACCTCCGACAGTCAACTTGAATACTATATATCAGTTTCAAGAAAATCCATAAATATTTACGGGAGTTAGAGTTCTGACTGACAGACAAGCAAACAGACAGACGGGCAGGTAGATACACAAAACTAAAATCATATTCACACTTAAAATATGCTAGAAAGAGTTAAAAACGCTTAACGTAAACGAAAGTACAATTCTAGCAACTTTTTATTAATAGCACTTATTATAACAGAATATTTTTGTGTCACAATGTAAATTTTATGCTTATCATGCTATATTCTATGCAAAGCATTCTTCTTTTGTGCATATAAATAACATATTTATATTTCCTAAAGCTTCGTGGAAAGTAAAGTTATTCAAGTTTGATTTGTAGAAATATCTCTCATAGAGCGCAATGCTTTGGAATACTTTTGAGTGTCCCTGTGTATAAACCGATGGTGGTATTTCCTCCATTTTATACAGTAAACATCCAATAGTGAACGTGAACAACATATTCAATTTCATTAAGATATGTCTACAGTAAAGGTATGAAAATATGGTTTATAGAAATACCTCCCATAGAACACAATGCTTTAAAATACTTTCAGGTGTCCCTGTACTCAAACCAGCAGAGGTATAAACTCCATTTTCAATAGGGAACGTCCAATAGTGAACGTGAATAACATATTCAATTTCATTAAGATATGTCTACAGTAAAGGTATGAAAATATGGTTTATAGAAATACCTCCCATAGAACACAATGCTTTAAAATACTTTCGGGTGTCCCTGTACTCAAACCAGTAGAGGTATAAACTCCATTTTCAATAGGGAACGTCCAATAGTGAACTTGAATAACATATTTCAATTTCATTAAGATATGTCTACAGTAAAGGTATGAAAATATGGTTTATAGAAATACATCTCATAGAACAAAATGCTTTGAATTACTTTCGGGTGTCCCTGTACACAAACCAGTAGACGTATAAACTCCATTTTCAACAGGAAACATCCGATAGTGAACTTGAATAACATATATCAGTTTCGAAAAATTCCATAAATATTTACGGGAGTTAGAGCGAGGGCAGACAGACAGACGGACAGAGGGACAGATACACAAATTGATATCATATTCACACTAAAAAAATGTTAGGAGGTGTTAAAAACACTTAATGTAAACGAAAGTAGAATTCTAGCAAACTTTTAATACTAACTCTTAATATAACAGAATATTTTTGTGTCATCCTGTAAATGAAATGCTAATCATGCTATATTCTATGTAATCATTCTTTTGTGCATATAAATAACATATTTCAACTTCCTAAAACTTCGTGGAAAGTAAAGTTATTAAAATTTGATTTATAGAAATATCTCTCATAGAACGCAATGCTTTAGAATAATTTTGAGTGTTCTTGTATATAAAACAGAGTTGGTATTTAATCAATTTTATACAAGAAAAATCCAATAGTGAACTTGAATAACATATTTCAATTTCATTAAGATATGTGTACAGTAAAGGTATGAAAATATGATTAGAAGAAATGCGTCTCATAGAACACAATGCTTTGAAATACTTTCGGGTGCCCCTGTACACAAACCAGTAGAGGTATAAACTCCATTTTCAGCAGGGAACATCAGATAGTGAACTGGAATAACATATTTTAATTTCGTTAAGATATGAGTACAGTAAAGGTATGATAATCCGATTTATAGAAATACCTCTCATAGAACACAATGCTTTGAACTAGTTTCGGGTGTCCCTGTATACAAACCAGTAAAGGTATAAACTCCATCTTCATAAGGGACTATCCGATTGTGAACGTGAATAACATATATCAGTTTCAAGGAATTCCATAAATATTTACGGGAATTAGTGCGCGGAGAGGCAGACAGACGGACAGACAGACGGACAAACCGAAGTCATTAACACTTTTGAACCTTGTTAGGATATATTAAAAATGTTAGAAAGTGTTAAAAACGCTTAATGTAAACGAAAGTACACTTTTAGCAAATATTTATTAATAGCTCTTTATATAACTGAACATTTTTGTGTCACCCTGTAAATCTAATGCTAATCATGCTATATTCTATGCAAAGTATTTTCTTTTGTGCTTATAAATAACGCATTTCAATTTCATAAATCTTCGTGCAAAGGAAAATTATTAAAATTTCGTCTATAGAAATATCTCTCATAAAACGCAATGATTTGGAATACTTTTGTGTGTCCCTGTACACAAGTCAGTGGTAGTATTTGCTCCATTTTATACAGGACACATCCGATAGTGCATTTGAATAATTTCAATTTCATTAAGATTTGTGTACAGTAAGGGTATGGAAATATGGTTTATAGAAATGCCTCTCATAGAACAGAATGCTTTGAAATACTTTTGTGTTTCCCTGTACACAAATCAGTGGTGGTATATACTCCATTTTATACAAGAAACATCCGATAGTGAACTTGAGTAACATTTTTCAATTTCATTAAGATTTGTGTACAGTAAGGATATGGAAATATGGTTTTTAGAAATGCCTCTCATAGAACACAATGCTTTGAAATATTTTAGGGGGTCCCTGTACTCAAACTAGTAGAGGTATAAACTTCATTTTTAACAGGGAACATCCGATAGTGAACTTGTATAACATATTTCAATTTCATTAAGATTTTTGTACAGTAAGGGTGTGAAAATATGATTTATAGAATTGCCTCTCATAGAACACAATGCTTTGAAATATTTTCGGGGTCCCTGTACACAAAATCCAGTAGAGGTATAAACTCCATTTTCAATAGGGAACATCCGATAGTGAACTTGTATAACATATTTCAATTTCATTAAGATTTTTGTACAGTAAGGGTATGAAAATATGGTTTATAGAAATTCCTCTCATAGAACACAATGCTTTGAAATATTTTCGGGGGTCCCTGTACACAAACCAGTAGAGGTATAAACTCCATTTTCAATAGGGAACATCTGATAGTGAACTTGAATAACATATATCAGTTTCAAGAAATTCCATAAATATTTACGGGAGTTAGAGCGCGGACAGGCAGACAGACAGACAGACAGACAGACAAACCCAAGTCATAAACACTTTTCAACCTTGTTGGAAAGTGTTAAAAACGAGCAAAGTTCAACTCAAAACTCAAAAATTTTGAGCTAAGCTCATGAACGCGTTCAAATGAACGCGTTCGTGCACAACACTGGTAAAAATGTCCTCTAGGAAAATTCATGATTCGTGTTTCTTTGCGTTAGAAGCCGAGATTTTAATATTGTCAAAGTTAGGAACATGATCGGTATCAAGGGAATGAATTACTAGTTTAGATTTTATATCACCAGTTTTATATAAGCGTTTATGTTCTTTAATTCTAATATCACCAGTTCTGCCTGTTTCACCAATATACGTACAATTACCATTTTTACATGGGATATTGAAAATGACACCTATTCGTTTAAGAGGGGGGACAGGTTTAAAATTTCAGAAGAAATTTCTTATGCGCAATTGAGGTTTGAAGCTATTAGAGATATTAACAGTTTTAAGTAATTTAGCACTATTTTCAGATATGTCTTTATAATAAGGAATAGTAGTACAGGGAAAAGAATTTTTAACTTTAAGAGAGATTGATTTATAAAAAAAATAATAAAACTCTTCTTTATAAATTCTTTTAAACACACGAGGGGGTAACCCTTATTTTTTAAATCCGAAAATATTTTTGAAAGTTCAATATGTAACAATTCAGAATTACTACAGTAATATTTAGCTGGATGCAAAAGGGTGCGAATAACGGCAAGTTTATAAGAAAGAGGATTAACTGAATGGAAGTAAAGGTAATGACCAGAAAAGGAGGGTTTTCTATAAACGTAAGTTGAAAATAATAAAAAATTATTGATGGTTTTATGCGTTATATGGATGTCGAGAAAAGGTAGTTCATAATTATTTTCAATTTAATAATGGACATAAGGAATTTACAAAATGTGTAATATCATTTATAAAATGTTGTTTAGTAATTATAAAACTGTCATCAAAATCCTTCGCCAGATTTTTTTTTTTTTTTTTTTAATCATTTAAATGGGAATTAATTTTGTTTTCTAAGTGTTGCATTACGATTTTAGATATTACGACCGATATAAGGGCTACCATAACAGTTCTGTTAATTTGACGATAAAAAATTTATTGAAAAGAAAACAATTAGACGATACACAGAAGGAGGTAAGATTAAGCATAGTATTTAAACTTAAATTAGAATCAACATAGAAATTAGGGTAGGTATCGTGAACAATATCACATGCATAAGATATCATGGTATATCTTATGCATCTGATGTAATTCAAGATACCTACCTTAATTTCTATGTTGACACTGATTTAAGTGTATAATGCTATATAATGCTTTACTGAATGTATTTTTAAAGTAGGTACTTTTTATCGATGTCGGAATTTTAATACGAACGGATCAAACTTTCCGTTCTACATAATATATAAAAAATTTAATAGGAGTCTGTACACCTGTAAACTAATGCTCGTATTACACACAACCATGTTTCACGCAACTTTCATTTCAGCCAATTTTTGGAAGCCGAAATCCGAAAAAGGTTTGCAATAGTTGAGTCAAAAATTGTTCGAAAAACTGGTTTGCACAATGTACAATACGTGTCAAGGCGCACCTACATGTCGCCCTTTAGCGGGGACGACTTGGAAGAGCGAAGAGAACAACGGTGAATGAATTCCCGCTGGCGCTGTCTTTTCTCGGCGCGTAAGGAGTATTATCCACATTGGCTTATCACAGTTGGAAAAGTTGCTTGTACGAACCACTTTTCATGACTAGCCAGAAAAAGCTTTTCGTAATCCCAATTCCTATTACACTGGGCGTTGAGGTGATTTGAGCCAACAAAAATTGGCTCAAAATTTGTGCGAAAACTCGTTGTGTGTAATAGGAGCATAAGTAAATCATATCGTATTCGATAGGAGAAAATAGTTTTGCCAATTTTACTATTCTATATTAATTTTGCAATGTTTATGCAATATAAAGACATCATTATTATTATTATTAATGTACTTCTCATAAATCATTGTAAATCTTTTTTTGTAGACTCCTTAAAAATTAATAATCAGCGACATTCATTTTCAAGAAAGAATATGTCATAATGAAATTGAGAAACATATATAATCTTCAAGGCATTCAAAAAGAATTTATGGAAATTAAAATGCAGTATAGCAGTCTAACCAAAGTCATAATTACTGTTACAATTTCTTGAAAAGCGTTAAAAATGCATCACACACAATTCGGTTTCAACAATTTCTTATTATAACCCCTAATGTTTATGAATATTTTTGGGCTTCCTTTAAACCAATCATTATTGCTGTTCATGTCACATTCTATACAAAACATGCTTTAGTGTGTATGAATAATAGATATTAAAGATATCAATATATACTTTTATAGAAATAGCTATACAAACTGATATTATACCATTCTCAGTAGGGAACATTTCATAATGAACTTGAACAAATAACATCTATCGGTTTAAAAGAATTTTAAAAATATGTATGGGAATTAAATCATAACCAGACAGACGGGCAGACAGACAAATTGAAGTCACAAACTATTTTCAACTTTGTTGGAAGGTATTAAAAATTATGAAATATCCCATCGAAATGGCATAGTATTACTCTCAATGCATTTCCAAACTAAAATAGTTCATAAACTGCACTATGTAAACTTTAAATCCCAATTTATTCCCAAATCTTTAATTAAGTTGTACAAAAATATTCATGTAATTTATAAACCCGAATTACCAGTTACGCTGGTGACAGACGCGAGTCTGGTCGATATTGCTGCTAAATTATTTCATAGTATCGGCGACGTAAAAAAGACAATCGCTTCCGCTTCCCGTTCTCTACTAGAAGCATTACTCACAACTTGACTGAGAAGCTTTAGCAATAATTGTTTGGATTTTCTCATTTTTTCGATTACCTTCATGGTTGATACTATGCCCTGATCACTAATAAAAAGCCCTTATCCAAAATACTCCATCGAAAACAAGTCTTCCAAAAATGACATCAGCTCGACTGTTGCGCTATGCTTCCTATTTAGCAGGATTTTATTGCACCGTCAAATTCATGAAAAGGTTGAAAAATCTGAATGTAGATTATTAATCTAGATCTCCTGTAAACCAGAATTATTTATGTACAGGCACATGCATCAATGACGAAGTTCATAAAATATGTGCATCAAATGTTTTTGAAAGATCAACTGAAACTCTGACTGCAGATGCTATCATACGAGAAACAGAAAACGATTAAGAGTGGTCACAGATCAAACAAGAACTTCAATCAAGCTTCATCAATAGTGATTACATTTTAGATAATGACATTTTATTTAAGAATAATCACATTGTAATACCGAAAAAACTACAGCCAGTAGTCCTAAAAAAGTTACATTCTACATATATTGAAATAACAAAAATGAAACAGTTTGCTGGACGTTACTATATATATATATAGAATACCAACAAGGACATAAGAAAACTTAATGAAATATTGCCAGGATTGCTCTTCAGTGAGCCATAATTTTCTGAAGACACCCCTTCACTGTTGGGATTAAACAGTTTACAATTGGGATAGAACTTATATCGATTATGCAAGTTATTTCTAAGGATTTTATTACCTACTCGTTGTAGAGACGAAATTACGTTGGGTAGAAATCAAAGTATCATACAAAGCTCCCAATTCAGAAATTACCATGAAATTTCTTAACGAAACTTTTATAATTCATGGATATACTTATTTATTGTTTCTGTTAAAACCTCGATTTTTACGAAGGAAAATTTAAAAATTTCTTTCGTATGAATTGAATAAAGCAAAAATTTATCGCGCCAGGACATACAGCAACTAACGGATTTGCAGAACGTAAAGTTCAAGCTCTAAAAGGTCGACTAAAAGCAAACTTGTATTAAACTTGACGCAATTTTTCCATACCACAAAAAGAAATCTAAACAGAAGATCAGACCTCACACTTGAAAAATTCAGATGGAAGAGAGAGTGAGACTAGGAATTATAATAAAAACTTGAACATACCCATTATATAGTTATTAAAACGAAGACAGTGAAAACAAGACACACATTAATCAACTATAAAAATCAGATATTTAGAAGGAAAATATAGCATCGCCATTAATCCCCATCAGAAATTCTACCATAATACAAATCATGATCCTGCATATTACCAAGTTACTAATCCTCAAAGAAACGAGTTGAATTGACTTCCAACCACAGGTAAACCGCAGATTCCCTCACCACAGTCCGAAGATCTATTAGAACAAGGCTTCAACCAGCATTCCTACAATATTATATTTTATCTTAAGGGTCGGGTCAGCACTGTACTTCTGAAGTGAGGGAGAATTATTGTATTCATATTTCTATTTTTCCCAATAATTGTACTATCATTACTTTTTAAAAAGAAGTGGCAAATTCGATTTAACTTATCTATGGCATCTATTACTTCCATGATCAAAATCATCAACTGTAAAATGTATCAAAATGTTGTTAAAGATCGCAAATATGTATATATTCATTTATGGTGCTAGATAGTAATTAAATTCTGATAAAAGTTCCTTTATATCATCATCAATACTTGCGTTATTTGCCACCACAGTCATAACACAAACTTACAACATAAAATAATAAATATCTATAAATAGCCGTTATTTAAAACAATAAAATACACAAATAAATATTCAAAAGGATCTCCGAGAATTTATTTAAATATATTTTTTCTATAATTTTTAGCCAAATTCAATGATTTTTAGACTATCTATAATCATTAGTTATAAAAATTCGCAATAAATAATAATAATAAATGCATGTTATTTTCTGACTAGAGTTGGAAGTTCGAAGATTATTTCGCAACTTTTAAAATATCAATACAAAGTGGCCTACAAAACGACATTTTAATTACTTAAAACACACCTCTTAAAAATCTCTGATTTTGAACGGAATATTCGCACAGTGGATTCATAATCACTATTTATAGCTAGACGATTTTTACTTGTTCAAAATCTGTTCAAAATTCGTAATATTTTTTAGTTGTAATACAAAAAATCGCGGGACTTAACCTCATGGTTTTCACAAAGGAAAAATTGGATGCCAGAAATTATTTGTATGTGTGTGTGTGCGTGTGTGGATAATAGATATCATTATAACGGTGTCCCGTAAGTCTCTATACATTTTACAAAGTCCCAAAAATAAAGGAATTGGTAGAATTGAATGGGATTTGCGAAAAAAAAATCACATAAAGAGAGGTTTTTTTTTTTTTTTTTTTTACTTGAGAGGGGAAGGGGGGGGGGAAGGAGAAAAAATAATAGTTAACATTTTCATCGATAGAATCTGCTGTACGTGAGCAAATCACACTTTTCCATGAAAATCTTTATTTGCATGCAAACGTTTGCAAGCACATAACTCCTATTCTAAGTGTTCGCCATCATCACAAATCAAAAATTACAATTTCCAAACAAATTACAACATCGCTAACTGCAGCTTCAGTGAACAATTCTTAACCGAGGTAAAACATCTTCACCAATAAAACTGCATCCACCAAAACAACATCGAAATTAAAGCTTCACATATACTCAAGTAGGAGGAAAAATAAAAAATAAATCGTTTTTCTCGTAAAACCGTGCAACTTATAGGACTCAGATTAGCATATTTCCCGTCACGCATGTGTACGCGCCCTCTATCGGCAATTGTTTTTCCATAAAAAAAAAAAAAAAAAAAAAAAAAAACTCCCTTTACTAAAATAATAACGTTTTTGCAAACGGCAATCCACTTTAGAATTTTTCAAGTTTCTACAGACTTTTGGAACGCCCGGTATACCAACGATTAGTTGTCTAAAATTACTATATAAGGATATTGTTATTCAAATTTTTCTTTTTGAGAGCCTTGCTTATAATTTAACATGAATTAGAAGTTTGAAGGTTGCAAGCTTGCAGTTTTTAAAATATCAATAAAAAAGAGACTAAAGAAAATAGCGTTTTAATTAATTTTTTAAACTCCATAACACATATTTTTACCAAGAAAAAAGCTATGAACAGTTCCGATTAATTAAGCATTCAAATGAAACATGAAGGAAAAATCAATTACATTGAAAAGTATGTTTCAACTGTTTTGATTCATAACGATTAAAAAACTAGTACTATGTTGTGGCCACCACATGACTTTTTTCTATATTTTCCTATACAAATTCACTCAGTAAAAATAATTTATTAAAATTAATATTTAAAAAAAATTATCTTCCATGATAATGCAGGCGATTTCCATATTAGAGAAGTGGTATAACACTAAATATCCAAAAAAAAGTTCATTTTATTCTCAATATTTAAAAAAAAAAAAAGATTTTTTGGGTTTTTTTTTTTCGTTAAAAGTAAAAAAAAAAATCGATAACTTTGATTTAAATTATCACAGATCTATAGTTAAACCATTCGTTTTAAAGGTATTAACGAGACCTTTCGAAAGGTACCCATCTTGAAGCGATGCCCCCACATGCACACATTTTTTTCCTAGTTAAGTACTTATTTTCAATCATTCATATTAATTTTACAACCACAAGTTAAAAATAACTCTCATTATGTACATTTATACGAAATTTTGTCCTATACTACTATGTTAAAAATTTAGAAAAAATGCGATTACAGCGCCACCTGTTGGGCGATTGATCCCCAAATCTAATCCGCACCAGTTTATGTCAGGGTCCAACTAAATATCAAGTTTGGTTTAATTTCGTTCATTGGTTCGTGAGATACAGCGTCCACAAAATTCGTGAAACACACACAGAGACAGACACACAAACAGACAGACACAAAGACATACAGACAGACATTTTCTAAAAACTAACAAATCGTGTTCAGGACATCCCAAAACATGTGAATCCATCGAAAACCGGAGTTCGAAAATTTTCACGAATCCGATACTTTCTCTATATTACATATAGAAGAAAGTAATAATGCATAGCACTAAAAGAAAATTTTCATTACGTTTTCTCGATTTATTCTATTCATCGTTACGTCCTATAAATTAAGCGCAAAGATAATACTACAGACCAAACAAATGAATTGTGCTTCGGCTTCAGTATTTAACAATTAAAATTTTGATATAAACATGCAGTGCATTCATAAGCAAATAAATTGTGGAATTAATAACTATTTGTGTGCACTATAATTAAATCGCGTTTGAATACGTAACACTATTTTAGTTTGGTGAAAGTATAGGCTGAAAGTATATATAATATTTATTGTTATTTAATTTATTTGCTTTAGAATTATGTATTATTATAGCCCATAATATTTCACAACAGAAATAAATAATAGAGTATATTTATTAAAATATTTACTCATTTGAAACGAAACATTGCTTAATTTAATTTTAGTTTTGTATTATGTGGTATGTTTGGATGTTGATATTCATATAATATTTCTCTTACGTGGACGAGCAACGAATAAATCTTTTTCCAAACTATACGATAGTGAAGTAAGGTGTTATTTTATTGGACAGACCTAAAGTGTAAATTCGGCTGCTAGAGATTTCGCTTTCGGCTACAAAAATGTAATCAAATTCACTTGAAATGCACATATTCTTAAAGAAATTGAAAAAAGATTCACTTTTGTGCTGAAACATTTCCTCAAAATCTCATATTTAGCAGTACATTTGGAAGAATTTAAAGCCCGTTTTCATAGCATTTTGTGATAACTATTCAGCAGGACGTTGGTGTGGCGCCATCTGTTAACATTTTTTTTTTTTTTTAGATTTTTTATTCATTAAGAATAGAATGAACATTATTTATTTCTTTTGTAAATATATTTATTACCTATGGAAGTTCTGCTATGTATGGTGCTATGGTAATTTTATTCTGTCAAATTTTAGGAAATATTTGGTTTTTAACACAAATGTAATTTAAATTAATTCTAAGAATTTTTTCCCTAGCAGCGGAAAAACTTATTTTCTAAAATTGTAATTATAATGCAATCTTCAAGAATTTAAACTTCTGTTATGGAAAGAAGTAGGTTTGAGAAACTGAAATTTTCCAGTGATTTTATTTATGACATTTTTCAGAAAATCATATTAGGCCTGTAGAAACTATCACGCAAATGTTTTACGCTGGAATGTCTAGTATAAAAATAAAATATGGTGTTGTGTAAATGAGAAATTTAAATTTTGTATTGTATTAACCCTTTGATTAACAAAGTAATTTTGTTCATAAAAAAAAAAAAAAAAAAAACTGTTACAAGAGTTGCGAACAAGTTTAAAAGAAAGAAAAAATAAATAAATGAAGTTTTTCCTCTATGTTATTAAAATGAAATTTTGCTAAAATTTTCTTGGAGAAGTTTTTGCAGTTGAGAATTAAAATGACTTTCAAAGGGTTAAAATTAACTAAATTGCAGAATTTTGAAAATGGTAATTAAAGTAGTTATATGTGAATTAAAGTGTTTAATTTTGTGGATAAATTTTATTTAAAAGTTTTATATTTTTTTACTTTAATATTTATTTATGTATTTAAAAATTGTTTTATGAAATTTACAAAAAATAATAATAATAATTAATTAAGAATGTAAAACAAATTATGTCACGCTATGTTTAATCCATACCGATAAAAGAAAATTGTGCAAAATCGTAGACTACCAACAAACACACTTTCAGTTTGTTTCCGAAATTTATTTTATTTATCGTTACCACTTATGAGTAACATGTACCATAACACCACAGATTAAACAAACGTTATTCTGTTGCGCGTCATTTTAATTCAAATATTTCAAATTGCGTATAATTACTTTTGATTTTAGTAAACATGCATTGCAATCATAAGCAAATAAATTATGAAATTAATAACCATTTGTGCGTACTTCAAAATATAATCTCATTTGGAAACATAAATTCTGCCTAAATTTATTATTGCAAAGTAGAAACTTAAATCATACATAAAGTTTATTGTTATTTAACGTATTTACTTCAGAATTGTGTGCAAATACAGCACATAAATTTTCGCCATGGAAAAAAAAAAGTAATACAAAGTATTTATTAAAATGTTTATTCGTATGAAATGAAAGAATACTTAGCTGAATTTCAGTTATTTATAACACGATGTGTGTGGATTTTAATAATCCTTTCTTACAAATAAGTGTAAATTATGATATTGTGTATTACAGAAAGATATGTTTTAAATTACATTTAAATTAAGTTTACCATAAAATTTTTATAAAATTAATCAAAGGAGTTATATAGGAATTAATTTTTTTTTTTTTTTTTTTTTCTGTAAGAAAAAGATTTTTATTTTTAACACTCTTTTATTAGCTTCACCTGTATGTATGTTTGTAACCGCTCTGGGAGCAAACAAACAATCTATATTGAGAAAAAAGACTTTCCCGACGTGAACGCTGTGGCTGTGAGGTAAAGCTCCGCGTTACGAACCTAGAGGTCTAGTGTTCGAGCCCAGTCAGGGGAGATTTTTTAAAAACGATTTTTGTTTAATTCTAAATTATTTTAATTAAATATTTAAATGTATGTAAATATTATGGTGTGTCACTCGCACGATTTTCGCTTACCCTGCATTTTAATACTAAGATAGATATTTTGTGCTTTTTAGTTCACATTTCTATAAAAGCGTGTTCTTTAATTTTTTAAAACTATAATATTATTATTACATTTAATTTAAAAATCCTTTCTATTTTCTTTTACATTTATTAAATAATTTAAGAATATATGATGAATTATATTAAATATTTTGTCTGTACGAATAAAAGAAAAATTTACAATATTATGGCCTACAAAGTACTTTCAGTTTGCTATATCTATTTTATTCGTTGTTATTTTATATTTGAAAAGTGTAA
This sequence comes from Salticus scenicus, assembly GCA_963930645.1. Taxonomy (NCBI): domain Eukaryota; kingdom Metazoa; phylum Arthropoda; class Arachnida; order Araneae; family Salticidae; genus Salticus; species Salticus scenicus. The sequence goes on along the minus strand of OZ005659.1, from coordinate 11,825,319 downwards.
ACCTTATACATTGATTGAGCAAATATGATTCTGTTCCATCTCGTGTTATTCCAATTATTCCAGATTATGTTATAATTAATTCTGATTTTAGTAATCATGCATTGAATTCAAAAGTTAATAAATTATGAAAATAAATATACATTTGAATGAATTACAAAACATACTCTCATTTGAATAAATAAATTCTATTAAAATCTAATGCAAATTAGAGGCTCAAAATATTCATTATGTTTGTTGTTAATAAATTTGATTCAAAATTTATACAGCCATACCACACAAATTTCCACCAAAGACACGAGAGTAGAGAATATTTATTGAATAAGTAACTAACCTAAAGGTATAGTTGCCAATTTAGCATCAACCGTAAAATTTTAGAGTATATTTTATTATTATTATTATTATTTTACTCAATAAGAGAAAACCATTACAGATCGCTGATTAAATAAAATAAAAATTTAAGTCAAAAAACATTTTTTTAACGGTAGAAGTTTTTATTGTGGAGCCCTGAAAGCACAAAATAAAAATTTATTCTTGCAAAGACATGCTATAAATAAATGAAAGTTTAAACACTAAGAAATTTTTTGAGAAAAATATAGACATTTTACTTTTGCAAGAGATATAAATTTTTAAATATTCAAAACATTTTAAAAAGCTACCTTAGTCATCAATAGTCTTAGTCATTAGTTTCTAGATAAGTATTTGTTAAGCCATAAATTTGGAAGGTCACGAAAGATTTATAAATATTTTGAATAGTTAAATATTTTCATCTCTGACAAAAGATCTATATTTTTCTTTAAAACTTTCTTAATGTTGAAACTTTCCTTTATTTATAGCATGTCTTTGCAAAAATAATTTTTTAATTTGTGCTTCTCAGGGTACCAGAATAAAAAGCTTCTACTGTTTAAAAAACGTTTGTTTTGCTTACATTTTTATTTTTTGCTTTTTAGTTATAAAAAATGCTTTTAAAAAATTAATCAAAGGATACTCTGTAAACTTTGATTTTTTTTTTTTTATTATTATTAATCGACTTTCTTTCTATTAATTATCTGCAAAAATTAACACATCGGACACGCTGTAACCAAAAATTAAAGAACAGTAAAGAAAAGTCATAGAACATGCTGAAAGTTTCCAACAAATACAAAAAGAATAACCTCGAATGCTTTTTAAAGTTTTTTCAATATTTTAAATATTTCAACTTTTGCAAAGTGAAATATTTATTATCTTTAAATATTTATATATTTGTTTCAACAATTTTCTTATTGTTGAAACTTTTATTTATTTTTTTATAGCATGTCTTTGCAAGAATATTTTTTTAATGCTTTTTAGGGATACACAATAAAAACTTCCAGCGATTTTTATTTATATATATATTTTTTTTTTAATTACATTTTTATTTTGTGCACTTTAGTAACTGAAAGAAGCTTCTTAAAATAATTCTGTACTGATAAGTATAAAGGATTTAAGTCCAAAAATGTTGATTTTGAGTTTAGTACGTAGTCATACCCCAAAAAAAATTCTCTATCGAATGGTATAAAAGATTTAAATCCATGTCATTTAGTCTTTGAGAAAATCCATTAGTAAAAAAAGATTCAAGTCAGAAATTTAGCATTAATCTTCGTATAAAATATTTAATTCAAATTTTTCCCTTTATTAAATGAAGGTTGACAATCAGTAATCATTGAACGGTATAAAGGGTATAAATCAACATAAACCCTATTTTCCTAATCGATTCTTCTGATTAGTTTTTAGTTAGTTTAACTTTATTTTTCGTCTCCTGAAAAATAAAGAATATGGACTTAAGTCCTTTATACTTATCAGTACAGGATTAATTAAAAAAAAAAAAAAAATTAGGATAGTGTGTAGACAACGAAGGATCTTATTTTACCATCTGACATCTTTCCTATTAATTATCTGCAATAAAGTAACACATCGACCTTCGAGGATCGAACTTACAATCATCGCGTTATAAACAACTCTATTCAATTGGGCCAGCAAGCGACGAAAAAAGGTGCTAACATTTAAGCTAATGTGGAGGCGTTTTGTTTTTCATTGCGACACAAAAAGACGATGACAAATTCCAATTTTAATAAAAAGCTTTAAAAAAATATATATTTATTTATGTATTTCTTACTTAAAACTTTTTATTCTGTGCATTTTAATATCTAAAATATTTTGTGTTTTTTAATATCTAAAAAAAAAAAAAAAAAAAAAAAAAAAAAAACTTCAAAAATTCTTAGGATACTGTGTAGTAAACGATTTTTTTTCTTTTATCAATTGACACCTTTTCTACTAATTATCTGCAAAAATTAACACACTAAACCTTTGGGGATACAACTCTCGACCACTGCGTTATTAACTTGATGCTCTAACCAACTAAGGCAACGAGCGATAAACGGAATAGCTTATATTTATTTACTTTAAAATGAGGCGCTTTGTTTATTAGAGTGACACGAAGAGGCAATGACAAAGTAAATATTTCATACACTCATGTTTGGGAAAATTGCAACACCATGAAAGAATTGTCAGAAATTAATGAAATTTATTCCACGTATTACTGATGGTAGTACAAATAAACGATCAAATGTACAAGAAAAAAAAAAGTCTGAAGTTAGTACTTTGTGCTGAGCGATAAGAGCCCGTGCACGTCGTGGCATTGAATAATACAGGTTCTGAATTTAATCGTGAAAAATGGTACCTATAGATGGCTTCGACTTTACGCCAAGATCAATCTTACTATGCGCCTCGACAGTTGTACGAGCGAGTCGTCGACCAGTGAAATCCCAGCCATGCTCGATGGGCGACATATCCGGGGAAGAAGCGAAACCTGTTGTGCACTAAAGAAGGCTTGTAAAGTCTGAGAAACATGTGAACGAGCATTATCCTGTTGAAATACAGTACCCAGAATGCGTCGAAGAATGGGAAGGACCTTTGGCTCCAAAATTTCCCTTATGTAGCGATCACAGTTGAGTCGCAATGTGCACTAGATGGGATCGACAATTATACCCAATAGCAATTATACCACACCATGATGCTAGGCGTTTGTGCAATATGAGTTGGATAACACGCTGTGGGAGCAGACGTTCCCCCTGTAACGTCTGACGCGTACTCTTCCATCATTGTACTCCAGATTGTAGCGATTCATCGGAGAAAACAATTTGTTGCCACTGGGCACGCCACGTGATGTGTTGTTGAGCCCATTGAAGTAGGAGGCGTCTGTGATTCAGCGACAGGAGAACCCTGCGTAGAGGAACCCTTGCACGGAGTTCATGCTGCAGCAAATGGCGATGAACAGTGGAGCTAGACAACAAAACACCATTAGCCGTGCTCCAACGTTGTGATAACACACGACAGGACACTGTACGGTCCGTCACAGCCATGTGGATGAGGTGTCTGTCGTCTCGTGCCGTTGCTCTATTGCGTGCCCCACTGCCAGGTTTTCGGCTTGTTTGATTCTCCTCTGTCCATTTCTTCCAAACACGCATCACTGTTCTGGCATTACACAGCGTGCGAGCTGCGATTTCTCGATATGAAAATCGAACCTTTCGCATACCAAAGATGTGGCCTCGTAAGAAATCCGTTAGTTGTTGATATGGCATCCTCCGCTTTTGACGAGTAATATTTACCACCAATGAAACGTTTACCGTAGACAGAGGACGATAAACAGATTTCGAAGCTCCTTTACAGTCCTTTATATCCCTGGAACAAGCGACTGATAAGGAGGCGGTTCTCGTTCCACGCATGTGCAATCGCTTTGTAATTATAATGATTTGCTTGCCATACCACACTTTACACCTCCTGTATGTTTGGTTCAATTTGCATAGTCCCTTCATAGTGTTGCAATTTTAACAAACATGAGTGCATAAAAAGTTTCTAATAAATATTGCTATTAAAATTTTCCGGTAGCCAAAATATGCTAAGTTGGCAACTAAACCTGAAGGAATGCTTAGTTCAATTTCAGTTGCTTATTACGCGATGTGTCGTGTGTGAATTTTAATATTTATTTCTTATAATAAGTATAAATTATGATAGTGTGTATTACAGAACCCGATATTTTAAATTGTATTTAAATTGGGTTTACCTTAGAATTTTTATAAAGTTCATCAAAGAGGTTATATATGAATTAAAATGCTTAATTAATATATATATATTTTTTTTTTTTTTTTTTTTTTTTCAGATTTAACTTTTTAGTTATGTTACACTCTATAATTTTTTTACTTTTTGTACACCCTTATTATATTATTTAACTATTTTAAAATTAATTAAAGATTGTCTGATGAATTATATAAAATATTTAATCTGTACGAATAAATGAAAAATGTACAATATTATAGTCTTCAAACAATGTACCGTTTTTGCTAGATCTATTTTATAGATCATTACTAATGATTAAAAACGTGTTTACGTAACACATAGATTGAACAATTATGATTGTTGCGCCTCATGCTATTTCAACTATTTCAAATTATGTTATAATTAATTCCGATATTAATAAACGTGCATCGAATTCAAAAGTAAATAAATTATGAAAATTAATAACCATTTCTGTGAACTTCAAAATATATTCCCATTTGAATGCATAAATTCTATAACAATTTAATGCAAATTAGAGGCTTTAAATATCCATAATGTTTGTTATTATTTGATCTGATTCAGAAATGTGTACATTTATAGTACGTAAATTTCCTCCAAGGAATATAGAAGAGAGAACATTTATTGAATAAATTACAAACTTGAAAAGAATGCTTGGTTGAATTTCTGTTATTCATCGTGTGGTATGTGTGGATTTGGAGAGAGCGATTTTCTTCTTTCTCATAAGAATAAATTGTGATGTTGGGAGTTTCTGAAATTTAAATTCGGAATTGTATTGAAGTAAAACCCTAGAATTTTTAGAGAGTTAATTAAGTGGTTTATATATGAATGAATATTTTTAGTTAAAAGTTGTATAATTTTAGTTATAGATTTAATTATATAGTTATATTATATTTTATTAATGTAAATTATTTATTTATACATTTATTAAATGAATAACCTTTTTTATAAAATTAAAATAAAGAGTTTGTGATAAATTTTATGACACCATAATTTGTCCAATCAAATAAAAGAAACTTGTAGAATACCATAGCCTTCAAATAATTGTACTTCCTGTTTTCCAGATTTATTTTACACATCTCTACCATTTATAAGTGACATATAAATTTAAAACCATAGTGTTACAAAATTGTAAATAATTGTGTTTATTTTTGTATAAATTCTTTCAAAGAGGCTTAGTAAATTGATAAAGTGCTAATTTTGTGCATTTCTAGTCGTTTTAGCGTTAAAATAACCTTATTTTCCCTTAAAAACGCATTAAAAAGCCCCAATAAGGCAGGTAATGGATTTGGCACCAAATTTGGCGACTGTCTCCCACCTTGGCGATTTTTTGGCGACCTTGGCGAGAAAATCCTTATAAGGGATATACCAAATATGGAAGCTGTAAGTTGATTGGTTGACCACTTTCTAGAGTTTTCTCGAAAAATCTGGGTTCCATGGAACAGTATATAAGAAGTGCTTTCTCGCCAAGGCAGTCAGTTCAGTTCAGTTTGTGATCAGAGTCGGTCAGCTTGCATTGAGCCTCTTCGAAAGAGACTTGCTTTAAGTGTTATTGCTATACAGTTTGTACTGTGGATTTGCTATTGACAGCTGTTGTTTAAGCTGAGTTTACTGGTCGAATTGAAGCTGATACTTGGTTTATAGACCTGTATTTTTCTGGAACTTTCTGTGAATAAATTATTGAATTTTTGTACGTTTGGCCTTTCATTCTCGGACAACTCACGAACCCCCAAGTACGCAACATTTCTGGTGTCAGGAGTGGGGTTGTCTGTGAATGGTGATAACGAGAGCTATGGAGCAAGAAATGAAAAAAATTCTAGAAGGTCTCCCAAGTACGCAACATAGCCTTCTAGAATACCATAGCCTTCAAATAATTGTACTTCCTGTTTTCCAGATTTATTTTACACATCTCTACCATTTATAAGTGACATATAAATTTAAAACCATAGATTGAACTAATATAATCGATACTGTTGGTCCATCAGTTATTCCAAATCATGTTATAATTATTTCTGATTTTAGTAAACATGTACTACATTCGCAAGCAAATAAATTACGAAATTAACACTTATTTGTGTAAACTTCGAAATATACTCGTATTTCCATTTATATACACAAATTATATAACAATATGTGGTGAAATACAAAAAATTAAAAATTAAAATGGATTTATTTCCTAGAGGTTTTACTAAATATAGAAGAAAGCATGGATAATAATCAGTAATAATTTAAAAGATATTATGAATATGTACTATAATGCTCTTTAAATAGATAAAACTTACAATGTGTTTCTTTAGCATAATAAATAAATTCATCTTTAAAGCTTAGTAATATATTTCAAAGTATTTTGCGTTTGCTGTGTTTCAATTTATCATTCTTTGTATATCCATTTGGCGTTATTCCAGTTTTACAATACAAATGGAAGACTTTAATAAAAACCTGACTATGTGTACGATGCAAATCGTAGTTTTCTGGTTCTGCGATGGAAGTTTAGGTATAAGTCTAAATCATTCCTTCATTGTGAATTCAAATTATTTGTGTAGAAATGTTGTTGCTCTGTTGGAATTTGTAACTTATCCAATAAACTACTTTCTTCACAAATTACAGAAATAAAATCACAAGGATTTATTTGTGATAGCTTTAAATATAGAATTTTACAATATTTTAAAATAAATGTGACTCATCAGTGCTACCTGCTAAGCATACAGGCATGCATTAAAATTGTTAAAGAAGTATTGCTTTCGGTGAAAATTTTAGATATCGAGTTTACACCTGATTTACATATTTTATGGTCTCCTGACACCAAAAAGTGAGGAAATTAGTCAGTGTATATGTTTGTATATGTGTGTAGAGTTTTTTTACTATCATATCTCTAAAACTAATAAAGATAGAACGACGGAACTTCAGATTTTTCCAACTTTTTGTGAAAACTAGAAAATCGGAAATAGGGCGTTAAAAACCTGAAGTGATACAGTAGTATTTCAAAAACGGCTCGAACTACTTTTTTTAAGTTGCTATATAAACATCCTCTTAGATTTCTTTTCTTATGTATCAGTTAATTAGTTCAGGAAAACTGACAGATGACCTGTATTAGTTCCCTATCATACTATAGGTATGGGGAACTTAGGTAATCGTGAAAAAATTTAGTTCCCATCATACTATAGGTATGAGGAACTTAGGTAATCGTGAAAATTTTCGACCTCGGTTTTTTTTAACTTTTTTACACGTTTTCAGGTGTGAGGAATCCGAAAATGACAAAATTTGTATGGTGTCTGTATGTAGGGTGTCTGTTAGTGTGTTAGTTCGTTAGTTCGTTAGCCCGTTAGTTTGTTAGTCGGTTTACACGATATCTCACGAACAAATGATCGCAAAGAGGTCAGACCAGTTTTAAAATATTATTTATGGCACTGGAAAGAACCCTATTTATTTACAACATTCGAATTAAAAAACTTCGTAAGTTATTAGAAATTTACGATTTTCTTAACATGGGAGAACAGGACAAAATTTCAGTTAAACGCGCATTAAATGGAAACTTTTTACTGTAAAAAATGTCAGAAAAGATTTAAAATATCAGTTTTGATGCCGAAAGGAACATCATTAACTATAAATATGCTACTTTGAAAATTTCGCAATTTATTGGAAATTTAAGAATTTCTTAACATGGCAGTATAGGGCAAAATTTCACATAAACGTCAATCTTGAGAGATATTTTCATCGTAAAGATGTGGGACTACTTTTGAAATATTATTTAGGATACTGGCATGAACATTAATGACTATGAATTTTCCAATATAAAAATTTCGTAAATTATTGGAAATTTACGAATTTCTTAACATGGCAGAATAGAGTAAAATTTCACATAAACGTCAATCTTGAAGGATATTTTCATCGTAAAGATGCCAAACCACTTTCGAAATATTATTTAGGATACTGGCATGAATATCATAGACTATGATTTCTTCAATTTAAAAAATTCGTAGGTTATTTGAACGTTACGATTTTACTTAACATGTCAGAATAAGGCAAAACTGAGCATAAATTTCCATTTTGAGGATCATAAATACATTAGACATCTTCAAAATTACATTTATGATTTCTGTTTGAACATGATTAAATACAAATATTCTAATAGGAAAATTTCGCAAATTATTCGTAATTTACGATTTTATCAACATAGCGAATTTTTAAATTTTTCATATAAATATGAATTTAGAGGATTATTGCATTGGAAATAGTAGCATGAAAACTAAACAACGGAATTGACCCTGATAAAATGAATTAATAGATTAGAATAAGATAAATGTATCGAAGTGAACGGTGGATAGCCTATTAGGCGGGGATATCATTCTGTCGCTGTATCACGCTTTGGTCAAATTCATTTCTTTTAACATGATTATAATATGTCTCGCATTAGAAATTTATGAGAACATAAATATGATGGGGAACTGAGCAGAGTCCACCTATGCCAACTAGTTAATAGTTCAATTTTGGGTCTCACATTTGCTTTCCTTAATAAAAGAGCTCAACGGATTTTCTTAAAACTCACCATTTTAACTCCCTTACAGATATCCTTCCGTATGTAATTGTTAATTTCCGGTGCGTATGTGAGTTTAGTAAGTTTAGGTGAAAATCGACAGAAAGACCGAAACAGTATCTCAGAAACGGCTCTAACAATTTTCTTCAAATTTGCTACTTAAACCCTTAATAGATGTCTTTAACATCTATTACTTGCTCACTACAGGAAATTTGACAGATATTCTACTTAGGTGAGTAAGTTATAGATCTCGGAAATGGATGTTTTAAAAAATAGCTTTAACGTTTTTTTTTTTTTTTTTTTTTTTTTTTTTACTTGTTATGTAAATTATTTTTTACGTGTCTTCACGACGTCACGTATGTATCAGTTTTATCTTACAAGAAAATTTTTAGGTGTCTAATTTGTTAAATCGATTTTATGTCTTCTGACCACACTTTTTTTAAAAAGAGTATATGCGTAGTAGTGGGTAATGGGAGCCGTGTGGTTGCAAGTTGTAACTTGTAACACACCAGAGATTTTTATTTATTTATTTATTTATTTCAAAGCATCAAAAAGTTGAACAACTTTTGTCACCAGGCTAAAATTTCTTCCTTTTTTTTTTTTTTATATAATTTTGAAATAAATGTAAAAATGAAAATACATGAAATTAGACAAAGTATATTTTCAGATCCTCAAAGAAAAAGTTCGCAGGGTGTTCGAGCTTTAGCATCTGCTTCTCAATAATTATATTTCTAATAATTTCCTTTTTTACAGATCTTCTGATTTTTAAGCTCCTTTGTTTAATTAATGCTGCACTATTTTTGAAGAAATTATTTTGCTAAACACTTTTTTTTAATCTTTTCTAAGTTTTGGACATAATAATTTTTTTCTTCTTTTTTATAAATATTTGCTTTTTAATTTGCGGTCATCTCGCTTAGATGAGTGACGTGTCCGCCTAAAGCCAAATTTTCAGTTTCAACAGCTAAAAAATTTTATATCTTGCTAAAAAAAACATCTGACGAATGCTTCGTTGACATTTAATTGTTTTGTCGACTCGCGTATTAAAATATTTTTTTAGGTTGATTTCTTTAGAAATCGACCTATTGCAATCACTTCGTTTATCTCTCTCTATATATCTATCTATCTATCTATCTATCTATAATGAAAATTTTTTTATCACGATAACTCCCGAAATAATACTCGAAATCGAACCAAATTTGGACAGTGAACTAATCTTATAAATATCTTGGATGAGTTCGTTAACCAAGTTGCTCCGACTTTTTATTTTCAAGTGGCAGCCACTTGAAAATTTCAAACCGGCATTGTAGAAAGCATATTTAAAGCAAGATTTGCTTGAATTTTGTTGTAAATACAGGTCACATGAGGGTCTCAATGATGTTTATTAATGAAGTTTATCCGCCATTTTCAATAAAGTGGCAGATATTTCAAGTTAAGCGGGACCACTTGAAATCAGGGTACCACTTGAAAATTTAAAATCCCTATAACTTCCGAAATAATACTCCAAATCGAACCAAATTTGAACAGTGTCTTAACTTATCTTATAAATATCTTAGATGAGTTTGTTAACCAAGTTGCTCCGCCATTTTGTTTTCAAGTGGAGAACACTTGAAAATTTCAAATTCAAATTGTAAAAAGCGTATTCCGAATTTTTTTTAATTTTGATGTATGCATAGATTACACAAGTTTCTCAAATAACTTTATTAATGAACTTTATCCGCCATTTTTAATAAAGTGGCGGATATCTTAGGTTAAGCGGGACCACTTGAAATTAGGCCACCACATGAAAATTTAAAACCATGATAACTTCCGAATTAATACTCCAAATGGAACCAAATTTGAACAGTGTCTTAACTTATGTTATAAATATCTTAGATGAGTTTGTTAACCAAGTTGCTCCGCCATTTTGTTTTCAAGTGGAGACCATTTGAAAATTTCAAATTCAAATTGTAAAAAGCGCATTCCGAAATTGTTTGAATTTTGATGTAAATACAGATCACATAAGGATCTCAATGAAGTTTATTAATAAACTATGTCCGCCATTTTTAGTAAAGTGACAGATATCTTATGTTAAGCGGGACCACTTGAAATCAGGCTACCACTTGAAAATTTTAAATCCCTATAACTTCAGAAAGAATACTCCAAATGGAACCAAATTTGAATAGTGTCTTAACTTATCTTATAAATATCTTGGATGAGTTTGTTAACCAAGTTGCTCCGCCATTTTGTTTTCAAGTGGAGACCACTTGAAAATTTCAAATTCAAATTGTAAAAAGCGTATTCCAATTTTTTTTTTTTTTTTTTTTGATGTATACATAGATTACACAAGTGTCTCAAATAACTTTATTAATGAACTTTATCCGCCATTTTTAATAAAGTGGTGGATATCTTAAGTTAAGCGGGATCGCTTGAAATCAGGCCACCACTTGAAAATGTAAAACCGTGATAACTTCCGAAATAATACTCCAAATGGAACGAAATTTGAACAGTGTCTTAACCTATCTTATAAATATCTTACATGAGTTTGTTAACCAAGTTGTTCCGCCATTTTGTTTTCAAGTGGAGACAACTTGAAAATTTCAAATTTAAATTGTAAAAAGCGTTGGTAAGTAAACGACGGACCATATATATTAATAAAATTATTTATTTTTATTTCTTGAGTTGGAGAAAGTTGACGCTTACCGGCCAACGTATTTTTCTCTACTGCTGAACTTTTACATTGCCTCACTAGAGGGCGTATCAAAAAAGGCTTACATGATGCCACAGAATATTTAGTAATTGTTGGAGGGAGAAATACTTAACATACTCCCCCCCTTGAAATTTTTGAATTTCAAGAATAATATATCATATGAATAACATGAATTTGATATGAAAATTACATTATACAATAGTAATATAAAAATAATATAGGTTGCAACCAAAATAATATATAAATCACAATTAAAGATATGTTCCGGAACATTTTATGTACATTATATACACAACACATAATATTAAAGAAGATTAACTTACCAAGACATAAACTATAATGCAAACAAATCTATTTTACCAACACATTATATACACATGTACAGTTAAACCTTATTTTTCAAAATATATATCATTTTAAGAATAATAATATAAACCATGAGAATACATTTTTTTTTTTTTTTTTTTTTTAATAGAATTCTTTTTTAAGATTACATGCAATTAGAATTGCACGTATTAAATAATTGAGTAAATAAATAAATAAGCAAAAATAAATCACGCAAAAGAATGAGTGAGTAAATAAACAAAAAATGAGAAAACACAACTAATCAAAGCTACCCTTATGGTTGCATCATCAATTTATATTTTCCTTACCAAGCGCTTGGCGCCTGTCTGCATTTCGCAATCTGGAAGTAAAACTAAGATTAAAAAAAGATCAGTGATATTATTACTGTTCAAAATCCTTTCAATTTGAGTTTCCGAGTTGCAAAAAATGTATTTTAACACCGAAATGTCAGATGCGAAAAGGAAAGTATTTGTCCAGAATGGAAATTTAATTATGAGTTTATTTGAAAGAGTTTTTATCGATGATAAGATCGTCAGTAATCTAAATACGTTGAATAAAAACATATATATATAGTTCGATTGTCTGCACGAACGTAAAAACATAGGTTTAGAAAAGGGACAGTTTGAATTTGAATTGTTATTTTGAGACACTTCACTGGAGGGGTGCCTTATGCTCTCGTCTTTCTGATTATTTAATGAAATATTCTCATTCACAATAGAGATTTGATTATGAGGTGGCAGATTCTTGTATCGTTTCTTTTTGATTGACACACCTTTTTGGATTTTATCTCCTATTGATGATATAAACTTGACATCGAGTTTCGTATTGGTTTCCGCTACGTTTTTCGGAATGAAGTTATTTTGCAAATCTTTAAAATTATCGCCGTAATTTTTGCTCGAAACGAAGTTCTCTTGCTTTAAAACTAGTCCGGCGAATTGCTCCGAATTTGATGCATTAAAATCTTGAAATTTATCAGTTGCAGTGACTAAATAACCAAAGACACTGTTTTGAAAAAAGAAACACTCATCATGTGATTTAAATTTACCTTCTTTTAATAATTCAAAAAATAGAGTGTTTCCTATAAGAATTTGAATGGAGCTAGGAATGTTAAAATTATCATCTGCAAGAGTAATTTCTGATGGTATGTTTAAGGATGAAATGTTAATTTTATTAGCTGGAGTTTGTCCACTATTTTATGTAAAATAGCAAAGTTAATAGTCCTTGAAAAATCATTTTTTTCATTTGTTATTTTAGCTGACAGTTTATTCTTAACAATAGTTTCTCCTCCATTTATGCCGATAATCGATGTATTTGTTTGTTCTAATTTCAATCCTAATTTGTTAGCAACTTCAGATGTTATAAAATTCAAATTACTGCCGGAATCAGCGATTCCTTTTACCTTTATTTTTTTTCCAAAGGCATTTTCAATATACGCATAAAAAGTACATAAAAGACTACTAGAATCTCTTTCATTGGTCGTTAATGAAGAAGACATTATTCGATTTCTTTCCTCACTTTCGGTTTGTGATGAAAGATCGCAGGCGCCAATCATTTCCTGTTCACTCAAATGAAGCAAAGTATTATGTTTTTCAGAACATATTTTACATGTGTATGTAGAATTACAGGGATGATAATGGAATTTTAAACAATTTTTACATAATTTGTGTGATTCGACTATATTAATCCTTTCTTCGACATTTAAGCTCTTAAATTTATCACATTTATATAGAGCGTGAAAATCGTTACATAATATGCACTGTTTTGGAAAGGATTTTTTATTTGCATCCTTATCGGAATTTATAAAAAATGTATTTTGTTTATTTCCTGAATGTTGGTTTCGAATTACAGAATGTTGATATCTATTTTGATTTTTCTCTTTTTCTAATTTACCTAATTGATCCAAAACAACAGATCTTGACTGTAAAAACTCTATTAAATCATTTAATGATGGAATTTCTTTAGAAGATACTGATAGTTCATATGACTTTCGCGTATCTTTGTCCAACTTATCAAGTATTATATTCACAATCATCGCATTTGACAAATTATTAGATTCTAAATTAAGCAGTTTTAATGCTCTTAACGATTTATTGACAATGTCAGTAATTTGTTTTAATCCTCTCGCGGATTCGTATTGTAGTTTTTCTAGCTTTAATATTGATTGAATATAAGTGTCTACCACAACTCTTTTATTCTCATAACGTTTTTCTAACGCTAACAACAATGACTGAAATGTGTCATTGGTTGATTCAATAGATTTCGCTTCTCCGCTTAACGAAGCCTTTAAATAAAATAACTTTTCTTCATCATTTAAGTTATCATTTTTTTCAATCATATTTTTAAATTGTACTATGAAAGTTGAATATTCTTCTATTTTTCCGCTAAATGTCGGCAATGGAATTTGTGGTAGTTTACAGTGTGAATCACATGATTTAGAATTGGATGATTTAGAATTCTTATTTTCAAGCATTAAAGAGTCATTCATATTTATTGCATTTATTTTAGAAAGTAAGCATTTTAAACTTACCCCTAAAGCCGATCTTTGATCCTCTAAGTCATAAATCGCTGTATCAATAGTCGATGAAGTCTCTTCTTCTTCAGGATTTATTAGAATGTATTCCTTAAATAGAGCATCGATTTCATCTTTTAGTTCAATGATGACCTTTAATCTTTCTTCAATATTAATGCTGTCTATTTTAGAATCATGAGATTCCTTGAAATCCGTTACAAAACTATTAATCTTCGTTAGTTTTGCTTTGATTCGACCTCGCGTTCTATTTAACTGTTTAAATTTATTTTTTTTGGGTAGCATCCATTATCGCGTGTTCGACTCCTGGGCTCGACCAGGACCACTTATGGTAAGTAAACGACGGACCATATATATTAATAAAATTATTTATTTTTATTTCTTGAGTTGGAGAAAGTTGACGCTTACCGGCCAACGTATTTTTCTCTACTGCTGAACTTTTACATTGCCTCACTAGAGGGCGTATCAAAAAAGGCTTACATGATGCCACAGAATATTTAGTAATTGTTGGAGGGAGAAATACTTAACAAGCGTATTCCGAAATTGTTTGAATTTTGATGTAAATACAGACCACATAAGGATCTCAATGAAGTTTATTAATAAACTATATCCGCCATTTTTAATAAAGACGCAGATATCTTAAGTTAAGCGCGGTCACTTGAAATCAGGCTCCCACTTGAAAATTTAAAATCACGATAACTTTTGAAATAATTCTTCAAATCGAACCAAATTTTGACAGTGATATTATCATATAATTATCTTGAATGTTTTCACTAGGCAACTTGTCCCGACATCTTGTGTCTAAGTTCCAGCCCCTTGAAATCACACTGCCACTTGAAAATATGCCATCACGATAACTTTTAAAATACTAAACTGATTCAAATAAAAGCTGGTTAGTGAACTTTTGGTTCAAATATCTAGGATAAGTTCACTTGATGACTTGATCCGCAATTTTATTTTCAAGTGGCGGCCACTTGAAAATTTGTCATTATGGTAACTTTAGTAAGACAGAATCAATTCGCTTCAAATTTGGGTAGTGGATTTATCATTCAAATATCTCAGATAAGTTCGCTAGGCATCTCACTCCACTTTTTTTTACAAGTGGTGCCACCTGAAAATTTCTTATGATTATAATTTTTGAAATTCTAATTTAATTTAAACTAGAACTGGACAATGAACTTATCGTACAAATATACTGGATGATTTCGATGGGCAAGTTGTTTTGCTATTTTGTTTTACAAGTCGCAGCCACTTAGACTGCCACTTGAAAATTTGCCATAGTAATAACTTTTGAAACACGGCACTGATTTGAACCACAGTTGGACAGTAACCTATGCTTCAAATATCTTCGTTGTGTTTGCTGGAACTTTAGTACAACTTTAGAACAAAATACTTAATCAATTCAAATCAAAGTTGAAAAATGGATTTATCATTCAAACAACAAAAATTTAGAAAATTCACGTAACTCATGAACCAATCACGTTATTGCGTCCATCTTTGGTATATCGATAATAAGTATTTTCTCGCCAAAAGTCGCCAAAAAAGTCGCCATAGGGGAAAAGTCGCCAAATTTGGCGCCAAATCCATTACACACGTTACTGGATCTTTTTAATGCGTTTTTAAGGTAAATTTAGACTATTTTAATGCTAAAACAAACTAGAAATGCAGGAAACTAACATTTTATTAACTTACTAAGCCTCTTTGAAAGAATTTCTACAAAAAAAAAAAAAAAAAAAATATTTTCAAATTTGCAACGATATCTTAGATGAGCAACTTTCTCTGCCATTTTTATCGAAATAGCAGCCACTTAATTTTTCAACACAATGACTTTTGAGATTTTGAATTAATTCGAACTATGTGTGTACAGTAGACTTATCTCACAAATGCATTTCATATATTTGTCAACTTAACCCACCATTTTTTTTCCTAGCGCCGGCCATTTGAAAACTTTAAATTCACATAAAAGTGTATTTATGAACCGATTTGCTTAAAACTCCATATGTGCATAGCCTACATCAATATTTCTACCAAGTGCATTAATAATTTGTAGCCGCCATTTTGAAACCAAATGACGGCTACTTGATAAGGCAAAAGAAATCAACCTACCCTTCCGAAAAAGCCGGAAGGTCTTGTTTTATTTTATTTTCATTTAAAAATTAATCCATTTTGTGGTCTCGTTAATTGCTTTATCCTTGCCATTTTTTAAATACTTTCTAAAATTACAATTTTCCTGACAATTGCGTTTTATTTTTAACGCTGGAATCAATGTTAAAATATATCTGGAGGACGACGTAATAAAATCTGTTATTTTATTTTATTTTATTTGTTTCTAGTCGATAAAATTGGCGGTTGCAGAAAGAGAAAAGAAAAACATCCAAGTGCGGTTTTTTTTTTTTTTTTTTTTTTTTTTTTAATCCCTTAGTGTATATCGTTAAATTAGACTCAAGATGTTTTTATGAATATTATATGCATATGCATGCATAGCTATAATTAATTAAATTTTTAAATAGTAGAGCTGCATATAAGCCGTTAAGATATATATCAGAATGTTATATGAATTCAGATTTTCAAAGACCGTAATATGTAGTTTTTAATTTTTTTAAATTACTATATGATTTATAATAAAAATATACAATAGAGCTAATAAAAACTTGTATATGAATGATGTTTAAATATCTAGCATATTCTGGGGTTAAACTCATCAGGTTTTTCTCAGGGTAAACTCATTCAGAAGTTTAAAATTTTTATTATTATTATTATTATTACGAGTACAGGGGTGGAAATTTGAGCAGATAAATATTTATAAAGCAAAATTTTCTTCATCTGAAACCAACGCTTTTAAAGGTAGAGCAAAATATTAAACAAATACTGTATATGAGTTCTGCGCCAAATTACTAATTCGGCTTGCATGATTTCTCAAATGAATAAAATTTATCTTGTGATATGATTGTGCTTAAAAAAGTATCAAAATAAATTTGAACCAAAAATATTTACATATTTTATTTAACCTTAAAGAAAACAAAATATATCTTAGTTTCATGGCATGAAAGCTTAAGAGAGCATGACAAATGCAAAAGCAAATGAACTACTATATATTCAAACAAAAGAGAAACACTCAAATAAAGCACATGAAATATTTATTAGTTTGTTTCATAACTACATAAAAAGCAGAAATGTTTTTTAAACTGCTTTTTTAAACTATCATATTTCAAAGATACGAAACAGTTTGATGGTCGTATTCAGAATCCATGTAAAATTGAGAAGGCATTCCTTCTGTGACGTAGACACCCACAAAATTTTTTCTTTTGAATTTCTTTTTCTTTTTTCACTTCATTTAATATTTGAAACAAGACCTTCCGGCTTTTTCGGAAGGGTAGGTTGATTTCTTTTTCCTTATCAAGTAGCCGTCATTTTGTTTCAAAATGGCGGCTACAAATTATTAATGCACTTGGTAGAAATATTGATGTAGGCTATGCACATATGGAGTTTTAAGCAAATTGGTTCATAAATACACTTTTATGTGAATTTAAAATTTTCAAGTGGCCGGCGCTAGGAAAAAGAATGGTGGGTTAAGTTGACAAATATATGAAATGCATTTGTGAGATAAGTCTACTGTACACACATAGTTCGAATTAATTCAAAATCTCAAAAGTCATTGTGTTGAAAAATTAAGTGGCTGCCATTTCGATAAAAATGGCAGAGAAAGTTGCTCATCTAAGATATCGTTGCAAATTTGAAAATATTTTTTTTTTGTAGAAATTCTTTCAAAGAGGCTTAGTAAGTTAATAAAATGTTAGTTTCCTGCATTTCTAGTTTGTTTTAGCATTAAAATAGTCTAATTTTACCTTAAAAACGCATTAAAAAGATCCAGTAACGTGTGTAATGGATTTGGCGCCAAATTTGGCGACTTTTTATCTATGGCGACTTTTTTGGCGACTTTTGGCGAGAAAATACTTATTATCGATATACCAAAGATGGACGCAATAACGTGATTGGTTCATGAGTTACGTGAATTTTCTAAATTTTTGTTGCTTGAATGATAAATCCATTTTTCAACTTTGATTTGAATTGATTAAGTATTTTGTTCTAAAGTTGTACTAAAGTTCCAGCAAACACATCGAAGATATTTGAAGCATAGGTTACTGTCCAACTGAGGTTCAAATCAGTGCCGTCTTTCAAAAGTTATTATTATGGCAAATTTTCAAGTGGCAGTCTAAGTGGCTGCGACTTGTAAAACAAAATAGCAAAACAACTTGCCCATCGAAATCATTCAGTATATTTGTACGATAAGTTCATTGTCCAGTTCTAGTTTAAATTAAATTAGAATTTCAAAAATTATAATCATAAGAAATTTTCAGGTGGCACCACTTGTAAAAAAAAGTGGAGTGAGATGCCTAGCGAACTTATCTGAGATATTTGAATGATAAATTCACTACCCAAATTTGAAGCGAATTGATTCTGTCTTACTAAAGTTACCATAATGACAAATTTTCAAGTGGCCGCCGCTTGAAAATAAAATTGCGGATCAAGTCATCAAGTGAACTTATCCTAGATATTTGAACCAAAAGTTCACTAACCAGCTTTTATTTGAATCAGTTTAGTATTTTAAAAGTTATCGTGATGGCATATTTTCAAGTGGCAGTGTGATTTCAAGTGGCTGGAACTTAGACACAAGATGTCGGGACAAGTTGCCTAGTGAAAACATTTAAGATAATTATATGATAATATCACTGTCAAAATTTGGTTCGATTTGAAGTATTATTTCAAAAGTTATCGTGATTTTAAATTTTCAAGTGGGAGCCTGATTTCAAGTGACCGCGCTTAACTTAAGATATCTGCCACTTTATTAAAAATGGCGGATATAGTTTATTAATAAACTTCATTGAGATCCTTATGTGGTCTGTATTTACATCAAAATTCAAACAATTTCGGAATACGCTTTTTACAATTTAAATTTGAAATTTTCAAGTTGTCTCCACTTGAAAACAAAATGGCGGAACAACTTGGTTAACAAACTCATGTAAGATATTTATAAGATAGGTTAAGACACTGTTCAAATTTCGTTCCATTTGGAGTATTATTTCGGAAGTTATCACGGTTTTAAATTTTCAAGTGGTGGCCTGATTTCAAGCGATCCCGCTTAACTTAAGATATCCACCACTTTATTAAAAATGGCGGATAAAGTTCATTAATAAAGTTATTTGAGACACTTGTGTAATCTATGTATACATCAAAATTAAAAAAAAATTGGAATACGCTTTTTACAATTTGAATTTGAAATTTTCAAGTGGTCTCCACTTGAAAACAAAATGGCGGAGCAACTTGGTTAACAAACTCATCCAAGATATTTATAAGATAAGTTAAGACACTATTCAAATTTGGTTCCATTAAGATTTCGCACCAAAGGGGAGGATGGAGAGGGGACGTGTTTTGACATATCTCTCCACTTTTACTATAACAGAGTGAGGGATAAAGAAAACTAGATTCCACTTTTAGGTCTCATAATTACTGTCGGTAAGAAAAGTGTCCGAATACAAGCGAAAATTCCCATGTGAAAAAAGTACACTTCATACGGTTTTGTTAAATAAATCCTTATCGAATCATGTTCTTGACTGACTAAGAACAGGATTTATTGAGAGGGGCTCTTACGAAATCCTCTGGTGAAGCGTGACAGGTGCTGTCACAGCCCCTTTCAAACTGTAGTAAGTGTACTTTTTTTATATAGGAATTTTGTGTTCGGACACTTTTGTTACCGACTGTACATAAAGTTAAAATTAAAATGTTTATTTGATGCTAAGATATATCTATCTGTAAAATCGTAATTTTTGAAAAATAACAGTGCAATCTGTCGTCCGATACTCACAAAAATTGAAGCACACTTTTGAAGCGCTACCGCAAGCAGGTGGGTCCCGAAACATGGGATTGGGCGATTTCAATGGAATTAATTTTATTTATCATGTGACAAATATAAAAAAAGAATAGTAATTCAATTATTCTGAAAATTCATTTAAATATAGTGACCAGTGAAGTGTGCAAAGCCTATTAATATACACTAAGGAAAGAAAAAAAAAACCGCACTGCAGAAAAATTGATTTATTCGTAATAACTTTAAAACTAATGGCTGAAACAAATAAAACTGTCATGTTTGCAAATACCAAAGACATAAAATATCTTGTACATTTTCGATATATTCATTTGTTACTATGTACATTTTCGATTTATTAATTTGCTTTATTACACTTTTACGAAGTATTTAATAAAAATCTACATAAAACTTTCCTTTTAAACGTAATGTAATGAAGATAAACTTTGCATTCCATTATGATTTTTTATATGAAATAAAAAAATTATATTTTAATATATGAAATAAAACTATTTATTTGTTAGATCTAAAAAATTACTAAAAAATTATGTATTCTGCATTGGATTAATTCCACCTTTATATGGAATTACTGCTTTAATGCGCAATGGCATAGTATTATACAGTGTTTTAATATGAATCTCAGAAATTTCAATGTGTCAAATATCACAAATAATTTTTTCTAATTCTGGCAGAGTTGAGGGTTGCAAATTTCGAATTCTCTCCCCTCTCCCTCGCCTTTTTCTAGACGAAATATTTTCGAGCGGATTGCGATTAGGACTATTTGCAGGTCTGGTAAAGAAGAAATTCTACGATATTCTTTGTGGGATTTAACTTAAAGTGAAAAAAGATATGATTACTTACAGAATTATAGGTGTTCATGGGAAGGATAGGAAATTTTGACAATTTGAATCGATTAAAATTACCACATATGCCGTATAGCAAGATGCATTATCAGCTTGAAATTCTGTTTGCGGAAATGTCCAAGTTACCTCCAAAATAGTCGGTCAGGCACCACTTTTATAATGACCGTGTTTTATTTCGAGTTAACTGATCCCTTGAGCATATAATATTGCCCGAATTATTGTAAAGTTATGCATCTCCATACCCTAATGTACGGAGAATGTGTTACAGTTTTAAAAGTGCGATTTTCATTAAGTCTGTCATATTTTCGTTATCAGATCTGCTTGTTTTCTTTAGCTCGAAATAAGTTAAACTTGACTTATCAGAGAGAACCAGTTCAGCCCAATAATTAACTAACCATTTTAAAAATTTTTAGCCATCTGCGGTCTTGCTTTCCGAATTCTTTTCACTGAGAATGGAATATTTTCAAATTTTCTATCATTTAAACCTGATTTGTTTAATAGTTGCTGTACTGTAGTTAAAGAAATTATGTTGCTAAACACTTTTTCTGAGTCTCTTTTTTTAAACAGACAAAAAGTTT
Organism: Salticus scenicus; assembly: GCA_963930645.1. Classification (NCBI taxonomy): domain Eukaryota; kingdom Metazoa; phylum Arthropoda; class Arachnida; order Araneae; family Salticidae; genus Salticus; species Salticus scenicus. The sequence continues at coordinate 11,803,834 of OZ005659.1, read as the reverse complement.
TATATCTTGCTAAAAACCATCTCACTAATATTTCGTTAATATTTAATTATTTTGCCATCTCATATATATATATATATTTAGATATATATTTTTTTTTTCATTGTAAAATTAATACTTTTTGTGGCATCCTTAATTGCTTTATCCCTGCCATTTTTTAAATACTTTCTAAAATTACAAGTTTCCTGACAATTACATTTTGTTTTTAATACTGGGATCAATCCTAAAGTGTACGCGGACGACGACATAACAAAATCTGTTCGAAGATTTGCTTTTTATACGATAAAAGTTGCAGAAACTGGCAGTTGCAGAAAGAGAATAGAAAAGTATCCAAATGCGGCCTTTTTTTTTTTTGTTGTTGTTCCTTAGTGTACATGTAAAACTTTATTTCTCTAAAGTGAATTAGAAAATTTTCAAAACTTTGATTTAAAAGTTCTTATTATTTTTTCTTTATTATTTGTATAAAAAACAAAAGTACTGCCTTCGCCTGAGAATTATAGGTTTAAATTTTTATTTCCATTAGAAATTTTATTTCTGAAATGTATGAAAAATAAACAGACCATTGTGAAGAGCAAATATATATAAATACGAAATTAAATATAAGTACTGGTGTAAGCGTAATTATCAATTGAAAGAAGAAAATAAATAAATAAATAAGATTAAAAATTATAACAAAATCTAAAAATCTTTAAAATATCAAAATTAAACGAAAACTGAAGTATTTCCAAACATCAGACAGTCACGGATTTTTAAGTAAGTAAAAAGCTTCATGGATATCCAATTGGGAAGAGTGGACAGGAGATGAAATTATGTTAGGTTTAGAAAAATCAGAACGATGACCACGAGCCCAGCAATGGGAAACAATAGAAGATTTAGAAATCTCTTCATTACGAACATTCCGACGGTGTTCATTTATTCTATATTTCAAACGTCCCCTAATTTGGCCAATGTGACCTAAATTGCACGACGAACACGGTATTAAATAAATGCAGTAGGAATGGGATCTTTAAAAGAAGATAATTTAATTTTGTTGACGGGTTTGTAAATGACTTTAAAATCAAATGGTGAAATAATTTTTCACCATTTGGTTTTGAAGGTTCGTATCCTTTAGTTCATATCCTTCCTCCAAAAAATTTTTAATTTTACGCTTTAGATATTTCAAATGTATTTTATATTTTTATGTTTTATATTTTTACATATATTTGTTAAATTTCGTTTAAATTTCGTTTTCTTAAATAGTTATCTTTGTACTGCATGAAATTACTTTATCATTAAGTTTTCTTTTTTTTCTTGTACATTGTGTTATATACAGTTTTTCATGTATAATTACTTATTTATTTATTTATTTATTTAATCATTCATTTTATAATTTAACACTTACCACTTCAATCTGCAGTAATATTAATCTGAAATCTAAGTCTCCGCCCTTTTTTAGCCCTCGTTCTGGGATTAGAAATTTCGCCTTTTTAACGAAAACTATTTTTTACGATTTCATAGTTGCCGATATTTTAATTTATTCCGGAGTATTTGTAGCCCGCCTTTATTTCGCAGCACTTTATTTATATAATACTTTTATAGAGCTAGGATAAAATAAGAAAAAATTACTATTATAAAAAAAAAAAAGTGTTATAAAATAAAGCATGGCTAAAAAACTTCAGAATATGTTGAAACGTTGGCAACTCTGCAATTATCTTTATCCTATTAAATTACAACACATTAAAATAAAAATATTATAAATATTTCTGTATGAAAATAGTGCTAGCAAAAAAGACTGAAATTTCTTAATCCTGAAAGTGTCCTGATAAAAGGGCGGAGACTTCGAGCTCATTCTTGAGCTCCTATGAATATACAGTGCCCGCATCAGTCCTATATTTTTACATGCATTTTTTTATTTTCCCACCACATTAATTAATCAGTATACTTTTACATATTGCTTTATCTTTAAATACTTGATAAAAAAAGTATAAGGAAATAGTGGTATTAAAATAATAAAACACAAGTGAAAATATAGGACCGCTGCGGGCACTGAATATATATTAATTGATAGTAACTATGCATAATATTGTAATTGTATAAAAGGAAATAGTGCTATTAATCAATTACAACTTTTGACTAGACTTATTAAACATTCTTTAAAAATACATATTATTTCATTGTTAAAAAAAAAAAAAAACAGTTTTAGTGTTTTTATCTAGAATACCAGCTTTATTTATAATTATCAGTACATATTTGCATCTATATATTACAACAACATTATCAAAAATACTTTCAAATTACCACAAAAATACATACATATACCAATATTATTGTTTAAATATTTTATAATTACAATATTTACTACATGTTCTTAAAGTACGCTGATAAAATTTTAAGCAGAAAAACTACAGAAAGTTATTTGAGTCTTCTTATGCCAGTTCTTTATCTACAACACTGTCATATTTGACAATATCTTTATACCTGTGAACATTTTCTATATTCTTCTTTCAAATTTAGATAGACGATTGGCATTTTAAATTTCCCAACCGCGTAAAATTTTTTTGGGCTTATTTCTACGATTTTTTAGATTATTTCAGTGTTTCAGAAAGCGGCAGTCACAATTTAAAAATTTTATACTTTTCGAATCAATAATGTGCAAAAAAGTTTTTCAACGCGATCAGAAGTTCTTTTTTAATTTTAACTTACTTCTGTATATACTATGACTGCTAAAAAATTTAGTAAGATTTGCAAACAAAGAGTCTTTCTCAGTTTTAAAATTTGTCTCTCGATGAAATGTTTGCAAACCTTGGGTATTTAAAGAACTGGGTCTTACTCGTGTTTTACAGTGAATATTGGTTTAAGATAACGTTTAGGGGGCCGGTGAAAAATCGAGCAAAATCAATAACGTTTGTGATTATCCTGTATCATTAAATGAATCACATGATAAATAACTTTAGGATATGTTAATATAGACCAAGTACAATTTGCGGATGAATTTTTGTGACGCTAGCATGTTAACATCACACAAATTCATCAGCAAAACTGATCACTTGCAAATCTTGCTAAAATTTTAGCAAGAGTATATAAGAAAATATTGAATTACTGAAAGATTTTTGACCTCAGTTTTTTGACGGATTTATACGTGTTGAAATGTCGAGAACGCCATTTGACCATTTTTAGAAAATGTTTGTCTACCTGCGTGTCTGTTTTGGTGAGTGTGTATTAAATATTGTGGACACTGTCTCTCATGAACCAATTTAAACATACTTCGTACTCAGTTGGAGATTGATATATTGATTCTCATTATATTTTGGGATAAATCGCTCAACAAGTAGCCCTGTCATTCCATTTTTTTTTCGTAATTTTTTTATGAAAATGTATAAGAAGAAATACCGGTATAAGAAGAAATTTCTTATAAGAAGAAATTTTGAGTAAATGTGAAAAATGAAAGTTATTTTTAACATATGATTGTGAAATTAATATGAACTATTGATATAGTACTAGTAAACTACAAAAAAAGTTGTATGCATGTAGGAGCACCGCTCCTCTCCCCCCCCCCCCCTTCTTCCAGAGGAAAGTAACACAAGGGTGTGTAAATTTTTAATATGTGTAGCTTTCAAAAAAACTCGTCAATACCTTTAAAACGAATGATTGTACCATAGATCTGTGATAATTTGAAACAAAGTTATAGATTTTTATGAAAATTTTCCTTGAAAAATCACATTTCTTCTGGTGCCGGCACAAAACGGACTTTACTTCCTCATTTAGTGTGAAAAAAAAACTCTGTTATGAAAATCATCTACATTCATCATGGAAAATAATTTTAATTAATAATAATTTAATAAATAATTTGTACTGTTTGAATTTATATGAGATAATATAAAAGGAAGTGCTGTAGTGGGCACAACGTATTAGTATTTAACACAAAATATAGTATTTGGTCAACACTACCAAATGGCATCAGAGTATGCTCCTCTATTTGCTTTTTAAAAAGAAGTCACGCAGCTAGACTGTTGAGCACTGCACAGTTATTTTTGAAATTCAATCTTCAATTATTTCTCGAGAATATTTGGAAATCTATTTGTACGAAAATGAGTACAGCTAATTAACACGAAAAACGACGTATTTATTCTCAAGAAATGACCAGATGCTCATATTGAAACTAATTTCCCTTGCAGCCATTGTTTGGAAGTAACACTGGCAGCACTTATTTTGGAAGTAAAATATACGAGACAAATGCAGGTATTTAGACTGTTTGATTAGCAAGACATATTCATATAAATTTTAAATATATTCGTTAATACTTATGCTTGTAATTAAATAAGCCATTTTTGTAATTCGAGAACTTATAAATAAGTTTACAAAAGATATATTTAAATGAATATTTAAATGAACTTATAGATATAAATTATTAATATTATTAAAATGTTACATGTAATTTATTAGCGTTACTAAAATTATTAATATTAAACAGACGGCCGAATATCTTTCAAGGATAAAATTTATACTTGAAAGTTGTCTCATTATATAAGTGGAAGAAAATTTTGGACCGAGTCCAAAGATTAAAACTGAAAAATATTGCTTGAAAACTTGAAAAGCGTAATGAAGGAAGATAATGATAATGCCAGATGGAGTTTGTGTTGTAATGGAATTTTTAAACAATACATTAGCAGAAGTTTCAAGTACGCTTATTTAAAAACAAGTGACTCATGTAATGAGTTCTTTATTCCAGTGTTGATCATTATATATTTGGAGAAATATGAAATTGAAAATTCTGTCTTATTATGAATGTTATTAATTAAAAAAAAAATCCAAATATATCAGTTGTATCACGAATAGATAGAGAAAAATATTTTTCTTTTTGTTGTCTTTCAGAAATAACTATTTCCTAAACAGATGTTGAAAAACATTAATTTTTATTATTTATTTATTTGTTTATTTATTTTCATAAATATAAATGTATAATTTTACTATGCAGCTTAAAACGATGAAATGAAAAGAGGAATAAAAGAGGAATTTATATTTCTGAAATAGACATTAAAAATTATTTATTTATATATATATTTTTTTTTTTACTTTACTCATTTATTTATTTATTTATTTTGTATAAATGTAAATGTGTAATATTCTTGGTCAGTTTTAAACGAATAAATATTGTGAAGAGTAAAGAAGGATTTTAACTGCATGTGGTAGAAAATCCATAAGAAAGAAAAGTCATACGTTCCACCTGAATTATACAATACTTTCCAAATGTACTTATTCGTTATCATTAAATTACTTTAACTAGGAAAGTGTCAAAAATGCTCAATTCAACTGAAAATATCTGTACTGATAAGTATAAAGGATTTAAGTCCAAAAATGTCGATTTTGAGTTAAATACATGGTCAGACTCAGAAAAAAATTCTCTATCGATTGGTATAAAGGATTTAAATCCATGTCATTTAGTCTTTGAGAAAATCCATTGGTAAAAAAAGATTCAAGTCAGAAATTTAACATTAATCTTTGGTATAAAATATTTAATTCAATTTTTTCCTTTTATTAAATGAAGATTGACAATCACTGAATGGTATAAAGGGTATAAATCAACCTAATCCCTTTTTCCTAATCGATTCTTCTGATTAGTTTTTAGTTAGTTTAACTTTATTTTTCGTCTCCTGAAAAATCAAGAATATGGACTTAAATCCTTTATACATATCAGTACAAATATTATGAAGTAATTTCTCTATATTGTGCATGAATATCTTGTATAATCTCTAAAACACTCATTAATATTAATCGTACCACATTTTGTTGTAAATACAAAGGGCTGCAGAATGATGAAAATGAATACATTTTTGCAACATAAAAAGTACATATAGTATTATTAACTGCTATTCAAACAAAAGAGTAATGTTATACAGAGCTGCCAACCTTCTTAACTTTTAAATCAGAATTGATACCAATATTTTTAAATGGAATATGTTATAGATATTTTCGACGATTAATATTACCGAAAACAGCCATAAAAATTTTCCGGTTTGAAGTCTCCCTTGAAAAACGGGAGACTTGGCACCTATGGTTATATGAAACGAAATAGGCAATATACTCATGCGAAATAAGTTTGAAATCCAATTAAAAAGCTTGTTTCCAAAACGCGTTAAGTCAAAATTTTCAGAATTTGACTTTTCGATGGAAATGATGGCATCACATGTCTAACAATGCATTTTCAATAAGTAGAAGTTCCAAACAGAGTTTATTCGTATTGAAAACAGAGGGTGAAATTCGCGTTTTTTTTTTTTTTTTTTTTTTTTTTTTTTCGAAAAGAATTAATTTACAAGTAAGTTTTGTGCCAAAAGGGATTAAGTCAACTTTAACCAATTACAACGTGCCTTGAAATCACGTGGTTTGTCTAGCTTTGGAAGAAAAGTCAAAAGTACACAGAAGGATGTTGTTGTCACAGTGAGATAGTTTTTTTTTTTTTTCTGCTTATAAGGTTAAGTTGGAAATAATATAATGCGTGATTCGAATTAAGAAGCTGTGGCATTATCTCCACATCCGAGAAAATGTAAATGTGATCTAAATCTATGGGGGAAATATATATATATATATATATATAAACTTCAGACTTCGTCCGATTACCATGAAACAGTCGCCTGCAGTCATATTGACAGTGTGTTTTGTTAATTTTGTATGTGTTAAGTTTCCATTTAATTCTTTTTATAGTGGCAAATTTTTCAATCTGTGCCCAATCTACAGAATTCAATTCTTTTCTTGTCGCAACTAAGTTTGTTCCATTATCACTGTAGATGATATGAGGTCGACCTCTACGTGCAATGAATCTTCTCAAGGTTTGTATAAAATTCTCTCTTGTTATGGAAGTCGTCAGTTCTAGGTGAATAGCTCGAAAAACTGCACAGGTATACAGAACTACCCAACATTTGCTGCTATTTTTTTAAAATAGTGGTCCAAGAAGATCTGTTCCAGTAATTTCAAAAACACCAGCTTCTCTCACTCTATCTTCAGGCAGAGGTGAACTCAGCACTTCAGCAGCTTTTAAAGAGAATCTCTTAGACACATCTATGCAAAATCTTTTTAATGGTCTTCCTGCATCTTATTATTCAGAATTTCTCTCCAATTGCTGACACCAGAATTTGTATTAATGCATGCTTCATTTCTATATGTTCATTTTCAATAATTCTATAGGTTACGTTATGGTTCGCTGGCAAAACTACTGGATATCTAAAATTTTCTGAATCTTTTCTCATTGATATTGTTGCGTACTTGAGGGTTCATGAGTTGTCCGAGAATGAAAGGCCAAACGTACAAAAATTCAGTAATTTATTCACAGCAAGTTCCAGAAAAATACAGGTCTATAAACCAAGTATCAGCTTCAATTCAAACAGTAAATACAGCTTAAACAACAGCTGTCAATAGCAAATCCACAGTACAAACTGTATAGCAATAACACATAAAGCAAGTCTCTTCCAAAGAGGCTCAAGAGCAATGCAAGCACTAGCGAAGCTGGCTGAAGACTGAACTGAAATGACTGCCTTGGCGAGAGAGCGCTCCTTATATACTGTTCCATGGAACCCAGATTTTTCGAGAAAACTCTAGAAAGTGGTCAACCAATCAACTTACAGCTTCCATATTTGGTATATCCCATATAAGGATTTTCTCGCCAAGGTCGCCAAAAAAATCGCCACGGTGGGAAAAAGTCGCCAAATTTGGCGCCAAATCCATTACCTGCCTTATTGGGGCTTTTTAATGCGTTTTTAAAGGAAATTAAGGCTATTTCAACGCTAAAACGACTAGAAATGCACAAAATTAGCACTTTATCAATTTACTAAGCCTCTTTGAAAGAATTTATACAAATATAAACACAATTATTTACAATTTTGTAACACTGCTCCCCTCCCAAGAACTGCACGTCCCGGGCAGTGCAACCCTTGGTTAAGAGGCGAAACTAACCAAATTTACACAATCTCAAGTACAAAACTAAGTTGCATATAACGACAAAATAGAAACAAAAATCAAGTGAGAAATATTTACAAAATTCACAAATATGTACAAGTATCTATATACAAATATTTACATTACGCATGCGCAAATTTTAACAGTATTTACATTTTCAATTTTAATATTACCGTTACTGGTGGTACTTGGCTAGCCTATTATAGTGCACCACCTTCGGTTTTGATGAAGGTGTTTTTGTGATCCGCACCACTACATCATTCAGCCTTTTTAAGACTGTGTATGGTCCGTCCCAGTGGCACTGTAACTTGGGAGAGAGTCCTTTGCGTCGAACAGGATTCCACAACCAGACCTTCTCTCCTTCCTGGAACTCATGTTGCGTAGCCTTTAGATCGTACCTTGTCTTTATTTTCTCCGTTGCAATATGAATCCGCTCCCGAGCAAAATTGTGTACGTCCTCAAATCGTGCCTGGAGACCTTGGATGTACTCCTCGGGCGATGAAGGCGCATCGGGTGGACAACCAAACAGGAGATCACAAGGGAGACGAAGTTCACGTCCAAACAGCATCTGGGCTGGAGTATAGCCGGTGGTTTCATGGACAGCACTTCGATAAGCCAGCAGGAACAATGGCAACTTCATGTCCCAATCTTGCTGGTTCCTTGATACTAGAAGGGAGAGGTTATTCAGGATGGTACGACTGAACCTCTCGACCATGCCGTCCGATTGGGGATGTAAGGGTGTTGTCCGCGTTTTGTCTATGCCGAGTAGTTGACACAGTCCTTTGAAAACATCAGAGGTAAAGTTCCTACCTTGGTCGGTATGAAGTTGTAGGGGCGTGCCGTACGTTGACACCCATTGCTGCACTAGGACCTCTGCTACTGTGCATGCCTCTTGATTGGGAATGGGATATGCCTCAGGCCACTTGGTGAAATAGTCCATCACGACGAGGATGTATTTATTTCCACTGGAGGTCCGTGGCAAAGGACCCAAGATGTCGATTGCAATCCGTACAAATGGTGCTCCCACGTTATACCGTTGCAGTCTTCCTCGACTTCGTTTCTGCGGGCCTTTACGTGCCGCACAAGCATCACAGGATTTACACCATTTCTCCTTTGCCTTGCACCAGTAGAAGCGTTCCCGAACTTTCTGCAGAGTCTTCATTACCCCAAAATGGCCTCCGGTAGAGCTACTATGCAGTTGTTCTAAAACATCTGGAATTCTTGATCTTGGCAATACTATCTGCCATCGGAAGCTTTTCCCATCATCAGATTCCCACTTTCTGTATAATACGCCGTTTCTGATATGAAGAGATTCCCAAAGTGCCCAATAACTTTTCGTAATGGGACTGAATCTGGAAATGTCCTGCCAGGTAGGTCTGTTGCTGGTCGTATCCTTCAGCTGTAATATTGGCTTTATGTCAGGATATTCCAACTGGGCTTGTCTAAGTTCTTCGTCACTCCAGGGATCGGGATCTTGTTCTGATGGTGTTGAGACAGTAACTTGGCAGGCAACCGGATTTATCGGCAGGTATTTCTGTTCGGTTCTAGAGCAGTACTTGCAGCTTTCCGAGCAGGGCTTCCGTGACAAGGCATCTGCATTACCATGTAGAGTCCCTTTACGATGACGTATCTCAAAGTCATATTCCTGGAGGCGTTGTATCCACCTGGCAATCTGTCCTTCCGGGTTCTTGAACTGGAGCAACCACGTTAAAGATGCATGGTCAGTCCGGAGCAGGAATCTTCTGCCATAGAGGTAATGATGAAAATGTTCTATGGCTTTTACGATGGCGAGTATCTCTTTCCTGGTGGTACAGTAATTTCGCTCTGGTTTAGACAGGCATTTACTCCAATAGGCAATGACATGTTCTTGACCATCAATTTCCTGCGACAGAACAGCACCGAAACTCTCATGGCTGGCATCGGTATCAAGTATGAACTGTCTGTCGGGCTGTGGATACGTCAAGATAGGCGATGATGTTAAGGCCTCTTTAAGTCGCTTGAACGCATTTTCACATTCATCTGTCCACAGGAACTTCTGTTTGGCTTCCGTCAGCTTGTGGAGTGGTCTGGCAATATTTGAGAAACCCTTGACAAACTTCCTGTAGTAAGTGCATAACACCAGGAAAATTCGTAGTTGGTGTACATTTTCAGGGAGACTCCAGTTCTCGACTGCAGAGATCTTCTCAGGATCAGTTCTCACACCTTCGGCAGAGATGATATGGTCGAGGTAGCTCACTTCAAGACGGAACAAGTTACACTTGCCTGGATTCAATTTGAGGTTAGCCATTCTGAGTTTCTCCAACACCTTTCGGATGTTTCGTAGATCGTCTTCAAAGGTGCGCCCCACAATGATAATATCATCCAAATACACCAGACAGGCTTTATAGGAAAGTCCTTTTAGCACTGTCTCCATCAGGCGTTCGAAGGTGGCAGGGGCATTACATAATCCGATCGGCATAACTTTAAATTGCCACAGTCCTTGTCCCGTGGTGAATGCAGTCTTCTCACGATCATCAGAATGTAATTCTACTTGCCAGTAACCGCTCTTCAGATCCAAAGTCGAGAACCATTTATTGCCAGCAAGTGTGTCTAATGTGTCGTCAATTCTGGGAAGAGATAACTGTCTTTCTTCGTGATGTCATTCAAACGACGATAATCCACGCAAAATCTTGTTGAACCATCCTTTTTCCGCACCAGTACTATGGGAGAGGCCCAAGGACTCGTTGATGGCTCGATGACATCATTGTGCTGCATTTCACTTAGAAGTTCAGTGACCTCTTCCTGTTTAGCAAATGGAAGTCTTCTTGGATGTTGTTTGATTGGAGGATGATTTCCTGTATCAATTCTGTGCTGGGTGATGTTCGTTCTCCCGACGTCTTCAGGTGTTGGAGAAAAAATGTCTTTAAATTCTTCGAGTAGCTTCTCCGCAGCACATCTCTGTTCCTTTCCTAACTCTCCATTCTTGAGTAATTCCGTCATTAATTGTTCAGAAGACTTGGATGCGGTTGATTGCGTGGGACGGTTGATGCATGTAACAGGAGTGCAGGTTGCTAACACCGCATCCTTCTTCACTGTCCGGACCTTATCGCTGATGTTTGCGACTCTCACAGGAATAGTACTGTTTGAGAGATCAACTAGAGATGAAGCTACCAGAACTCCTCTTGGGCTATTGTCTGTATTCGGGTATTCAATCAGTCCATAGCGGAAGTATTGCTTGGTAGGAGGTGTTCCTGAAACTATTGTCTCTGTATGTGGAGGGATGGAAATTTCCGACTTGGCTGTTATCTGGCATATTGGCTGAATGTCTTGATTTTCAGTGTTGAACACGGCTATGTCTTCCGAACTCGAATGCAGTTCATTATTCTTGAAGTCCAATTTAAAGTTAAATTTTCTCAGGAAATCAATTCCAATGATTACAGGATCTCTTATATCTGCCACATATGCCATATGATGGTAACTGGCATTCCCAAAAGTGATGATCAAGTTCATTTTTCCATATATTTTGATTTCGTATCCGGTCACAGTCTGGAGTTTAACGCAGGGCGGAGTCCAGATGATCTTCTCTTTTAGTTTTTGAGCCAAATCCGTTCTAATGATGGTCACGTTGGCTCCTGTGTCCAGAATCATCCGGCAGGTGGTGTTGTTAATTTGGCCGTAGACGTGAAGTACATTATCGCCGCAACTCATCGATGAAACATGAAACACTGTAAATTGGGGCTCTTTAATTTCAGGCGACCTCCGCCCCGCGAGATGGCCTCCTCTTAGTTTCCCTGTAGTGATGGTGAAGACGGGTGATTTCCTATAGTTGGTCGTACAGGGCAGTTCCTCTTCACGTGACCATCCCCTCCACAGCCCCAGCACTTTATCTTCGGGTCCTTTATTTCCTTATTATTCTCCAGGCTGCGCAATCTCTTTAAGATCTCTTCGATACTTCTCTTCATTTCATTTTCACCAGCAGGCGTATCGTTTAATGAGACTGCTCTTATGGTATGGCGGTCTTTACGGGAGGCTTGTTGGGCTGCCTCTATCCTAAGTGCATAGCCTAAAGCTGATTCTACGTCTCTGATGTTGGAGAGTCTCAGCGCTTTTTGAATTTCTGGATCACGAACAGCATCGATAAAGTACTGAAGAGCTAAGTCGTTTCGAGTGTCAGCATGACAGTCTGAGAATGCTAGGTGTGACAGTCTCTGAATGTCCGCTGCCAGCTCTTGCAAACTTTCGCCCGTTTTCTGGTAACGGGACTTTAGCTGGAGGCGACTATAGTCCTTAGAACACTTCTCTCCGAACCGTAGCTCCAGTGCTCTAGTCAAGGCCTCGAAGTCGTTCCTTTCTTCTTTAGAAACATTTCTCAGTATCTCAGCTGCATCTCCCCGTAATGCTGCTGCTAAGTGGACTGACTTGGCGGTAGAGTTCCAGCCGTTAGCTTCAGCTACGATGGAAAACTGCGTCTTATATACATGCCAGGAGGAACTGCCATCGTAGGTAGATAGCTTAATAAATTCCTGATTCTGGATTCTTCTCTCTTTCTTTTCAGTTTCCTGGGGCATGGATTCTAACTTTTCTTCCACTTTTCTCTCCAGATCTTCTTCTATTCTCTTCAGTTTACCTTCTATCTCTGAAAACCTTCCTTTCAGTTCCTGATCAAAATTTTCTGTAACTTTCTCCTCGACACTCTGTTCTATCCTCGTAACACTCTCTTTAACCTTCATAACATTTTCTTCTATCTTCATAGCTTTCTCTTCAAAAATTTCTTCAATTTTCAAAACTTTCTCCTCAAAATTTTTTTCTATCTTTATAACTTTCTCTCCAAAATTTTCTTCTATCTTTATAACTTTCTCTTCAAAATTTTCTTCTATCTTTATAACTTTCTCTTCTATTCCATCCATTCTATTTTCCATCACCGTTAATTTACCCTCGATTGATTCTTTCACCGTTGAAAGCTCTCTCTTCATCTCATCTTGATTAGATTTAATTTCTTCGGTCAAACTGGCTTCCATCTTTTCCTGAACTGCTTTCATTTCCTTTTGTCCTGTTTCTATTTTCTCTATCAATCCGGTTTCCATCTTCTTCAGTCTTGTTTCCATTTTCTCTATCAATCCGGTTTCCATCTTTTCCTGCCCGGCTTTCATTTCATTCATCTGGGTAGCTAAGCTTTCTAGAAGTTTTTTCATCTCTTGTTCCATAGCTCTAGTTATCACCATTCACAGACAAATCCCGCTTCTGACACCAGAAATGTTGCGTACTTGAGGGTTCGTGAGTTGTCCGAGAATGAAAGGCCAAACGTACAAAAATTCAGTAATTTATTCACAGCAAGTTCCAGAAAAATACAGGTCTATAAACCAAGTATCACCTTCAATTCAAACAGTAAACACAGCTTAAACAACAGCTGTCAATAGCAAATTCACAGTACAAACTGTATAGCAATAACACATAAAGCAAGTCTCTTCCAAAGAGGCTCAAGAGCAATGCAAGCACTAGCGAAGCTGGCTGAAGACTGAACTGAACTGACTGCCTTGGCGAGAGAGCGCTCCTTATATACTGTTCCATGGAACCCAGATTTTTCGAGAAAACTCTAGAAAGTGGTCAACCAATCAACTTACAGCTTCCATATTTGGTATATCCCATATAAGGATTTTCTCGCCAAGGTCGCCAAAAAAATCGCCAAGGTGGGAAAAAGTCGCCAAATATGGCGCCAAATCCATTACCTGCCTTATTGGGGCTTTTTAATGCGTTTTTAAGGGAAATTAAGGCTATTTCAACGCTAAAACGACTAGAAATGCACAAAATTAGCACTTTATCAACTTACTAAGCCTCTTTGAAAGAATTTATACAAATATAAACACAATTATTTACAATTTTGTAACAATATTCTAGTTTGGACTCTGA